>CM066032.1:509050202-509700755 GCA_033557465.1 Ichthyophis bannanicus
GAATGTGCCAATCAACAGGTCATATTGAAATCAGTAGCACTTCCCCTTTCCTAGCAATGCTGCGTATGTCTTCAATTAACTCTGTCCACCTCTTCCTCTTGTGAGTGAGGTCTGTATATCACGCCAATGCAAATTGATTTCTCTTTCCCTCTTTCTAGTTTAACCCACAATGCCTCCTCTCTCCCTTTTAAGCTCTGTAATTCCAAAGCTTTAATAGTATTTTTTTTACATATAGTGCCACTCTTCCTCCCCTTCTTCCTACCCTGTCCTTTCTGAATAAAGTATAGCCAGGTATAGTTACATACCACTCATGGTTTTCTGTGAGCCATGTTTCTGTAACTGCCACTAAATCTAAGTCAGCCACTCCCACCAAAGCTTCATCAGGGATCTTATTTCCCATGCTACGGGCATTTATACACACTGCTTTCCATATGTTACCCTTGTTACATTAAATACCTTTATGGAAATGGGTATCACCTACCTGGGGGCTTTCTTCACCCATCCCCAATGAATCTAGTTTAAAGCCCTCTTCAGTAGACTAGCCAGTCTACTACTGAAGACGCGTCGAACTTTCTTGGACAGATGGATGCAATCTCTGCTCTGCAACGCTTGGAACCGCATCCCATGGTCCAGGAAACCAAAACGCTCTTGACGACACCATCCACACAGCCATGCATTTATCTCTAGGATGCGGGCCTCTCTGCCTTGGCCTTTATCCTCAACAGGGAGGATTGAAGAGAACACCACCTGTGCACCTAACTGCTTCACCCTGTCCCAGAACCATGAAGTCACTTTTGATACTCTCAGAGGGATACCTGGCAGTATCATTTGTTCCAACATAACATTGGGTAATAGTCAGTGGGCTTGATGAGTTTCTGCAAACTCTCCATAACATCTTGGATTTTGGCACCAGACAGCATACCTCTCTGGACATCAAGTCTGGTTGGCAGATGGACGCCTCAGTACCCCCTCAGAAGAGTCACCATCCATCACTACCCTTCGCTTCCTTGTGGTCACCGATTCTGCAACTTTGGCATACTTGAGCTCTGGTTCTTCCCTTTCCAGGGATGCTTTCACTTCCTCCACTTCCAGGGCTGCTTAATGGTTCTTCAATTCAAGGGCTGGAGAAGTTGGATTGGTGATTCCATAGGCCCTGGTGACTTGTGTCCAACCTTCGTCATTCTGTCAGCACCCATCTTCTCCTCTGCTGGAGAGCTTGGTTGCTGCAAGAAGCATCTCATCAATATACTTATCAGTCTTGAATGCTCCTCAGCCTCGCCACCTCCTCTGAGTTCCTCCACTTGTTTCCTCAGAGCTTCAGCATGTAGGTACTCTGCACATGGAACCGGTCCTTCAACTGGCATTGGGACCTCTGTCTGGACAGAGGCAGAAACTGTAACGGGGGCAACAGCTTTAGCGATATGATTTTTCCCAGGCATTGTTCTGTTCGTGGAGCTTTGGTAGATCTCTTTTGCTTTAACAGATACCTAAGTACCAGCCTGTTTCCCAGCTGTCCTTTCAGAGAAAAAACAGTTAAATCTCTTTAAGTACATTCAAAATGTGCTGTTCCAAGTCCCTGTGTTTTGTTAAATGGGGTGGTGCCCTATAAAGCAAGACTGCTCACTAGGGGTGGGTGGGAGATGGGGGGGTAGGGAGGGAACACACCCCTAATTAGGTGTCAGCAGTTCCCAAGAGCTGAGAAAGTTACCAAAGCAGAGTTTTAAACCTATGCCACTAAAGAAAATATTTTTACTTAAGCACCAAAAAGAAAGAATTTAACTGTTTTAAAAATATACCAAAAAACTTTTAAGAGCTCCCAGTCAGAGAGCTGGCAATTTAAATAACAAATCCTCAAATTCTTACCGTTGTTTGAATTGTATAGTCCCTTGAGGCAGTTGATAGGCCACACCTCTGCAGTTCCAAAGGCCCTGGGCCATATGGTCTTGGCAACAGGCTCCCCTGCCTGAGAGACTGGCATTCGTCATCAGGAGAAAATCATCCAAGTGGCACACCCTTCCTCAGATGATAGGGCTTCTGCCACCACCGCAGGCAGGACTTCACCATCAACAGTAGTGGGAGCCTGCACTCAAACTCCTGATTACTCGTGGACCACAGAGTCAACAAGAACCACTGTAGCAGTCGGATGCGAGAATGCACTCATGACACCATCTTTATGGTCTACGCCATCAAACCAAAGAGCTAAAGATAATCCCGGACTCTGAGAGCCTATGGCACACAGAACACCGTCAGGAAATCCAACAATCATGTCTTTCTCTTCTAGCAAGAAACAGCCCGCTAGAGTGGCAAAATGTGCTCCCATAAACTTCAGCGACTGGGAAGTCAACAGCTGGCTCTTTCCTTGATTGAACACCCAGCCAAGGTTTGTTAAGAAGAAAACTCAGAATGCCACCAGAGACGCTTCTGAAAGGGAATGGACCCGGATGAGCTATTTATTTATTTTTCTATACCGCGCTATTTGATATCAGCGCGGTTTACAGGAAACATTTGTGCAAAGTGGGACTGCAATTCACTTACAATAAAACAGGGTGCTTGAACAGGGTAAACAGGAAAAAAAACGCAACAACTATTTACAAGTAGGAAGGTGAGATTCCACATACATCTCATCAATATGTACAGTTAATAAAGTAAAGACATTGTGGCTGGTAAGTCGTTATCTGGGCCGGGGTCAAGTACCAGATGATGTGGTGATTAGAGTGGTGTAGTAGGTAGGGGGTCCGGACGGTGTGGGTTGGACATGTGGAGTGGTGGCAGTGAGATGTCGTTTGGGTTGAAGAAATACTGGATAAACAGGTGACGTTTCAGTGCGTTCCTAAATTGGAGAAGGTTGTTGATGGCTCGGATGTCAGGTGGAAGAGCATTCCAGCAGGAGGGCACGTAGAGAGCAAAGGCACAATTTCTCATAGTTTTGGAGCAATTAGTGATCGCTTTAGGGAGGATGAGGGTGTTAGTAGCAGCAGATCTCCTTAACCTGTTGGGGGGAGTGGTCTGGATAAGGTCAGAGAGAGAGGTGGCCGCGCATTTATTGATGGCCTTGAATGTCACTGTTAAGATCTTGAAGGAGATTCTGCAATGAACGGGGAGCCAATGTAGATGTTTTAGTATTGGGGTAATATGGTCCCTTCTAGAGGCTCCGTGAAGAGTTCTGGCTGCAGCGTTCATTGCCAGTTGCAAGGGATGCAGAGTGCTCTTTGGGAGTCCGTGCAGTATGGAATTAATGTGGTCGAAGTGAGGCATTACTAGTGCTTGAAAGACTGTTCTATGATACTCCAAAGGAATGAAAGCTTCTAAAAAACGCCAGCGCATGCGCATATAATGCAGACAGTGCATTTCATCTCCTACTGACCCTAAGAGCATAGCAAGAGGTTTTTTTTTACCTTTTATCATTGTTTGACTCGTATCATATGGTTATTTTTCATAATTTGGCGAATCATGAGCTTCTGGCACTGTCTGCATTATATGCGTATTTATTTATTCATTATCATTCTTTTATCTTGATTTTAGGCACAGTATGAGCATATAATTGATTTGCCCCCTTTCTGCAGAATGACCGATGTTTTATAGGGCTGTCCATACGGCTGTAGGGCATGCGGTTTTCAATGATGGCTCGATCGGGTCTTTAACAATTTTTCTTGTGCTTTTTTATTTTCATCACTAACTGACCCTATGAGCATAGCAAGGTTTTTTTTATCTTTTATTATTGTTTTACTCGCATTACATGTTCATTTTTTATAATTTGGCGAATCATGAGCTTCCGGCACCATCTGCATTATATGCGCATGCGCTGGCGTTTTTTAGAAGCTTTCATTCCTTTGGAGTATCATACGCCTTCGGAACGGCACTATTGCGGGCCTCCAAACTTTAGGTATTATTTCCTTATTTGATCACTTTATATTTACTTTGAGTATTTTCAACCTCGTTGGTCAATTTTTAAGAATCAATTATTATTTTATTCTAGTGAGGTTTCCTGTTAATTTTTGAGGTTTTGACTCTCTGGAATTAATACGGTCTGCAGAGGTGTTTCTGGCATCTTACATGTCCCAGGTAATATGCATATTCTCTCATGCGCTCCGAGATATTTTCAAAATTTTACACACATTCTTAGTTGGTTTAGCCAATTTTTATAGACTTCCTCACTCTTGTTTATTTACATATTAGTACAATTCTGAATAGTACTGCTCGGTTAGCTTCGCGCTCAAACTAAGTTTAACATTTGCTTTTTTTGGTGCGGTTTAGCATAGCAAGGTCCTCTCGGGGGGACGAATTCATTATTAATTTCGTTTTTAAGGCAGTTTTTTGTGAATTTCAAGATGCGGCTTTCTCATATGCCGTCAGAATTTTTAACATCTCTCTTCTCTAGCTGATATTCCTGTCACGATAATTTGTTTTTTCTCCTCAAGATTTCCAGCTTTGAGCTTTTGCTTTAAATTTTATCCTCTCAGTTGGGTTTCATGTGCTTTATAATGGTTATTTTTAAAATATTATACTCACATCACTCAAATGGCAATGACACAGACATTGTTCTAATAGCAATGGTTTTTTGATATGCCAAATTGAGATATAGACGCCATTAAGCCCATGTTTTAATCCATCCTTTAGATGGTATTCACCTCTAGGGTTGTCTTCTTTAGTATTAGCTTAACATAAAAGTTTCCAAATTTTTTTCCACATTTTTTCATATTGGATAATCCGTTTTAATTTGAACATTTGTATTATAATGTTTTATTTTTGTTTTTCAGAGGCATTCTTAGCCCTTGTGGCAAGTGCTTCATCCATATTTTACAGGGTATTATGAATTTCAATATTACCACACACCTATAAAGGTAACATCTCTGACTCACTTCTGCTTCCTATTTGCTCTGTTTAGTTTTTTAGTACCTATATGGTTTTTTATGTTAAGTACAGCCATGATTTGTCCTCCTCCCTCTTTTTTGATCTTTTGTGTTTATTCCCTTGGTTCTTATGTGCTGAATAATATTGTGGGCTTGCACTTTGTTTTAATGTATTTTAGTGTATTCTTATACATGTATCTCCTAAAGAATCCTTCTTTCAATCATTTTTTATGGTAGAGTCCATTGATGTATTTCAATGTTTTTTAGTTAATTTGATTTTATATTCATAATGTGTTATGATATTATAGCTTATTTTTATGTCTATATTTATATTTTTATGTTTAGATATACATTGGTTATAACACATTTATTTATTTATGGTTTTAAATGTTTTAGTGTGCCCTTACAACCCCTGACAAAGTACAACACGAAACACGGTCCTGTGTTGGGTTTGGCCACCTATGATTGTTAAATAAAGGTGTTGTGTGTGAACCTGCCACTCTTGTGTTTTTTGGTTACGCTTCTGCTGAGTGTGGCTGCTGCTGTTTTTTCTGTTGGTTCTGCGAATTTTATGATATACTGCCTTTACCATGTTGGATATCTGGGCATTCATGTTGAGATGTTGACCGAGTGTGATACTGAGGTATCGTATCGTAGGCTTGGTAAGGAGTTCGGCATCATGTACCTGCAAGGATGATGGTGGGATGAATGCTTGGTTTCTGCAGATGAATAGGACCTCTGTCTTTCTGAAATTTATTTTAAGCTTCTGAGTGTGTAGCCAGTCCGTGACCGTGTTAAAGCATGAAGACAGGCAGGAGAGGTCTGGATGTTCAGTTGATATCGGAGTGTACATCAGAACATCATCAGCGTATATTAGACAATTGATGTTAAAGGATCTGATGAGGGTGCAGATGGGTCGTCCAGATGAAGATGGACACGGTTTCCTTGGGGCCACAGCCACCACCACCACAGAAACATGCTGGCAGAAAGGCCACATGGCCTATCTAGTCTGCAATTCCATATCAACCACTACAACAGTCCCCTTTTTCCCCTTTAGAGATCCTCTGCATTTGTCCCATGCTTTTTTGAATTCGGATACTATCCTCAACTCTACCACCTCAACTGGGAAACTATTCCACGCATCTACCACTCTTTCCATAAAGAAATATTTCCACATATTACTCCAAAGTCTATCCTCTTTCACCCTCATACTATGTCCCTTCATAGCAGAGCTTGCTTTCAAGCTAAAGAGGCTCTCCTCCTGTGCATTTATGCCACGGAGCTATTTAAACGTCTCAATCATATCACCTCTATCCCGCCTGCCCTCTAAAGTATACATATTAAGATCCTTAAGTCTGTCCTTATATGCTTTATAACTAAGACCACTAACCATTTTAGTAGCCATTCCATGACCCTGGAGCATATCTTCGGGGCAGTGGATAGCCTGAAACGAAGGGTAGCAAACTGACAGCGAGAGTCAAACATAGCAACACGCAAATCATTTGCTGATCCGCTCGGAATAAAAAAAAATATGCCTCGACCAGATCCAGAAAAGCCAGAAAAGCCTTAAATACCCCTCAGCGCACTTTCTGAACAATTGAGCACAAGGTTTCCATCTGGACGCGCAAGTGCTCGTTGACCCCCCTTGAAGGCCAGAATAAGCCAGAAAAAAACATCCTTTTTGAGCACCATAAAATAGATTATCTGCCCTTGTCCCACTCGTCCAGCAGGAAAGGCATCACTGCCTTTAGGCACAGCAACTTCCCCAATATGGTCCACACAGTATCACTTAATTGTACACCCACAAGGAAAGATGAAGGCATCCAGAATTGGCTCTGCATTTCAGGGCAGAGTCCAACTGAATTGTGTCTAGCACCCAGCGATCCTTGGTAACCCAGATCCATTACTGAAAAAGTGAAGCCTGCCTTCAACTGGAGGAACCAGGGAATGAGCCCCCAAACCTACATATCATAAGATATGTCATACTGGTCAGACCAAGGTCCATCAAGCCCAGCAGCCTATTTGCAACAGGGACAAAGCCAGATAACAAGTACCTTGCAGGTTCCCAAAAAGATACAAAGGTTCCACAATGCCTGTCCCAGGTAAGCAGTGGATTTTCTTGAATCCTCTTTTATAATGGTTTATGGACCTTTCCTCCAGGAAATTGTCCAAACCTTATTTAAACCGAGCTACACTAAGAGCTTTTATTACATCCTCTGGTAACGAATTCCAGAGTATGATTATGCATTCAGTGAAGAAATATTCTCTTATTACTCTTAAACAGGTTACATTATAACTTCATTGTGTGTCCCCCTAGTCTTTTTACTTTGATAGCGTAAACAAACGATCTACTTTTACCCATTCCACTCCACTCCACTCAATTTATAGATCTCTCTCTTATCTCCCCTCAGCAGTCTCTTTTCCAAGTTGAAGAGCCCTAACCTTTTAAGCCTTTCCTCATAGGGGTATCATTCCGTTCTCTTTACCATTTTGCTGGCTCTTCTCTAAAGCTTTTCTAATTCTTCTATATCCTTTTGAAGATACAGTTGTGGTCAACATTATTGGCACCCCTTCATTTTAGGTATGTTGTGTAAAATATCTTGAAAATAATTGGGAATAGTCCAACTATGTCATCATATTTTAATAGCATTTCAAAAGGTATACAACCATAAAAGCATAGTTACTCACCTGTAACAGGTGATCTCCGGGAACAGCAGGAATTTAGTCTTCACATATGGGTATCGTCGGTACCGACTGAGACTGCGCGGGAATGCTCCCCAGCGTCCAATAGGAAAGCTTTTGGGAGCATCCCAGTGTCTGCGTGCTGCCATCCTGCCTTTCCCAACTGTCCCTCTCCAGTTGAGTTTATAGCTGAGACAAAAGAGAGGAAAAGAGAGAAAGAAACAGAAAGATACAACTCCTAGGAGAGGTGGGTGGGTTGTGAAGACTAAATTCCTGCTGTTCCCTGAGATCACCTGTTACAGGTGAGTAACTATGCTATCTCCAGGAACAAGCAGGAATGTAGTCTTCACATATGGGGGACTCCCTAGCTGCAGATGCCAGGGAGATGGACCAGAAGTTGTGTGCCCTTGTGAAAGGGCTCCACTTCCCACCCATGGATCTCTTGCATCCTACCAGGGATGGTGGGTAGGAGTTGATGAAGTCTGGAACAGGTGTTGAAGAAAAGCCTGACCAAATAAGGCATCCCGGGGTGGGAGACCTTGTCTAAGCAGTAATGGGCTGTGAATGTATGTACCGAAGTCCAAGTAGCTGCTCGACAAATGTCGTCGATAGAGAGAGTGAAGATGAGCCATTGAGCTACCATGGCTCTCACATTGTGAGCTGTGACATGGCCTTCAAGAGGAAGGTTCTTACCCTGATAGGCAAAAGATATACACTGTGCAATTCAGTTGGACAGTGTCCTTTTGGAGACTGGAAGTCCCAAATGACTAGGATCAAAAGCAACAAAGAGTTGAGAGAATTTTCTATGTTACTGTGTCCTTTGCAAGTAAAAGGCCAAAGCTCTTTTACAGTCCGAAGTATGAAGGTTCTTTTCTGCATTTGAGGCGTGAGGCCTTGGAAAGAATACAGGAAGGTAAACTGCTTGGTTTAAATGAAAAGGCAAAACCACCTTTGGAATAAAGTGTGGATAAGTCCTAAGGACTACCTTATCATGGTAGAACCTTGTATAAAGAGGATCAGCCACCAACGCTTGCAATTCACTGATGTGACGTGCTGATGTGATTACAATGAGGAAGATAACCTTCCAAGAAATGAATTTCAATGAGGTAGTGGCTAATGGTTCAAAGAGCGGTTTCATGAGCTGCCCAAAGTACCAGATTCAAGTCCCACGCCACCGGTGGTGGCTTAATGGGAGGCTGTGTTAAAAGAAGGCCTCTCAAATCTCACTATGAAAGGATGAGAGGAAATAGGTTGTCCATTTAGAGGCTTGAAAGAAGCTGCAATAGCACTCAAATGGACTCTCACTGAATTGGTCTTAAGCCCTGCACTTGATAAATGAAGGAGATCCTCCAGTAATAATTCCAGAGGTATCACAAGAGGGTTAAGACCCTTCTGTGAGCACCATATGGTAAACCTCTTCCACTTAAATGCATAAGAGCATCTTGTGGAGGGTTTCCTGGGAGCATGAAGGATATCATTTACCTGCTGGGAAAGGTTAAGACGCCAAAGTTCTAGGTTTTCAGCAACCAAGCCCTGAGATGCAGAGACTTGGGATTGGGATGCCACAGCATCCCGTCCTCTTGTGAGAGAAATCTGGAGAAGATCCTAACTCCAGAGGCGGAGCTTCAGAGAGATGTAGGAGCAGAGGGTACCACAGTTGCCATGGCCAATGTGGAGCTATGAAAATCATATGACCTCTGTCTCTCTGAAGCTTGAACAGGGTTTTGGGAATTATGGGAATGGGTGGAAAGGCATACAGGAAGTCCTGACCCCAATGAAGGAGGAAAGCATCCCTGGCCTGAGAACCTTGAGCCGGAATTCTGGAACAGAACCGGGGAAGTTTGGCATTCAGCGGACTTGCAAAGAGGTCTATATCCGGGGTTCCCCAAATTTGGAAAATTTGGGCCTACTGGTCTGCATGGAGAGACCATTCGTGTGAAAGCAGAACTTGACCGAGTTTGTCTACCCAAGAGTTTTGAATGCCTGGAAGATACACCGTAAGTCTCTAAAATGCTTGTATGCAAATGCTAGAAGTCTAAAAAATAAGATGGGAGAGTTAGAATACATAGCACTAAATGAGAGGTTAGATGTGATTGGAATATCAGAGACATGGTGGAAGGAGGACAACCAGTGGGACACTGATACCTTGGTACAAACTATATCGTAATGATAGAGCTAATCAAATTGGTGGAGGGGTTGCGCTCTATGTTAGAGAGGGCATTAAGTCAGAAAGGATTAAAGTTTTGCAGGAAACAAAATTTGCTGTAGAATCTCTATGGATTGGAATTCCATGTAAAAAAGGGGAAGGCAATGGCGGTGGGGGTGTACTATCGACCACCTGGCTAGAATGACCAAATGGATGATGAAATGCTCAAAGAAATCAAGGAAGCTAACAAAAGTTACAGAGCGGTAATAATGGGCGATTTCAATTACCCCGGTATCGACTGGGTCAGTGTCACGGCAGTACATGCTAGGGAAATAAAGTTCCTAGATGACAAATTACTGCTTCTTGGAGCAGCTGGTCCATGAACCGACGAGAGGGGAAGCCATATTAGACCTAGTCCTTAGTAGAACACCAGATCTAGTGCAAGAGATAAGGGTGTTGGGGCCACTTGGCAATAGCGATCATAGCATGATCGCCTTTGATTTAATTAGTGGAGGAGGGATAGAAAGGAAATCCACAGTACTACCTTTTAACTTTCGAAAGGGAGACTATGATAAAATGCAGAAAATAGTTAAGAAAAAACTAAAAGGAGCAGTTGCAAAGGTTAAAGACTTATATCAAGCTTGGGTGGTGCTGAAAAATACTATCTTAGAAGCCCAGACCAGCTGTATTCCACGCTTTAAGAAAAGTGGAAGGAAGTCCAAAAAACTGCCCGCATGGTTTAAAGGTGAGGTCAGAAAGGCTGTTGTTGCCAAGAAAGCAACTTTCAGGAAATGGAAAAAAGAGCCAAACGATGAAACCTGGAAACAGCACAAGCACTGGCAGGTCAAATGCAAGGCATTGATAAAGAAGGCAAAGAGAGAATTTGAGAAGAAGCTTGCTGCGGAAGCAAAACGCGAAATAAAGATTTTTTCAAATACATTTGTAGTAAAAAACCTGTGAGAGAGTCAGTTGGACAATTAGATGACAGAGGAGTTAAAGGGGCACTAAGAGGCGACAAGGAGATAGCAGAGAGACTGAATGAATTCTTTGCTTCGGTCTTTACTGAGGAAGATGTAGGGATGTTACCCATGACTGATGTGGTATTTAAAGGTATGGAAGAATTGAAGGAAATATCGATACATCGGGAAGATGTATTACAACTATTAGATAAACTGAAGAGTAGCAAATCACCTGGGCCGGATGGTATACATCCAAGGGTGTTGAAAGAACTGAAATATGAGATTGCAGACCTGCTATTAGTAATCTGTGAACTATCATTAAAATCATCTCTAATACCTGAAGATTGCCAGATAGCCAATGTAACACCAATTTTTAAAAAGGGTTCGAGGGGTGATCTGGGAAACTACAGACCGGTGAGCCTGACGTCAGTACCAGGAAAAATGGTAGAAACCATCATAAAGAATAAAATTACTCAGCATGTAGATAGTCATGGCCTAATGGGAGACAGCCAACATGGCTTTAGACAAGGAAGATCTTGTCTTACTAATCTGTTATGTTTTTTTGAAAGTGTGAATAAACAGGTGGACAAAGGTGAGTCGGTCGATATAGTGTATCTGGACTTTCAGAAAGCCTTTGACAAGGTCCCTCAGAGACGTTTGGCAAAACTAAAGAGTCATGGGATAGGAGGCATTGTGCTACTGTGGATCAGAAACTGGTTGAAAGCTAGAAAGCAGAGGGTTGGGCTAAATGGCCAATTTTCCCAATGGAGAAAGGTGAAGTGTGCTGTACCCCAGGGATCTGTGCTGGGTCCGCTGCTTTTTGACATATTCATAAATGACCTGGAAAGTGGAATAACGAGTGAGGTTATCAAATTTGCAGATGACACAAAACTATTTAAAGTTGTTAAAACCCAAGAGGATTGTGGAAAATTGCAAGAGGATCTTGATAAATTGGAAGACTGGGCATCAAAATGGCAGATGAAATTTAATGTGGACAAATGCAAAGTTATGCACCTAGGGAAGAACAACCCAAACTATGGTTACACGATGCAAGGTTCCACATTAGGAACCACCACCCAGGAAAAAGATTTAGGCGTCATTGTGGATAACATGTTAAAACCTCGGCCCAGTGTGCAGCGGCAGCCAAAAGAGCAAATAGAATGCTAGGTATCATAAGGAAAGGAATGGAAAATAAAACAAAAGATATTATAATGCCTCTATACCGTTCCATGGTGAGACCGCACCTTGAATATTGTGTGCAATTCTGGTCGCTGTATCTTAAAAAGGATATAGCGTTATTAGAAAAGGTTCAGAGAACAGCCACCAAAATGGTAAAGGGGATGGAAGGATACTCCTATGAAGAAAGGCTAAAAAGGTTAGGGCTCTTTAACCTAGAAAAGAGACGGCTGAAGGGAGATATGATAGAAGTCTATAAATTAATGAATGGAGTGGAACGGGTAAACGTAGATCGACTGTTTACGTTATCAGAATATAGGAAGACTAGGGGACATGCAATGAAGCTACAGGGTAAACTATTTAAGACTAATAAAAGAAAATATTTTTTCACTCAACGTGTAATCAAACTCTGGAATTTGTTACCGGAGGATGTAGTAAAGGCTGTTAGTGTAGCTGGGTTTAAAAAAAGGTTTGGACAAGTTCCTGGAGGAAAGGTCCATAAACCATTATTAAGAAGGGACCCAGGATATCAATGCTTGACCTAGTACAAGCATTGCAGAACCTGTGTCTTTTGGGAAAACTGCTAGGTACGTATGACCTAGATTGGCCACTGTTGGAAACAGGATACTGGGCTTGATGGTCCTTGGTCTGACCCAGTATGGCATATCTTATGTTCTTATGTCCTTATGAGATGAATCTGATGCTCTCTGGCGAGAGCCCATAGTCGCAAAGCTTCGTTGCATAGCGACAGAGCCCGTTCCGCCCTGCTTGTTCACATAGAACATGGCTACTTGATTGTCCGTTTGAACTAGGACTGTCTTGTATCTGAGCTGGGTGTGAAATACTCGAAGAGCAAGGAAGATTGCTCTGAGCTTCAGGAGGTTGATATGGAGATAAGCCTCCTGTGGAGTCCAGGTACCCAGGGTAGAGAGGCCTTGCAGGGGGGCTCAACAACCCATCTGTGAAGCATCTATTAGAGTGGCTTGGGGTGGGAGTTGCTGAAAAGGAGACCCCACCAGAAGGTTTTTGGGTGACTGCCACCATTGGAGGGACAAAATAAGGCAATCTGAGTTTGCTATTTTGTCTGAGAGGCAACCTGACGCTTGAGTCCACTGAGTGGATAAGGTCCATTGGGCTGTCCTCATATGGAGGCGAGCATAAGGAACCACATGCACGGTGGATGCCATCTGGCCTAGCAACTAACATTTCCCAAGCAGTGAGGTGAGGTTTTAGCACTGCTTGGGAAGCTAACTGCACAATGCGAAGGCAGCAGGGCTGTGGAAGGAAGGCCCTTGTCTGTCTGGTATCCAGATGTGCTCCTATAAACTCTAGGGACTGAGTGGGAGCAAGGTTGGACTTTGGGAAGTTTATGACAAGTCCCAAATACTGAAGGATGCATATTGTGCAAGACAGAGCAACCCTGGCCTCTGGCTCTGAAGGAGCTCGAATGAGCCAGTCTAAATAAGGGAAGACGAATATTCCCAGGGTGCGGAGAAATGCTACTACCAAAGCCATTGATTTTGTGAACACCCTTGGTGCAGAAGCCAGGCCAAAAGGAAGAACCCTGTATTGGTAGTGCTTCCCTTTAAACAGGAAGCAAAGGAACTTTTGGCGAGTTGGATGGATGAGAACATGAGTGTACGCATCCCTGAGATCTAGAGAACAAAGCCAATCCTGACTCTGAAGGTATGGCAGCAGAGTTCCTAGAGAAATCATTTTGAACTTCTCTCTGAAAAGGAATTTGTTCAATTCTGAGGTCTATAATGGGTCTGTGTCCTCCTGTTTTCTTTGGAATAAGGAAAGGGGGAGTAAAAACCTGTACCCAGTTGGGGAATGGGTCCCTCTTCTATTGCTCCTTGAGCAAGGAGCATTGTGGCGTCTTGACCTAACCAGTCATTGGAAGAGGTCTGAGAATTGAACTGTCTTACTATTGTAGAAAGGGGCATGCTGAGGAAATGAAGCTTGTACCCCTCTCGTACAATAGACAGAGTCCAATTTTCTGCTGTTATCTGACACCATCTGGGGCAAAATGACATAACCTTCCTGGGATGGTGGAGGGTTCTGGGCCATTCAGGGCCAGGAAGGCAAAATTCTCTAGACAGGAGTCAAAGCCCCTGTGGAGGCTGAGTCTGCTGAGCCGGTTGAGGCTTAGCTGCTTTTGGCTTCCTTTGTTGCCTAAGTTGTTGCTGCTGTCCCTTTTGGGCAGACTGACCTGAACAATGTCCCTGCTGGGTATAGGAGGGATAAAACGTCTTACTGAAGAATGGTTTCTTAGAGGATCTTTTCCTCGCAGGATCAGCTGTAAATTTTGGACAATCTATCCAAAGTGATATTGTCAGCATCTATCTCATTAGCTTTTTCCTACCAATTCTTACCAAAGAAATTCTCTCCTGTGTAAGGTATATTCCCTAGTTTGTCCTGTACCCAGATTTGTAAGTCAAATGCCTGGAGCCTGGCAATTCTAGGTGCACCTATGGCAATAGCAGAGGTTCTGCTTATGCATTCAAAGGAGTCAAAAGCTGCAAGATTGACAAATTTGGAAACATCTTGAGCATGTTTAACAAGAGTAAGATAATCTTGCCTTTTATCATCAGGAAGGAGAGGGCTCATAAGCTCTAAGTCTGTGACTTCCTTAAGGAACATGCCCATATACAAGATATAGGAAACGATCCTAGAAGAAAGCATGGAAGCCTGGAAGGATCAATGTCCAAAGGCGTCAAGAGTCCTACACTCACGTCCTAGAGGATTAGATGCATGCCTTTTTTGCACTCTTCATCCGTCTCATGGCTGATTCCACCACCATGGAATGGTGTGGTAATTGAGTCTTCTGAAACCCAGGACAAGGAGGAACTTGATACATGGTGTCGAGTCTTCGAGAATGAGGAGATGTGGTTAGAGGTGTTTCCCACATCCTTAACATAAGATCATGCAAGATCTCATGAATAGGTAAGGTAGCTGCCTCCTTGGGAGCTTTAGGGTATTGTAGGATTTCTAATTCCTTTGCCCTAGGCTCTTTTTCAGGAGCCACTGTGATGGAAAGACATCGGGCCACATCTCGGATAAAATCCTGAAAGGACATATCCTCTGGTAGAGACATCCTACGCTGAGGAGAAGAGGAATCCTCGGGAGGAAGTACTGTGGTATCGGCAGAGCTTTCAGAGTCTTCAGACTCATCCGAGGATTCGAAGTTTCTCCAATCCGGGTGATCGTGCAAGGCACGGTACCGGTACCGGTACCGATTGAAGTCGGCATCGAAGTGGTCCAGTACCGACTTGTCGATGCCGGATAGAGACGCATGACAATGTCCCGGTAGAATACCTGCCTATGTCGGTACCGGTTGAATTGTCTGAAGCGGTTTCAGGGGCATTGAGGCTGTGAGAAGAGCCGCCAGACTGCGTTCAATAGCCAAGAATCTCTGGTCTATCGACACTGCCGATGCTTGGGTATCAGTGCCTGTTAAAGCAGCCAGAACCCCAGAGCATGGCAGCAGTAGTTCTGCCAAGGTTGAAGCCTCGATAACATCCTGGAGCCCCGTTAGTTCTTTGGAAACTGAAGCCTCCCGCCAGCGCAATTTTGCCGGTGAAAGTCCCTCAAGGGCAACGCCACAGTCATCTCGATGTTTAGAAGATCTACCCTTTGAGGACTGGCTAGATTTATGTTTAGTTACCCGAGATCCCTGGGTAGAGGATGAAGCCCTGGAGGACGTCGATGCCATGGAGGCTGCATCGGAGGAAAAAAGGGTGCCGAGCTTAGCAGCTCGGTTTTGCCGGCCCCTTTTTGACATAATTCCACAGGCAACACACTCTGAAATAGAGTGGTCAGGACCTAAACATCTGAGGCACCACTCATGGGTGTCGGTGACGGAGATGGTACAAACACACTTAGAACACTTTTTGAAACCTGAAGCGGGTTTTTCCATTTTGAGGGAAAAGGTTGGGCCTAGTGCCCAAAATGGCGCATGGCACCTGAGCAGAAAATTACTGGAGAAAGACTCCAGAAACAAAAGGGTTTTTTTTGTGTTTTTGTTTTTTTAGAAAAAAGAAAAGAACCACCGGCGGTACCGGTATAGCGTCGAGGGAAGGCAGACGCGACCACAAAATAAGAAGGGAATTTTCTGCAGTTACAGGATGTGCGATCTGTCGGCTCAACGGAAAATGAATAAATGGAGAGGGACAGTTGGGAAAGGCGGGAAGGCAGCACGCAGGCACTGTGGGATGCTCCCAAAAGCTTTCCTATTGGACGCTGGGGAGTGTTCCCGCGCAGGCTCCGTCGGTACCGACGATAACCATATGTGAAGACTACATTCCTGCTTGTTCCTGGATATAAAAGATGTCTGCACAACTTAGATGCAGTAATTTCTGAGAGAAAAAAAAAACACACAAAATCTGACTTGAACAAGATTAATGGCACCCTTCCCTAATACTTGGTTGCACAACCCTTGACAGGGATGACAGCCTCCAAACGTTTCTTGTAACCATTGATACGTTTTGTACATCTGTCTGCTGGTAGTTTCTCCCCACTCTTCGACTGTGATTTGTTCCAGGTCATGAATGTTTCCAGGATTCCTTTTACCAATGGCAGATTTTGGCTCTTTCAAAAGGTTCTCAATTGGACTGAGATCAGCATTTATTGCTGGCCATTTTAAAAAACAGTCCATTTTTTCATTTTTAATGAAATATTCTTTTGTACTTTTGGATGTATCTTTTGGATCATTGTCCTGCTGGAGGACCCTGACCTTCGACTTGGACAGAGCTTTGACACTAGGTAGCATATTTTGCTCCAAAATACCTTGGTAGTCTTCTGACTTCATGATTCGTTTAATACGGTCCAGGCCTCCAGTTCCTGAGGCAGCAAAACAGCCCCACAATATTATGGAACCTCTACCATATTTAACTGTAGAAAGGGTGTTTTTTTTCTTTTTAAGCTTAATTTCGTCACCTGCAAATTTATCACTGTCCAGTTAGCCAGTGCTGAACCTTACACCCAGATATTGTCTTGGCATTGAATATCTGCGTGTGAGGTCCAGAGCTGGCAGCTAGCTACTATATATGCTTCCACTCGTCCCGCCATCTTGAAATAAATGGCAGCGCCTGGCCCCAAACAGTACATACATCCTGGGATGCACCAGGCGAGGTCATACTGCCATTTAAAAAAAAAAAAAAAAGTAGAATATGCCTTATATAGTAGTTTTACCTGCCCGGAATATCCCAGGATGCACGGCACAGGGCAGGGCACCGCCATTTTTCAAGATGGCAGGGCTCCCGCTCGTTTCTAAAAAGGTACTCTGAGGGGGATGGGGAGTTTGGGGCTGCTGGGCCACCAGGTATACTTTTGGTTGGGAAGGGGGGGGAAATTGGGGCCACTAGGGGTTCTGGCCCACAACAGTATTTTGATGGCATCCAGGGCTTTCCCCAATGCCTGGATTGTGACTCAGGCATCAGAGAAAGCCACAGATGTCATCAAAATACTGTCAGAGCTCATATGAAAATTAGCCATGCAATGATTCAGTTTCTCTGGGAGAGCATGCCAAACTAGTACCGACTTCTTCGCACATTTGCTTGGCTTGCTCTCCCAGTTTAATGCTGCCATTTTGCGCACAGTTTAAGGTGTGGCTCATTTGAATATGAGCCCCTTTCTGCATGCCAGTGCTTAAGTTGCATGCTATCGGTGCGCTGCAAGTAGGTATAAAAAGTTGATAGAGGATGACTTCAGCGCAGCTTTCTGCATCTGCCTGTAAGTACGTCATTAAAAATAAGCAACCCACACCCCACACAACTAACCACTAAACAGAAATTAGACCTTACCTGCTAATTGTCTTTCCTGGAGATCTCTCCAGGCCAGTCCAGGAACAAGAGGGTTGTCTTTCAGTCCTCAGCAGCTGGGAATGACTGTTTCCTGGCTGGCTCCGAGTAAACCCTGCGTGGCCCCCTGGCTAGAAGGCTTCTGCTGAGTCTGCTGCCATTTAATACAGTATGCCTGATGGAGAGCTAAAATGAAATCAGCCGAAAAAACAGATTCTAAACCCTGTTTAACTTCAGACAGGGAAGATGGAGGAGCTTCCCCCACTGGACCCCGTCTCTTAGTCTTGGCCTTCTTCTTTGCAGGCCGTCCCTGAGATAACGAGGGATCTGGGGCTGAAACGGAGATGGCTGCCGTTCCCGCCAAAACTAAACCGCCCTGAGGGCCTCCCTCAGAAGAATTCTCCATAGAGAAAAAACTAAGCGGAACGCGCTATGCCCAGAAGCCAAAAAGAAAACAGCGAACCGGAGGAAGAACCCCTACCCGGGCAGAAACTGGAGCCGCAAGGAAACCGGCGAACGAAAACAAACCGCGGAGAAAATAAAAAAATCAGCGAAACCCCTTGTAAGCCTCGGAGGGTTCAAGAAACAGTCTACATACCTGTGTGAAGGCACTAATCTGTTGAGCAACGAACCCCATTGCTAGTGGGGGGATTAAACTCAACTTCGAGGGTAGCAGGATCGACTCTGGGGCTCCCAGTACTATTCTGCTCCCTCCTGAGAAAAACGAAGCAATTAAGAAGGCAGGCTCTGCCCCACGCGCTTCGTGTGCCATATGCTGACAGCCGCGGTTAGACAAATTAAAGTACCGAAAGTGGAGGAGAACCCTGCCAGAGTCTGTTCCACAGAAGCACTGCTGTAAGCCAAATAAAAGAAAAAGAAAAGATAAGAAAATTCCTAAACTTGAAGGGTTTACTCGGAGCCAGCCAGGAAACAGTCATTCCCAGCTGCTAAGGACTGAAAGACAACCCTCTTGTTCCTGGACTGGCCCGGAGAGACGATCAGGAACTTACAGTTTCTCAGCGAGCAGCCTAATGGTTACACCAGGGGGCTGAGAACCACAGAAGCTTAATTAGAATTTCACTGCTGTTCCTTGTGATCTTGGATAAGTCACAGTCTGATGGAACGATGCAGAAAACCTTAGCACAGAATTTTTTCTGGTGCTTCTCCCATGCTAGTATTGTTCTCAGATGCAGAAAGTAAGCTACTGCTAGAAAAACACCAGAAAAATGACTGTGCTAAACTGTTGCGCAGTACACATGAAAAATATGCACAGATTTGTATGCAGTTAATTGCAGCCGATGCAAAAAAAAAAAAAAGTGCTGAAAGTTGGCGCAGTTGTTTACATTATCTTTAACACTGGATCTTCACACCAGCTTTGGGCAGGCATAAAGATCCAGCCAGGAGCAGAAAGATCATCTGAGGTGAAGTTCGACACTTCACTTCTAGGCATAAAAGAAAGCCCCTGACGACATCAGCATGTCAGGAGGCCAGTGTTCCTCACCCCCCCCCCCCCCACACCGATCTTCCGAAAGAAATAAAAGGTCTAGTGGCCCAGCAGCTCCAAACTCCCCCACCTTCTTGAAACACAAGATCTTGTGTGGCCTCGACCCTTTCCCCCATATTTCCTTAAATGTTGTGGCAGGTGTGTTACCCACATGCTTTCGCCCCCTGCATCACCATCTTAGAAAATGGTGGCATCTGGCCCCATGCGATGCATCCTAAGATGCACCAGGTGGGGTCAGACTGCTATATAAAGGCAGAAAGAAAATCCCTTTTTTATGGTAGTGATATCCCCGTTTTGCATTATGGGATGCACAACGTGGGGTTGGCTGTCCCAGGATGGAACATGGAAAGGGAGCGGTCACTTTCCCATAAGCATTTTTTGCCTTATATAGCAACCTGACCCCACTCAGTGCATCCTAGGATGCACCATGTGGGGCCCACACCACCATTGCAAAATAGCGACATGGGAATGGGAGCATATGGGTAAAGCTCCCGCTCACAACATATTAAGGTACTGGGGGGAGGGTTTGGGGTAACAAGGCCACCAGAGATTTTGATTCTGTTGGGGGGGGGGGCGCATTAGCCCCCAACATCATGCTGATGGCATCCAGGACTTTCCCTGATGCTTGGATCAACTGAGATGAAGTGTCAAATTTCACCTCAGATGATCCCGTTTGTCCAAGACAGCATGCCAAACTTGCACCAGCTTCTGTGAGCATGCATTTGGCTTCTCTCCCAGTTGCATCTCAGCATGGAAAGCGAGTGTTAAACTCACGCTATGAAAGCCTGCACTAGAGTTTTACGTACTGGGCTCCAGCATGAGGTGTCTGCATTGGCCTATAAGTTTGTACCTGAGACAATGGAGGGTTAAAGTCCTCTGAAGGCAAAAAATACCTACAATATCTGAAAGTAACTTATCTTGAGCTACTCCTCAGAAAGGCATAAGCTAAATACTGGATTTGCTACTGTTGGAAACAGGATACCGAGTTTGACGTACCCTTGTTCTGAACCAGTATGACATATCTTATGTTCCTAAGTTCAAAACGGTCACAAAACCATCACACAATATGATGTAATTTCAGCAGGGCTCTGCACATACTATTCATTTCATAACAGATATATACAGCTAATTAAAGATGTACCAAACTGAACACAAATAAAGACGTGTGCAAACACTAGACTGCACAAGGTTAGGGTCTTGTTTACTAAATAGATATTTCTTAATACTCAGGCCTGGGTAACTCAAATCACATTTCAAACAAAAACTGAATATAAAACTACAAAGGACTAAATCAATCTGATACTCACCTTTCCCTTCTCTAGGAGGAGCCTCCTTTGCTTTAAACCCATCTGCCTGAGGTTTTGTATCAGTTTCCAGTGTAACACCAATCTGCATCTCTGGCTTAAATTTTGTATATTTGCTGCTGAGCAATGGATACCATTTTGGAGGCTGCACAAACAAAAAGAAAAAAAAAATCTAATACTGTATTTCAGAAACATGTGTAAAGCATAGTCAGTCATCAGTACCGATGGAGCCCATGTGGGAATGCTTCCTAGCGTCCAATCAGAAAGATTTTGGGAGCCCTCAACTGCACCTGCGTAAATGCCTTCCTGCATTCCCACTCCTCGCCTCAGTCTTTCATTTTCCATGGAGTCAACAGAACAAAATTCCTGTCACCAGGGAAAAAGAATAGTTTGTTTTTTTGTGGTAGCAGTTTCTGCCTTACTGTCAACGCTGGTATCGCTTACTCAGAACTCTGGTTACCCTTTTTCTGTCAAGATTCTTTATTTCTTTTATTTTTCTTTACTTTAAAATTTTCTTCAGTTTTCCTTGTGGGCAGCCATCCGCCCCATTAGGCCTCAGGCCTTTCTGTCACTACTCCAGCCATGGAGAAGCCAACTAGTGGCTTTAAAAAAATGTTCAAAATGCTCCAAAAAACTATTTAGATCACTGATAAGCACGACTGGTGCTTAACGTGCCTTGACCCAGAACATCTCCTTGTTCCCTGTGCTAATAGAAGGAGAGGCCTCAAGAACTGAGCCAAAAAAGCTTGGATCCCTATTTTCATCAGACACTCCGTGGCATCCACATCGAGAGCATCCTCATCCTCACAGGCACCGAAGAAGTCCAAATACCTCTGGAGAGCTACCGATGCCATGTTCTGGGATGGTGGCAGCCAGCCCTGTACAAACCTCAACCCAGACATCAGCAGGCTCCTCAGACCAGTGTATGCGGTCTATTGAGATAACCTTGGCAGCACTCCTGGCAGTATTGGTACTGGCGAGGCAGACTGCCCAAGAAGCCCTAACACACCAATACAGGCACCATCCGATGCTGCCACTGGTGCCAGTATCAACATCGGTGCCGGCATAGTCATTGTCAGTATCCATGCCA
The DNA here is from genome assembly GCA_033557465.1 of Ichthyophis bannanicus. Lineage (NCBI taxonomy): Eukaryota > Metazoa > Chordata > Amphibia > Gymnophiona > Ichthyophiidae > Ichthyophis > Ichthyophis bannanicus. Next base: position 509,071,715 of record CM066032.1, read on the forward strand.
ACATTAAGGCCCAAGGCTTGAGGTCTTTTGGCACCAGCATGGTACAGACATCGATCTCAATGAAACGGGATAAAGACTCAGACTCCTCGGAAACTGAACATTGCTACTGCCGATCCTATAAGCATCTGAATTGATAGTATTTCAATACTTCCAATTCAGATTTGTCAGATTCTGATCATCAATCCCTCAATTCCCGAGAGCTCCAGGATATGCCTTTGGAGCCTCCTGACAGGAGGAGATCCCCCCCCCCCCCCAAGACATGTCTTTCCAGGACTTTGTCAGGGACATAGCAGAAGGCCTCTATCACTGCTTCTTTGGAGAAAGAGCCAAGAACTGAAGAGCTGGAAATCTTCCACTACCCTACTGCTACAAAGGAGGCTGCCATTCTACTAGTATAACGAATTCTCCATTCCCTCATGCTTCACATGTGGGAAACCCCTCTCATGGTGTCACCTATCAGCAAACGACTTGACAGTATGTATTGAGTCCCAGAGTGTCCAGGATTTCTGAAGCCTCAGCTCCCCCACCATTCCATGGTGAAGTCAGTGGTGCACAGAATTAAAAGTGCAACCCCCCCCCCCCCCCAAAAAAAAAAAACCCACACACACATTTCTCCATACCACCTGGTAGAGAACAAAGAATCCTAGATGCTTTTGCCTGCAGAAGTTTCCAGGCCTCCATGCTATCCTGTAGGATAAACTCTTACATCCTATACATGGGGATGTTTTTGAAAGAAGTCAACAAGGATCTCTAAGCATTCTCCCCTTTACTCCCTGAAGAAAAAAAAAAAAAAAAAAAAAAGACTCTTTTTAGAGCCTTCTGAAGCATAGCCAGAATATTTCCAAATTTGTCAATGGAGCTGCCTTCGATGCCTTTGAATCCTCTAGCAGGGCCTCCGAAGCACAAAGGATAGCGTGGCTACAAGCATCAGACCTAGAACAATGGGTGCAGGACAAACTGGACAACATTCCCTGCAATGGAGAGAACCTCTTTGGACAGAATTGGAAGGAAAATACTGGTGAACTAGAGAATAACGACACCACTCTCAAGAGGCTATCCAGGAAGACAGCAGATACTGCCAGGTAGAAGGCAGCACCATTTAAAAAGCCTTTCAGGTTCAATAAAAAATATCCCTCATATCAGCCAAAGCAAAAGCATCAAGGGCCTAGACAACCTAGAAAACCCAAGGCTGCTAAGCCCCAACCTGCCCCTAATTTTTGACTCTCTACTAGAGAACATTGTCACCTTGCCTCTGGAGAGATCTCAGCCTCTTCACATAGCAGGAAGGCTCTGCCACTATGCTCATCGTTGACACCTCATCACATCCAAGCAGTGGACCTTACAAAATGTCCGCAGTGGATACTAACTGAACTTTCAAACTCTGCCCCACTACAGCTTCAGAGGTGCTCATCCAACTCCTCTCCCTCCCTCCACACACACACACACTGCTAATCTCTCTGAAGAGAGCTACCCTGCTATCCCAAGGTGCCATCGAGAGAGTTCCACCAAACCAGAAAAGAAAGGGATTTTACTCCCCATACTTCCTCATCCCAAAGAAGTTGGGGAGGGGGCAGAGACCCATTCTAGACCTTAAGAATCTAAACAAGACCCTCGTAAAAGAGTAATTGTGGTCTTTTTCTGTCGTCATGTTTCTATAAAAGTGGACTGTTGTAGTTGTTATGGAAGGACAGACTAGATGGGCCTTGTGGTCTTTTTCTGTCGTCATGTTTCTATGTTTCTAATTCAAGATGATTTTGTTGGGAACTCTTCTACCCTACCTCCAGAGTCAAGACTGGCTTTGTTCTCTAGACCTCAAAGGAGGTGTACACGCATATCCTCATACATCCAGGATACAGGCAGTACCTTCGCTTTACCTTTCAAGGAACTTGTCAGTACAGAGTCCTTCCTTTTGGCCTTGCCTCTGCTCAGAGAGTCTCTTCACAAAGTGCATGGCGGTAGTCACTACATACCTTCACATACTGGAGATATTTGTCTTCCCCTACTTAGATGACTGGCTAATCAAGGCAGACTCTCCTCAGCAAGCCACTTGTAGAACTGCTATGGTGCGCTGGAGTGCACAACATCTCTGCTTTGTAATAATCTTTCAGAAGTCACACCTACCCGACTCACAGGCTGGAGTTTATCGACGGACTTCTAGACACTCAGAGGGAAAAAGCTTTCCTGCCTCTCGATCAAGCCACCCACCTGATCCAACTACTCACTCAGATGCAGCAGAGGAACCAAGCAACAACTTGGGATTTCCTGCGCCTCCTAGGGCACATGACCTCCACAGTCCATGTAGTCCCCTATGCTCGATACACATGCGTCAGAAACAATGGACTCTCTCCACCCAGGGATGCAAGCCACAGGAAAGTTTATGAGATCAGATACAGGTCACACATATTCTGATCAGCTCGCTCCAATGGTGGTGTTCCCCAAAATACCTGTCCATAGGGTCATCTTTTCAGATGCCCCCGTTCCAGTGCACTCTAACCATGGATGCTTCAAAGCTAGGTTGGTGAACTCACCTGGACGAACTTCCTACTCAGGGTCTCTGGACAGCTCAACAATCAGCCTTACATATCAATCTGCTCGAGCTTTGAGCACTGACGAATGCCCTCCGAGTCTTCCAAGACCAACTCTTGGGGAAGCAAGTCCTGGTCAGGGCAGACAACCAAGTAGCCCTGTTCTATGTGATCAAGCAGGGGGAACGGGCTCACGCCCCCTCTGCGACAAGGCTCTGTCTCTGGTCATCCACCATCGCTCAATGAATAGAGCAGTGTATCTCCCAGAATAGCTCAACATCCTGGTGGAGAGACGGGAGCTGCATCTTGCATCCAAATGAGCGGACTCTAAATCCATGCACAGCAGCTTGGATCTTTTGGACGTGGGGGGCCCCCATCCACAGATCTCTCTGCCACCCCACAAAAACACACAACTTCCATGGTTCTGCTCCAGAGTTCCATCCACCTGCAGTCAGGCATCAGATGCCTTCTTGTTCAACTGGGGCCTTCCCTCCAACACCCTTGATTCCCAAAACTCTTTTCAAAGTACAGGCCGACAAGGGGAACATGATTCTCATAGCCCAATTCTCAACCCGGCAACCCTGGTTTCCTCTTCTGCTTTGTCTAGCCCAGATGCAACCGCTCAAATTGGGATGTGCCTCCAACCTCCTTTCACAGGACAATGGCACAATCCTACATCCCAATCCCCAGTCCCAATGCCAGACAGCCTGGCTACTCAGAGCTTAGACTTACAAGATCTCTCTCTTCCTCAACGGGTCAAGGATATTTTTCTAGCTTCAAAAAAACAAACAGTCTACCAAATGTGATACTTTTTCAGATGGCGCAGGTTTGCTCTCTGGTGCACAGAAAGGGACCTCAATCCCTTCACCGCTCCAGTGGACTTTCTCCTCCAATGTCTGCTTCATTTATCTACCAGGAGACTCAAAACAAACTCAGTAAGAGTCCACCTTAGTGCTATCGCAGCCTCCCACAAGCCAGTGGAAGGATGGCAAATCTCCTCACATCCACTCATAGCATGCTTCATGAGGGGCTTTTTGCTCTCCAAAACACCAATCAAACCACCACTGGTGGTTTCAGATCTCAATGTGGTGCTGGCTAAGCTTCTAAAGACACCCTTTGAACCCTTAGGAATCGCAGTGAGGTGGTGGCTATCTTGGAAAATCATATTCCTCATTGCCTTCACTTCAGCTAGACGCATCAGTGAGCTACAAACTCTGGTGGCAGACCCTCCCTACACAAGGTTCCATCATGACAAGGTTGTCCTCTGGATGTAGCCACACTTCCTCCCAAAAGTGGTATCTCCTTTCCACTTAAAACAGTCCATCAAGCTACCAGTCTTCTTTCCTACACCGCACACCTCTCGTGAAGAGGTGACCCTGTACACCCTAGACTACAAGCGTGCCTTAGCTTTCTACCTTCAAAGGACACAGGGACATCGTAAATCACCACAGTTGCTCATTTCCTTTGACCCCAGCCACTTGAATTTCCCTGTATCCAAATCCAAGCACAGTGTCTCCAGATGGATCACCGACTACATCACCATCGCATAACCAAATGGGTCTCTCCTTGGAGGGCCATGTCACTGCCCATAATGTCTGGGCTATGGCTACCTCAGTGGTCAACCTGTGTTTGGTGGCCACTGAAGAGATCTGCAGGGCAGCAACATTTTGTCTTCCATTCACACTTTTGCAGCCCATTACTGTCTGGACAACGACTCCTGCCAAGTTGCAGTATTCGGACAAGCTGTCCTTCAGCACCTAGTTGTTACTTAGATGCAAATCCTACCAGATTTCTTTGATACCAGTTAGCCATGCGGGGCTCCAGAGTCCGTAATATCCACGGGCTCAGCTCCTGGCGTTTCTCCCTATCCCTAGAGCACCCTGCAGATCCCCCCCCCCCCCCCAACAACCTGGCTCCTGGCAGCTGGGGAGTCCCATATGAGAAGACTATATTCCTGCTTGTTCTTGGAGAAAGCATAGTTACTCACCTGTAACAGGTGATTCCAGGAACAGCAGGAATTAGTCTTCACAACCTACCCTCCTCCCCTAGAAGGAGTTACACAGTGTTCTTTTCTCTCTTCTTTCTCAGCTATAAACTTGACTGAGAAGAGGAGTTGGGAAGGCAGGAAGGAAGTCACACAGGCGTAGTGGAGGACTCCCAAAGGCTTTCTGATTGGATGCTGGGGAGCATTCCCACACGGGCTCAGTCAGTACAGACATCACCCCATATGTGAAGACTATATCCCTGCTTTTTTCTGGAGATCTAAGTTTAGGGAACCAACAGGATGAACTATATACAACTGCATGTATAAAATGCATTATCTTCAATTACAGTGGCATCCAAAACTGCACTGTTTGCAACTTAGGATCAAAGTGATACACATTCCATTCTATTTAGACTCAAGTAGATTGAATATCGGGCCCAAAGTTCTTTTCTAAGACATTTACCCGGTTTGCAGACTTGCAATCTGTGTGAATACCACTAAGCATGATATTCAGCAGCATTAACAAGGTTAGTGCCACTGAATATCCACACGTACCCACATATAACCAGTCAATGGCACTATTCAGCCGCTGACCAGTCATCTCTTGGCAGTGAAAGTTAGTCACAGAAAAAACAAACACTGTTAACAGCTGAATATCACTACTGTCTGGTTAGCTTCCTGCTTCAGCAACAAACCTGGATATTCAATCTGGTGGCCAGATATGGCCTCGGTACTGAATATCAAGGTTTAGCGTTCAATGGTGGTGGCTAGCTACTATAATCACACTAGCCACCGCCACTGAATATCGGACCCTTCATTATTAAAACTACACATTAAAATGAAATCATAAAATTCTTGCATATGAATATAGCAATGCTTTAGCATTCCTACACCTCCAGATAAATTCAATTGAATCATACTACACCCATATTAACTACTCTGGACCCCCACTTGATACATCTTTCCTGGCTGTCATGTCAAATGTTTTTACCATACACCATAGTAACAACTCATCTAGACCACAGCAAGGTCTTCAGAGATCATCTATCACATCACCTCTGATTGAGAGTATCCATGGTGAATATTTATATTATGAATGCACTGTATGCAAAATGCCTTATGCACTTTCACTGTGGATATGCATAAAAACTGGGTTGGTCAAGTCACCTTGGACCATGTTGAAAACCAGTCCAAAGCTAAGGTGATATTTTACTTACCAGAAAATGTCCTTTCCTTGAGTTCTGCTAGACTTGTCCAGACAAGTAGGGTGTGTCCCACTACCAGCAGATGTGGAGATAAAGAACACTAAGAAAACTTCCTCTATGATATCAGCTACCTGCTAAACCAGTAATGCTTCTTCACCTGTTTGTGTCTCTCGGTGCCCCTATTCCACTGGTTTCTTCCTTCCAATATCTTGGTGTCATTTTGGACTTGGCACTGACTTTTCATGATCATATTACCTCTGTTGTCTACAAATTCCTTTAAACCCTGCACCACATCACAGCCGTTCATCCCTTTCTTTCTAACTCAGACTTAAATACTTTACTAACTTTCCCTTGTCATTTCCCGACTGGATTATTGTAATGTTATTTATACCAGACTTCCCAAACACCAGCTTCACAGACTTCAACTTATTCAGAATACCATCGTCTACCTCCTTAGCCACACCTCTTGCTACAATCATGTCACTCCCCTTCTGATGCATTGTCACTGACTCCCTCTTCGGTATAGCATGTGTTTTAAGATTCTTACATTGGTTCACAAAGTCCTTTACACAGGTGTTTCCTCCTATCTTTCCTCTTATCTTCCATGTGCCACATCGCTCCTTCCGATGCTGTTTGTTGAAGGGCAGTATATCAAATTTTAACAACACACAAACAAACACAGGGGCAGTTAAGCAAAGTAGGAAAACACCAGCACTGAACCAAGATGCCTTGAGTGGCCCCAAACCCAACTTAGTGCAATGGACAAAGTAAGGAGCCCGCCCCCACAGTCAAGATAGACGGGGGAATACCGGGTAAATAAAAACCATGCCGGGGCTCAGTGCTCTCCCCTGTAGCCAGACATGCAGTCACATACGCTGAAAAGCCTTCACATCTTCAGGGAAGAGCAGGGAGAAGCAGGAGGGAGAGGGCACCAAGGTTCTGTGAGAAGTGTGAAGATTGGAAAAGGAGGTTTGAAAGGACTCTTCAAGACTCAATGTGTCATTAAGATAAGGACAAGGAGCTGAACTAAATTACCTCCTCCTATAGCAGCTGAAAAGAACATCTATTTTAAGGTTTAAATCCCTTCTATCTTTTCCAAACTGCCTATGACCTTCCTCCCTCCATCTCCTGACTCTTCCCTTTATCTCCAGTCTAATTTCTCCTTTCTCTCCCTCCTTCCTGGTATGACTGCCTCTTCTGTCCTATCAATTCAATTTAGCTCCTTTCCTCTCTCTGATCTTGTTTTGCTGAATTGTAAACCCATTCTGATGGTTCTGAAGATGAGGTATATAATGTATTGTGATAAAGATAAAGGGTGACCCTAGTGGAGCCTCCTGTGTCTTGCTCTAGTGAGAAATCTACCCATGAGGATGGTTTTTCATGAGCAAAAATCAATCATTCCTCTCAGTTCTCTCTTATATTTTCTCAGATTTTCAGAGAGCTGAAAACTTGCATGCACCATCTGCTGGAGACAGAGGGCCTGATGTTCAGCATTGGGGCAAGTGCTCCTATAGTAGCTAGCTGCCAGCGCTGGACCTCACATACAGATATTCAATGCCAAGACACTATCTGGGCATAAGGTTCAGCATTGGCTATCAGGGTCGGCTGTAGAACCCAGAAACGAACTGGACAGTGGCAATATTGAGCCACTGCCTGGTTAGCTTTCCGCAGTGAAAAGGCAGATCAGCCTTAGCTGCAGCTTACTTTTGCTGCATAGTCATAAATGGGCAGCGGCTCAATATCGCTACTACCTTGTTATAGCTGGGTGATGCCCGTGGACCCCCCCCCCCAAATGCTAACTGGTTAGCATTGGGGCATGAAGAAGTGGTGCCCATGGATATTAAGCAGCACTAACCGTGTTGGTGCCAGTGAATCTCTCATTTAGCAGCATTTACAGTTTGCGGGTCTGCAAACCATGTAAATGCCTTTGAATAATCAGACAAAATTACTGAAAACTCACTCTAGAACAGTGGGGTTCTCAACCTTTTTTGTACCGTGACCCCTTTTACCATTGGTCAACTTGTGGTGACCTCCCAATGATAAAATCAAATGCGTCCCTCTCCCTTTATCGTTAACTCATTGTCACTGTAATCATTTGTTGAATTATTACTATATTATAGGCCTTTGCAATATGTTTTTATTTATAAAAATTTACTTATTTAAAACACATTAATCACAAAAACAAGTAACAATTTTTGATTTCAAAATGATGATGATTTTGTAGTCAAATCACTAATTTGAAATTTAATTATTTTTTCTACCTTTGTTGTCTGACCAATTTATTCTCTGATCATGCTGGTCCCAATCTGAGGCTTCTGCTTTCCTGTCTTCTCTTAGCTCTCTTTCTGTGGTCTATGGTCCATCTGCCATTTCTTATCTCTTCATTCGTTTTCTTCACTTCTTTCCATCAACCTATTTCCAGTCCCAGTAACCCTCCCCAGTATCAGCCCCTTTCCAGTCCTCACTCTCAGTACCTTCCAATATCAATTTGCATTCCCATGACTGCCACTGGTGTCCATTCCCTTCGTCCCCCCTCCTTCCCCACTGACCAGTCCCTTCTAGTACAAATACCATGGCAGCCCCTCTCAGATCCACTCCTTTCCAGTTCCATTCTCCCATCCCCTCGTATCAGCCCATTTGTAGCCTTAGCCCCCAGTTTTCTTCCAGGGCCAGCAGCTCTATCCTCCCCGCCCCACAATCAGCCCATTCCCAGTCGAAGCCCCCAATCAGCTCGCTTCTAGTGTTAGTCCCTCCTCAACCCCATTACCAGTCCTACCCCCCCCCTTGATCAGTCCATTCCCAGTCCTAGCCCTCCCTAATCAACCCATTATAATCCTAACCCGCACTGTCTCTCCCCTCTGTCCAGCATTTATCTCCCATCTGCCCAGTTTGTCCCCCTGTCTCTTCCCTTTGCCTATGTCAGCCCGCCCTCCCTCCATGTCAGCCCCCCCCTCCATCCAATGTCAGCCCTCTCCTCCCTCCCTCCCTGTCAGCCCCGTTGCAGGTTCCCTGCCCCTCCTCCCCTCTCCATGTCTGCCTCCTTCTGCAGCCGCGGCTCCCTGTCTCTTAGGGAACTGCGGCTGTGCCTGTAAAACCGTTGTGGAGCTTGTCTGTCTCTAAACAGGCTCCGTGCAGCACTGTCCCGCCTACAGAGGTGGTAAACAACTTCCTTTGGAGGCAGGACAATGCTGCACGGAGCCTGTCGAGAGGCAGGAAGGCTCCACAACAGTTTTACAGGCACAGCAGCGGCTCCCTAAGAGGCAGGGAGCCGCGGCTGCCATAGAAGGGAAGTGGATTCGGCAGCGGCAGCAACTTGTGTGCTTTTTTTTTTATATAACGGTGGAGAGAGGTGACCCCCGCTAAATCCTGTGTTGACCCCCATGGGAGTCACGACCCACAAGTTGAGAACTGCTACTCTAGAGGCTCTGGCTGATATGGCATGATGTCATAAAGAAGCCTATGGACGTTTCCTCTGTCTCCACCTCTGCTGGTAGGGGGGGGGGACAACCCACTTGTCTGGCCTGATCTAACAGGACGGTAAGAAAATGGCCTTAGTAGAGTCAAAAGATGATAAAATCACTCCTGTTGATTCCCTTCATCAAACAGGAGGGAATGGAGGTCCTTGTCTGCACTGTAACTCTTAGCTAAAGCGAGGCAGAAACTCTGGCTTCCAATAGTCTAGGAAATTCTGTTTCCTAGAATGAGAAAACGGTAACTGTTTGACCTCTCTAAATATTAAAGAGCAGGAAAGCACAAATATTAATGTAACAGACTAGAAATTAAATATACTCATCTCCCTGCTTACCAGCAGCAGCCATCGGATTTACGTATACCTATGTCTCCCTTTAGACTAATAAGTTATTCAGTTGCCTTTTAAGGCTCTATTCACCAGCACACTCCCAGTTTTGATTTCTATAGTTTTAAAACTCAAAGCATAGTTATTCATATTAGCTATCTCTTTTCTAAACAGAGAATGCCCCATAGTCATATTACTGTTGCAGTGGAAGATATAAAAAGGCCCAAGTACCATAATGGTTAAGAAAACTAGTGCATTGGGCCTAGTACCCTACATTTAAACAGTTGCTAGTCTGGATCACCAAGAAATACTGGGCAGATCCCATATGAACATTTACTCTTGGAAGCAATAAGCATCTAGCTTTCTCATTAGTTTGCATGAGTACAAAGTAGTTACTCACCTGTAACAGGTGTTCTCCAGGAGCAGCAGGAATCAGTCCTCACTTATGGGTGACATCGGTGCTGATGGAGCCCCCATGCGGAGCATTTCCCCAGCTTTCTATGAAAGCCTTTGGAAATACTACACGCATGCGCGGTTCCCTTCCTGCCTAAAGGTGCCATCTTGCTCAGTCAAATGACAGTTTATTTTAAAAAATTGTGTGTGCTGTTTGTTAGCTATGTACAACTGCAACTCCCTGGGGAGGGGGGAGGGTTGTGAGGACTGATTCCTGCTGCTCCTGGAGAACACCTGTTACAGGTGATTAACTACTCTTTCTCCAGGACCAAGCAGGAAGTCAGTCCTCACTTATGGGACTCCTCAGCTTCAGGCTACCGGGGACCCAGAGCTGAAAAAGGAGTTCCCTCTAGCCTCAGCATCAGAGAAAGGATTTCACTGAAAACATACCTCCACCGGTGGCCCAACCAGAGGGCTGGAGAGTAGGAGTTGCCTAAACCTCAAAGAGATTCCGGAGTACTGCCTGACCGAAAGCACTGTCCCTGCGGGACTCCCTCTCCAGGCAGTAATGGGCCGCAAAAGTCTGGCTTGAGGACCAGGTTGCAGCCCTGCAGATGTCTGCCAACGGCACAGAGTGGAGATGAGCTACTGAGGCAGCCATTGCCCTGACACGGTGGGCCGTGACCCGACCCTGCAAAGGAAGGTCAGCTGCCCTGTAAGCCCAGGTGATACAGTCAGCCACCCAGATGGACAAGGAACGCTTGGACACAGGTACCCCCAAGTTATTGGGGTCAAAAGATACAAAGAGCTGAGTAGCCCTCCTATGCCCCTGCATACGCTCCAGGTAGAAGGATAAGGCCCTCCTACAGTCCAGGGTATGCAGGACTGTCTCAGCCCGGCTGGCATGGGGCCTAGGGAAGAATGTTGGAAGAACCACCTCTTGGTTGAGAAGGAAAGAGGAGACAACCTTGGGGAGGAACTTAGGATGAGTCCTAAGGACTACCCTGTTCCTATAGAAGCGAGTGTATGGCCTGTCACAGACCAGAGCTTGAAGTTCGCTCACTAGCCTGGCCGAGGTCAAGGCCACTAGAAATAGAGTCTACCAGAAAAGGAAGCGTAGAGGGCATGTGGCCATGGGTTCAAAAGGTGGGCGAGTAAGCTGCTGCAAGACCACATTCAACTCCCACTCAGGGGCCGGTGGACGGAGAGGAGGCTTGAGCAACAGTAAGCCTCTGAGAAACCTGGACACCAAAGGGTGAACCGACAAAGAGTGTCCCTCCACCATTAAGCTGCCAGGGCAGAGAGGTAGACCCAAACAGATTTGGACAAGGCCCCGATTGTACAAGTGCAGAAGGTACTGGAGTACTACTGGCACAGTGCAGCCGAAAGGATCTTCCTTGCATTGCTGACACCACAAGGAGAACCTCCACCACTTCAGGGCATGTTTTCCTGGTGGATTGCTTTCTAGAGGCCAAAAACACCTCTTCCACTTCCTGAGGTAGGACCCAGGGAGCCAAGACTACCTTTGCAGCCTCCATGCTATCAGATGGAGAGATTTGAGATTGGGATGCAGAAGGGAACCCTGATCCTGACAGAGAAGGTCGGGTTGGAATCCCAAAGGCATGGGCGTCTCCACTGCCAGTTGAAGTAGCAGGGGGAACCAGGGCTGCCTCGGCCACCTGGGAGCAACCAGAAGTACTGAGGCCTTGTCCCTGAGAATCTTGAACAAGGTTCGGGCCACCAGAGGCGTGGGAGAAAAGAATATAGCAATCCCTGGGACCACGAAATCAGGAAGACATCCGCCGCCACCCTTAGGGGATGCAGTTGCCTGGAACAAAACCTGGGCAGTTGGTGATTCAGGGGACTGGCAAAGAGATCCATGGATGGAAGTCCCCATTTTAGGAAAATCTGTTGAACCACCAAAGGGTGCAGCTTCCACTCGTGGGGCTGCAGAATTCTGCTTAAGCAGTCTGCCAGAAAGTTCTCCTGGCCAGGAAGATAAACAGCCCTCAACAACATCTGGTGCCTGAGGGCAAAAGAGCAAAGGACCTGTGCTTCCAGGCATAGAGGCCTGGACCCAGTGCCGCCCTGTTTGTTCACAAAGAACATGGCTACTTGGTTGTCCGTCTGAACTAGAACAGACTGGTGGGCCAAGGTGTGAGAAAAAGCCTTGAGGGCTAAGCGAATAGCCCGCAGTTCCAGTAGGTTGATCTGTTGCCTGGCTTCCCATGGGGACCAGAGGCCTTGGGTGCAGCTCCCTTGACAGTGTGCACCCCAGCCCTGCAAGGAGGCATCGGTTGTCAACACTACTGTAGGGGCAGCCACCTGAAAAGGCACCCCCTGCAGCAAGTTGGGGAGGTGTAGCCACCACTGAAGAGAATCCAGGAAAGGTTTGGATACCTTTACTTTGTCTGCTAAGCTCCCTGTGGCCTGCTTCCACTGAGTTCTGAGGCACCACTGTGCAGGCCTCATGTGGAGGCAGGCATTGGGGGGTCACATGCACAATCGATGTCATGTGTCCCAGGAACTGCAGACAGAGCCTGGCAGGAACCCTTGGCAGACTGAGAAACCGGGATGCCAACTCCACGAGCCTTTGAGCTCTGTCCTCTGGCAAGTAAGCCCTTGCTTGCAGAGAGTCCAGCCGTGCTCCTATGAACTCGAGGTTCTGGGAGGGGAACAAAGTGGACTTTGCAAAGTTTATGACAAACCCTAGGTCGTGAAGGAGTGTGAGTCCTGAAGGTGGCCTGCCTGGCCTCCTGGTAGGTCTGACCCCGGATGAGCCAGTCGTCCAGATAGGGGAAGATAAATATCCCGAGTCCTCAAGTAGGCCGCCACCACAGCTAGGCACTTTGTAAAGACCCGTGGGGCGGAAGTTAGGCCAAAAGGCAGCACCCTGTACTAGTAATGGTTTCCTCCCACCACGAAACTGAGGTACTTTCTGTGGTCTGGATGAATGAGGATGTGAGTGTTATGCATCCTTTAGATCTAAGGAGCATAGCCAATCTCCCTGCTGGAGGTAGGGCAGAAGTGTTCCAAGAGTAAGCATCTTGAACTTTTCTCCAAGAACTTGAGGTTCCTGAGGTCTAGAATAGGCCTTAGGCCTCCTTTTCTGTTTGGCACCAGAAAATACCTGGAGTAGAACCCGTGCCCTTGTAGGCGAGGAGGTACCGGCTCCACCGCCTTGTCCAGAAGCAGACCCTGAAGTTCTTGGAGGAGGAGGTTGGTGTGCAGGAGAGGCCTCAGAGGTTCTCCTGGAAAGTAGACAGGAGATAGTTGTTGGAAATGAAGCATATAGCCCTGGTAAATGATGCTTAAGACCCAAGCATCCCCTGTAATGGGTGGCCACCTGTGGGCAAACAGAGCTAAGGCTAAGCGACCTCCTGTGCAGGGATGGGACAGCAGGGATGGAGAGGCTATGCTTGGGAGTCAGAAACCCCCTCCCTGCTGGGTAGGAGCAGGAGCCGGAGGCTTGGGGGTCTTCTGCCTAAGGGGCCCATGTCCCTGCCCCTTGGCCTGCTGCCCCTGAGGGGGAGCTGGGGAGGCCTGGTATTGAGGGAAAGGTTTGTAGGAAGACACCTTTCTCGGGTAGAAGGACTTTTTACCAGAGCCCTTCTTTTTGTGAGAAGGAGCAGAAGTCTTTCTGGACAGCCTTGTCCTGGTCAGGTGCTCGGTTTCGAGCTCAGCCGCCTTCTTGGCCATGGGTTTGCCAAAAAGGTTCTCACCTCGTTAAGGGACATCGACCAACTTGCCCTGTACCCAAGGCTCGAGGTCTGATGACTGCAGCCATGCCTGGCTTCGGGCCGTGATGCCGGTGGCTGCCACACGAGCCGAAGCCTCGAAGCCATCATAGGCCGCTCGGGACGTGAATTTGGAACAGTCCCGGATTCCTGAAGACTAAGACTGGAACCTCTGGAAAGGTTCCACGGAGAGGGCAGCAGAGAATCCAGCAAGCTCCTTTGCCAGGTCTCGGAGGTACATGCCCATGTACAGGGCTCTTACGGAGTCGATAAATGGAATCGACTCGCTTGCTCAAGACCGGCGCCGAGGCCGGTGCCTCCCACATCTGGAAGAGGAGCCGCTCCAGCATCAGAGGAACCGGCACAGTAAAGGCCTCCTTCGGAGGAGAGTCATACTGGAGGGCCTCGAGCTCCTCCGCTCGAGGCTCCTCCTTGGGGTCTGCGGGAATCGCCAAGGCCTTGGCCACGTCCCGCACGAACTCCGAGAACCGGGTGTCCTCCGGAGGGGACCTATTCCGGGGCTCGGACTGCGGTGAGTCCAACGGGACGCACTGAGTCCAGAAGGTATCGGGGGACTCCTCATCCTCCGTCTCCCAGGCTGACTCATTGGAAGAGGAGTCGAGGGGCTCCGACCGCACGGGTTGAGGTGGCACCCACCCCGACGCCGAAGGCACCGGCGTCTACGCCCTCGGTTGCGAGCAGGAGGTCGAGGGAGACCTTGACTGAGGACGACTTCGAGCCTTCATGGTCTCAAGTATCGGCTCGGTCTCCGGGGTCAACTTCGACGTCGAAGTCCCGGTGGTCGGGGCCGCTGCACCAGCGAGGCTGGCCATCAGTACCTGCTGCTGCTCCATGAAGGCAGACAATCTGCACTCCAAGGCTGTCAGCCTGAGTCCAAGCTCAGGAGACAGCAGCCACCGACTCGGGCCCCGGCGGCGCCAGGCCCGACATCTGCTCCCTCGGAGGAGAGTCCATGAGGACTACAAGACTTACGTGTCTGACGGTCTCTACACTAGGCACTTTGGATGGCTTCTCCTGCTCCAAAGGCCCGGGACGGCGGTCGGGGGTCTTAGACCTGGCCCTTGAGGAACCAGGGACCTCTTCCGACGCCGCCCTCACAAGCCGTTTCTTCCTCTTGCACTCCCGATCGGGGTACCCCCTGTCCGAGGAACCCCGGCGATGCTCGGGATCAGACTCCCGAGACGTCGAGGCCTCAGACGAGGTCCGGGCCCGGCCAGAGGCAGAATCCGAAAAAATCCTTTCCTTCTGGTGCTGACGGCTTCGAAGTGCCTTGGTGGACATTTTGCCACACGGGCCACAGATCATGGGATCATGATCCGGGCTGAGGCACCGAAGGCAGCAGTCGTGTGTGTCAGTGAGAGACATTAATTTCTTGCACAGATCACACTTTTTGAAACCACTGGAAGCCATTGGGGAAAAAAGGGCCCCCGCGAGGTCAAAAGACCAGCCTTCCAGGGAAAAACAGAAAAAAGGGCGCGAACGCCAGCCACGAAGGGCAAAAAATGAAAAATAGAGAACAGGCTCGATACCGGTGTACTGAACCCAGTGGGAAGGGGAACCGGCGTCGAACTGGCGTCGAACTCTGAGTAAAAGGCAAAGAAATCTTTGAAAAAACGTCAACTTTTCCCGGGTGACTAGGACAAACGTCCGAAGGGCTCCACGGACAAAGAGAGACTGAGCAAGATGGCACCTTTAGGCGGGAAGGGGACCGCACATGCGTGTAGTATTCCCAAAGGCTTTCATAGAAAGCTGGGGAAATGCTCCGCACGGGGACTCCATCGGCGCCGATGTCACCCATAAGTGAGGACTGACTTCCTGCTTGCTCATGGAGAACAGTAAGCTTTAGACTAACAATTCTGTAACTTAAAAACAACCGAGGACAACTAACAGGGTACACAATTTCCCACTCTTTCTGTAATGGAGACGTCCTTTTGAATCTTTATCAACCGTGAGAAATAGCCTCTTCATACTGTAGATTTGGTGGAACCACCATGCCCAGAGAACCTATCGCAAGAGTCAAAGAGAACCCCTTCCTGATAAGAAACCATGTAAAATGCTCCAATACTTTGTGAAGGGCAGTATATCAAATGATAAATTAGCAATAAACCTCAAGAAGGCTACCAACACAAACACAGCTCAGACACTGTGAGCCGTGACATGACCTCCAGTTTTATTTATGCCTAAGAGATGCAGTCTGCTCACCAAATGGATAGCGAACATTTGGCAATGACAGTTCCAGGTTTCCTGGTGGTGAACAGTGTAATTTTATAATGGGCGCCCAGTTTAAGGGAATTGCATTTAGCTCATGCCTTTATCCTGAAGTTCTGAGAATTTTCATATCCCCAGAGTTTATAATGTAAAAGGAGGCATATTCAGCGACACTAACCAGTTAATGCTGATGAATATCCCCACAGACAACCAAAAAAACCCACCCGGTTAAAAACCAGGCTGGTTTATGGGTGGAGCTGGGATGATGACAGCCGCTAACCAGAATGCTTAAATTGTTTATGTATGGACAGGTGAATGGCTTTCCTAATTTAACTACTTTGCACTACCCAGTTAACGGCTGAATAGCGTTGCTAACTGGAAAGTAGTGTCAGAGGCTAAGCAGCTCAAAATATCCTGTTTCCATCACTGACTATCCAGTTTTAAATTAAAGCAGCAGCAGCTAGGTGTTTTATTTGATCTAGCTGCCACTACTAAATATGGTCCCCTACGTTTGTACCTGAAGCATTGCAGGGTTAAGCAACTTGCCCATGACTATGTAGAATGGCAGTGGAATTTTAGCCCGACTACCCTAGTTCAAGCACTTATATTAAAGCAATATTATAAAGACAAGTAGATGTCTACTTGTCCTTATAAAATACTAGCTGAAATGGCAAATCTAGCACCTTCATTGCTGGCATAGACATTTACATGAGCGCTGGAGCAATTGTTTGCATCTGTATAAAATACTATAATTCACACATGCTCTTGACTATTAATCTACGCATGCTATTGCATGGTTCATTCACATTCTACCTCTGTGCATGTATCATCAAAATACTCGCCATCCTTTTAAAGAAAATATTTGTAGGTTGGTCAGCAGTTTATGAAGAAACCTTTTATGCACATTATGTGCTCACATCTGCACAGAAATGACTTTATAGAATTATCTCCAAAAAGCTAGACAGAGTTTAAGGACTCCAAAAAAGCAGAAAAGGCTCTCTGGCAATCCAAAACATGTAAGACTTTCACCATAGTGGGCATTCTATCTAGGGCAGGGGTTCTCAACCCAGTCCTCGGGACCCACTTAGCCAGTCAGGTTTTCAGGATAACCACAATGAATATGTATGAGAGAGATTTGCATACATTGCCTCCATTATATGCAAATCTCTCCCATGCATATTCATTGTGGTTATCCTGAAAACCTGACTGGCTAGGTGGGTCCCCAGGACTGGGTTGAGAACCCCTGATCTAGGGTGATATGTTGGATGGATGATTGGTTAAGGTAAAAACCTATCACCGCTTCAGGAAGGAATTTTGGATAAGTGCTCAATCTATCAGGACAGATGCATACAACAGAGGACTAGGGTAGAACAAAGGGAAAATGGTTATGACACACAAGAGTGGCCAATAGGAGAATAAGAGTTAGTGCCCAAAGCCAAAAGCAGTTAAAACATCCCGAAAAAGGCTTCCACTGCGATCATAGTACGCTATGTTATTGCCATGACCAGGTCCCAATGGAACCCAAAAGGCTGAACCATCTGTCCTGGGGCGGAATATACAGCCAGGTTAGGACCAGTCAGTCCAGCTCTAGTCTCCCCCAGAGGCTTATGTATTGGCATAGGAAGAGGGGGTGGAAATGCCACAAGGACCTTACGAACATTCCAGAATAAAAGATCACAACTCCTAAGAGGCAGGTTCTGACATGCCTAAGGCCACCATAGTGTCCTGAATAAAGGGTAGAATATCATTAATGGATCCTCTCCTTCCATCAGTGGAAGCTTCACTGTCCTCCACAGACTCGCCCGTTGAAAAAAGGGATTGCCTGTTTTCATCACAACCAACCCCCCAAATCAGGAGCAGGGCAGGGCTCCTAGGGGAACAGACAGGTGAAAAAGGGAGAACTGAGGCACTTAAACTTCTTACCACCAGGGGGAAAGGTAACAGAGGGCCCGTCCTTGCACCTCCCTCCACAAAGTCCCCTTCTAAGGGAAATCAGGGCCACAGGTCCCAATAGGAGGGCTGCTATGCAGCTGCTGAAAACTGAAAATAGTTAGTGACCTGTTTCAGGAGTTACTGCTCTGGTGGGGGGGGAGGGGGGAGGGTGAGAGGAAGAGCCAAGACGACCCTCAGGAGCTGTAGGCTTAAAAGCTGTGGTTGTACCACAACATCCCCTCTCCACAAGGTCCATGCAGCCATCCAAAATGATCACTGTGCTCACTAACAGGAAAAAAAAGCAAAATTAGACCTTACCTGCCGATTGTCTTTCCTTGCGTCACTCCAGGCCAGTCCAGTATGTATGGGTTTCTCCACCCACCAGCAACTAAGGACCAACTATGACAGAAGTCTGATGTCACAAGAGTACCCCCCTTCAGCTCCAGAATAGTCTTCTATTGACAAAGCAGACTCCAACACTCCTTCGCCCCCCCCCCCAATATTATAGAACATGTTAAACATCCACAACGTCTCTCTCTCACATATATACATATACATTCATATCTTTGTCATCTTTCCGACTTCTGTCTGTCATATACATATCATACATATACATACTTCATCTCGGATACCAGCATCTGCACCAGGAGCAATGGACTGGCCCTAGTACCGGAACTGTACTACAAAAGAAACTGCCATAAACTACACGGGTCCTGGACTGGCCTAGAGGGATTCAATGAAAGACAATTAGCAGGTAAGATCTAATCTGCCTTCCAAATCATCCCTCCAGGCCAGTCCAGTATGTATGGGATGTACCAGAGCAGTACCTAAGAATGGATGGGACCCTGAGTCCAGCTTGAAGCACTGAAGCCCCAAAACACGCATTGTGTACAGCTTTAATATTCAGATAATGTCAAGTAAATGTATGCAACGACCACGTTGTCGCCCTGTAAATATCTGCTGGCGGCACCAGAAGGTACTCTGCCCAGGTCTCCGCCTGTGACCTGTAGAATGAGCCCTCAGTCCCACCAAAGCCACATGGCCCCTACTCATGTAAGCAATTGCGATGGTCTGCTTGACCTGGTGCACAATGGAGCCCCTTTGAAGCTGCCTCTCCTCTACGAAGGCCACCAAACAGAAATAAGTGGTCTAACTTGTAAAAGGACTCCATCTGCTTAAGATAGCAGCACAGCACCCTCCGCAGATCCAGGTGGTGTAGTTGACGTTCTTCCTCCGAATCACTATGGGTGGAAAACACTGAGGAAATCTGATTTAAATGAAATGGAGATAACACTTTCGGCAAAAAGGAAGGCACCAGACACAACACTACCTTCTCGGATGACAAGTGCAAAAAACGTTCCCTGCAAGAGAGCTTGCAGCTCCAAAAATTCTCCTCGCTGAACAAATCACCATGAGAAACACAGCCTCCAGTGTAAGGTCCTTGAGTGAAGTTCTCAAAAGTGGCTCAAACAGCGCCCTCAGAGCCACTAATGCCATATTGAGATCCCAAAGAGGAACCAACATCCTAAACGGGGCCAAACCTTGTTCAGTGCCTTAAAGAAACAAATCACACCCAGATGGGCTGCCAGACTGCCCCCTCAGTTGTTCTCTGTAACAAGGGTGGCCAGTTGAACCTTCAAGGAATTAAGAGCCAACCCCTTCGAGGCCATGCTGCAACAAGATGTCTGGAAGAGAGCTCAAGAATGGATCAATGCCCCTTGACGAACCCCAGTCTTCAAACACATGCCAGACTCATAAGGGACGTCGAATGTTTCCTGGCCTTCAACATGGTAGAAATGACAGTCAAAGCATAACCTCTCCACCTCAAGCATGCCCGCTCAAGAGTCAAGTTGTAAATGAGAATCTATGCAACTGTGGAATTAGTATCGGACCCTGTAAGAGCAAGTTCATTCGGTCAGGCAGCTGCCATAGCTTGTTGATCAGAAGGTGAATGAGGTCTGCATACCATGGCCTCCGCGGCCAGTCCAGAGTGATGAGGATTACTGGACTGTTGTGCCCTCGATCTGTTGAATGGTCTTCCCGATGGGTGCCCAAGGCAGAAAGAAATACAGCAGGCCCTGCAACAGCCAAGCCTGTGCCAGAGCGTTGACACCTTCTGACATATGCTCGCTGCACCTGCTGTAAAGCATAGCTACTCACCTGTAACAGGTGATCTCCGGGAACAGCAGGAATTTAGTCTTCACATATGGGTATCGTTGGTACCAATGGAGCCTGCGCGGGAACGCTCCCCAATGTCCAATTAGAAAGCTTTTGGGAGCATCCCACAGCGCCTGCGTGCTGCCTTCCCGCCTTTCCCCAACTGCCTTTCTCCAGTTGAGTTTAAAGCTGAGACAAAGAGAGAGACAGGGAAAGAAAAGAAGAGAAATACAACTCCTAGGGGAGGTGGGTGGGTTGTGAAGACTAAATTCCTGCTATTCCCGGAGATCACCTGTTACAGGTGAGTAACTATGCTATCTTCAGGAACAAGAAAGAATTTAGTCTTCACATATGGGGACTCCCGAGCTACAGATGCCAGGAAGAGACCCCAGAAGTTGTGTGCCCCTGTGAAAGGGCTCCACTTCCCCCCATGGATCTCTGGCATCCTACCGGGAATGGTGGGTAGGAGTTGATTAAGTATGGAACAGGTGTTGGAGAACAGCCTGACCAAACAAAGCATCCCGGCAGGAGTCCTTGTCTAAGCAGTAATGGGCTGTGAAGGTATGAACCGAGGCCCAAGTAGCTGCTCGACAGATGTCGTCGATGGACACAGAGTGTAAAATGAGCCATTGAGGCTGCCATGGCTCTCACACATTGTAAGCTGTGACATGGCCTTCCAGAGAAAGTGTCTTACTCTGATAGGTAAAAGAAATGCACTGCAATCCAATTGGACAATGTTCTCTTGGAGACTGGAAGTCCCAAATGAGAAGGATCAAAAGCAACAAAGAGTTGAGAGGACTTTCTATGTTGCTGTGTCCTTTGTAGGTAAAAAGCAAGCGCTCTTTTACAGTCCAAAGTATGAAGATTCCTTTCTGCATTTGAAGTATGAGGCCTTGGAAAAAAATACAGGCAGGTAAACTGCTTGGTTTAAATGAAAAGTTGAGACCACCTTTGGCATAAAGTGTGGATGAGTCCTAAGGACTACCTTATGATGGAACCTCGTATAAGGAGGATCAGCTACTAATGCTTGCAACTCACTAATGCGACGTGCTGATGTGATTGCAATGAGAAAGACAACCTTCCAGGAAAGGAATTTCAAGGAGGTAGTAGCTAGAGGTTCAAAAAGTGTCTTCATGAGCTGTCCAAGAACCAGATTTAGGTCCCATGCCACCAGTGGTGGCCTAATGGGAAGCTTAGTTAGAAGAAGGCCTCTCATAATCTCGCTATGAGAGGATGAGAGGAAATAGGGTGTCCATTTAAAGGCTTGAAAGAAACCGCAACAGCACTTAAATGGACTCTCACAGAGTTAGTCTTAAGCCCTGCATTAGGATAAATGAAGGAGATACCTTTGGAATCATTACTAGAGTATTGCCAGGGGGTCAAGACTCTTCTGCGAACACCATATGGAAAACCTTTCCCACTTGAAAGCATAAGAGCGTCTTGTGGAAGGCTTCCTAGAAGCATAAAAGGATATCTTTTATTTGTTGAGAAAGGTTAAGACCATGAAGGTCTAGGCTCTCAGCAACCAGGCCCTGAGATGCAGAGAGTGGGGATCGGGATGCAGAGAGTGGGGATCCTGTCCTCCTGAGACAGGAGATCTGGAGCAGATCCTAACTCCAGAGATGGAGCTTGGAGAGAGAGATAGGAGCAGAGGGTACCACACCTGCCGTGGCCAATGTGGAGCTATGAGAATCATATGGCCTCTGTCTCTCTGAAGCTTGAATAGGGTTTTGGGAATATGGGGAATGGGTGGAAAGGCATATAGGAAGTCCTGACCCCAATGGCGGAGGAAAGCATCCCTGGCCTGAGAACCCTGAGCCGGAATTCTGGAACCGAATCGGGGAAGTTTGGCATTCAACAGACTTGCAAAGAGGTCTATGTCCGGAGTTCCCCAAATTTGAAAACATTTTGCTAACTGGTCCGCACAAAGAGACCACTCGTGTGGAAGCAGAACTCGACTGAGTCTGTCTGCCCAGGAGTTTTGAATGCCTGGCAGATACACCGCAAGGAGATGAATCTGATGCTCTCTGGCGAGGGTCCATAGTCACAAAGCTTTGTTGCAAAGCGACAGAGCCTGTTCCTCCCTGCTTGTTCAGATAGAACATAGCTACTTGACTGTCCGTCTGAATTAGGACTGTCTTGTAGCTCAGCTGGGTGTGGAACACTCAAAGAGCAAGTAAGATTGCTCCGAGTTCCAAGAGATTGATGTGTAGATGGGTCTCCTGTGGAGTCCAGGTGCCTTGGGTAGAGAGACCTTGCAGGTGAGCTCCCCAACCCATCTGTGAGGCGTCTGTTAGAGTGACCTGGGGTGGGGGCTGCTGGAAAGGGGACCCCACCAACAGGTTTTGGGTTGATTGCCACCATTGTAGGGACAAAATAAGGCCTCTTGAGTTTGCTATTTTGTCTGATAGGCAGCCTGATGCCTGAGTCCATTAGGCTGCTCTCATATGGAGGCGAGCATAGGGAACCACATGCACGGTAGATGCCATGTGGCCTAGCAATTGTAACATTTCCCGAGCAATGAGATGAGTTTTTAACACTCCTTGGGAAGCTAACTGCACAATGCGAAGGCAGCAGGGCTGTGGAAGATAGGCCATTGACTTCCTGGTATCCAGCATAGCTCCTATAAACTCTAGAGACTGAGTGGGAGTTAGGTTGGATTTTGGGATGTTTATGACCAGGCCCAAATACTGAAGTATACGCATTGTGCAAGATAGAGAAATTCTGGCCTCTGATTATGATGGGGCTCGAATGAGCCAGTCGTCTAAGTAGGGGAAGACGAATATTCCTAGAGTGCGAAGAAATGCTGCCACTACAGCCATGCATTTCGTAAACACCCTTGGTGCTGAGGCCAGGCCAAAAGGAAGAACCCTATACTGGTAGTGCTTCCCCTGAAATAGAAACCGAAGGAATCTTTGGCGAATTGGATGGATGAGAACATGGGTGTACGCATCCTTGAGATCTAGAAAACAAAGCCAATCCTGACTCTGAAGGTATGGCAGAAGAGTTCCTAGAGAAATCTTGAACTTCTCCTTGAACAGGAATTTGTTCAATTCTGAGGTATAAAAAGGGTCTGTGTCCCCGTTATCTTTGGAATAAGGAAATAAGGGAAGTAAAACCCTGTACCCTGTTGGGAAATGGGTATGTCTATTGCCCCATGGGCAAGAAGTAAATTGACCTCTTGACCTAACTGATTTTCAAGGGAAGTCTGAGAATTGAACCCTTTTAGAACTGTAGTAGGGGGCATGTTGAGAAAATGAAACTTGTACCCCTCCTTTACAATGGAGAGAGTCCATTCTTCTGCTGTTATCTGCTCCCATCTGGGGGCAAAATGACAACCTTCCTGGAATGGTGGAGGGCTCTGGCCCATTGAGGGCCAGAACATAAGAACATAAGATATGCCATACTGGGTCAGACCAAGGTCCATCAAGCCCAGTATCCTGTTTCCAACAATGGCCAATCTAGGTCATACGTACCTAGCAGTTTCCCCAAAAGACACAGGTTCCGCAATGCTTGTACTGGGTCAAACATTGATATCCTGGGTCCCTTCTTAATAATGGTTTATGGACCTTTCCTCCAGGAACTTGTCCAAACCTTTTTTAAACCCAGCTACACTAACAGCCTTTACTACATCCTCCGGTAACAAATTCCAGAGTTTGATTACACGTTGAGTGAAAAAATATTTTCTTTTATTAGTCTTAAATAGTTTACCCTGTAGCATCATTGCATATACCCAAGTCTTTCTATATTCTGAAAACGTAAACAATCGATCTACATTTACCCGTTCCACTCCGTTCATTAATTTATAGACTTCTATCATATCTCCCCTCAGCAGTCTCTTTGCCAGGTTAAAGAGCCCTAACCTTTTTAGCCTTTCATAGGAGTATCCTTCCATCCCCTTTACCATTTTTGGTGGCTCTTCTCTGAACCTTTTCTAATAAAGCTATATCCTTTTTAAGATACGGCGACCAGAATCGCACACAATATTCAAGGTGCGGTCTCACCATGGAACGATATAGAGGCATTATAATATCTTTTGTTTTATTTTCCATTCCTTTCCTTATCATACCTAGCATTCTATTTGCTCTCTTGGCTGCCGCTGCACACTGGGCCGAGAGTTTTAACATGCTATCCACAATGACGCCTAAATCTTTTTCCTGGGTGGTGGTTCCTAATGTGGAACCTTGCATCGTGTAACCATAGTTTGGGTTGTTCTTCCCTAGATGCATAACTTTGCACTTGTCCACATTAAATTTTATCTGCCATTTTGATGCCCAGTCTTCCAATTTATCAAGATCCTCTTGCAATTTTCCACAATCCTCTTGGGTTTTAACAACTTTAAATAGTTTTGTGTCATCTGCAAATTTGATAACCTCACTCGTTATTCCACTTTCCAGGTCATTTATGAATATGTCAAAAAGCAGCGGACCCAGCACAGATCCCTGGGGTACACCACTATTCACTTTTCTCCATTGGGAAAATGGGCCATTTAGCCAAACCCTCTTTCTATCTTTTAACCAGTTCCTGATCCACAGTAGTACACTGCCTCCTATCCCATGACTTTAGTTTTGCCAAATGTCTCTGATGAGGGACCTTGTCAAAGGCTTTCTGAAAGCCCAGATACACTATTTATTTAATGGTATTTATATACCGCCTTATCATTCAATCAAAGCGGTTTCCACGGCAAACAATCAGGGGGCAAATGCTTTCATGCAGTGTACAGAGTGGTGTGTATGTGTTGGCGGGGATGTGTTTAGATTTGGTTTATCTACATAGTGCGCAATTATACATCATGAGCTATTATACAGTCTTATATACAGTCTTGGGGTGGTGGGGGGGGGGGGTTGATACCATCCGGTCCAGGTGATTTGCTACTCTTCAGTTTATCTAATAGTTGTAATACATCTACCCGATGTATCGATATTTCCTTCAATTCTTCTGCACCTTTAAATACCACTTCAGTCATGGGTAACATCCCTACATCTTCCTCAGTAAAGACCGAAGCAAAGAAATCATTCTCTCCGCTATCGCCTTGTCGCCTCTTAGTGCCCCTTTAACTCCTCTATCATCTAATGGTCCAACTGACTCTCTCACAGGTTTTTTACTACGAATGTATTTGAAAAAATCTTTATTACGCGTTTTTGCTTCCGCAGCAAGCTTCTTCTCAAATTCTCCCTTTGCCTGCTTTATCAATGCCTTGCATTTGATTTGCCAGTGCTTGTGCTGTTTCCAGGTTTCGTCGTTTGGCTCTTTTTTTCATTTCCTGAAACATGCTTTTTTGGCAACAGCCTCTCTGACTTCACCTTTAAAACCATGCTAGCAATTTTTTGGACTTCCTTCCACTTTTCTTAAAGCGTGGAATACAGCTGGTCTGGGCTTCCAAGATAGTATTTTTCAACAACACCCAAGCTTGATGTAAGTCTTTAACCATTGTAACTGCTCCTTTTAGTCCTTTTCTTAACTATTTTCCTCATTTTATCATAGTCTCCCTTTCGAAAGTTAAAAAGGTAGTACTGTGGATTTCCTTACTATCCCTCCTCCATTAATTAAATCAAAAGGTGATCATGCTATGATCACTATTGCCAAGTGGCCCCAACAACCTTATCTCTTGCACTAGATCTGGTGTTCCATTAAGGACTAGGTCTAATATGGCTTCCCCTCTGGTCAGTTCATGAACCAGCTGCTCCAAGAAGCAGTCATTTATGTCATCTAGGAACTTTATCTCCCTAGCATGTCCTGCCGTGACACTGACCCAGTCTATACCGGGGTAATTGAAATCACCCATCATTATTACTGCGCTATAACTTTTGTTAGCTTCCTTAATTTCTTTGAGCATTTCATCATCCATTTGTTCATTCTGGCCAGGCGGTCAATAGTACACCCCCACTGCCATTGCCTTCCCCTTTTTACATGGAATTTCAATCCATAGAGATTCTACAGCAAATTTTGTTTCCTGCAAAACTTTAATCCTTTCTGACTGAATGCCCTCTCTAACAGAGCGCAACCCCTCCACCAATTTGATCAGCTCTATCATTACGATATAGTTCGTACCCAGGTATCACAGTGTCCCACTAGTTGTCCTCCTTCCATGTCTCTGATATTCCAATCATATCTAACCTCTCATTTAGTGCTATATATTCTAACTCTCCCATCTTATTTTTTAGACTTCTAGCATTTGCATACAAGCATTTTAGAGACTATTTTATTCATATTAGTTTGGCTGTTGGTAGACATGGGTAATTCGGGATCTTTAAGCTCTGTCTGCTCCATACTCGAGGGCATTTGGGCTACTTTACTCTTTTTTGGAACCTCTCTGCTTTTGGTAGTATCCTTCAAGGATACATTCTTCCGAACCATCCGCTCTCTAGACGGAAGTCAAAGCCCCTGTGGAGGCTGAGTCTGTTGGGCTGGTTGAGGCTTAGCACTGTTTCTTTGTTTTGGTGGCTGCTGTCCCTTTCAGGCAGACTGACCTGTAGAATGTCCCTGCTGGGTATAGGAGGTGTAAAACCTTTTCTTTTTAGAGAAGAATGGTTTCTTGTAGGATTTTCTCCTTGCAGGATCAGCTGTAGCCTTGGAAAGTCTATCCAAAGTGGTGTTATCAGCATCCAGCTCATTAGCTTTCTCTTGCCAATTTTTGCCAAAGAGATTTTCGCCTATGCAAGGGATAGTCCCCAGTATATCCTGTACCCAGAGTTCTAAGTCAGATGCCTGGAGCCAGGCAATCCTACGAGCACCTATGGCAATGGCAGAGGTTCTGCTTATGCACTCAAAGCAGTCAAAAGCTGCACGATTAACAAACTTGGAAACATCCTGGGCATGTTTGACAAGTGTAAGATAATCTTGCCTCCTATCATCAGGAAGGAAAGGGCTCATAAGCTCTAGATCTCCTGTAATCTCCTTAAGAAACATGCCCATGTATAAGATGTAGGAACTAACCCTGGCAGAAAGCATAGAGGCCTGGAAGTTTCAATACTCAAAGGCATCAAGAGTCCTACATTCACGTCCTGGAGGATTAGATGCATGTCTTTTTGCACTCTTGATCCTTCTCATAGCTGATTCCACCACCATGAAGTGGTGTGGTAACTGAGTTTTTTGAAATCCAAGACAAGGAGGTACTCGATACATGGTATCAAGCCTACGAGAATGAGGAGAGGTGGTAAGAGGTGTTTCCCACATTCTTAGCATGAGATCATGCAAGATCTCATGAATAGGCAAAGTAGCTGTCTCTTTGGGAGCTTTAGGATATTGTGAAATCTCCAACTCCTTTGCTCTGGGTTCTATTTCAGGAGCCACTGCGATGGAAAGACCTCTAGCCACCTCCCGGATGAAATCCTGAAAGGATATCCTCTGGTGGAGACATCCTACATTTAGGAGAGGAAGGCTTAATCCTCAGACTCATTGGAGGATTCAAAATATCTCCTGTCCGGGTGCTCTTGGAAAGCACAATACCGGTACCGATCGAAGTCGGTACCGGCCTGTCGATACTGGAGGAAACAGCATGACTCAGTGTCAGTAACGCAGCCGCCGATGTCGATGCTGTCGGTACTGATATCGGTGCCGGAACCAGTGTCGATACCGGCTGAACTGTCTGAAGCGGTCCCAAAGGCACCAAAGCCGCAAGGAGAGCCGCCAGACTCCGTTCAATAGCCAAGAACCTCTGGTCTGACGCTGCCGATGCCTGGGTATCAGTACTGGATGAAGTGATCGGTACCCCAGAGCATGGCACCAGTAGTTCCACCGAGGTTGAGGCCTCAAGAACATCCTGGAGCCCCGATAGTGCTTTGGAAGCCGAAGCCTCCCGCCAGGGCAATTTTGCCGGAACAAGTCCCTCAAGGGAAACGCCAGAGGCATCTCAATGCTTAGAAGGAGATCTACCCTTTGAGGACTGGCCAGATTTATGTTTGGTTACCTGAGATCCATGGGAGGAAGACGAAGCCCTGGAAGACGTCAATGCAACGGATGCTGCATCGGAGGGAAAAAGGGTGCTAAGCTCAGCAGCTCGGTTTTGCTGATCCCTCTTCGACATCATCCCACAGGCAACACACTCCGAGATGGAGTGGTTAGGACCTAAACATTTGAGGCACCACTCATGGGTGTCGGTGATGGAGATGGTACCGCCACACTTGGAACACTTTTTAAAACCCGAGGCGGGTTTTTCCATTGTGAAGGAAAAAGTTGGGCCTAGTGACCAAAATGGCGCGTGGCACCTGACAGAAAAAAAGACTGCAAAGTCCAGAAAAAGAGGATTACAAAATTTTTGGGGTTTTTTTAAAGAAAGAACGAACCAGCGGTACCGGTATAGCGTCAAGGAAGGCAGACGCTACCACAAAAAAGGAAAAAAGATGGGATAATTTCTGCGGTGACAGGAAAATCGACCTGCTGGCTCCGCAGAAAAAGAAGAACTGGAGAGAGGCAGTTTGGAAAGCCGGGAAGGCAGCACGCAGGCGCTGTGGGATTCTCCCAAAAGCTTTCTAATTGGACACTGGGGAGCGTTCCTGCGCAGGCTCCGTCGGTACGGACGATACCCATATGTAAAGACTACATTCCTGCTTGTTCCTGAAGATAACCAGCTTGCCTTGGCATTAACTAGAGAAGCCATGACGTCCATCACAGGTTTTCCCCAGCAGACTATGATCTCCTGGTAGACAGCCGCATTCAGCTCCCATTTTCCCGGATCCAAGTGATGCTGGCTGAGGAAAACCGCCTGCACATTGTCCTTTCCTGCAGACACAAACAAGAGCTTCTGCTCGCAGAAAAAGACTCAAAAAGCACAAATAGCAGAGTTGAAGGTCACTTGCGCTTTATTAATTATGCAAAATCCTGACGTGTTTCGGCAGATGCCTTCATCAGGGGGCTAGAGGACTGCAAACAAATAAAATAGTTATCATAAAACATAACTAAGCATAAAACTCAAAATAGCAGTAATGAAAACAAACATTAAATTTTTTTTTAAACAAATATAAATGACCGGTGTAAAAGGACAAACATGAATAAATGTAATATAAAAATAGTAATTACACTTACCTGGTAATTGTAGTTCCTTGAGAGACGACAGCTTAGTCCTCACAGATGGGTTGTGCACCTCTTCCTGCAGCATGAAGACTGGACCAATCAAATTTCAGCTCCTCTGGAATCAGGCAACCAGGCATCCCTGAAGCTCCAGTGACCTATTGTCAAAGCAAACTCAAGAAAGAGCTAACCTTTAAAAGGTTCCGTTAGTTGAAGTTCCTATGTTGTTGGTTTTTTTTTTTTTGGTTTTTTTTTTTTTGTTTTTTTTTGTTTTTTACTGTTAAGCGAAGTAAAGCCACAGATACAGAACGTCCCGCTCCTGCCACAGCATAAGCCGATAGCAAGAGAGAGAGAAAGGAATGACAGCGAAGCCCAAGAACTAAGAAAGGACACTCACCTGGAAGCACGTACATCTGAACCCAAGGCGTGCCACTCTAAAAATAGAGAATATAGGGAGGGCAGGAGGACTAAGCTGTCGTCTCTCAAGGAACTACAATTACCAGGTAAGTGTAATTACTATTTCCTTATCGTTCCTCCAGCTTAGTCCTCACAGATGGGATGTAACAAAGCAGCCTAACGGGTGGGATTCTTCCAACCGGCACGCAGAACCGAAGATCCGAAACGTGCATCGCCCGCCGCCATGACATCAAGTCTATAGTGCTTACTGAAGGTGTGAAGAGAAGACCACGTTGCCGCCCTACATATCTCTTCCGGAGATACAAAACTAAACTCCGCCCAGGACGCAGCCTGCGCCCTGGTGGAATGGGCGCGCAAACCAACCGGCGGTAGCCGACCGTGCAACAGATAGGCCGAGCCAATCGCCTCTTTAATCCACCGAGCAATGGAGGCTTTCGCCGCAGCCTCACCTTTGCGAGGCCCGCCAAACAGCACAAATAAATGATCCGATTTACGAAATTCACTGGTAACTTTCAAATATCGCCGAAGAACCCTCTTAAGATCCAAGCGACTAAAACCGCGATCAGAGGCGTGCTCCCCCGATGCCGGAAATACTGGGAGCGAAACCACTTGATTCACGTGGAAAGGAGAGGATACCTTAGGCAAAAAGGAAGGCACCGGCCGCAGAACGACTTTCTGGGCCGAGAAAGATAAGAAAGGTTCCCTACAAGACAGTGCCTGAAGTTCGGAGATACGCCGCGCCGAGCAAATCGCTACTAAGAACACCGTTTTAAGAGTCAAATCCTTTACCGAACTATGAGAAAGAGGCTCAAAAGGAGCCGCAGTGAGAGACCGCAAAACCAAGTTGAGATCCCAGGAAGGCACAGAAGGTCTGCGGACCGGCCGCAGCCGAGAGACGGCCCGCAAGAAGCGAACGACATCGA
Organism: Ichthyophis bannanicus; assembly: GCA_033557465.1. Classification (NCBI taxonomy): domain Eukaryota; kingdom Metazoa; phylum Chordata; class Amphibia; order Gymnophiona; family Ichthyophiidae; genus Ichthyophis; species Ichthyophis bannanicus. The sequence continues at coordinate 509,102,022 of CM066032.1, forward strand.
CATGGGCCCCCAGCGACACGCCGTGAACCTTACCTCGGTAGCAGGAGAGCGCCGCCAACTGCACTCGCAAAGAACTGGCAGCCAAACCTTTAGCAAAACCCATCTTGCAGAAAATCAAGAACCACGGGGATTGAGGCCGTAGCGGCTCGAACCTGACGGCGAGAGCACCAATCCTCAAAGATGCGCCACACTCGGACATAGGCCAGAGAAGTGGAGCTCTTGCGTGCTTGTAACAGGGTTGCCACGACAGACTTGGAATAACCGCGTTTTCTCAGCCGCGCCCTTTCAATAGCCAGGCCGTAAGAGAGAATCTCCCCACTTGTGGCATGCGTAGAGGACCCTGACACAAGAGATCCGGAGCTAGCGGCAGCCGCCACGGAGAGCCGTCTACCAATCTCATCAGATCGGCATACCACGGACGTCGAGGCCAATCCGGGGCTATCAAAAGTACTTGGCCCCGGTGGGCCTCGATGCGCTGAATCACGCGCCCCACCAGAGGCCACGGAGGAAACACATAAAGAAGACCCGAGGAGGGCCACGTCTGTAACAGGGCATCGAGACCTTCTGACATCGGCTCCCGTCGACGACTGTAGAAGCGAGCCGCTTTTGCTGAGTGAAACGTGGCCATCAGGTCCATAACTGGCTGGCCCCAACGCTGAACCAGCTGCGTGAATACCTGCGGGTTGAGCTCCCATTCGCCGGGATCCACCTGAACCCTGCTGAGAAAGTCGGCCGTCACATTGTCTTTCCCGGCAATGTGCGCTGCCGAGATGGCTGGTAGCCGAGGCTCGATCCACTCGAACAACAGCCGAGCCTCCGCCTTCAAGCCGACACTGCCAGTGCCGCCCTGTCTGTTGATGTACGCGACTGTCGCTGCATTGTCGGAGAGCACCCGTACTGCCCGAGAGGCTATCAGGGCTTCGAAACTTTGCAAGGCCAGCCGCACTGCTCGAAGTTCCAGGCGATTGATGGACCAGCCGCTTTCCTCCGGAGACCAGAGACCCTGAACGAACCGGTCGGCGCAGTGGGCGCCCCAGCCCGACAGACAAGCATCCGTCAGAAGCGGAAGCCAGCGCGGTTGCTCCAGAGGCATTCCCGCTCGGAGCGACGACCGTCGCAGCCACCACTGAAGATCTCGCCGTACCGTCAGGGGGCAAGGAAGTCGTTTGTTCAGGGAATCCGATTGGTTGGACCAGCGACGGAGCAAGGCTCTCTGAAGGGAACGCATGTGAAAGCGAGCCCAAGGCACGACCTCCAGGGAAGCCGCCATCGTTCCCAGCAACTGAAGGTATAGCCACGCCGAAGGAGCGGGGTTCTGTCGAAACCGACGGACGAGAGACTGGAGCGTCAACACCCTGCGGTCGGGAAGGAAAACCGCTCCCCCGCAAGTATCGAACTGTACGCCTAAGTACTCCAAACTCTGCGTCGGAACCAGATGGCTCTTGCGCGTGTTGACAACCCAGCCGAGAGACTGCAATAGCGCCACGACCTTGGACGTCGCTGCCATGCTCTCCTCGCGAGACTTCCCCCGAATCAACCAGTCGTCTAGATAAGGATGGACAAGCACGCCTTCCTTGCGCAAGGCCGCCGCGACTACCACCATGATTTTGGTGAACACTCTCGGCGCGGTAGCGAGACCGAAGGGCAATGCCTGGAACTGGAAATGACCCCACGGCACGGCAAAGCGGAGGTACTTTTGCTGATCCTCCCGAATCGGGATATGAAGATAAGCCTCCGTGAGATCTAGGGAAGTGAGGAACTCGCCCTTGCGGACGGCGACCAGCACTGACCGAAGGGTCTCCATGTGAAAGTGGGGTACCCGCAGACAGCGGTTCACCCCTTTGAGATCCAAAATGGGGCGAAGGTCGCCACCCTTCTTTGGCACCACGAAATAAATGGAGTACCTTCCGATACCATACTCCGCCGGCGGCACGGGAACTACCGCCCCCAGCTGGAGTAGGCGATCGAGGGTTTGGCGAACGTGAGCTGTCTTTCGAGCTCCCCGGCAGGGAGACGCCACAAAGGAATCGAGGACGGGCCTGGCCAAGTCCAGGACATACCCGTCCCGGACGATGTCCAAAACCCACTGATCGGAGGTGATCTGGGCCCAAGCGGAGAGAAAGCATCGAAGACGCCCCCCGATCACTGGAATCTCCGCCGAGGCCCGCTGCCCTTCATTGGGGCTTGCGAGTAGACGCAGGGGTTGTGGTCGCAAAGCCCCTACTGGCTCCGCGAAAACCTCGAAAGCTTGAGGTCCTTGAAAAATATCGGCCACGCTGGAACCCTCCAGAACGGGGCGATCGAAACCTACGAAAGTCCCGAAACTGCCCCCGAACCGCTGGCAGCGGCCGTCCTCGCTTGGCACGGTCCTCTGGCAGGCGGCCGCCCTTGGACTCACCCAAATCCTTGACCAACTTATCCAAATCCTCACCAAAGAGCAGCCGACCTTTAAAGGGTAATCTGCCCAGACGCGACTTGGACGACCCATCCGCCGCCCAATTCTTCAACCAAAGAGCTCGACGTGTCGCTACCACGGACGCCATGCTATTAGAGAGGGCTCTGATGAGATCATACTGAACATCCGCCAAATATGCCGATCCCGATTCCAAGCGGTGAAGCTCACCTAACATGTCGGCCTCTACGGAGGACGATTGTTGAAGCCGCTGAACCCAGCGCAGACAGGCACGCGCTACCCAAGCCCCACAAACCGAGGCCTGTAACGCCATGGCATCTGCCTCAAACGACTGTTTCAATAGACTGTCCATCTTCCGGTCCTGCGGCTCGCGCAAGGCTGCACTGCCTTCTACGGGAATCGTGGTCTTTTTAGTCACCGCCGAGACGGCCGCATCCACCTTAGGCGAACGAAAACGCTCCAGATCGGTGTCCGACATAGGATAGAGCCGACGCATAACCTTTACCCCTTTGAGGCCTGATTCAGGAGTATCCCATTCGGACTGGATCATCTGATCAATAACCTTGTGCATGGGGAAAACCACGCTAGTCTGCCGAACCGCCTGAATAATGGGATCCACGCCGTCCGCCTCTTCTATCGGCGGAGTCGGAGCCAAACCTAGAGTCTGGAGCGCCTCTGAAACAAGAACGGGCAACTCCTCCCGCCTGAAAACCCGAATAATCTTTGCCTGATCTTCCGGTTCAGGGAGCTCGCCTTCCTCCAAGGCCTCCCCTTCCGCCTCATGATCGAGATCAGGATCATCACCTTCAGGCCATTCAGTCTCTGTCTGAAAGGAGTCGTGCAGACGTTGTCGCTTGGGGGCCTTGAGCCCGGGAAACTGACTCTGCACCGCCGAGGCGGGAGCCAATCCCCGTGGCACCAACGGAGGAGCAGCGTCCAAGCTCTGGCGCCTACGGCAAAATGCCTGATGCATCAACAAGACAAAATCGGGAGAGAAAACTCCTCCAAGGGCAAAACCCCCCCGAGGTCCATTTGCCCCCCAGAAGCCAAGGAGCCCGTGGAAGGAAGCCCCGAGGGTCCCTCCAGCGGCGACTCCAAGTTCACCGCCGCGGAACCGGACTGCGCCACTGCTGGCAATGAACTCTCGAGGTGCTGCTCCATGGTGAGCGACACCGAAGTACAGCGCTGACAGACGCCTGTGTCAGAAACTGTACTCCTCCGAGATCCACAAATCAGACAAATGGATCCCGCGGGCATGGGCACGCCCTGACCCCGAGAGTAGGCGGGAAAGAAATGCCCCTTATCGGTGAGAGTGAAAAGAAAGGCTGATAACCCAGCAGAACCAGCACACAAAGTGGGAACTGGGCGCCCAGGAGAAGTAGAAGAGCAGAGAGAGAACCCAAGCACAGTTGCTCTCACCCCTGTCAAAGGCGCTGTCCTTATCAGTGTTTTTTTTTTTTTTTTTTTTAATGACCCCTGAAAGGAAACTTAATTACAGAATCACAAACTGCTTAAAAGAAAAAAATGGGAGACCCGCAAAAAAGATACAGAAGAGAGAGAGTGGGAATCGCAAACCCCCCCCCCCCCCGCCCTTTAACCGCGGGACAAAATAACGCGAAGGAAAGGGATCAACTAAAAGAAAACAGCTGAAGGGAGCCAAGAAAATAAAGGAAAATAAAGGCAATAAAGGAAAATCAATCGCTAAAGGTAGGAACAGCGCCGCGTGTAAACCACGCTGACAAGACCGGGGAAGCTAAAATGGCCGCTGAGAGCAAGAGGACTTTGGCGCGCTTTTAACCCCCGCAGGAGAAACCGCCGGAGACCAAAAACCCTGGTAGTCGCCCGATCCCCAAAGTCCCGCCGGCGCGTAGGCTGCCCGAGAAACACCGACAAGCACTACCAAAGGAAAAGGGAAAAAGAAAACTCCAGTAAGGCCGGGCAGAGGCGCGGGAGCCTGACAGGACCGGCTCTGACCGCCTCCAGCCGCCAAAAACTTACCGACAGGGAATCAGCTGTCTCCCAATGCCCTGGAGAGTAACCGCTGTACCGGCAATAGAGGAGCTCTGCCCCGAAAAACCCTGGGGCAGAGATCCCAATAAAGAGACACAGACAGTCAAGCAGATAAAGGCGGCATAGGCTGAGCAAGAGAGAGACCTTCCACAGGTCCTCCCTCCCCCCGCACAGAGTGCTCAAATAACACTTTGAGATTTAAAGAAACAGGAACCTCTGAAAGGAGAAATAAAAAGAAGTCCTAATAGGACAAAATTAAGCATTAAAAGGGTAGCTAAGGAAAAGCAAGGGTATACTAAACCCTAAAACTAGTGAGCCCAGCTAGACTCACTACGTCTTTCTGCTGCATGAAGACTGGACACACTGGGGCTTCAGGGATGCCTGGTTGCCTGATTCCAGAGGAGCTGAAATTTGATTGGTCCAGTCTTCATGCTGCAGGAAGAGGTGCACAACCCATCTGTGAGGACTAAGCTGGAGGAACGATAAGGAACAATCATATTATACTCACAAATTGTATTATATGAGTACATTAGATGAAGCGCATGGAAGTGTATAAACATATGGCACAGAACCAATAATGCAGTTGATAATGCTAGAAAACAATAATACCATTAATTCACAGAAGTGAAACCACAAATAAATAAACAAAAGAACAAAAAATGTTGGGAAACCCAGACCCAAGGACACAAAAAATGAAGGATGATATAAGGGGCAACTATACACATGTAATTAAAATAAGAAAAGTACATTATATAAAAGAAACAAATACTGTACAAAAAGGCATATAACTTATTAAAACAGTATATAAAATAAATTTAAAATAACCTATACATAAAATCATAAACAAATATAGACAAGATAAAAAACCCTAAATATAGGATAAAACAAAAACAATTATATTGAAAATATTTTGTTAAAATACATTCTTAAAAACAAAAAATGTGTCAAAACAAGTATTTAAGGAAAGAAAACTGATCATAAAACTGTAGCGTTAAAATAAGCACCATAGTGCCAAAATGTATAAATTTGGGGATAATCTTGAGCACTGCCAGCTATATAACTAATACTGTTTAAAAGTAATGCCTTTATTGTAAAACATGTGTAAATGGTCAATATTTGAACAGCCAGTAACTAATGCCTGAATAAAATAAAACTAGTGTTTAGAAAGAGGGAAAAAACTAATCATAAACTGTAGCGTTGAAGTAGCATGATATACAAGAAATTTCAACCAAGAATATGGCTATGCAAGCAAACGTGCTGCACTACCAGCATTGCAAAAACAATCTTAAACGCTAAAAAAAGCACGCTTCCTCTATATACAGACTATTTGACCCTGCAACCCTTAAACACCTACCTGTCCCATGGTCAGACCACTACCTCCTCAAATTTGTAATAAGATTCACCAACAACATCCAAAAAAACAACCCACGACCATCACTAATAAATAGATTTAAGAAATTTAATGAGGAGGAATTCCTTGACAACATACTTCCTAATCTATCCCCAATAACAACAAATCTTGAAGAAGCAGTGGATAACTGGAACAATATAATCCGTAAGGCAGCAGAATGTAAACCAATAGTAACAAAATGTAATAATAAAAACAATAAGACTAAAAATACAGATGCTCCGTGGTATAACAACACAATTAAACAAATTAAAAAAAATCTAAGAAAATATGAAAGAAAATGGAGAAATTCCAAATCGATATCCACCCACGAAAAATACCTAAACTCACTTACAGAATACAGGAAAGCAATCGACACAGCCAAGAGAAACCATTACTCTAAAATTCTAACTAACTCTATGAATCGCCCAAGAGAACTGTTCAGTATAGTCCAGAATTTAACCAACAAAACCCACAACACACATGAAACATCTATTGACATTTCTCCTCAAGTACTAGCACAATATTATATAAACAAAACTAAACCACAATTAGAGCCCCCAAAAATATACACTGAGGTGACCCTTAACATTAACGGTACTTGGTCAAACTTTAATAAAGTAACAAAACTAACTCTCAAAACTATCATATCAAATATAAATACAACAACCTCTTACCTTGATCCTTGTCCAGTAAAATGGATAAAAAAGACCCTCCCAACACTCTCTTCCTTCATTCTTCCCATAGTTAACCTCTCATTAAAAACTGGCTACCTACCCCCAACCTTAAAGCATGTCCAAATAAGACCAATTCTTAAAAATAAGAACCTTGACAAGACTTCCCCAACCTCTTACAGGCCCATCTCAAGTATACCTTTCATGGCCAAACTCATTGAAAAAATAATCCAAATTCAATTACAAGAATTCATCGATACCATAGACCTCCTTGACGAACACCAATATGGATTTCGTCCTCATCACGGAGTGGAAACTCTCCTAACAATACTCATAGACACATTAATAAGAGGAACTGATGACCCCACACAAGCATTTATATTAATCTTTTTAGACATCTCCGCTGCTTTTGACAGTGTTAATCATGCGACAATGCTAAGCAGACTCCAATACATTGGAATAACATCCAATGTACATAATTGGTTTAAATCTTACTTAACAAACAGAACTCAAACAGTGAGAATCGATAATCAAACATCAAATACTTTTAACCAAACACAAGGCCTCCCTCAAGGATCTGCGCTATCAGCACTATTATTCAATATTTACCTTCAACCAGTCTGCAACATTTTTAAACGCCATGGTGTACGATACCACATCTACGCCGACGATATTATGTTCTACCTACCATTCAAAATCCCACACCCACCAATTCAACAAATAATAAACTGCTTTAATGACCTAACAGCTTGGCTCAAAGACCACAACCTTTATATCAACTTCACAAAAACAGATATTCTCTATGTCACAAAAAACCAAACATATACACCACCAAACACCATCACACTAAATAACCATGAAATTAAAACAAAAAAAGAAATAAAATATCTAGGTGTAATACTTGATGACAAACTCAATATGGACGCACATATAAAAAACCTAACAAAAAATATACATTTCAAAATTAAGATCCTGAAACAATTACGCCCATTAATTCATCTACATGATTTCATATCGATAATACAAGCAATAATTACCCCGCACTTTGACTTCGCAAACTTAATTCTACAGGGTATCACACAAAAAAACATTAAAAAAATCCAATTAACTCAAAATATAGCGGCAAGAATTATAATGAAAATAAATCTAAGAGAGCACATTACACCTATCCTTGCTAAACTCCACTGGCTGCCTATTCATGAACGAATACACTACAAAATACTAGTTACCACCTTCAAACTAATAAATAAACTTGCCCCATCAGTACTCAATAATCTAATTTGCACAGAATCAAACAAGAGATTTCAAAGAAGTAGGAATACAAATACAATATCAATACCAAAAGATTATAAAAAAGCCAGAAAACTAACCAATAACAGGGCCTTCTCACACTATACACCGGTGCTTTGGAATAACCTACCTGATAGCATTCGTCTACTAACCGATATCAAAGAATTTAGAAAAAAATTAAAAACACATCTATTTACCTTACATTATACACCCATGGTTGGCCAAACCACACAAATTGACACAGGATAAAAACTTGTATGATATACACCTGTTCGATCATATAAGCACATAATATGATATCATAAGGTGATTCTCATGCGACTCAATCCATAAGTCAAAAAAAAAAAAAAAAAAAAACTTTGTAAATTTGTATATAGTTGATGCATTTGTATAAAGTTCTGATACATCCAACTAATCAAGATGGATGACATCACTGTTAGAATTCTTAATTATACTGTTAAACGTAAAAAGTTAACATCTGTTTCATGTAAAACGTCTAGGACATGTACTCTCATGTACCTTAACAACTTTTTGTTCAATGTAAACCGCACTTGATACCTGGGAAAGAGCGGTATATAAATGTGTTCTAAATAAAATAAATAAATAAGGGCAAATTATGCATACATCCATATGTAAGGTAACAAAATCAATCCTGACTGGATTATTAGCAAGAACCCATCGGAAAAACAAAAATAAAGGAAGCTTGTATAATATTGTGTTATGTTACCCTGTTAAAAACATCAATATGCACATCGCAAATAATACTATTTAAAAGACGATGCTTTTGTTTAAAAATCATATGGAAGTATAACCAGCTAGAGCATGTTAAAAATTAAAAAATAAAGAACAAAGAGCGACATGTACCTTCAGCACTGCCAGTGAAAAACTTTAATGAACACTGAATTTGGCACGCTTTAGAGGTCAAAACCCAAAGTGTGCATATATGCATATGTATGAGGAAAAACGGTGGAATGCAGGCAGATTAAGGGTAATAGAAAATACCTATAGTAATACCAATGAAACATCAATCAAGATTATAATGAATAAAGCTACTATGTTTAAAATAACTGTAGGTGCTAATACATTAGAAATACAAGCCGTGTCAGCCCAGGGGCGAAAAAAAGGAAGCAATGAATGCTACTGTGGGATATAGCTAACCGTGCTTGAATGAAAAACAAAAAAGAAACAAAGGTGAAATTAGACTTAGCTGCTAATTGTTGTTCCTGGAGTAGACCCAGTCTAGTCCCGGACCTCTGAGTTGTCCACCTTAATCAGCAGCTTGGAGACTGAGGAACCTTCTTCTTTTCCATGATGTCATCCGTATATCTCTCTGGGATCCGCCTTCCTCCATCAGTACCCTACTGACAAAGCAGACTCACCAGAGCAACAAGTCAGTCATGACCTCACTTACCCCCCCCCCCGGTAAGGTCCAACCACCCAGCACCTAAAATACACTCAAAGTAACTGCATAACAAATCACCTAACGAACTGTTAACCACTAAGGGTGCCAAGACTTCCCTCTCACCTGTCCGAACACCCACCTTAAAGATGACATCCAATTGTCCCCCGTGGACACAAGCCCCTACACCACTCTTCTTACCTGTCATCCTCGAGAAATGTAGACAGTGCTGCAGACCCCTTCAACACCGGGGTGGGACACGGGACTAGACTGGGTCTACTACAGGAACAACAATTAGCAAGTAAGTCTAATTTCACCTTCCTGATCGTATCCCCAGTCTAGTCCCAGACCTCTGAGTAAGTACCAGAGCAGTAAAGTTAACGGGAGGGCCCCGCTACAGCAGCTTGCAGCACTGCCGCACCAAAGCAGGCATCCTGTGCCGACTGGACGTCCAGCCGGTAGTGTTTAATAAAGGAATTCAAAGAAGACCACGTGGCTGCCTTACAAATCTCCACCGGCGGCACTAAGCGGACCTCCGCCCAGAATGTAGCCTGGGCTCTGGTGGAATGGGCTCTCAGCCCCTCTGGAACCAGTTTTCCCTTCAGCAAGTAAGCCGACGCAATCGCCTCCTTAATCCACCTTGTGATAGAGGCCTTAGACGCCGCCTCTCCCCGGGGAGGCCCGGCGAACAGGACAAACAATCGCTCTGATCTACGGAACCCCGCCATACGCCGAAGATACTTTTTCAATGCCCGGACGTCCAACTTCCTTGACACCGAACCTGACGCGTCTGCACGGAATACTGGCAAGGAAATGTCCTGATTCAAGTGAAACGCCGACACGACCTTGGGCAGAAACGCCGGAACTGGTCTCAAAACCACCTTCGAATTGAAAAAGGACAGATAGGGTTCTTTACAGGACAACGCTTGCAGCTCCAAGATCCGCCTGGCCGAGCAAATAGCCACCAGGAACATGACCTTCAACGTGAGATCCTTCAACGAAGCCGTGCTCAGCGACTCAAAAGGCTCCCGCTCCAGTGCCGCCAGCTCCAGCGGAAGCTGCCATTTGGGTACCAGGCGCTCCCTGGGCGGCTGCAATAATGCCACCACTCGCAAAAAAACGCCTGACATCCAGATGGTCTCCTATGGCACGACTAGCAATCCTTCCCTGGTAGCACGACAGAGCCGCAACCTGCACCCTAAGCGAAGCCGCCGCTATGCCCTTGTCGAAACCGTCCTGTAGAAATTCCAATATCTGAGAGATGGACGCCCTGAGTGCCTCAAAGTCCCTCTCTCTACACCACGCCTCAAAAACTCTCCACACCCGGACTACGCCAAGGACGTGGACCTTTTCCTAGCTTTCAGCAGCGTGGAGATCACTGCCGTGGAATAACCTCTCGCCCTCAACCGAGCCCTTTGAATAGCCAAGCCGTAAGTGAGAACCAATCCACGTGAGGCATGAACAGAGGGCCCTGCAACAGCAGATCCGGACGGACTGGGAGCCGCCACGGCCGCGCTACCAGAAGCCTTAACAGATCCGCATACCAAGGATGGCGTGGCCAGTCCGAGGCTATCAAGATCACCAGCCCCCCGAAGCTCTCTATCTGATGGATCACCCTGCCGATGAGCACCCACGGTGGAAAGATGTACAGCAGCTGGCCCTCTGGCCAGGGCTGAATGAGCGCATTGAGACCTTCAGACATATGTTCCCTTCTCCTGTTGTAGAAGCGACTGGCCTTCGCCGAGCGCAAAGTGGCCATCAGATCCATCACTGGTGTGCCCCACCGGCGCATTAGCATGTCGACCACCTCTTGATGGAGGACCCAGTCCCCGGGATCCACCCGTACTCGACTGAGGAAGTCAGCTTCCACGTTGTCCACTCCTGCTACGTGCGCTGCCGATACTGCAAGATTCTGCTCGACCCAAGCGAACAGACCGACTCCGCCTCCAGCTGCATACTGCTGGTCCCCCCTTGACGATTGATGTATGCCACCGCGGTGGCGTTGTCGGAGAACACTTGTACCGCTGCCCTGATGAGGCACGGCTGAAAACTCACCAGCGCCAGAGACATACAGCTCGTAACTCCAACCGGTTTATCAACCACGTTTTCTCCTGAGCATTCCACTGCCCTTGCGCGAACTGGCCCCGGCAGTGGGCCCCCCAACCCAGGAGGCTGGCGTCCATCGTTAAAGCTATCCACCTGGGCACCTCCAGGGGCCTCCCTCCCTGCAAGAACTGGGAACCAACCACCAGCACAGCGCTGCTCATGTTTCGTCCGGGCAGGCGAGCTTCCGTGACAGCGGGTCCTGCTGATGAGACCAGCGCCTGAGTAGCACCCTCTGCAAGGGCCTCACGTGAGCTCTCGCCCACGGTACCAGTTCTATGGCCGCCGCCATGGTACCCAGAAGCTGTAGATACTGCCACGCCGTGGACTCCTTTCTCTTCAGGAACCTCCAGACTAACGTCCGTAACCTTCGCACCCTTTGCTGAGGGAGAAACACGTGCCCGGTCTCCGTGTCGAACCGAGCCCCTAAGTATTCTATGCTTTGGGAGGGCACTAACTTGCTCTTTGCCCTGTTGACTACCCAACCTAGGCTCTCCAGAAAACCGACTACCCTGGAAGTAGCTCGTTCGCCCTCGCACCTTGACTTTGCTCTGATCAACCAGTCGTCTAGGTAAGGGTGCACTAGGATGCCTTCCCTGCGCAAGGCTGCCGCAACCACTACCATAACCTTCGTGAACGTGTGCGGCGCTGTCACTAGGCTGAACGGCAACGCTTGGAACTGGTAATGGCCGAAAGGAACCGCAAAGCGGAGAAATTGGTGATGCTCCTGCCAAATGGGAATGTTCAGATAGGCCTCTGACAGGTCTAGGGCAGTAAGAAATTCTCCCTTCCGGACCGCCGCAATCACCGAACACAGGGTTTCCATGTGAAAGTGGGCCATGCGAAGACACCGATTCAGCCCCTTGAGGTCCAGAATAGGCCGGAATCCTCCGTCCTTCTTTGGCACCACGAAATATATGGAGTATCGACCGCAACCTTGTTGGTTTCGGGGCACCGGCTCTATTGCCCTGAGGTCTAGTAGCCTTGTACGGTCTCCCGCACCGCCTCGCACTTGCCCGGCGCCTTGCAGGGAGATCACACAAAGGCATCGCGCACTGGCCGCTGGAGCTCCAGCGCGTAGCCCTCTCGGATGACCTCCAGCACCCACTGATCTGAAGTAATCTGGACCCAGGCGGCATAGAACTCCTGCAACTGGCCTCCCACGGGAACTAGGGGCCCCTGGGTCCGCCTGATCTCACTGTGCCTTTCGAAGATTAGAGGAGAAGGAAGAGGAGGCCGACGAGGCACCCCCAAATCCTCTCCCTGCTCCCCGGAAGCCTCGAAACCCCTGGTTCCGGCTGGGGAATCTGCCTCTGTCCAGAACCGAACCTTTGGAAACGAAACCGGTGAAATTCACATTGCTGACTCTTGCTCGCCGAGGCTCCTCGGCTCTGCTTGGGCTTGTCCTCCGGTAGCTTGCCTCCCTTTGACTCGCCCAAGTCCTTGACCAACTTCTCCAGGTCTTCCCCGAACAGGAGACGCCCCTTGAACGGGAGCTTACTCAGCCTGGCTTTGGACGAAGAATCCGCCGCCCAGTTACGGAGCCACAGGTACCGCCTGGCAGCAACCGCCGTCGCCATGCTCTTTGAGAGACCCCGCATGAGGTCACAGTGAATGTCCAACAAATAGGCCGCTCCCGACTCCAGGCAGGCGGCCCCGCTGGACTTGTCGTCCACCTGCCCTGATTGAACCTGTTGAGACCAGCGAAGACAGGCCCTGGCCACCCAGGCCCCACAGAAAGCCGCCTGGAGGGACAAAGCATTGGTGTCAAAAACTTGCCGCAATAGGGCGTCCAGCTTCCTGTCTTGCGCATCCTTAAGGGCCGCGCTGCCCTCCACCGGGATGGTAGTCTTCTTTATCACTGCTGCCACGGCTGCTTCCACCTTGGGAGGCTTGAAAACCTCCCTGTCCTGATCTAACAGCGGGTATAACCGACCTAACACTCGGGAGCCCTTGAGTGCCGCCTCCGGAACATTCCACTCTTCCTGAATGCACTCTTGAAAGACCCGGTGTACCGGAAAGGCCCTCTGAGACTTACGGAAGACCTGCAACAATGGATCCTCCAAGGACTTGTCCTCCGCCGGCCCCTGCGCCGGCATGTTTAGGGTACTCAACGTCTCCGCAATGAGGGCCGGCAGCTCCTCCCTTCGAAATATGCGCACAACTCTGGCTTGCTCCTCCTTGTCCTCGAGCTCACCTTCTTCAAATTCCTCCTCGGGGAACACACTCTCTCCTTCCTCATCCGAGAGATGCCCCTCCGAAGCCAGAGATGGCGCCTCGGCCTCCGCATCCAGCCGTAGCCGTTTTCCTCCGTGCTGGCCCTCTGCGGGTAAAGGCTGGCTGGCACGCTTTATGCGGGACCCTTCGGGAGAGCCCATCTGCTTGAGAGGCAGGCCACCCACCGCCTGCTGCAGAAGGGCCACAAAGTCAGGCGAAAAGATGACTCCAGCCCCTTTGGCCAGCTCACCTGAGGCACGGGCCGTTCCGTGGCGGAAAACGGCCCAGCCACTGGCTCCCCACGGGGTAAACCGACCGACCAAGGGGGCGTCCAGAGGCCCTGCCTCCACCCCTGTCCGCTCCCCCACATCCTCCCCAGAAGGGTCCAGGACTGCGGCCTCTTTAGAGCAACCCCTGCACACTCCTGAGTCTAGCAGAGTACTCCTCTTAGCCCCACAAAGTACACACTGGGCTTTGGGAGACATAGCCCCTTAGAGCTACCACCCCCCCCCCCTTGGGGCCCTACTCGCAATCTGCCAACCCCAAGGGAACCGCGGGAGTCTGCAGCACCGTAAGCAACTCCTTACCCAGATATGCTGTGCCTTTGCGCAAAGGTTTTTTTGTTTTTTTTGAAACACACGCTGCCAAAAAGAAGCACCCTAGCTGTCCCCCCTGATCAGCTCCCGTGGGCCTCCAAACCGCGGCCCTAGAAGCCGGGAAACAACCGAGAGTGAACTCCGGAGCAGACTCTGTGCTCCCGCGCTACTGCCACGTGGACGGGCCTGCACTGAAAAAGGCGCTCCTGCGCGCCGTGGCAAAAAACGGTCCCCAGCCCGCCCTCTTACCTCTGCTGCCCCTGCAGCCAGATTCTGACGGGCCGAGCACACCGCTGCCAGAGGAGGACCAGAAGGCCCCAACTCCGTCCTGAAAACACTACGCGGAGGGCCGACCCCGGACACCCCCACGGACAGCCAGAGGCGCGCTCACAGGCAGGTCTTCTGTTTGGCGCTTGGCTGAGCAGCTCTGCCACCTCTGCCGGTTCAGCTCCCCTGCTCCACACCGGGAGCTAACCGGCCCCTCTACAGACTATCACTGGGCCACTCTGAGAGGAAACTAAAAAGAGGTTAGAGGAGAGCCTGAGGCACCAATAAGGCACAGCTCCTGAAATTTAAAGGCACAGCCCCGACTTTCTTTTTTCTCTTTTTTTTTTTTTTTTTGTTTTGTTTTGTTTTTTACTAAAACCCTATTACTTCACTCAAACTGTTCCTTAATTGTTCCTCCAGTGAGCCCGGACCCCCGGGCTCGACCTAGTCAGCTGCTTGGAGACCGAGGTAACTGATGGAAGAAGGCAGATCCCAGAGATATATACGGATGATATCATGGAAAAGGAGGTTCCTCAGTCTCCAAGCTGCTGATTAAGGTGGACAACTCAGAGGTCCGGGACTAGACTGGGGATACGATCAGGAACAATTTAATTTAATAATCTCTAGCGTTGCAAACAAAATATAAAGAACCTTAAAAGCCACTACACAAAGGGGGGGGGGGGGGAAACACGCTCTAAAGAATCGTGGCTGAACATGTACCTCCAGCACTGCCAAGGAGATCAAAACAAACATTAGTGGACGCTGAATTTGGCACGCTTTAAAGGTCAGGAACCAAATTTGCATATATACATATGTATAAGAAAAAAACGGAGTGATACACAAGCAGGTAAAAGAATTGAAAAATACATATATTAAAACTAATAAACCATAAAATTAAGATTATAGTAAATGAACTTTGTTAAAAAATATATCAGGTGCAGATAAATTAGAAATATGAACCGTATTAGCCCAGGGGCAAAAAAGAGACAATGATACCATTATAAAATATAGCCAACCGTGCTTGAATAAAAACCAAAAGAGGAGACTAAGAACAATTTAAATCAGTAATCTCGAACGCTACAAAGTGTAAAAGAATCTTTTAAAGGCAAAGAGGGATGTACAACTCTCAAAACAAAAAATTTTAGATCAGAAACAAGGTGGCAGACGGGTTCCAGATAAACCAATGGTACATCATTGGATTGAGAAAGGCCACCTTGTTTCTGATCTAAAATTTTTGTTTTGAAAGTTGTACATCCACACTGGCGAGGGGGTAATTTGGATCTCATCCTTCTTAGATTGTAACTCGTAAATAAAACGCTGTTCTAATCTATTGAGCCCCATGGTCTCAATCAGGATCTTAATTTGTCAGTCTTTTTATAAGCAATTTTGGCTTCCTTTATTTCAGCTTCCTCCCGTTTTTTCTACAGTGAATATTTTATTTATTTTATTTATACCTTTTTCTATACCGCCTCTTCCAGAGATCAGTGGCGGTTTACATAGAACAATTGTAGAACATTTTTAACATAAATAACATTAACATTCTTAACATTTAAACCAATTGATCATCAAAACAGAACTGCGGCAATAAACGTGCCGTAACATAGAACTATTTACAGTGAAAAATTAAAAAGTGACTATAATACATTTGAGAAAGATCGACAGAATTCAGTTAGATGCTCGGGATGGAGTTATGGCTGTGCAATGTAGGAGAGGGTCTAGGTAGGGTCAAAGTACGGTTGTTGTTCAGTGTTAATCTGAGGAATCTGTGCATTATCATGTTGAAGGTTGTGATAGTGCATGGTGAATAGGTGAGTTTTTAGTTCCTTTCTAAATAATTGAAGGTCTTTGATTTCTCTGAGCTCGATTGGGAGGTTGTTCCACAACGTTGGTGCAAAGAATGAAAAAGCAGCATTACTTGTCTTCCGACTTGTTTTTCGAACTGAATCCGGGACTAGTAGCATGTGCAAGTTTGCTCTTCTTAATCTGTTATCATGTGAGATATTGACGAGCTTAGACAGGAAGGACAGTGCAATTTTATTAAAAATCTTGAACATGATAACTAAGGTTTTATAGATAATTCTGCAAGATACAGGTAGCCAGTGCAGGGAGTAGAGAAAAGGAGATATGTGGTCAGTTATTTTCGCTTTGTAGATGATTCTTGCTGTGACGTTTTGCGCTAATTGTAAAGTGTGTAGATTCTTTTTAGTGGTTCCTTGGAGAATGCCTTTGCAGTAATCTAGATGAGGCGTTATTAGAGTTTGGACCACTGATCTGAAGTCGGAACTATTTAATAGTGGTCGTAACTGTTGGATTGTCCTTAACTTATAGTATATGGACTTAACAATTTGTTTTATGTGTGGGGTAAGAGTGAGAGTCCTGTCAAGTGTGATTCCTAGAAATTTAATCTGTTCCTTAACTGGTATGATAGTCTTTCCGGTGTTGATTTCAGACGGTGGGGTAAAGTTTGTGTTTCTAGTTACAAATATTGCTTCTGTTTTCTTAAAGTTAATATTCAAGTTCATTGACTTCAGCCATAATTCCACTTCGGACAGGCATTGATATATATTGTTATAGTCAGGGTTCGACACATTGAAAGGTGAATATAACATGATATCGTCTGCATAGATGTGGTAATTTATCTTGTAGCATTTGAAAATCTTACAGATGGGTTGCAGGTACAGATTGAACAATAGAGCTGAGAGGGCAGAACCTTGAGGGATGCCCTGTTCTTGAGGGAATGGTGCTGATGCAACTTGATCTATTTGAACATATTGGGTTCTGTTAGAGAAGTAGGATTTAAACCAATCGAGAGTTTTATCTTTAATGCCAAATATGTTATAATTTTTAAATGTTGGCACATCACAATTTGGTCTGATTCTATGCAGGCCCCTCTTTTTTTGCCCCTGGGCTAATACGGTTCATATTTCTAATTTATCTGCACCTGATAAATTAATTTTGTTAAAAAATATATATTATCTTAATTTTATGGTTTATTAGTTTTAATATATGTATTTTTCAATTCTTTTACCTGCTTGTGTATCACTCCGTTTTTTCTTATACATATATATATATGCAAATTTGGTTCCTGACCTTTAAAGCGCGCCAAATTCAGCGTCCACTAATGTTTGTTTTGATCTCCTTGGCAGTGCTGGAGGTACATGTTCAGCTACGATTCTTTAGAGCGTGTCTCCCCCCCCCCTTTTGTCCTTTTGTGTAGTGGCTTTTAAGATTCTTTATATTTTGTTTGCAACGCTAGAGATTAAGTTAAATTGTTTGTTTCTTTTTTGGTTTTCATTCAAGCACAGTTAGCTATATCCCACAGTAGCATTCATTGCTTCCTTTTTTTAGCCCCTGGGCTGACACGGCTCGAATTTCTAATGAATCAGCACCTACAGTTATTTTGAACATAGTAGCTTTATTCATTATAATTTTAAATTGATGTTTCATTGGTATTACTATAGGTATTTTCTATTACCCTTAATCTGCCTGCATTCCACCGTTTTTCCTCATACATATGCATATATGTACACTTTGGGTTTTGACCTCTAAAGCACGCCGAATTCAGTGTTCATTAAAGTTTCTTTCACTGGCAGTGCTGAAAGTACATGTCGCTCTTTATTCTTTAATTTTTAACATGCTCAGTAGTTATGTTTTGGTTATTTATACTTCCATATGATTTTTAAACAAAAGCATAGTCTTTTAAACAGTATTATTTGCGATGTGCATAGTGATGTTTTTAACAGGGTAACATAACACAATATTATACAAGCTTCCTTTATTTTTGTTTTTCCGATGGGTTCTTGCTAATAATACAGTCAGAATTGATTTTATTGTTACCTTACATATGGATGTATGCATAATTTGCCCTTATATGGAAGCGCGCTTTTTTTTAGCGTTTAAGATCGTTTTTATAATGCTAGTAGTGCAGCATGTTTGCTTGCATAGCCATATTCTTGGTTGAAATTTCTTGTGTATCATGCTACTTCAACGCTACAGTTTATGATTAGTTTTTTTCCCCTTTCTAAACACTAGTTTTATTTTATTCAGGCATTAGTTATTGGCTGTTCAAATATTGACCATTTACACATGTTTTACAATAAAGGCATTACTTTTAAACAGTATTAGTTATATAGCTGGCAGTGCTCAAGATTATCCCCAAATTTATAAAATAAGCACCATAGTGTCAAAATGTAACGCTACAGTTTTATGATCAGTTTTCTTTCCTTAAATATTTGTTTTGACACATTTTTCAATATAATGAGTTTTTGTTTTTATGTTTTATCCTATATTTAGGGGTTTTTATCTTGTCTATATTTGTTTATGATTGTATGTATAGGTTATTTTAAATTTATTTTATATACTGTTTTAATACGTTATATGCCTTTTTGTACAGTATTTGTTTTTTTTATATAATGTACTTTTATTTTAATTACATATTACATGTGTATAGTTGCCCCTTATATCATCCTTCATTTTTTGTGTCCTTGGGTCTGGGTTTCCCAACATTTTTTGTTCTTTTGTTTATTTATTTGTGGTTTCACTTCTGTGTATTAATGGTATTATTGTTTTCTAGCATTATCAACTGCATTATTGGTTCTGTGCCATATGTTTATACACTTCCATGCGCTTCATCTAATGTACTCATAATACAATTTGTGAGTATAATATGATTGTTTTATATTACATTTATTCATGTTTGTCCTTTTACACCGGTCATTTATATTTATGGTTTAAAAAAAAATATTTAATGTTTGTTTTCATTACTGCTATTTTGAGTTTTATGCTTTGAGTTATGTTTTATGATAACTATTTTATTTATTTGTTTGCAGTCCTCTAGCCCCCTGATGAAGGCATCTGCCAAAACACGGTAGGGTTTTGCATAATTAATAAAGCGCAAGTGACCTTCAACTCTGCTTGCTGTTTGTGTTCATTGTCCTTTCCTGCTACATGCGCTGCTGAAAGATATTCAGATGTCTCTCTGCCCAACACAGGAGGGGATGAATCTTCTCTACCAGGGTTGTATTGCCCGTGCCCCCCTGCCTGTTGATTTAGGCCACCGCGGTGCATTGTCCGAGCACATCCTCACCACCTTCCCAACTAGCAAGGTGTTGGAATCATTGTAGCGCCAGAAAGACTGTTCGCATCTCCAGCTGATTGATGGACCAAATCTCTCTCCTGTGGAGACCATAGGCCCTGTGTAATCTGCGATAGGCAATGCACACCCATCCCGTTGAACCTTGAACAGAGTCCTCGCAATGAGGGAGAAAGGAGGGAATGGATATAGGAGACTGGAGGACCAGTCCAGGAGAAATGCATTGGGGCCCTCCCTGCCCGGGTGCAGCACTGGGCCGCAGAAGCTAAGGAGCTGTGTGTTCTGGGGGATGGTGAAGAGGTCCATCGCTGGAGTGCCCCAGCGTAGAAACAGCTAGCCCGCCACTCTGGGATTCAGGCGCCACTCGTTGGGGCGAAAGATTCTCCTGAGCCTGTCTACTAGGCCATTCTCCTGACCCGGGAGGTACGTCACCTTAAGGGACATCCTCCGTCGGGCGGTGAAAGAGCAGAAGAGAAATGCTTCCCTGCAGAGGCAGCGCAACCCCGTGCCTCCTTCTTTGTTGATGTAGAACATCGCCACCTCATTGTCGGTCTGCACCAGAACAGACTTCCCGCTGAGGACGTCCCTGAAGGCCCTCAGGGCCCACTGGATGGCCCGGAGCTCGAGCAGGTTTATCTGCTGCTGAGCCTCCACAGGCGACCATTGCCCCTGCGTGCCGAGAGACCCACAATGGGCTACCCACCCTAACAGGGAAGCATCTGTGGTCAGTACCAGATCATGCTGTGGGGCCTGGAAGGGCGATCCCTGCAGGAGGTTGTGGGGGATTTTGCTATCAGTTCAGGGACAAACAAAGGTCAGGAAGAACCCCGACGGGGTCCCTGAGGTGTCCGAGGGATTGACTCCATTGGGAGCTGAGACATGTGATAAGGAAGCTTATCATAGCTCAGGAAGGAGCTATAGAAAAGATGTGACTCTGAACAAGCAACCTGTCAGTTCTGGTAGAAATAAGAAAACAGAATTTTCTCACAAAAGACTACCAGTCCCAGAATGCACCAGGTTTCCAGCAGCCATTAGAGGAGCTGAAGTGGGGAAACGTGTGTTCAATCAGGAGGGCTATGAGGTAATCCCTAAGCACTCATCTCAAAGGGCAGGGCCTGATTAAGCACAGCTGCGCTGTATTAGGGAGGAGCACTCATCAAGGCAGAATAAGAATAGAGTTTGTTCTACAGATGACAAGCATCAGCTCCATGATCATGATCTTCATGATCACCTTGGATATGCAGAGAAGGATCATCAGTTTCATCTGAAGGATCAGCAGAAGCAGAAGCCAAACCGGACGGATAGAGAAGGAAAGAAACCCTCTGGAAGGAAGAGGAGAAAAGCCTTTGAGAGGTCTAGAAGAGTCCAAGGCAGTACGTATACTGGGAGGTATTCCAAGGGCCAGCATAGACCATTGGACTGGGGAAAGCCAGAAGAATGGTGCTGCAGAACAAGGAATCACCAGAGGCTACCTGTGAGGGAGACGGCTGCATGTGGAAGGGACTCTAAGACCTATGCCAGAAGGTATGTGAAGAGAGATCCAGTGTCCAGGGATCAGGACTGGAAGGCTGGACATAAGAACTGGACTACATACTGGCCAGGCTATATAGAGAGGAACTATAGCAACAATGGAAGCTCAGGTATGAACACTGATCTATGCCCTAGCTATAACCTTGAAAGACAGCAGGGAAATAAGTATTCTCCTGAAAATGCTCCATTGAGAGATTCAGCTGTGCCAATTCATGATAGTGACCCTATGCTTGTTGATGAAGGGGAAATAATAGCAGATCAAGATATTGTTTATATGGACTGCTCTCTATCCAAACTCCGTTGGTAACTTTCTGTGATAAAGCACAGCAGCCATCACAAAGAAATTATAAATTTGTTCTTTATTCCACTAAGAAAAGCTCCTGAAGCAGGATTTGACTCACACAGTAGAAAGCAAGCCTGCTAAAGGGTTTCAGCTGGATAACTGATAGCAATTGAGCTGCACCTAATTGCTTGTGAGCTAGGAGAGAATTACTTCTGGATCTGTGTGGAAAGTAATCAGAAGTTAACCTTACAAGAACAGTTTATTTCTTTCTTTGTGGCTTTTCGTTTGTTAGAGATATGCTAAGAAAACATTAGCTAATTGCCTGACAAGTTTGAAGGTTGTTTTCCTGATTTTGATTTTTGACTTTGTTTTACCAAGTTAAACACTGCAAGCAAGTAATCTAATTTATGTGCTACCAAGCATATCTGTGCTGGGAGAAATAACCCCATAAAGAGTGGAGGAGTGGCCTAGTGGTTGGGGCAAGGTACTTCGGGCCGGAAGGTCGGGGGTTCAAATCCCACTAGAGAGGACAGCAACCTTGGGCCGGAAGGACTGGGGTTTCTAGTCCCGCAGGTGCTCCTTGTGGTCTTGGGCAAGCCACTTAACCCTCCATAGCCCATGTTCCCTGTAAAATAGTTCTCTGTGTGCTGTGCTTTCCTGTCTAATCAATGTGTTTATGCCTGAAAAATTTCCTGTCATGATTTGACAATTTCCAATCTGTAATCAAAACCGCTGCTGATCGCTGGAAGTAGCGGTATACAAATGTATACTAAATAAAAAATAAATAAATAAATAAAGAAGTCTCTTATTGGCTTTAACACTTGTGCACAACTAAATTATTGTCAGCAGCTGTGTCTGGTGTGAATGAACTACATTACCTACAATACCTTGCAAAAATCATATAAATATATGCATTGTCAAGACTGTGAAGATTCTCACCCAGGCAGCCGTCTGACAGACACCACTGGGTTGTTCGCATGTGCAGGCGGGAGTGAGGAACCACATGCACGGTCGAGGCCCTGTGGCCCAAGAGACATAGCATGGACTGAGCGGTGACCTGGTGGGCGCTTTGGACATGAGCCGCCAGAGCCCGGAGGCAGGTGGAGCGATCCACCAGCAAGAAGGCAATGGTCTGCTTAGTATTGAGGCGCACCCCGATGAAATCAAGAGCCTGTGCCGGCTCGAGGTGAGACTTTGGGTAGTTGACCAAGAACCCCAAGCTCACCAAGAGGAGGAAAGTACGCAACATTGCTTGCCAGGCCTCCTCAACGGAGGAGCCCGTAACGAGCCAGTCAGTCATCTAGGTAGGGAAATACTGGCACACCCTGGCACAGGTGGTGAGCAGTGGCCACGATGAGGCACTTCGTTAAGACCCATGGGGTGGATGCAAGGTCGAAGGTGAGCACCTTGTACTGGAAGTGCTCTCCCTGCACCCTGAAACGTCAGTACTGCCTGTGTTGGATGGAACAAGATATGGGCATAAGCGTCCTTTAGATCCAAGGAGCATAGCCAGTTGCCCTGCCAGAGAAAGGACAGCAGCACGCCAAGAGAACATCTTGAATGTCTCCCACACCAGGAACTTTTTTAGCCTGCGGAGGTCAAGGATGGGCCACAGACCCCCCCACCCCCCCCCCCCCCATCTTTTTTGGGATGAAGTACAGGGAATAAAGCCCCGACCTCGAAGGTGGGGAGGGACCTTCTCGCATGCCCGTTGGGCAAGGAGGGAGTGTAATTCCCGCTGCAGCAAAAGCTAGTGTGCTGGGAGTTGAGGAGGCTCCGCCGGGGAGAAAGGGGATAGAAGCCTGTCGACGTGGAGGCGATATCACCTCAGACACCTGGGTCCTCCAGGTCATCCAGGAGGGCTAAGCACCCACAACGGGGCGAAGCAGGACAGGCGTCCCCCCACTGGCTGCTGTATAGCCAAAGGGCGAGGGGCTATGCTGCTGGTGTCAAAACCCCTGAGGGGGTTGTGGGGCAAGCCGGCATCTGGGCCTTCAGGCCCTTTGGTTTATGGTGGCCCTGGCCAGGCTTCCCCTGCACAGGAGTGGTCAGCATGGGGTTAGCCGGGTACAGCGGGTAGCTGCGGTACTCTATGCCTTTCCTGGGGAAGAAAGGCTTCGTGGTAGGCTACTTCTTCCGAGGTAGCGTAGAGGTCTTACGGGAGAGAGGGGTCCTAGTGACGTACTCCATCTCAATCTCCGAAGCCTTCTCCATCAACTTACCAAAAAGTTGTTCGCCGAGGCAGGGTATGTCCAGGAGCTTCTTCTGCACCCACTGCTCCAAATCCGAAGATTGGAGCCAAGCCTGGCGGCGGGCTACGATGCCCACGGCCACCACCCAAGCCAACGTCTCGAAGCCATCATAGGAGGCTCGAGAGATATATTTGGAGCAATCAGCCACTGATTTCAACAGGGTGTGGAACCTGTCAAGAGGCTTGCCCTTGAGGCCCGCGGAGAAACCTCCAAGTTCTTTTGCCAAGTCGCGGAGGAACATACTAATATATAATTGGTAGGCCTGGATGTGACAAAAGAGCATTGAACCTTGATAGGCCTTGCAGCCCAGGGCATCAAGGGCTCTCGATTCACGGCCTGGCGGTACCGATGAGTGGGACTTTGGGCTTTTCTGCTTACTCATGGCTGATTCCACCACCATCGAGGTGTGTGGAAGTTGGTCTTTCGGAAGCCTGGACCTCACTGCACCTTGTACATTGTGTCAAGGTGCTTGCTCACAATGGGAACCAAGGCCAGGGCCTCCCACATGTAGAGCAATAGCTGAGAGAGGATCAGCGGCACTGGCACGGTAAGTGATTCCCTGGGCAGGGCCTCGTACTGAAGAATATTGAGCTCTTCAGCACGAGGGTCTTCCTCGGCCAGGGTGACCAGGCTGAGGGCCAGAGCCATGTCCCCAATAAACACCAAAAAGGAGGTGTCCTCAGGTGGTGAACGCCGCTGGAGACCAGGTGGAGAGGGGTCCAACTGAAGATCCAGTGGATGCAGGTCTCTGGGGATGTGTCCATTGGATTCCCAGTACGAAAAGTCGGTGGAGGGATTTGAGCTGGGAAGTTCGCCCTGTCCGATGGCCCTGGACAATGTCGCCCCCGAGCAATGGGAGAGCAAGTGAGACAGATGTCGAGGACCCTCATGAGGCTCGTGGCTCTCAGGAGTTTCCTGGACACATTTGGGTGTCATACGCGAGGGACCCACAGTCTCCGGGTGCAAGCCAGCGAAACTGGTCATGAGCACCTGCTGGGAAGCAATGAACAAAAACGCTGCATTCTAGCGCCAGCATACGAGACTCCTACGCGGGCTTGAGGCCCTGGGATGCAGATACTGGGGTCATCGGATCGAGCGTCCTCACCGGGATGGCCCTCAGGAGACTGGGTGCATTTGCCAGAGGCCTCCATTTCTCTGCAAGGTACCTTGCGGGGCTGCTCCTTGTCTGACTCTCCGGAACGCCAAAGGGGACTAAGCGACCAGGTGCAGGAGCGCTCGTGCTTGTCGGGTGCCCCAGACAGTGACTTCAAGGCCTTCTTCTTTCTGCGCCATTCCACATCAGGGGACGCCTGGTCAGAATGCCACCTGGAATGTGGTACCGCAGGGGAAGAACCCACAGGAAGGGGGAGAACCCACAGGAAGGGAGACAACCGAGGGTGCCACTGTAGACTCAGAGGCGGCCTTTCAAAAAATGCTTTCGAACTTCTGCTTACGGCTGAGCAGTGCCTTAGAGGACATTTTCTTACAGAGCGAATAGAGCTATAGGTCATGGTCAGCTCCCAGACACCTTAGACTACAGTCATGGGTGTCTGTAAGTGACATGTTCCCAGAGCATCTATCGCATTTTTTAAACCCGGTGGCCATTGGCGCAACAATGGCCCCTGCGAGGTTGAAGACCCCATACGGCCAGCAGTTAGGAAGAAAAAAAAAAAAAATTTAGAAAAAAGTTATCCCCGTAATCTCCAAAAGAGAGCAAGGGGAGGACGGGTAGAGGACTGGTGCAACTGGAAAAAAGGATAAGAGCCTGTTAAGGCGAGGAAAACAAAACTTTTTCCAAGGGACGAGGACATGTGTCCGAAGGGCTCCAAGGAAAAAGGGAGACTGAGCAAGATGGCACCCTTGGATGGGAGAAGGACCATGCATGCATAGTAGCAATCCCAAAAGCTTTCTTTGAAAGCTGGGGAATTGCTCCGCATGGGCTCCGTCAGTGCAGACGTCACCCCATAAGTGAGGACTGACTTCCTGCTTGTTCCTGGAGAATGTTCTATTCCAGCTGGGGTGAGTATTTAAAGGATTGGCGGGTAGGATGTTACTGGTGTGGGGTGAAAACACAGGGTCAACGGGTTACCTTTTTGAGTATCTACGGGCCCAGTGAGAATTCGGGTACTCTTTGGTATCAAGTGGTGGCTTGGTTGGGAGGCAGAGTTCATGGCTCATTGTTAGTGGGGGGGGGGGGAGATTTTAATGAGGTATTAAATCCTTCTTTGGACAGGATTAGAGAAACAGAGAGGGAGGAAGGGACTGAACGTAAGTCGACAAGGGATTCGGGGGCTGATGGGACGCTATGGGCTTATGATTTGTGGCATCATAAACACCTGCAATAGAGGGATTACACCTATTACTCACCTGTACATGGGAGTTATAGCCATATTGATTATTTACTGAGAGACTTGGAGTGGACTCAGTCAGTGGGAAGGGTGGTGATTGAGCTGATCCACCTGGACAGACCATGCCCCATTGTGGGTGGAGTTTGAGGGACCCACAGACAGGGAGGGGCGCACATTTTGGCGCCTTAATGAAAGCCTGCTACGTGACAAGGAGGTGGTGTGTAACCTAGAAGAGGCCATTGCGGAATATTTACACTTTAACACAAGCAAGGTTGCTATAGTCATATTATGGGATGGATTAAAGGTGGTCCTTATGGGGAACTATTACGATGGGCAGCCCGGAACAAACGGATAGGCAGGCGAAGGTGAAACGTCTACTAGGGAGACTAGCAGAACTGGAACAGTTGCTTTAACGGACAGGGAGGAAGGAAGATTCAGACCCAGTTAGAGCAGGCTCGTATG
This sequence comes from Ichthyophis bannanicus, assembly GCA_033557465.1. NCBI lineage: Eukaryota > Metazoa > Chordata > Amphibia > Gymnophiona > Ichthyophiidae > Ichthyophis > Ichthyophis bannanicus. The sequence continues at coordinate 509,128,345 of CM066032.1, forward strand.
GAATTAGCTTAGACCCAGTCGGAGACTATACAACATCAGTTGCAAAGGGTGAATCAACATTAATATGAATTTAATAATAGAGCAAGTACGCTATTGGCTCATAAATTGAGGAAGCAGGAAAGGCGCTCTACCATAGCTGGTCCCCCAGCCCCTTTATCTTCACTATTTCACAATACGGAGATACAGGGTAAGTTTTTACAGTATTATCGAGAGCTGTATAGCCGGGAAGGGAGTGTCTCTGAGGCGGTGATAGCGGACTAAGAGTCCCGGGACAGTGGACTAGGTCAATTAAATGAAGCGGATCCGGAAACATTAGATAAAATGATTAGTGTAGAGGAGATTGCCAGGGTTATAAAAGATCTGCCCCCCATAAAGCATTGGGATGGGATGGTCTACCAGCAAGTTTCTAAAGTAGTATGGCACCCTCGCTTATTCCCTTGCTGGAGAGGTTGTTTAATGGGGTACTGGGAAGGGAACTAGCTGGCACCCTCCATGAGGCAGGCGGCCATATCAGTTACAGCTAAACCTGGACGAGACCCTACCGTATGTGGCTCATATCGCCCTATATCACTTCTGAACACTGAATATCTTGGCAAAAATATTGGCTAACCGTTTGGAAGCGGTACTCCTGGATAGGTCCAACTGGACCAGACTGAGTTTGTCCAGGGCCGGAGTACATGGGACAACATCAGGAGAGCGCAGCAGGTGATCTGGGCTGCAGGCCAGGAAAAGCAAGAGATGATGCTTCTCGTAATTGATGCAGAGAAAGCATTTGATAGGGTGGAGTGGGGGTACCTGTTTGCAGTGCTGAGGGAGGTAGGGATAGGCTCTGGCCTGCTGGCCTGGATCCAAGCACTGTACCCGGATCCGGAAGCCACAGTGAAGATTAATGGTCGATATGCTGAGTTCTTCCCTCAGATGGAGGACACATCAGGAGTGTCCCTTTTCACCCCTCCTTTTTGCATTGGTCATAGAGCCCCTGGCAGGAAAGCTGCGGGGTAATAGGGATGTTAGAGGGGTGGCTATAGGACAGGAGCATAAAATTGTTATATTTGCAGACGATATCTGCTATTTGTGACCCGACCACTGTTGACTCTACCGGTACTTCAAGAGTGGGCAATTTGGGGCCTTATCAGGCTTCAAAATTAATGTGTCAAAAACAGAGGCACTGAGCATTAACTTGCCGGAAACGTTGGTACGGCAGCTGCAGGAATCCTATTCCTTCGGCTGGGCCACTAGGTCAATCAAATATTTAGGAATTCATATCACTAAGAACCCCGAGGGCACATACGCAGCTAACTACCGTATCTTGTTAACACATTGGGAGAGAACTAGAGAGGTGGAATAAGGAGGATATTTCATGGCTAGGCTGCATAGCGGCCATAAAAATAACTCTTCCCCCAGCTACTCTATTTCTTGCAGGTCCTCCTGCTTCTGGTCCCCCAACTGGGAGCTATGGCGTCTCCAATGGAAGCTATTTCAATTCCTGTGGAGACATCGCCCACCACGAATTGCATGAAGAGTATTGCATGCTATGTACCGTAACGGGAGATTGGGGATGCCAAAAATGTCAGACTATTACTTGGCTGCCCAGTTGCAGCAGGTGGGCATAGGGATGGGATAAACGGTTTTGGGCTTTGAAGCAACACTAGGTGCTAGACGCTGAGCTCCATCACCTCCCATAGTTATAACAAAGGGTACTACGAGAGGACTGGAAGCAAACCCTTACATTTGCCATCTATGGATGGAATGGCAGAAAGGTAGGAAGAGGGTGGCCCCCAACCAAGCCTTCTCAGTATTGGCCCCTATATGAATGACTCCAGATTTATGCCCAGGGAGAGAGGGAATATTCAAGCACTGGATGGAAAAGGGGATGGACCACCTTCGATTAGCTCCTGGAGGCTGGGGAGATAAAACCATTTGTTAAGCTTAAAGAGCAGTTCTCCTTGGACACTAGGGACTACTTTGCATATTTACAGGTAGCCCACTTTCTTCAACAGGGGAAATGCTGACTTGCTTATGAAGACTGGTTCAGTGATTTGGAGGCCTTATGGTTGAACCACTAGCAACCAAGGGTTAATCTGCCACCTGTACGCCAGCCTGCACACCCAGAAGGGGGAAGAAAACAAATTTTTATATATGTGCGAGTGGTAGACTGACTTGGGAGTTAGTTGGGAGGAGAGGGATTGGCAGGCGATATATTGGGGAGCGGCCAGATTGGTTGTGTGTGTGACAATTAAGGAAAACGCATAATGTGCTGCTATTCTCACCGATATCTGTATCATGCCCAAACTATACAGTGTTAAACAACTGTTTTAATGCAATAACTGATTGGCTACTCTCTCAAAACCTTCATATTAACTTCAAAAAGACTGAAGTTCTAATTATCACAAGAAATAAATGTTTCTCCCCTCCATCATCTCTAAAAGTTAGAGATGCTGAACTCCCAGTCAAATCCAATATACGATATCTAGGAGTAATACTTGATCAAAGGTTAGACTTCAAGGAACATGTAAAACGCACCGTAAAGGCCGTTTACTTCAAGATTAAAACCCTTCGTCACCTGAGACCTATGATGGAATCTGAAGACTTCCGCACCATCTTCCAAGCTCTAGTCACGCCGCACTTTGATTATGCTAACATAATACTCCATGGCCTGCCAAAGATAACCATCAACCCTCTACAATTAGCCATGAATGCAGCAGCCCGTGTCCTCTGCGGATCATCAAAGTGTGAGCATATCTCCCCCATTCTAGAGAAGCTTCATTGGTTCCCAATAAGCTGCAGAATCCAATATAAGGCCATCCTTACTACCTTTAGGGCCTTCAATAATATTTCTCCAACTTCCATCTCTGGTCTCATCACACACACAACAAACAGGTCCAGGAGATCTCCAACTGTTGACATCCTACTTATACCAAAGGTTTCCATAAAAGTTAGCCAGTCTTCCATCAATAGGTCATTTTCAAACTATGCTCCTAGGTGTTGGAACAAACTCCGCCAACATCAGAGCAATTAAGGATATTAAACAGTTCAAAAAATCCCTTAAACACCACCTTTTCATCACACACTTTATACATCTAAACACCCCTTCCCCTCCCTCTCAACCTCATACCTATCCTAACTAACTGCACTTGATTAGATATATTACCTACATGTATTTTGCTAGAAATGTATATGATTTCCCTGTTTACTTCCATGTTAATATTCCTGTTATTTGTAAAAAGGTCTGATATATCTGAGCATGTGTTATATTGTTTCAATGTAAACCGCACTGATGACAAATAGCGCGGTATATAAGAAAATTTAAATAAATAATTAATGCGCTGGTATTATACTCCAGTGCGGCTAAATAAGATGTTCCCAACTGCCTCAGACTGCTGTTGGCAGGGCTTTTGGCACTCTTTCATATATGGTGGGAATGCCCTGGGATAAGGGCTTATTGGGTACAGATACAAGGGCAGATACAGGCTCTTTAATGCTGAAGTGGGCATGGATCCCGCCTTTGATCTTTTAGGGGCCTAGCCAGAAGATCAGCACTTGAGGTGGTGCCGGCCGATACTAACATGTATCACCACAGCCCACTGCAAAATAGCCTGAATTGGAAACAACTTCCAGAGCTGGAGGCATGGGTATACAGACTCCAGAAGGTGATCACTATGAAGCAGTTAACAGCGCTCCATAGAGGAAAAGGGGACACTTTCTATAAAAGTTGGAAACCTCTATTAGACTATTTACGGCCTCATTGAACCTTGGAGAGGTTTATGGGTAGAAAGGGAAGGGAGTGGGTGTTAATGCTAATGGTTTTGTAGATCCTCAAGAAGAGAGGACAAGTTATATGTTCTGGAAATATTGTTACAAATTTGGTTATAAAAATAAAAATATATTAAAAAATAAAGAAAAGAAAAGAAGGTCAGACAGGCCACTGATTAACATGAAAGGATGTCACCACCTTGGGCAAGAAGGATGGGACTGGCCAAACATACATGGCCTCCTCCAAAAACAGATAAGTAAGGATCCCTAACTCTGAGATACGTCTCAGATCACCACCAGGAAAGATGGTCTATAGGGACAGATCTTTTAAGTGTAGCCCTCCTCAGCTGAAAGAGTTCCGACATTGTGATCTGTTTAGTTCTCTGGGCCTTAAAGAGGAAATGACTGAACATAGAGGACACAAATGTTGCACCCCCTGAAGAAAACATGCAGGATGCTCTGCCACTGGCCCCCTAAAGTATGACAGGCCTGTCAACTAAACTTTCAGAGAACTAAGGGAGAGGCCCTTGTCAAGGCCATCCTGAAGAATGGCATGCAAAGAAGGTAAGTCCACCGACTTTCTATGGCAGGGCACAGAGCCTCTTCATGATCCTGAACCCTTTAAATAGGAAGTCGGGCAAGTCCCACACCATTCAGACCATTCTCTTGATAACCTCTGGAAAGGGAAAACACACTAGTAGGCTTCCAAACACCCTTTAAGAGGTGGTATATATGCAGCATCTGCTCTGCCCTGGAAGGTCAGCCAGCCAGAGAGAGAAAGACAACTGCATAATCTATGCTGCCTGTTCTTCCTTCCTGACAGACAGATGATGCGGGAATGATCCTGATCCTCTGGAGACATTTTGTCCTCAAGACTAGCATCCTCACCAGAGGTATCTGAACTGGACTCTGGACCTCAGGCAAAGGGGAGAGTAATTCTGACTCCAATCTCCATAGAGATCGTTTAGTCAGTGGAGCCCAGACCAGCTATCAGCTATCCTATATAGTAGGGCACACTTCTGACCGCAAAGAGAGAGATCCAAAAGACCCAGAAACTCCCAGGTCTGGACTGCCTCGGCAGAAGGACAAAGCTTGCTGAAGAAATGGAATGAATTCCAGGGAAGTCAACCTGGAGCTTCCTGATGGGATTAGCCCACCACCAGCAAAGAGGGAGGGGGACAGATTTGCAGCCAGGCCCCTAATATAAGGGGGAGCAGCCAATAAAGTGAAAGCTTGAGTCCAAGGCTTGCAAATGATCTTTGACCATTGCATCCGCTGCCTCCTGTGGCAAGGACAACAACGGCAGGGCATCAGTGTCCCCTTGCTGCAGAAGTGGGGAATGGGCCCTTTAAGGGCGAATGAGAAGCCTCCATGCAAGAATTGCAGAAGCTGGAGTCCAGTGATGTAACTTTCCACAGAACAGGCAACATGTCATAGAAGACAGCAGATGTCCTTGCCAAATGTGTGCTTAATGCATCACTAACCAGTCTGACTTCCAAGGTGTGTAATGAGTGCTTCAGCCATGCAGGCACCACCACTATAGCTGTGCATAGATCCAAGGCATGCAAGACTAACACACAGAAAGGTGTGTACTTAGTGTGCACATTAGCTGTGCTATGTGAGCTAACACAAAGTGGGAACCTGGAAAGGGGGTGGGCACACTTCAAAACGGTCATCCCAAACAATCCAGAATACGGATGCACAGCCCAGCAGATGAAGTCAGGTAGCCCCCCCCCCCAAAAAAAAACAAAGATAAAGACTTAGTTTTGGTGCTCAACCTCGAGTCGTCCAAGGCAGGAAGACCGACTGGTTCAGTGCTACTCCCCTGCTGTCGGGGCCGGCAGGCACTTCTCTGAGGAGTTGTCTTCAGGGGAGAGAAGAGAGGGCACACTGAGGTTATGCAAAAAGAAGAATCCTTTCCCAACATTTCTGGCTGCTCAACTGACCCTCAACCAGATGAGGATGAGGAGTTGAACCAATTCTCTTCCTATGTATGGCAATACCCAAAAGAGCACCATTTCAAGCGTGACTAATGGAGTCTTCAGCGTCAAGCTCCAGTGAGGAAGTCACCCCTAAGAGTGGTTATTCACGAGTTAAACCAAGTCTTTTCCAAAAATGTCACCAGGCTGCACTTAAGCATTCACCATCTGCTGGAGACCGAGAGATACTGGGGGGTGGCCCTAGCTGCATGGACTAGTATAGTAAAATGAGGTCATAAGAAACTTCTGGAATTTCTTCTCTCTCCACCTCTGCTCATAAGGGGGACACAACTCACTTGTCTGGACTGATCTAGCAGGATGATATGGAAGAGACAATTTGGGGGGGGACCACACCTCCTGAATAGGAAAAGAGAAGAAACAGACAGGACTGCAAGAGGAAAGGAGGCATTGGACCAGACTTACTACCCTTTTCAGGAGCCCCGTGGGGTTCTCCTGTCTGTTCTTCGACTGACCAGCACTAGAGCCTATAGATAACAGCACTAGGCAAAGGGAGCTGTTGGCTCAAGGAGACAAGGGCATACTCAAGCTCTAAGCACAAGTTAGTCCTGCATATCTCGGTCACATAGGCAGCTAGACCATCGTCTGAAACAGTGGAGATTAGGCCTATCCGCACTGCTGCACCAGTCCAAACACCTTGCCACCTGCTGGAAGCAAACACATACTGTCTTCTCTCAGTGCATTAGGGTCATTCCATGTCAAGTGGTCTAGGGCTCCCCGCATGACCATCACGGATTTTGACTACATTTTATATTTAGAGCCCCCATGTCTCAAATGAACTTTGGTAGAGAGTTTTAGGTTCTCTGGTGTTAAACCTGTTGAGATATAGCCATTTGTTTGACCCCATAACCTGAACATGTACAGCACGATTCAAAATTTCAGCAACTTTGAGACCTAATATTGTTCTTATTGTTTATAAGAAATGAAACTTAATTACCCTGCACAACTTTTTGCGCTCTTTTTAATGAGACTAATAATAATCTTTTTTGTGTCAGAAATAGACACATTGCACCAAAGTCGGGCAAAGAAATTGGCGGCCTAAAAAATTTAAAAGTTTAACATTGCATAGCTCCTGAAATAAGTAAACAACGAACATGAAATTTGAGGCATAGTATCTTGTGGTACTGTTTTTGTGTTTATAATTTCAAGCTCCTAGCCCTTTTCATTAATTTGCAAATTAAGTGTAAAGTTGATAATTTTTGCAAAAAGGCTAAAAATAGGGTATTAACTCCCTTTTACACAAAAGTATCTTCTAGAAACGTTTTCAAACTACTACCATTAGAAAGAGCATGTTTTAAACTCCCTAAAAAAGTTAATTTGATTGACTAACGCTGGCATACAGTGCTCTAAAAAGAGGACCAAAGTCAGCGGACATTGCCATGGCAACAGCGTATATTTCATCATATTATTATTGTTAATTTTTTGGATCATACTTGTTTTAACATTTTTATATTGAAAAATCATCAATATTGTATTGCGTTGGTCCATGGTGACATTGTCACTACCAGTTCAGGAACATGAACTGGCAACCCCATCGCCATAGAGGTCACGCCCGATAGCTGTGCAATACCAGCCACGGGTGGGTTTCTTAATCTAGGTTCCCAAGCCTTTAATTTGGTTTCTTATTTGAGGTTCCAAAGCCTTCAGTGGGTGTCTAGCTGGTTCCCAAGCCAATGATTGGGCATCTTATCCTAGGTTCCCAAGCCTAAATTGTGTATCTTATTGCTGTTTCCTTTATTGAGCCTATTGTTTTGGTTTCCTTTATTGACCAACTTTTTGGGGCCAAAGTCAACAATTGAACTTTTATTGACCTATTGGATATATCAATCTTTGCTTTCATTTCTTTAATAAGCTCAGTGTAATCGCTACATAGACTGCATTCTGCAGATAGACTAGATTGTTCAACGTTGTCAGCCACTCCAGCAGCAGACATTTTTTTTTTGTTACCACGTTCTGCGTGCGCTCAATCTTTTGTTTCAAATAGCCAGCTTTGTCTCTACTGCTTATTCTTTGTATTTTTAAGGGAGAAGTGCCTAAAGCAGTCAAGCTTTGATCAAGGGTGTCCAAGGCATCTGGATCAAAATCATCCGAAGATGAAGATGCTGTGGCTTCAACCATAGAAGCATATTTTGCTTTGCACCTGATGCAAATTTTCTGGCCTGGCTTTACATTCATTTTGGTCACTTTTTTCAAGTCCTCAGACATGGCTAAAGTTACTTTTGATAATCCACTTTTAGTGACGTGATTCTGCTTTTCAAACTGATTGCAACACGACTTTTGGTTCATTTCATATCTGCTGAGACACTGTGCTTGGTGATGCAAGCAGATACTGTCATTGTCTGTAAGGTCAACTTCTAATCGTCGAGTAATAAGCAATTTCTCGCTTGCTGACAAGCAGCTCACAGAATTGAGCCCAGTTTTATTGGAATAGAATGAGCCATAGTGACATTTTGATGACAATTTTTGTCCAACGGTACATTCAGGCATAGGAGGATTGTTATCAAGTGATTCGGATGTCCATTTTGAAGTAAATTAATTAATAAATGTGTATCAACTAATGCTAATCTGAAAATTTATACATTAAGCTCACGACATATATGCACTTAACAGTTATTGAGCAACTCATATTTAAAACTCATTTATTTCCATAGAACATTTGGATAACGTTAGAACTGCAGGTTGAATTACATGCCTTAGTCAAGCATGGTAATGCCCGCTGTGTTTAGCCCTCTTTTCAGGGTATTGTACGCCAGGGTTAGTAAATTAAATCCGCTTTTCTAGAAAGCTTAAAACATGCTCTAATGAAATTGGTTTCAAAACGATTTTAGAAGACACTTGTGTAAAAGGAGGTTAAAAATACCCTATTTTTACATTTTTGCAAAAAATCAACTTTACACTTAATTTGTAAACTAACGGAGAACGCTAAGAGCATGAAATTATAAATTCAAGAACTTCAGTACATAGAGGTATTATGTGCAAAATTTCATATTTTACTTGATTTAGGAAGCTGCATAATGTCTAATTTTTAATTTTTTTAGAACGTCAATTTTTTTGCCTGATTTTGCTATAATATATCTACTTTCGACATATTCAAAAAATATTATCATTAGTATCATTAATTAGAGCGCAAAAATTGGACAGGATAGTCAAGTTTCATTTTTTATAATAAAACAGCAAAGAAAATATAGGGTCTCAAAGTTGCTGAAATCTCACTCGTACTGTACAAAGTCAAGGTATGTGATCAAACAAAACGACTATATATCAGAAAGCATTCCACGAGAGAATCTAAAACTTTACCAAAGTTAGTTTGAGACACATGGTAGTGTACATACAAAATTTCAGCAAAATCCAAAATGGTTGAGCGGGGCACTTTTTATATACGAGACCACTTGACATGGAATGACCCATTACTCAAAGTTGCTCTAGTCTGTCTCTGCCTGCTGGCTGGGGAGCATAACCTACTCGTCTAGCGGAATAAGGAAAATAGAAATTACACTTACCTGGTAATTGTCGTTCCTTGAGTGACGACAATTTAGTCCTCCACCTCTGGGTTGTGCACCTCTTCCTGCAGCTTGGAGACTGGGCATGTCAAAGTCGTGACATCACTGGATATAACCTGCTGGTATCTCCCATCAGCCTCCAGTGTACTATTGACAAAGCAAACTCAAAGGAACAACAAATAAGTAACTATACCATAACTTTAAATAACTCCCCATTCCTCAACCTGAGGAACCTTTTTAACCATATCCGTCTTATATTTTCTTTTTTCTTTTTTTTTTTTTTTAACTTTACATTCACGTCCCCCCTATGCAAACACGTTTCCTATACCATCCCCTCGTTTAAATAAGAGAGAAGGAACAAACAGAGAGGGATACTCACTGCGATCTAGAAACTGAAAGGATCAGTCTACTCCTTGAGATTGATGCTCCACTCCGCCTGAAAATAAACTCACACCCCTGTGAGGGAATGAAGGACTAAACTGTCATCACTCAAGGAACGACAATTACCAGGTAAGCGTAATTTCTATTTCCTTATCGTTCCTCCAGTTTAGTCCTCCACCTCTGGGATGTAACAGAGCAGTAATCATTGGGAGGGACCTATCCAGCCAACTCACCACACCGTCGACCCAGAACAGGCATCCTTTACTGCCAAAACATTTAGGCAGTAGAGGTCACTGAGGAAATGAAGAGACGATCTGGAAGCTGCTCTACCAATCCCCCCTGGTGTAATGACAGTGATTCACCCATGAAGCTGCTTGCGCCCAGGTAGCAAGTCAGAAAGTCCCCCGGAATCCTACAACCTCGCCACCAGAAAGCTGAGGCAACCACCGCCTTAACCCAGTGCAAAATGGCCGCCTTCGCTGCTGCTTCCCCTTTGCGGGGACCTCCAACCAACACAAAAACAAAGAAACGAACACCGCACCCTGCATTTTATGTTTCCTATCGGCGTAAGCTACGAATAAAAACCTCCCCTTCCAGAAAAACTGAGAACTGGAAGAGAAACCAATAGGCTCAGGAGAAAAATCAGATACCACCTTTTGGAAGGACGACGGGACTGCTCACAAACACCACCCTCTATCCAGAAAGGGTGAAAATGGCTCATTACATGACAATGCCTGAAACTCCGAAACTCGTCGCACCGAACAAAGAGCTATCAAAGCCACTGTCTATAACAGCAAATCCATTACCGACGCCTGGAGTAAGGAATCAAAGGGCTCTTTAGTTAACGCCTCTAAGGCCCAATCGGGTTCCCCCAGCAGCACCCGAACACTCCTTGAGGAGCGCAGTCGGGTCCCAACTTAAGGAAACGCTACACATCGATCCGAACACCTAGCGCTATTCCCTCCACAGAACCTCTACAGCCGAAACAGTCACCCGCTGGACCCTCTAAGGAACTGGCCGCTAGTTCCTTCAGACACTGTCCTGCAGAGAACTCAGATCAAGGATACCGACACCTTTGTCACCCGGACTTGCCGCCATGAACAGCAGCCTTCAAAAAGGCGCTAAGCACGGACCTATGTACCAGAAGCACCCTGTCTCCCTGCTCTCAACAAGGTGGCGAAGACTGCCGCAGAATAACCCTTCTTCAGCCACGCCCATTCAAAGGCCAAACCGTAGGCGGGCACCGATCCACCTGAGACATTCGTCGCGGACCTAGCCTCAGCAGAACGTCCGCTACCGGCAACTTCTAAGAAAACCCTGTCAAGTAGGCAAATGAGATCAGCCTAGTACAGCCGTCTCGTCCAACCGGGCGCTACCAAGAGTACCTTTCCCCGAAAGCCTCGATACGCCAACTAGTTGCCCTATGAGAGCCCACGGGGAAAGGACAAGACAAAGACTTAAATGGGAGCTTACTGAGCCTCGACTTGGACGAACCATCAGCCGCCCCATTCCTCAACCAGAGAGATCTCCGGGTGAACCCCAAGGAAGCCAATAATATTAGCTAGCGCTCGAATTAAGCCATAATGCACATTTGCCACATAAAACAAATCAGGCTCTAGTCGATTCAACTCCCTGATCCTTTCCTGTTCCAGGCGAGTAGACTGCCGTAAACACTGCGACCACTTGAAGCATGCTCTCGCCTCCCCAGGCTCCACAAATGGGAGCTTGTAAGGACAGAGCATTGTCCCCCAACGATCGCTTCAGTGAACCATCTACTTTCCTATCTTGCGCTAAAGAAGATTGCTAAGGCTCTCTTCCATACAGTGAGTCCACACCCCCTGGTAGTGCAAGGTGTGCACCCAACCACATAGTACCCAGGCCTGCCCCTGCTTAGCCTCAAAATGTCAAACAGGAACAGGTGAATTCAGGCCAGCTGAATACTTTTTTTTTTTTCCCACAAAGACATCTCTTAACCAAATATTCCTTCAGCATATGTTAAGAGACGCTCTTTCCATGCCAACAATATGAAGTAGAAAGAACTCCCAAACACAGGCATACTAATCCACGGCCTTCCTGCTAGAGTAACGCCCCATTCCGTCTGACTGCACAAAGATGGACTTTATATTTTAAGTTCAACTAGCACCTAGTGTTGGGAAATACAGCTCTCTCATTCCGCAGTGGCAATTGAGTCAGCAATGAAGAAGCCAAGAAACTGCAGACAAGTTCCCATTATACCACCTGGTAAAGACTTCACTTTTAGACCACTGAAGCAAAAAAGCATGCGAGAGTGCCTTGTGCCCTGCCAGTAGCGGATCGAATTGAAATGATTCGGTGTATGCAGGGCATTTTCCAGAGAACGCAAGGTCCCTCATCCAGGCTGACTCCACATTCACAGTCTAAACCGGCAGCCATCTTGGCTGATGCCGATCAGCGCGGAAGCCATCTTGTAAGCCTAGCATATGATGTATGCCTACTAGAATCTGAGCTGCTGCCATTGCTGCTAGAGAACTAGCCTGGCTGCGTGCTTCTGGCCCCCATTAAAGCATTCGCTGAACACTATTTATTTATTTATTTAACTATTTCTTTTATACCGCCCCTTCCAGAGATCAAGGGCGGTTTACATATAACAGGTTAACAGTCTTGTACACATTTGTATACATTCTTTACATAGAACAATAGAAACTAACTATTTACATTGAACAATAAAATTTAACTTAGTGGGTATTAAAGCAGAACAAAACATCAAACTTTTTTACAAATGTATATTTACAGTGTGTGGTGTGTAGTGCGGGTATTTGTGTAGGTGCTGGAATTTAGTTCCTTTTATGTCTTCTTTGGGGCGTGTGTGAGGGTGGGCAGGCATGCGGTTATGGTGTTGGGATTAAGGGAGTTTGTGTAATTGTTTCCACGTTTGTAGCACTAGCAGAGACTAGCAGAGACTAGCAGAGACTCTCCATACTGGAGAACCTCTGATAAATGGAATGGGAGCATAGATAGCTTCAAAGGCTAGAGTTCTATTTTGCAACCTCTCTTCGCTGAGCTGCCTTTTCCATATGTAAAACTAAACCACATATAGCCAAAATTAAGACATTACAAATCTACCGTAAAATCTTATAATTTGGGCAAAGCCAAACGAAATGGGAATATTTTCCATTAAGAAACCACACAACTATAAAACCCCTCTCATGACATAATGCTTATAGCAGAGCATTCCACATCTGTGGACTGGCTATGGCGCTCACCCAAGTACCTGTTACAACTGTCCAAGAGTTATCACCATAATTCCTTGTAACTTGAATATGTTTACAGCGGATCATAGTGCTATATCACAGCAGCTAAGCCAAAATATTACCCTGCCATATAAACCGACTTTAACGCGTTATAGGACCTTCTATGGATAGCGGAAGGAGATTCTTGTAAATTTTTTTTTTTTTTTTTTTTTTTTAAAGTATAGGACTCCAAAAACCAAGTTTCCGCCAACTCCAATGAAATCAAAGCAGATCAGCTAAAATTACCCGAACTGCTCCTATAGCTTTGCAAGAAGCTACCAGCCCCCGCTGCACCTTGTTTTCCTTCCCCCCTTATCCTGAGGGATTCAGCATTGCAGGACGTGTTGCGCACCCCCTGCCAGCCTACTGCGTCTGCCAGGGAGCTGAAGAGCAAAACAGAAAGTAGAACCTCTGGAAGCAAACAGTGTCCTGACCTTGGGGTTCAGGACACAAAAGGCCACTGAATAAAATCAACAGTGCTAGCTAAAATGAATAAGGCTCTCTCTCACTAAAGAGTTTTTTTTCTTTTTGAAATCCCACCGAAGTCCGTGGGACCCAAGCTTTCGAACACAGCCCCTAACGCTGTGCATTAACCACAACCAGAGAAATGAAATGAAACCCTGATCTAGAAATAGATGAGAATTTCCTGGGAAGGGCATGCGAAGTGGAGCTATGAAACACACAGGCACCCCCCTGGCCTTCCTGCAGTCAGAGAAATAGCAGTGGAATACACCGACAACCTTGCAAATGGAGGTCTTAGAGGTTGCTCCTGTGTGAACCTGATAAAATACAAAATCGTATTACTCACCAGCCCCCCCCCCCCCCAGGGATGAGGGCACTGAATACTATATGTGATTCATGAGCAGCGCTGACATCCGGTGGCCTTTAAGGCACCAGAGCCCAACAAACGATACAGAAGTTAAGAGCTTTAAATCTTGGTCATATAATCTTGATTTGCAGAACATTTATTTATTTTATTTATTTACATTCTCTTATATACCGCGCTATTCTGCATCAGCGCGGTTTACATTGAACTGAAATTACATTGAACAGGGCATTATAACTTGGAGATAACCCTCCATAGCCCATGTTCCCTGTAAAAGTTAAGTGGCTTGCCCAAGACCACAAGGAGCACCTGTGGGACTAGAAACCCCACATTACATTACAGCTGCTTGTGTAGTCACTAACCCCTGAGAGCCCATGAGGTGGCTCTGTGGGTATTTGTTCCCTGACTTTCAGAGAATGATCAATTTGATAATGGCTGCATACCCCCAGTCATAGAAAGGCACTATTGAGTGTACCAGCTGCCCTCTGGTGGCCATAGACTGTAGCACAGGCAGTTCTTGGTTGACAGTTTAACTGTCAGTCTATTTTTTTTTATATCCTAAGGTTTCCTAAACCTGTCCCTGTGAATTTTGGGCAACTTTCACTATAGAATACATAAAAGCACACTTCCAGGCTGTCCCTCCTTCCAACTACAAGTTAGAGCTCTGCTCTTGAACCTAAAAACTGGCAATTTGCCTAATATCCTGGGACTTAACATGCTCCTCAGAGACATGATTAGGAGGGAAAGAACATGTGGTATCGGAGATCAATGCCAAAACTGCTGTCCTATAAAACTAAGAATAAACTTAAAAATAAAGAGGACTGACAAGAGCCCCCCCTTAAGGCTGAGGAACCCCCCGAGCCTCAAAACAAAACCTACAAACAAAAGAAAGAAACACTAGGCCCAAAAATCTAGCTATTCTGCCAGTTTTCCTCACACAGGCAGCTCCCTGCAGCTCTCGCCATGCGGTCCAAATACCTAGAGAGAAAATGGCCGCCCCTTCGCCAATGAATTTTGGTGCTAAGAACAGCCGCTGCAAAAAGGAGGCCTCAGTAGACCGACAAAGCCCGAAGGCCTTACCTGCAGGGCAGAAAGCCACACAGCCTGATCCTACCACCTTGAATTCCTCCGATCCTCAAGCCGCACTGATGCGCCTGGCAGCTGCGGCGAGGATCGCACAGCCGATTCCACAGAGTAAAATTAAAATCCCGCAGCAAAGGAGAAGCTCTGTCTCACACAGCTTCAGTGTGGCTGTACGGTTCCCGGAGCTCACTCCCGTACAGTCAAGGGAGAGAGATCCACACCGGCAAATGCCTGCAGCAAGTGAAAATAACTGAGAAGGAGGGAAGGCGAGAGCTGCTACTAATTTAAAGAGCCAGGCTCAAATTTAAAATTACTGTAAATAAGGAAATTTGCTCCTAAAGGGAACTAATCCCTGACTGCCAATTAACCAAAGGTAACTGAATTAAAAGTAAAATTAAAAGTAAATTAAAGGTAAAAATAAAGAGTAAAATCAGAATAGAATTTGTCACATTAAATGCTCCTTATCTGTTCCCCCCAAGTAAGCCCAGAAGCTAGGCTCACTATGTCCTCCTGCTGCATGGAGACTGGACACACTGGAGGCTGATGGGAGATACCAGCAGGCTATATCCAGTGATGTCACGACTTTGACATGCCCAGTCTCCAAGCTGCAGGAAGAGGTGCACAACCCAGAGGTGGAGGGCTAAACTGGAAGAACAATAAGGAAGGGAGGATATGTTGCCTCTGTGTACGTCTCTGGCGAGATCTCATTTGGAATCCTGTGTATAATTCTGAAGACCATACCATCCAAAAGATAAAGTAGATGAAATTTATCCAGAGACCAGCTACTGAAATGGTCAGTGGCCTTCAAAGCAGCATATGGGGACAGACTTGCAAGATTTAAGATTTCAATACATATACTTTGGAAGAAATGTAAGAGGAGAAATATAACAAACATTTAAATACCATTGTGGTATAAATTAACATGAAGGCCTCTTTCAATTGAAAGGAAGCTCTGTAATGTAGTGTCATAGGATGAGGATGAAAGAAGAAGTATTTCTTTACAGAAAAGATGGTTGAATTAAGTAACCGGCTCCCAGAGGGAGTGGTGGAGAATGGCTAGGTCACTGATCTATATCTGCTGTCATTTTTCAGTTTCTGTATCTCCATGAGACAACCTTATCTCCTGGAGTCTGATACTGACAGAATAAGTACAGAGGCCTTTAGTCCAAAATTCTTCCTTGCCTTATTACTTTTCTTGTATAGAAGTTTGATCCTCTTAGTATTAGGATTTCAGAAGACATTTTAGTGTCATAACATGGGTTAATAAAACAAGGCTGTAGATCAACAAAATGAAGGCAGAGACATGGGTATAAGAAAAAAAAAAAAAAAAAGAGGGTAAGATGAAAAAGTAGAGAAAGTAAGGGGTAAGGGGTAACCCCCTCCCCCCCCAAAAAAAAGAAATGTTTAGAAAACCTCAAGCAACAGCAGTATCTGGAGGAATGAGAAGAGGGAAAATAAACCGGTGAGTGAGAAAAGGAAAATAAAAAGCAAAGTAACTGGGATAGCAAATATAAAAATCCTAATAGAGAAACCTTAGGCAAAAGGTTTGTTAAAACAAATCTTATTTTAAGGATGCATACACAACTGTGAAGCAGTACTAAATGTATTTTGGCATGACAATCCCTGATTTTAGATACCTGTTTTTGTTCCTGGGCAGTTCTTAAATCTAGTACAATATAACCCAGAGATTCCTTTGCTGAAGTTAAAGAATCTATAGCAAAACACTGGAGCTTGATAGGTGTACGTTGTAACCTGTGGAAAGAGATATTTCAGACCATGTTAGCTCATAATTAAAAGGTCACAAAAGAGTCTATTAAAAATGTGTACAATGGAAGGTAAATAAGGAAATAGGTCAAGTGACAAGGACATTTAAGCTGAAAAGGAACCTAGACCTGAAATATTATGCTAGCATGCAAACAGTTTCAATTCAGCTGCAGTGCTATAAAACCAAGTTAGAGTGCCTCAGGGACCAGAACCTAGCTTTGATGATTTATGGAATAGGTTAATTAAGATGGATGGGTGAGCTTCAACCCTGAGATCCTTGAGTGACCAAACAATATCATCAGGATACCCATTTGTGAATTAAGTTTCATTTCTATATCACGAGAATTACTGCTGTGGTCTAACAGTGAAGTTTGTAGATAGCTCTAAATCGCCCAGTAGTTAACCCAACTTACCTAGGAAGGAAACTAATGAGCATTATCAGATGTTAGAGAGGAACTAACCACCTGCAAGGCCTGTACACAAAGCCTAGTCTTGGGGAAATTTTGCTGTGTTTTATACTGCGACTGCCATATCTGCAGAGTCTAAAACATATCAAGAATTCAAATCTCAAAATTAGAAGCTTCATAAGGAGTGCACTTGTGGTTTTGAGACCATCTGAAATTGTAGGCTACTATCTGTAAAAGCAAGCCGTTTCACGAGAATTCAGCAAGAGCAAAAAAGGGGGCAGTGTGATGTACAAAGACCTGAAGACATAGCTCTGTCCTAGAAATCCCAAACCTCCCCTTCCCCTCAACCATGCACAAGTCCTCATTGCCTGAGCACCAGAGTCCATGACAGCAATTCTTGGCAAAGAATCACTGCCAAAGTCAGTGCCCCTTGCCAATTAAACACTATGAAACAGAAGCTATTCTAAGACTCCACATAAGTGGAACCTGTATCATATTCTGATTAGCTATGGCTTTAAACCCATGCTTTTCTCCATTTGTGCATTATATTCCATTAAATAGCCATGCACAGTTGTTTAATAGAAGCATTGAAGGCAAGACTATTTTTCTTCTTTATTTGTATATACAGTAAGATTATGTTTGACTAAATGTCTGTGTGATTTCCAAGTACATAAAATTAATTCATGTCAAATGCGCTTAAGTACTTCATTGGGAAAAAAAGAAAACTGACCCCTTGAAACTGGCAGCAGTTCTGCTGAAACTCTAGCATCTAAGGATATTTTGACAGCATGACATTCAACAGGAGAGATTAAATAGTAATAGCCTTTGAAATCAGCACTGAATTTTTTTAACATTTTGATTTGACAAAGTAAGCTAGGTTTTTGGAAATTACATTAAAAATGAAGTAAATGATTATAAGAGGGTCCACAGTGGGAGACACACTCATGCGAGACAATGCAACAGAGCAAAACAGATACGAAGCGAAAGAAAAAGTCTCAACCTTAGTTGATGCGGATACAGCTTTATTAAACCAACCCCTACACAGGTTGTGTTTTGGGGATACGCCTTCTTCGGGGGGGGGGGGGGTCAAACCTCCAAACAATAAACACAAGTACAAATGTTAAAACTTAAAAATAAAACATGAATAAAAACAGAAATATGAATAAAAAGTATCATAAATCATTCAAAATGTATTCAAGTGAGACAGCCATTAGAAAACAACCACAATTAAACAAGAAATTCAAAAGTAATATTAGCTAAAAATCATGTTAAATGTACTCCAAAAAAGGACAACAAAATGAAGACAAAATATTACTACTATGGTGCAATTACAACACAAAAAGGAACATATACTCAAAGTGCATAACGTCAGAAGATTATAGGAAGGAGGTTTGGAATATTTTTCTATAAATGGAAGGATAATAGGGCATGTTTGTAGAGTGCAACAAAATATAGATAACCATCAAAATCATTTAACAAACCCCATGTGCATGTAATTAGGCATGGAAATCCTAAGGTAGGTCAGAAAATGTCCAATGTTATGGACCCCCATCAGGCAGAAAAATAAGGCAGGAGAACAGATAAAATATTGTATACAAATGTGGTGTAAAAGGGGAAAGTGATAAAAAAAATAAACCAGACAATGAAGACTTACGCAGCTGTATTCACAACTGTATATAGAAAGTAGAGATGCACCGTCAAGATGCTTGAAGGCAAACCAGGACAATACTATAGTGGAAAAGATGAAATTAGAGACTTACCTGCTAATTGTTGTTCCTTGAGGAACTCCAGTCCAGTCCCGGAATCTCTGGGTAGTGTACCTACCCCAGCAACTTGAAGACTGAACAATGACACTCTTCTGATGTCATTGGTATAAGTACCCGAGGGACCACCTACTTGCTCCAGTAACCTATTGACAAAGCAGACTCACCGGAGCAATAATTAAGTAGCAAACAACGCTATCGAACTCTAACTACTAACAACTATAAACTGAGTCACGGAATGTGCTCTTAACATACTACTACTGTTGTCCTGTTATGGTCCACCCTCCGTCTTTATCAAGGAATATGACCACCTTAAATTCCCCATTCATTTACCCTCCCTTTATGGATTGTAATTTATATAATTAGCCCGTGAACTTACCGTGTTAAATACAATACCTATTCGCTTCAGGCTGTATTGACCAAACAAAGGGAGGGATGCGGGACTGGACTGGAGTTCCTCAAGGAACAACAATTAGCACGTAAGTCTAATTTCATCTTCCTTATTGTCTCTCCAGTCCAGTCCCGGAATCTCTGGGGATGTAACAGAGCAGTAAAAACACCCTTAACGGGAGGGACCTGCTAGACCAGCCTGAAGAACCGCCAATCCAAAACAGGTATCCCTTTCTGCCTGTACATCTAGATGTTTGACAAATGAATTTAAACGAAGACCGTGTAGCTGCCTTACATATATCAACCACCGGTACCAAACTGCACTCCGCCCAGGAAGTCAACTGCGCCCTTGTTGAATGCGCTTTAAGCCTGTCAGGTATTGTCCTGCCCTTCAACAAATACGCTGAAGCTATGTTTTTTTTAACCCAGTAAAAAATGTGGAATGCAATTGAAAGGACACACAAAATCCAATGGCTGGAGTGGAATATTTTTAATAAAGAATTTTGTGTGTCCTTTCAATTGCATTCCACATTTTTTACTGGGTTGGTTGTTGCACGTGGAATCGTGCTTGTTGTTGGATAGCTATGTTTTTTTTATCCATCTGGCAATAGATGCTTTGGAAGCTGCTTGCCCTTTTCTTGCTCCTCCAAAAAAGAATAAACAGCATTTCTGACTTACGGAATTCTTGTGTTCTTCGCAAATACATCTTTAAATGCTCTACGGACATCTAAAAGATGTAATTTTTTTAAAAATGTTCCTCCTTGTCACTATCTTCAAATACTGGTAAAGAAACCACTTGATTCATATGAAAAGCCGAAACCACCTTAGGTTAAAAAAAGATGGTACTGGTCTTAATACCACTTTATTTTCGTAAAAAGATAGAAATGGCTTTTTACAGGATAAGGCCTGTAACTCTGATAGTCTGCGTGCTGACGATATGGCTAACAGAAAAACCACTTTGAGTGTAAGATCCTTTAATGAAGCTCGTGACAACGGCTTGAACTGCTCTCGTACCAACGTTTGCAAAACCAAATGCAGATCCCAAGTTGGTACTGTCGGTCTACATGGCGACCTCAACAGCGACACCACTCTCAAAAAACACTTATCAGGATGCGCCCCTAGCACATCTCCATTTACCTTGCCTCTATAACAAGAGAGCCCTGCCAACTGAACTCTCAATGTCGGGGCTAAGCCTTTTTCAAACCCGTCCTGTAAAAATGACAAAATTTGAGAAATAGAAGCTTTTAATGCATTAAGACATTTCTCGTCACATCATGCTTCATATACTCTCCAGATTCTAATATAAGTTAAGGAGGTAGATCTCCTTCTTGCCTTTAACAAAGTGGAAATCACCGCAGATGAGTATCCTCTGGCCCTTAACCTCGCCCTTTCAAGAGCCAAGACGTAAGAGAGAATCGATCCACCTGCGGCATGCGTAATGGACCCTACAGCAACAGGTCCTCTCGAAACGGTAGTAGCCATGGTTGGTCTACTAATAACCTTATTAGATCCGCATACCATGGTTGCCTTTGCCAATCCAGCGCTATCAATATTACATGTCCCCTGTGTAGTTCTACTCTCTGCAGAACACGAGCTATCAACACTGTGATGCAGCAGACCAGCAGGGCATAGAAGAAAATGTTTTAAACTTGAAAAAAAAAAGACGTGCACAAGCTGCAGTATTTGCAGGAGCCTGATAGGGGGAGCAAGAGGGACTTCTGGAAGACTGAGGATCCACGCCCTACAGGGTGTAACCTAAAACCAGCCAGCCTCCAATCCAGGAAGACAGGAACTCCTTTTAAAGGAAGTCAGGAAGACTTGAGGGAGAACAGGAGGAGCAGGGAGAACAGGAGGAGCAGGGAGTACAGGAGGAGCAGGAGGAGAAGTAGGAGCAGTGAGAACTCTGGAAGAAGTGCCGTGCCGAGCCGAGCAGAAGTGACTGGACAGGCAGAAGTAGCCTTAAAGCCAGAAGCAGCAGAGAAGGCCGCAGAGAAGCTGCAGAACCTTCAGAAGTCGAAGGAGCGGCAGGAGCTGCATAAGCTACAGACACTGCTGGAGTGCAGGAAAGAGGTACAAGCCAAAGGAACCTGAATGGACAGAGACTACAAAAGGGTCCAAGAGATTCAGGTACGCAAAAGCTGCATTGTGATTGCTGTGGGCAGAACCCAAGCCATATTGCTGGAGCAAGGCAGAATCTCCCTAGGAGTAGGCCACAAGCCTCATCCTCAGGAAAGAAGCAAGAGTTACAAGGTAAACCATATTGTATTGGAAACAGCCTATGGAAAGGGCAAGAGACAGAAGCTCCCTGTACATGTCCCACTGCTCAAAAGAAAAAGGTATGAAAAGTTTTTATTGAATAAGAAACTTTTAAGTAAGCCAGGTTAGCAGGAAATGCATGTAAACCCTTGGAAGAAAGAAAGAAAGATTCACACTGTAAAAATGCTCACGGCCGACGCCCCACGCTAAACTCCAAACACTGGGAGGTCATACAGCATTTGGATGAGAAACCTGACTATAGCTTGCCGGGAACTATTGACTATATCTCAGATACTTTGCTGGAGGAACCGAAGCAAGTGGAAGAGGTAGAATCCCTTTCAGAGGAAGACATGGATTGCAGCTATTGCATCACGGGAAGTGTAGAATGCTTGTGTAACCAGTGAGCACTAAAACCGGTGTAAATAGGAATGCCTGCCTTTGTAACCTTTCTGTGAAAAGAACAGTTTTTGTTTTGAATCTGAGTTGTGATTTTTGTAACCTGATGTAAGGAGATTTCTGTTGGTGTTTGAAGCCGATCCTTTGAACCTTTGTGCAAACCAGGGGAAATAAAGCCTTATTTTTTCCCTACACTCTATGACCTTTTGTTCTCTGGGTATTTTTGGTAATACAGGATGCTACTGTGGCTATACAACCTTGGGCCCTAGAAAGAGAAACATACCAAACCCAATTTTACTTTTCTTTATGTCCGACCTGCCTTGACCACCATCAACCGCCAGGGCGGCGTTGTGACAACACCCAAGGGAGAAAGACGTACAGAAGTTGCTCTTCTGGCCAACTTTGTATGAGTGTCTAGGCCTTCCGACATGCTCTCTCTCTCCTTCGGCTGAAGAATCGGTTGACCTTTGCAAACTTGAAATTCGCCATGAGATTCATTATTGGCACTCCCCAATGAGACACTATCATGTCGAATACCTGCAGATGTAGAACCCACTCTCCGGTATCCACCTTGACTCTACCAAAAATCGGCCTCCACATTGTCCACCCCTGCTACATGTGATGCTGACAGTGCACCTAAATTTATTTTGGCCCAAATGAACAGCTGTTCGGCCTCGGCTTCCAGAGAGACACTGCTTGTGCCCCCTTGGCGATTGATGTAAGCCACTGCGGTCGGTCGTGTTGTCGGATAGTACCCAAGTGGCTTTTCCCTGAAGGTAACATTGAAACATTTGCAGCGCTAAAGCTACTGCTCTCAATTCCAATCTGTTGATTGACCGAACCCTCTCTTGTTCGGTCCATTGGTCTTGAATGAACTGTCTTTCGAAGTGAGCTCTCCAGCCCACGAGACTGGCATCCATCGTAAGAGGAATCCAAGCGGGTGTTTCCAAGTGCATTCCTATTTCCAGAATTCCTGGCAGTAACCACCACTGAAGAGCCCGACGTGTCTCTGGAAGACAAGGGTAATCTCTGCGAGAGAGGTTCCTTTTGGTGCGACCACCTCCTGAGTAGCGCCCTTTGTAATGGACACATATGGGCTCTTGCCCATGGAACTAGCTCCAGTGTTGCCACCATGGTACTTATCAACTGTAGATAATGCCATGCCATGGGATTCTTTTTCCCTAGAAAACTGAACCAACTTTCTCAACCCAGTGCCCGCCATTGAGGAAGAAACACCCTTCCTTTATTTGTATCGAAAAGAGCTCCTAGGTATTCTAGAATTTGCGATGGTGTCAACCTGCTCTTCTGCACATTGACTACCCAACCCAGATGTTGTAACAATTTTACTACTCTGGACGTGCCAACTCGCTTTCTCTTTCGGACTTTGCGCGAATTAACCAGTCGTCCAGGTATGGGTGAACACTCCTTTTTGCAATGCTGCCGCAACTACCACCATGACCTTTGTGAATGTTCATGGAGCTGTTGCCAAACCGAATGGCAAAGCCAGAAACTGGAAATTCCCCATGGGCAGTGCAAACCTTAGAAACTCCTGATGCTCTAGCCGAATCGGAATATGCAGATACACTTCTGACAAATCCAGAGATGTAAAAAATTCTCCTTTCCGTACCGCCATTATGACAGACCTCAGTGTCTCCATACGAAAATGAGTCACCCGAAGACAACGATTTACTTTTTGTAGATCCAAAATTGGCCGAAAGGTTCCTTCCTTTTTTGGAACCACAAAATAGATGGAGTATCAACCGTAGCCGCACTGGTCCGGAGGAACCGGAATGACCGCGTTCAAGTTAAGACGTCTTTGCAAGATTTCTCGCACAGCTTTGTACTTGTCGCGTCCCTTGCAAGGAGACTGAATGAAAGGATCGACTACTGGGTATTGAAAATCCAGAGTATATCCTTCCCGAATGACCTCCAACACCCAGCGATCTGATGTGATCTGGACCCAGGCCGGATAAAATTCCCGTAGACCTCCCACAGGTACTAAACCTGCCTGGGCCCTCCTGGCTTCATTGCGACTTTAAGGTTCAAGGAGAGGAGGTAATAAAACCCCTGCTTGCTCCTCTAAATCCCCGAAAAATCTGACTCCCTTTAAGACAGACATCCTCTCTGAAACTGTCCGAACTGAGGGAAACGAAAACGACAAAAATCCCTCTTGACCCCTGGAATTGAATGACCGAGCTTCTGCTTGTCTTCTACCGCCCTTGGATTCCCCTAAGTCCTTTACCAGCTTGGTCTAAATCTTCACCAAACAGAAGCTTACCCCTAAAAAGAAGCTTACCGAGCCTCGTTTTAGAAGATCCATCGACAACCAAAGATATCTCTTCTTGCTGCAATTACTGAGGCCATACTCTTAGACAGCCCCCTGATAAGGTCATAATGAAAGTCAGCCAAATAAGCTGTCCCGGTCTCCAACCGAGAGGCTTCTGCTGCTGAATCCTCCATGTGTTCTCCCTGAATTTGCTGAGACCAACGAAGACAGGCTCTGGCTACCCATGCACCACAAATTGAAGCTTGAATGGATAACGCATTAACACCACCTGTTTCAAAAATGTATCTAGCTTTCTATCTTGAACATCTTTAAGAACGGCACTACCTTCCACTGGAATTGTCATCTTTTTGGTAACTGCCGAGATCACTGCATCCACTTTGGGAGACTTAAACAACTCTCGATCTTGATCCACCAGAGGATAAAGGCGAGCCATAACCCTGGATCCCTTAAGTCCTGCCTCGGGCATGTCCCATTCTTGTTGAATCATGGACCACACTACTCTGTGCAGCGGAAAAGCCCTTTGAGTCTTCCGAAATGCCTGTAACAGCGGATCCTCTAAAATAACATCCTCTGCTGGTTCTGAGACCAACATATTAAGAACTGTAAGTGTTTCAACAATCAGAGCTGTGTTTTCTGTCGAGATGAGTTACCAAACTACTCTGGCCTGGTCCTCTTCTTCAGCGAGTTCTCCTTCCTCCAATTCTTACAATTCTAAATCTGGATCAAAATCTTCAGAATGGGCCTCCTCAGAGGTTAACAAATGCTCTTGACGTTCTTTCCCGCCTCTTGACCTCTTTATGGGAACAGAGCCCTCTCAGCCACCTCCAGCGGAATTCCCGGACACTTTCCTCCAAGTTCCCCCCCAGTATAGGAGGACTGTGGACCCTTTTGTCCATTAGCAAAGGCCTGTTGACGTAGAGAAAAACTCTGTTGAAAATAATGCCGCCAAACCTCCAGGCAAAATTGATTGCGACTAAGACAAATCTGGAGCAGAGGAAGGTCTTGCTACCGGATCTTGTAATGGTACAGGAGGTGACAGCTTCTGTCAAAGACAAAGATGTTCATTTAACATCTTCTGCATTGACATCCAAAGTTTGTTCCATAGCTGCTGCCTCCCGGATGCAGCCTCTACAGACTCCTGTGTCTGACAACTCCTCTTCTAGTGCTACAGACTAAGCAATGTGGCCTAGAACGCATTATATCACTAACAATCTCTTTAGATGAATAGATCACTTGATAACTGTTGGTAGAATCCACTACCACAGCCCCCTATCGGTTAACTAAAACACAAGTATAAAAACCTTTTTTTTTTTTTTTTAAATGACCAATAGGATCTAGCTGTCTCCCCCAGTAACCCTTAATGGCGAAAAAAACAAAACGAGGCTCCCCTCCTTTAAACCAGATCCCTCTGGTATAGTAAAAACTGATGATTTGTGCGATCATTTCCCGCGCACATGCACAACGCAACGCGGCTCGCACCCGACAAACCGTCCGTTAAAAATTAGGCCCCAGAAATAAACCGCCGACTGCCTTTTTTATGGCTTCAAGGGCCCTCTTACCTTGCCAGATGTTTTGCCGCTCCTTTAAATCAATAGCTGTTTTCATCAGCCTGTCCGTCTCTGTACGCTTGGCCGTAATTGCGGCTTCAGCGTTTGAGAGACCGGACAACTTTGTGGATCCACCGTTCAGCACTGCACTTCTCTACGACCTGTGTCAGCGCTGGCGACTCCTTAGAACCCTGGCTCCTCACCCAAAACTAGTGGGTTCGGGAGCGGGAGCACTTCTATTAAAATCTGCTTCACACCCCACAACATAAAGTGAAGCAGTAGCGGCAAAGGTAAGAGAAAAAGAGGGGGGGGGGGGGGGCACACCATTGGACTGCTATGCTTCTTAGGCTAAAAACTATCTTGAGAATTAACAAATAAAGTTTAAATCAATTAAATTAACCCTTAAAGCTAAAATTTAAAATATTAATCTGCTTAATTATCCCTCTAGTGAGCCCGTAATCTTAGGGCTTATACAACCTCCAGCTGCTTGGAGACTGAATTAACTGGAGCAAGGAGGCGGTCCCTTGGGTACTTATACCAGTAACATCAGAAGAGTGTCATTGTTCAGTCTCCAAGCTGTTGGAGGAGGAGGTACACTACCCAGAGATTCCGGGACTGGACTGGAGAGACGATAAGGAACATTTCAAATTAAGTAATAAAAATATGGAGACATTTTTACTTAAAATTTCCTTTCCTGGAATCCTACTAGACCAGTCCAGACTAGTGGGTTGTGTCCACCTGTGAGCAGATAGCAAGACAGAAAAATTCCCAAAGCTTTGTGACATCACCCTTGGTATAAAAGCCCATCCCCCAAGGGAAGCTTCAGTATAAATGCAACAAGCAGCAGGAGTTCAAACTGCCAAGAAAGCACAAAATCAGACCAAAAGGGAGTTCATAAATGAATAACTCTTATAACAAGCTAAATGTAATAATGTGCAACAGGACTCGGCACTGCAAGGAAGTATGTACATGGCATGGTACAGCAGTGTCATCGATACGTAAACAAAGTTTTAGCTAGGCGACGGACTAAACTGTTTAGAGGGGGCAGGTCCTGGACTGATCAAGCAGGACTCCAGGAAAGGAAAATCAATCAGTAAGTAAAATTTATCCTTCCAAATACATCCTGCTAGACCAGTCCAGACTAGTGGGGGAATACCATAGCTAAACCACTCCAGGGTGGGAAGAAACAGCTACAACCAAGACAGAGGCTCCGAAGCAAGCTGCTTCTCGAGCTTGGACATTCAAGCAATAGTGACATGCAAAGGTCGAGAGGGAGGACCAGGTGGCAGCCCTGCAAATATCTAGTGGAACTACCCGTGAGCATTCTGCCCAGGAAGTAGTCTGGGCCTGTGTAGAATGTGCCTGAAGACCTATATGCACAGGTTTGTTCAATAAAATATAAGCAGACTCAATGGTCTGCTTGATCCAGTGCACAATGGTTGCTTTGGAAGCAGCCATTCCTTTTTGTGGATCAGAAGCCAGGACAAAAAAAAAGGTGATCGGAGACACAAAACATTAGTGAGTTTGAGGTAATGGCGTAACGCCCTAACATCCAAAAGGTGAAAAGGACTCTGTTGTCACCCGAAGACTGCACAACCGATTGGTTTAACATGAAAATCCAAAAGGACCTTAGGCAGAAAAGGGGGCAATGTTTGAATAGTAACCCCCTCCGGGGAAAAAGACAAAAAAAAAGGGTCCCAGCAAGAAAGTACCTGGAACTCCAAAAGGCGCTGTGTCGAAGTGACTGCTGCTATAAGAAAAACAGTTATGAGAGTCAAATCTTTGAGAGATGCCTTATGGAGAGGCTCAACCAGGGTACGGGTGAATGCACGAAGCACTAAGGACAGATCCCAAGAAGGGATGAATGGAGGGCCTCAGGGAGCGAATGCTCCACAAAAAAGTCTACATTACAAGCAGACAGCCCATGGAGAGGTCCCCCGAGATGATATCAAGGACACAATATGCATCTTAAAAGCATTAACAGCAAGACCCGTATTAAATCCATCCTGAAGGAAAGAAAAGAATGTCTGGAAAATCAAATTGCCAAGGGGACAGTGATCTCTTGGAACACCAAGGAGGGGAAAAAAAATTAATAAAACCAAACACCACCAGACCAGAGCACAGGCACATGAGGTAGAAGGTTGTAGAGTGGCCACTACTTGTGGCGAGTAACCTTTGCGATGCAACACCGCTCAAAGGCCAAGCCATAAGCGAGTAAGGAATGGGGTCATCCATGAGAATTGGCCCCTGAAATCTCTGGACAACGAGTGGTAGGGGTGCCTCCTGTAGGAGGCAGAGGAGATTGGAATACCATGTACGCAGAGGACAATTCAAGGCCACCAGCATTACCCGTCCGGAATGCAACTCTATCCAATGGAGTACAAGGCTGATTAGCGGCCATGAGGAAAGATGTAGAGAAGATGGTTGGAGGGCCAGGTCTGAACCAGACCATCTATGCCATAAAAGTTCAGTTCCTTTCAATGACTGAAAAAAATTTGACGTCTTGGCATTGGAAGAGGTGGCCATTAGGTCTAGAGTCAGATGACCCCACTGATGCACAATGTTCGCAAATGCTCATGGAGCTAGCTCCCACTTGCTGGGGTCCAGAATATGACTACTCAGGAAATCTTCTTGAATGTTCTCTATTCCCGCACTATGCTGTGCAGAAAGAGCCAGGTGGTTTGATTCTGCCCAGAGAAATAGAAGACTCATTTCCAGGGCCACGCTGGGACATTTGGTCCCACCATCTGTTGAGATAAGTCACAGCAGTGGAATTGTCAAAGTACTTTGATTGCTCAACCTTGGAGATGGGATTGAAAGAGTAGAGACAGATGAACAGCCCAGGTTTCGAGGCGATTGATGATCCAAGAGGCTTTTTGAATGGACCAAGATCCCTGCGCTGCCTGTCCCTGGCAATGCGCTCTCCAACATGCAAGGCTGGCATCCGTAGTGACCACCACCCAATGCAGAATTTCCAAGGGAACAAGTGATGAGGACAAAGCCACCAGCAAAGACTGCAGCAAACCACTAAATAAAGGGGTAGACTAATCTGATAGTCCTGGGTGGATGGGGACCAGCGCGACAGGAGAGAAAGTACTGAAGCGGACACATGTGAGCATGGGCCCAGGGGACTACGTCGAGAGCAGAAGCCATGGTGCCGAGGATATATAAGTAATCCTAGGCAGTGGGAGCTGCCAGGCAGCAGAAGGCATGGACCTAAACAAAGAGCTTCTTGCATCTGTCATAAAAGGAAGACGTGACCCACACTTGTGTAGAAGTGGGTGCCAAGGAATTCCAAAGACTGAACTGGGCACAAATTGCTTTTGGCATAATTGACCACATAGCCAAGATGGTACAGAAAGGAGAGGGCCTGAAAGACTGCAGAAGTAGCTTCCTCGAAACTCGCTGCTCTATCAGCCAGCCAATCTAGATAAGGATGAACCTGAACACCTTGGCACTGCAGGGAAGCTGCCACTACTACCATCACCTTGGAGAAAGTGTGAGGAGCTGTGGCAAGACCAAAGGGCAAGGCATGAAATCGATAATGTTGACAGAGGACCACAAAAACAAATACTGCTGATGATCTTGGCAGATGGAAATGTGAAAATATACTTCTCCAGGTTCAGGGATGCGAGAAACTCACCTAGCCCAACAGCTTGAATGACTGTCCTGAGGGTTTCCATCCAGAACCGTGAAACCTGAAAACAGCAATCGACTCCCTTGAAGTCCAGGATAGGACGGAAGGAGCCATCCTTCTTCAGCATGACAAAGTAAATAGAACAGTGACCAGAACCTCTTTCTGAGGGAGGAAGTGGGAAGGTAGTAGAGAGTCAGGCATAGAGTCGCTGTCTTGGATGAGGAACCGCATGGAGAGATGAGGAAGACATTCAGCACGGGCTCAGTGAAGCTGAGAGCATAACCCCATATTACAGTATTTTTTCTGCGAATGGATTCAGATAACATTAGACCAGTGGGTACTTGAGGTAGTAAGCCCACAAAAGGCACCCCAGAATGGACCCAGAAACAGTCAATGGGAAAATTTGGAGGATCCGGAAAACTTGTTGGAAAAAAAGAAAATTGTCCTGGTTGTGATGGATACCCCAAAAGGACTGAGGCTTAGAACCAGCCCTATTCAAAGGAGAGCCGGATTTGCCAGGCTGGTAGTGCCTCTAAGATGAGGGCGTGGATGACGATGTGGCAGGACAACAAAATTGGATTTGGGCTTATCCTCCAGCAAACATTAAGGTTTGACTTCTCCCAAATCCTTCACAAATTTTTCCCAAATCCTCACAAAAAAAAAAAGCAGCCCTTGAAAGGAAGTTTGGTAAGACAGGACTTGGAAGCAGCATCTGCATTCCAATGACTGAGCCACAGCCAACAGCAAGCCACTGTGGCAGCAGCCACAGACTGAGCAGATAAGCGCACAGATCATAAAAGGCATCTGCAAGAAAAGAAGTGACCAACTCTAAATGAGGCAAAGCTGGATCATCTGGAAGTGACTGAAGCCATTGGAGCAGAGCATGTGCAACAAGACCTTGGCAAACAGAGGCCTGCAATCCAAGGTCAATAATGAAAAAGTGGTTTATAAGAAGTCCTCCACCTTGCCATCTGTCTGATCATAGAGGACAGTGCCACCATCCACAGGAATGGTTGTGCATTTAGTTACTGCAGTGACCAAGACATCTACTTTAGGGAAATGCAACCACTTGTCAAGATCATCAGAAGACCAAACATGCCCCAAGCGACAAGCGGAGTGTAGAGACACATCATGAGAATCCCACTCTAAAAAGACCATCTGCTGTAGTTCCAGGGGAAAGGGAAAAGCCTTAGGTGGTTTCCTGATGCCAATAATGGGGTCTGCCTGAGGTTTAGAGGAATCCGAAAGCTGTTGCACTTGAGAGTCCGAGAGGTGCAGAGCCTCCATAATTTGAGCAATGAGAGCAGGAAGCTCTTCCTTAAGGAATAACCGGATATCCTGACAGTCTTCAAGGCTCCTGCTCATCTTCCAATGGTGACAGCTTTCCTTTTTCCCAGCCAGAAGTGATGGAATGTTCATCTGAAGGACCATCACTGTCTTCCCCTACAGGGTACCAGTTCCCTGGAGGAGAGGAGGTATCCTTGGCCAGATCTAAAGAAGCTCCAATCAAACTTCGTCGGGCACACTTTCTAGATGGAGGGTCAGCGGCTGTCAGAGCAGCCAAAGTCCCCGAGCACCACATATCCCAGGCCTGATGGAATAACTACATAAACTGGATATTTGAACCATCAGCTGAAGTCTGCATAGGCTGAATAGAGAGTTGTAGAGGGTGAGCAGGCTGCTCAGGCAACAAAACTGGAGGAAGGGCATCTTGAGATCTAGCATTACCCCAAGGTAACTCAGGAGGAAGCTAAAGCAAGAGACCTGGATGGACTACTGGAACCAGCACCTGCAGATACAGAAGAACCCCCTTGATCAGAACCACATGAGGAACACAGACTACCTTACATTTCTTCAGACAGCCCAAGCAGCGCTGTAGAGAAGGCATTTTCGCAACAGGATATAAGGAAAAAAAAGTCACAGGAAGAGCAATGGAGCCAAAAATCAACAGAAACTGAAGAAAGAATAGCAGCCGTGGCACAAAACGTATGGTGAGAAACAACAAAAACAGAGCCAGGAAGCAGCCATCGACTGACTGTGTGAAAAAAAAGCAGGAAAAAGGCAACTGCAGAAAATGGAGTACACTGAAAAAAAAAGAAGGGAGGTGCTCACGGTCAGAAGAACAAGATACCAAACAGATTGGGATTTAAAAGAACAAAAGAATTTTTTTTTTATAAACAACCCTCACTGCTCTTGAAGGAAGGGACCACCACCCCCCCCCCCCCAAAAGGAGGAAGGGTCTTGAGAAGAAAAAACTGCCCGACAACATCCTCAGCAACCAGGTCCTTGAATAAGGTGTTTGTTTGGGTTTTTTTTTTTTGGGGGGGGAGGGGGTTAAACAAACTTTAAGGAGTTAGAAAAAACAAAAAGGTGACTGCCAACTTAGCTAACAGAAGTCTTGCTTGGAGAAGTGTCAGAATGGAAGGCTGCAAATGCACATCATGAGCAGGAGCACTTCTCTTCAGAGGTGTTCAACTGGTCTCCTCTTAACCAGGAGCAGCTCTGGAAAGTGAAGAAAGGAAAATGTGTCAAAGAAAGAGCACCAGTGTGCAGAACTGCCAAAGATAGCTACACTGACACCAAATCTCTTCTCAGAGAATGTCAGGAGCTAGAAGTCTACCATCTGCTCAGACAGAAAATACTGAAGCTCCCCTTGGGGGATGGGTTTTTTATACCAAGGGTGATGTCACAAAGCTTCGGGAATTTTTTTCTGTCTCACCATCTGCTGGCAGGGTAACACAACCCATTAGTCGACTCATCTAGCAGGATGTATTTGGAAAAGGCTTTTTCTTAAATAGTCCAAAAGGACGTTTTTTTGCCCAAAGCTTTTATTAAAAAACGAAGCAGAAAACAGCAGAATGAAATAAAAATAAAAGCTTATAGGTTGAGCGATATAAAGCAAATCTTGGGACACACCTAGCCAGTCAGGTTTTGAGGATAACTGCAATGAATATGCCACAGAGAGATTTGTATACAGGGGAGGTAGTGTATGCAAATCTTAGGCATATTCATTGTGGCTATCCTCAAAACTTGACTGGCTAGGTGTGTCCCGAGATTTGCTTTACATCACTCAACCGACTGTATTGGAACCTGTGGGAAAGCGGAGAAACATAAATAGAAATTACACTTACATGGTAATTGTAGTTCCTGGAGGATCCAGTTTAGTCCTCCACATCCAGGTAGTGCACCTCCTCCTGCAGCCTGGAGACTGGACCAATCAGAATCACCACCACCTCAGGGTGTATACTGCAGGAGCTCCCATCAACCCCCCAGTGAACTATTAACAAAGCAGACTTAAAGACACAACACAAGATAGAACTTATTCCCTCTACCCACAGCTTAACCCCCACCCCAAACGAGGGAGCCAAAACTCTGCACATTGCCTCTGCCCCTTCACCTGCCACAAAGAGTAGTTACTCACCTGTAACAGATGTTCTCCAGGAGCAGCAAGAATCAGTCCTCACATATGGGTGACAGACATTGATGGAGCCCCCGCAGAGCATTTCCCCAGCTTTCTATGAAAGCCTTTGGGAATATTGCACACATGCGCGGTCCCCTTCCCGCCTAAAGGTGCCATCTTGCTCAGTCAAATGACATAGCTAAAAAACAGCACACAAAAATGTAAAATAAATTATGTACAACTGCAACTCCCAGGGGAGGAGGGAGGGTTGCGAGGACCGATTCCTGCTGCTCCTGGAGAACACCTGTTACAGGTGAGTAACTACTCTTTCTCCAGGACCAAGCAGGAAGTCAGTCCTCATATATGGGTGACTCCCAAGCTCTGGGCTACCAAGGAACCCAGGCTGAACAAGAGAACTCCCTCTAGTCCCAGCATCAAAGAAAGGCTTTTCACTGAAAGAATCTCCACCGGTAGCCCAACGGAGGGCTGGAGGGCAGGAGTTGCCTAAACCTCAAAGAGATTCCGGAGTACTGCCTGGCCAAAAGCACTATCCCTACAGGACTCCCTCTCCAGGCAGTAATGAGCTGCAAAAGTCTGGCTTGAGGACCAAGTTGCAGCCCTGCAAATGTCTGCCAAAGGTACAGAGCAGAGAGGAGCTACTGAGGCAGCCATTGCCCTGACACGATGGGCCGTGACCCGACCCTGCAAGGGAAGGTCAGCCGCCCTGTAAGCCCAGGTGATACAGTCAGCCACCCATATGGACAAGGTACGCTTGGACACAGCTAACCCCAAATTATTAGGGTCAAAAAGAGATGAAGAGCTGAGTAGCCCTTCTATGTCCTTGCATACGGTCAAGGTAGAAGGATAAGGCCCTCCTACAGTCCAAGGTATGCAGAAACGCTTCAGCCTGGCTTGCATGAGGCCTAGGGAAGAATGTTGGAAGAACCACCCCCTGATTGAGGTGGAAAGAGACAACTTTAAGGAGGAACTTTGGATGAGTCCTAAGGACTACCCTGTTCCTATAGAAGCGAGTGTAAGGCCTGTCACAGACTAGGGCCTGAAGCTCACTCACCCGTCTGGCCTAGGTTAAGGCTACTAGGAAGAGTGTCTTCCAGGAAAGGAAGCGGAGAGGACAAGTAGCCATTGGCTCAAAAGGTGGGCGAGTCAGTTGCTGCAAGACCACATTCAACTCCCACTCAGGGGCTGGAGGACGGACAGGTGGTTTGAGCAAGAGCAAACATCTGAGAAACCGGGACACCAAGGGGTGAACCGATAGAGAGTGTCCCTCTACCAGTGAGTGGGGAGCTGCTAGAGCTGAGAGGTGGACCCGAACAGAATTGGACTTAAGAACCCGATTGGATAAATGTAGCAGGTACTGAAGCACCACTGGTACAGTACAGGAGAAAGGATCTTCTGTACGCAGCTGACACCACACAGAAAACCTCTTCCACTTCAGGGCATAGGTTTTTCTAGTGGACTGCTTCCTAGAGGCCAGGAAGACCTCTTCAACTTCAGGAGGTAGGCCCCAAGGAGCCAAAACTACCCTTGCAGCTTCCGGGCCATCAAATTGAGAGATTTGAGATTGGGGTGCAGAAGAGACCCCTGGTCTTGAGAAAGAAGGTCGGGCTGCAACCCTAGAGGTAGTGGAGTGTCCACTGCTAGCTGAAGCAGAAGTGGGAACCAAGGCTGTCTCGGCCACCTGGGGGCTACCAGAAGGACCGAGGCCTGGTCCTGCAGAACTTTGAACAGGGTTCGGGCCACCAGAGGCGTGGGAGGAAACGCATATAGGAGGCCCTGGGACCAGGAAATCAGTAAAGCATCTGCTGCTAGTCTCAGAGGATGCGGTTGCCTGGAGCAGAACGGGGGCAGCTGTCTGTTCAGGGGACTGGCAAAGAGATCTATGGATGGAAATCCCCATCTCAGGAAGATCTTCTGAGCTACCAAGGGATGGAGCTGCCACTCGTGTGGCTGCAGAATTCTGCTCAACCTGTCTGCCAGGTAAAGTTTCCTGGCCAGGGAGATAAACCGCCTTGAGTAACATGTTGTGCCTGAGCGCAAACAAGCAAAGGTCCTGCGCGCCTCCTGACAAAGGAGCCTGGACCCAGTGCCTCCCAGTTTGTTCACATAAAACATGGCTACCTGATTGTCTGTTTGCACTAAGACAGACTGGCGAGCCAGGGTTTGAGAGAAAGTCTTGAGGGCTAAGCGAATAGCCCGAAGCTCCAGTAGATTGATCTGCTGCTGGGCCTCCCAGGGAGACCACAGGCCCTGGGTGCACTTCCCCAGACAGTGTGCTCCCCAGCCCTGTAGAGAGGCATCGGTGGTCAATATCACTGTGAACCCAAGTGGCTGAAAAGGCATCCCTTCCAGTAGGTTGGGGGGATGCAGCCAACAACGTAGGGAGTGCAGGAATGGTCTGGACACCCTTATTCTGTCTCTGAGGCTCCCTGTGGCCTGTGACCACTGAGTTCTCAGGCACCATTGCGCAGGCCTCATATGAAGCCTGGCATGGGGTGTGACATGCACTGTCAAAGCCATGTGGCCAAGAAGCCTCAGGCAGAGCCTGGCGGAGACCAGTGACCTGCTGAGAAACTGGTTTTCCAAGGTCAGTCTTTGGGCTCTGTCTTCTGGCAAGAAAGCTTTTGTCTGCAGAGAGTCTAGTCTTGCCCCTATGAACTAAGTTTTGGGAGGGGAGCAAAGTGGACTTTGCGAAGTTTATGACAAACCCCAGATGCTGTAGTAGAGAAATCGTTTGGAGGGTGGCTTGCCTGGCCTCCTGGCACGTCTGACCCCTGATGAGCCAGTCGTCCAGATTGTCTTCCCCTAAGATACCCTGATTTCTCAAGTAGGCCGCCACCACTGTCAGGCATTTGGTAAAGACTCTGGGGGCAGAGGTGAGGCCAAATGGCAGCACTCTGTACTAATAATGGTTTCCTCCCATAATGAACCTGAGGTACTTTCTGTGGTCTGGATGAATGAGGATGTGAGTGTACGCATCCTTTAGATCTAAAGAGCATAGCCAATCTCCCTGCTGGTAGGGCAGAAGTGTTCCAAGAGTAAGCATCTTGAACTTTTCCTTCTGTAAGAACTTATTGAGATTTCTGAGGTCGAGAATAGGCCCGAGATCCCCTATTCTCTTTGGTACTAGGAAGTACCTGGAGTAAAACCCGTGACCTTGTAGGTGAGGAGGCACAGGCTCCACTGCCTGGTCTCATAACAGACCCTGGAGCTCCTGCAGGAGGAGGGCTGTATGGAGAGGAGGCCTTGGAGGCTCTCCTGGAAAATAGGGAGGAGGCAACTGATGAAAATGAAGCAGGTAGCCCTTGTGGACTATGCTTAAGACCCAGTTGTCCCCTGTAATGAGTGGCCACCGGTGGGCAAACAGGGCTAGGACAGCAGGGACGGAGATGCTATGCCTTGGGAGTCAAAAACCCCCACCCTGCTGAGTTGGAGCAGGAGCCGGAGGCTAGGGAGCTTTCTGCCTAAGGGGCCCATGTCCCTGCCTCTTGGCCTGCTGACCCTGTGGGGGAGCGGGGGAGGCCTGGTAAGGTGGGAACTGTTTGTAGGCAGTCACCTTCCTCGGGTAAAAGGACTTTTTACCCGAGCCCTTCTTGTGTGAAGGGGCAGAAGTCTTTCGAGACAGCCTTGTCCTCATGAGGTGCTCCGTCTCGAGCTCAGCAGCCTTCTCGGCCATGGGCTTGCCAAAAAGGTTTTCACCTCGGCAAGGGACATGGACCAACTTGTCCTGAACCCATGGCTCGAGGTCCGATGACTGCAGCCATGCCTGGCGTCGAGCCACAATGCCAGCAGCCGCAACACGGGCCGAGGCCTCGAAGCCATCGTAGGCTGCTCGGGACATGAACTTAGAGCATTCCCGGATCCCCGAAGACAAGGACTTGAACCTCTGCTAAGGTTCCCCGGAGAGACCAGCAGAGAACCCGGCAAGCTCCTTTGCCAGGTCCCACAAGTACATGCCCATGTACAGCTGGTAAGACTGGACACGGCAAGCAAGCATCAAGCCCTGGAAGCACTTTCTACCAAACGCATCCAGGTTCCGGGCCTCCCTGCCAGGGGGCACCGCGGAGTACATCCTCTGACTTTTCAGTTGATGCATGGCTGATTCCACCACCATGGAATGGTGCGGTAGCTGCGCCTTTTGAAAACCAGGGCTCTTACGGAATCGATAAATGGAAATCGACCCGCTTGCTCAGAACCGGCGCCGAGGCCGGTGCCTCCCACATCTGGAAGAGGAGCCGTTCCAGCATCGGAGGAACCGGCACAGTAAAGGCCTTCTTCAGAGGAGAATCATACTGGAGGGCCTCGAGCTCTTCGGCTAGAGGCTCCTCCTCGGGATCCGCCGGGATCGCCAAAGCAGTGGCCATATCCCGCACGAACTCCGAGAACCAGGTATCCTCCAGAGGGGACCTACTCCGGGGCTCAGACTGTGGTGAGTCCGATGGGACGCGCCGAGTCTTGAAGGTATCGGGGGACTCCTCATCCTCCATCTCCCAGGCAGACTCGTCCGAAGAGGAGTCGGGCTCCGACTGCGCGGGGCCGGCGGCACTGGCGTCGACACCCTCGGTCCCGACCAGGAGGTCGAGGGTGACCGAACGCTCGGTGTCCAGGGTTGAAGTCGACGTCGATGTCGATGTCTCCCAGTGGTCGGGGCAGATGCGCCAGCGAGGTTGGCCATCAGCACCCGCTGCTGATCCATGAAGGCAGACAGTCAGCCTGAGACCCAGCTCAGGAGACTGAGCAGCTACCGACTCGGGCCCGGCACCGTCGGCTCCCTGGGAGGAGAGTCCGAGGACAACAGGACTTACGTGTCCAGCAGACTCCGGCTCCACCCGAGGTACTTTTGACGGCTTCTCCTGTTCCACGGGCCCGGGATGGTGGTCGGGAGTCTGAGACCTAGCCCTCGAGGAGCCAGGGACCCCCTCAGACACCGCCCTCGCGAGCCGCTTCTTCCTCTTTCGCTCCTGCTCAGGGGACCCCCTATCCGAGGAACCCTGACGATGCTCGGGGTCAGACTCCCAAGACATCGAGACCTCAGACGAGGTTCGGGCCCAGCTGGAGGCCAAATCGGAGAAAAGCCTTTCCTTCTGGTGCTGACGACTTCGCAGTGCCTTAGTGGACATTTTTCCACACGGTCCACAGATCTTAGGATCATGATCAGGACCGAGGCACCGAAGGCAGCAGTCGTGTGTGTCAGTGAGAGACATTAGTTTCTTGCACCAATCACACTTCTTAAAACCACTGGAAGCCATCGGGGAAAAAAAGAGAGTCCCCGCGAGGTCAAAGGACCGGCCTTCCAGGTAAAGCACAGTTACTTACCTGTAACAGGTGATCTCTGGGAACAGCAGGAATTAGTCCTCACATATGGGTACGTCGGAACCGACGGAGCCTGTGCGGGAAAGCTCCCCAGCTTCCCTGAAAGGAAGCTTTTGGGGCCTCCCACTGCACATGCGCGCTGCCTTCCCGCCTTCCTGACCAGCTCTCCTCAGTTCGAGTTTATAGCTGAGACAATAGAGAGAGGAAAGGAAGATAGATAGATAGAAGATACAACTCCTAGGGGAGGTGGGTGGGTTGTGAGAACTAATTCCTGCTGTTCCCAGAGATCACCTGTTACAGGTAAGTAACTGTGCTATCTCCAGGAACAAGCAGGAATAAGTCCTCACATATGGGGACTCCCTAGCTAAGATGCCTGGGAGATCCCGTTCCAAGGGTTCGCCATCTTCGTATGGATCTCAGGCATCCATCCTGGGAAGGTGGGCAGGAGTTGTTCAAGTATGGAACAGGTGTTTGAGGACAGCCTGACCAAACAAGGCATCCCGGCGGGAGTCCTTGTCCAAGCAGTAATGGGCTGTGAAGGTATGAACCGAGGCCCATGTGGCGGCTCGACAGATCTGATCTATGGAGACAGAGTGAAGATAAACCATAGAAGTGGCCATGGCACTCACATTGTGAGCTGTGACATGGCCTTCCAGAGAAATATTCTTACTCTGGTAAGCAAAGGAAATACACTGAGCAATCCAATTGGAAAGTGTACGTTTGGAGACTGGACGTCCCAAATGAGAAGAATCAAAAGCCACGAAAAGCTGGGAAGACTTTCGATGTGGCTGAGTCCTGTTGAGGTAAAAGGCAAGAGCTCTTTTGCAATCTGAAGTATGAAGGTTCCTCTCTGCACTGGATGCATGAGGAGCCGGAAAAAAAGACAGGTAGATATACCTCTTGATTAAGATGAAAAGGCGAAACCACTTTGGGCATAAAATGGGGGTTCGTCCTAAGGACCACCTTATCATGATGAAATCTAGTATAAGGTGGATTAGCCACTAAAGCCTGCAGTTCACTGATGCGGCCAGCTGAAGTGACTGCAATGAGGAAAACTACCTTCCATGAAAGAAATTTCAAGGAGGTGGAGTGTAAAGGCTCAAAAGGTGGCTTCATAAGCTGACCTAGGACTAGGTTCAAGTCCCATGCTACCGGGGGAGGTCGGATGGGAGGCTTAGTTAGAGTCAGGCCTCTCATAAATCTTGCAACAAGCGGATGAGAGGAGACAGGTTGTCCATTTATAGGTTTTAAGGATGCTGCAATAGCACTCAAATGGACTCTTACTGAATTCGTCTTAAGGCCTGCATTAGAAAGATGCAGGAGATAGTCTAGTAGAGAATTCAAAGGAAGTGCTAGAGGGTCAAGACCCTGTTGAGCACACCAAATGGAAAAACGTTTCCATTTGAAAGCATAGGAACGCCTCGTGGAGGGTTTCCTAGAGGCATGAAGGATATCTTTCACTGGTTGAGAAAGATTGAAGTCATGAAGGCTTAGGCCTTCAGTAACCAAGCTCTGAGGTGTAGGGACTTGGGGTTTGGGTGTCACAAAGTCCCCTCCTCCTGAGACAGAAGGTCTGGCGCAGCTCCCAGGTCCAGGGAGGGTCCCTGGGAGAGATGCAGAAGTAGAGGGAACCACACTTGGCGTGGCCAGCGTGGAGCTATAAGGATCATGGATCCGTGATCCCTCTGTAGTTTGAACAGAGTCTTGGGAATCAAAGGAATGGGTGGAAAGGCATATAGGAATTCCTGACCCCAATGCAGGAGGAAGGCGTCGTTGGCCTGAGCTCCCTGACACGGAATCCTGGAACAGAACCGGGGAAGTTTGGCATTCCACGGACTTGCAAAGAGGTCTATGTACGGGGTTCCCCATTCCTGAAAGATTTTGCCTATCTGGTCCATATGTAGGGACCATTCGTGTGGGAGCAGAACTCGACTGAGTCTGTCTGCCCGAGAGTTTTGAACCCCTGGAAGATATACTGCCAGAAGATGAATTTGATGCTCTCTGGCGAAGGCCCATAATCTGAGAGCTTCGTTGCAAAGCGACAGAGAGCCTGTCCCTCCTTGTTTGTTTACGTAGAACATGGCCACCTGATTGTCTGTCTGAACTAAGACGGTCAGGTTGACAAGGAGGGTATGGAATACTTTGAGGGCAAAGAAGATTGCTCGCAGTTCCAGGAGGTTGATGTGAAGGGTGGTCTCCTGCGGAGACCAAATACCCTGAGTGGAGAGGGATTGTAGATGGGCTCCCCACCCTGTTTGGGAGGCATCTGTTGTGAGGGTTGCTTGGGGCAACAAAGGTTGGAAGGGGGCCCCCCAACAACAGATTCTTGGTGGACATCCACCATTGGAGGGACCAAAACAGACGTTGAGGTGAGTATTTGGTCGGAGAGCGCTCCTGATGCTTGAGTCCACTGGGTAGCCAAGGTCCATTGAGCTGCTCTCATATGAAGACGAGCGTAGGGCACCACGTGTACCGTGGAGGCCATGTGGTCCAGAAGTCGCAGCATTTCTCTGGCTGTCAAGTGACTGCTGGACTGAGCTTGGGAGGCCAAGCACAGCAGACGTTGGCCCCGGACTTGAGGCAGGTAGGCCCTTGCAGTGGTGGTGTCCAACTGGGCCCCTATGAATTCTAGAGACTGAGTAGGGGTAAGTTGAGACTTGGGAAGGTTTACCACCAGTCCCAGATACTGCAGAAGGTGCCTTGTGCGGTCCAGGGAAATCTGGGCCTCTGACTGAGATGGAGCTCGGATGAGCCAGTCGTCCAGATATGGGAATACAAAAATTCCCAGACCTCTTAGAAATGCGGCAACAACTGCCATGCATTTGGTGAACACTCTTGGGGCAGAGGCTAGACCGAAGGGAAGTACTCTGTACTGGAAATGTTTTCCCTGAAACAGAAATCTTAGATATTTTCTGTGGGATGGGTGGATGAGTATATGTGTGTACGCATCCTTGAGATCTAGAGAACAAAGCCAATCCTGACTCTGAAGGTATGGAAGGAGAATGCCTAGAGAAAGCATTTTGAATTTCTCCTTATACAGAAATCTGTTCAATTCTCTCAGATCTAGGATAGGCCTGAATCCCCCTGTCTTCTTTGTTATGAGAAAATAAGGG
Organism: Ichthyophis bannanicus; assembly: GCA_033557465.1. Classification (NCBI taxonomy): domain Eukaryota; kingdom Metazoa; phylum Chordata; class Amphibia; order Gymnophiona; family Ichthyophiidae; genus Ichthyophis; species Ichthyophis bannanicus. The sequence continues at coordinate 509,169,445 of CM066032.1, forward strand.
GAGTAGAATCCTGTCCCTTGTTGAAGAAGAGGAACCTCTTCTATTGCCCCTTGGGCAAGGAGAGAAGAGACCTCCTGATCCAACAGGTCCAGGAGAAAAGGGGGAGAATTGAAGTGCCTCACCATGGTATATGGAGGAAGGTTGGAAAAATGAAGTTTGTAGCCCTCTCTGATGATAGAGAGGGTCCATTGCTCTGATGTGCTTTGCTCCCATTTGGGAGCAAAGTGAGCTAACCTTCCGGGAATGGTGAGGGGCTCTGGTTGTTCTAGAGCCAGAAATGTTAAGTTCTCTAGGGGCAAGTCAAAACCCCTGAGGGGGTTGAGCCTGCTGAGGAGTGGTAGACACTGCAGGCTTTGACTTTGCCTGTTTAGGTTGCTGACGTTTAGTAGCAAAGCGAGGCCGAGAAGATTGTTGGCCAGTATTTGTGGAAAATCTGGCCTTCTTGTAGTAAGGCCTCTTGAAAGACTTTTTCGTGGCAGGAGCAGAGGTAGACTTAAAAAGTCTATCCAAGGTAGCATTCTCTGCATCCATTTGGGTGGCTTTAAATTTGCCAGTCCTTACCAAATAAGTTCTCACCTGTACAGGGCAGATTCCGTAAGCCATCTAGGACCCAGGGTTCTAGGTCAGAGGCCTGGAGCCAAGCAAGTCGTCGGGCTGCAATAGCAATGCCCGAAGCTCTACCGGCACCCTCAAAGGAATCAAAAGCTGCTCTGTTGGAGAACTTAGAAACATCTAGATGATGTTTCAGAGAAATGAACTCCTCTTTTCTATCCTCAGGGATAAAGGAGGCAAAAGGTCGTATTTTTAGGGCAAGTTCTCTAAGAAACATGCCCATATACAGACTGTAAGAATTAATCCTGGCTATAAGCATAGTAGACTGGAAAATTTTCTTGCCAAAAGAGTCTAGGGTCTTACATTCTCGTCCTGGAGGGGTAGAAGAGTGCCTTTTGGTACTCTTAATCTTTTTCAGTGCAGACTTCACCACAATGGAATGGTGAGGCAACTGAGTCTTTTGAAAACCAGGAGAAGGAGGGACCCTGTACATGGTGTCCAGCCTACGAGAATAAGGAGACAACGTTAGAGGAGCCTCCCATAAGTCCATCAAGTGTTCTTGAAGGATTTCATGGATAGGCAGGGTGACTGCCTCTTTAGGAACCTTGGGGTATCCTAAAATATCCAATTTCTTTGATCTAGGTTCTTTTTCTGAGGATGTGGTAATAGAAAGTCCTTTAGCTAATTCAATAATGAATTCTTGAAAGGACAAATCCTCTGGTGGAGACATTCTCCTCTTTGGGGAAGAGGGGTCTTCATGAAGAACCAGAGACAGCTCATCAGAGTCCTCAGAGGAGTTAAAATCCTCTGAGGAATCAGAGTATTCTCTATTTGCTTCCAACGCACGATACGCATACCGATCGGTATCGACATCGGGCGTACCGGGTATGGGATCGGTATTGGGTAAAAACCCGGATCCGGCATGCGGAACCGATCTGCGTTTGGAAGTCGATGGTCTCGGTTCCAGTATGGGAGACGATACCGGAACCGGACCCGGTATCGCTGAACGCGATACCGAGGGCGTCGCAGCATTGATAAAAGCCAGCATGGCCTGCTGCATGGTCTGAACAGTATTGCTCATAGACGCCACTGCTGCCTGGATGTCGGTACCGGTATGGGCCGGTACCCCAGAGCAGTCCAACAGGTGATCAGTCGAGGCCGTGCCATCGATGTCAACCTGTAACACCATAGATGGTGCTTTGGAAGCCAGAGCTTCCCGCCGGGGTTGTTTGGCTGGGGCAGGATCCTCAGACTCAAAAGAGAGAGCCTCTCGATGCTTTGAAGGAGATTTGCTCTTTGAGGACCTGCCCACAGAGGGTTTGGTTACCTGAGATCCATCCGGAGAGGAAGACCTGGATGACTGTGATGCTGGATTATCCGAAGCAAACAGCACATGGAACTTGTTGGCCCGGTTCTGCAACCCACGTTTAGACATCTGGGAGCAGGATGGGCAGTCCGGTATGGAGTGGTCAGGTCCCAAACATTTAAGACACCATTCATGGGTGTCTGTGACAGAAATGACAGCACTGCACTTGGTACACTTTTTGAAACCAGGAGCTGGCTTCTCCATGAGGAGAATTTGGGTAGGCCTGAAGGCCTAACAAAAGCTACCAAGCTGTGCTGAAGAAAAAATAATTTTTTTTTTTTTTTTTTTTTTTAAAAGAGAGACCGGCGGTACCGGTTTCGGTATGGGGAAGGCAGGTACGCTGTCTAAAGAAAACAAATAAAATTAACAATTTCTTCAGCGGTGACAGGAACACGACCTGCTGGCTCCGCGGAAAAAGAGAAACTGAGGAGAGCTGGTCAGGAAGGCGGGAAGGCAGCGCGCATGTGCAGTGGGAGGCCCCAAAAGCTTCCTTTCAGGGAAGCTGGGGAGCTTTCCCGCGCAGGCTCCGTCGGTTCCGACATACCCATATGTGAGGACTTATTCCTGCTTGTTCCTGGAGATAAGGAAAAATAGGGCGCGAACGCCAGCCACGAAGGGCAAAACACAAAAAAATAAGATTGGGCTCGATACCGGTGTACCGAACCCGGCAAGAAGGGGAACCGGCGTTGAACCAGACAAAAACCGCGAAGAAATCGCAAGGAATAGACAAAAAAATCTAACTATTTTCTGGGTGAACTAGGATACACGTCCGAAGGGCTCCACGGAAAAAAGAGAGACTGAGCAAGATGGCACCTTTAGGCGGGAAGGGGACCACGCATGTGTGCAGTATTGCCAAAGGCTTTCATAGAAAGCTAGGGAAATGCTCCGCGGGGGCTCCATCGACGTCAGTATCACCCATATGTGAGGACTGACTTCCTGCTTGGTCCTGGAGAATTGCAAGTTACTGAAGAAGCCAGAAGAAATGAACAATCAAGAGAGATCGGAAGACCCCCCCAACCCAGAGGACCAAAACCATTGCTTACCCAATACTCCCTCTGTCCGTACTAAGCGCGCCGCAACGAAGCAAATCTGTCTTTTGGGAGGGAATGAGGACTAAACTGGACCCTCCAGGAACTACAATTACCAGGTAAGTGTAATTTCTATTTCCTGAGCGGTCCTCCAGTTTAGTCCTCCACATCCAGGATGTACCAGAGGAGTTATCAACGAGAGGGACCCTGTCATCCAGCGGGCAGAACTGCTGAACTAAAACCAGAACCCCTGGATGCCAGTACATCCAGCCGGTAATACCTACTGAAAGCATAAAGAGACAACCAAGTAGCCGCCCTGCAAATATCCACTGGCGGAATCAGGCTATGCTCCACCAACGACGTTGCTTGCACCCTGGTAGAATGGGCCCGCAACCCCAATGGAACCGCACGGCCCTGCAGAATATATGCCGACGCAATGGCCTCTTTAATCCATCTGGAAATGGGAGGACTTCGCCGCTGCTTCCCCCTTTCGTCTCCCGCCAAAAAGAACGAACGGTCGGTCCGTCTTGCGGAAAGTCTCCGAAACGTTCAGATACCGACGCAGCACCCGCTGAACATCCAGCTGATGCAATCTGCTGTCTGACATGTCCGACGCCTCCTCGTTAAACACGGGGAGAAAGACAGCCTGATTTAAATGAAAGGAAGGAAGGAAGGAAGGGCGGGCCTCAACACCACTCTATCCCTTGAAAACAATAAGAATGGTTCCCTACAAGAAAGGGCCTGCAACTCCGAAACCCGCCTAGCTGAACAAATTGCCACCAGAAAAACCTGTCGTCTTTAACATCAGGTCTTTAACAGATGCCTGGCGAAGAGGCTCAAAAGGTTTCTGAACCAAGGATTGTAGCACTAAATTCAAATCCCACGGAGGAATCACCACTCTGCGCGAGGGACGCAGACGGAACACAGCCTTAAGGAAACGTTGCACATCCATGTGCGCCCCCAAGGGCACCCCCAGAATCCTACTCCTGAAACACGCGAGAGCCGCTAACTGGACCTTTAGGGAGCTGGCCGCTAAACCTTTGTCAAAACCATCCTGTAGAAAACTGAGTATCGCTGACACGGAGGCTACCGCCGCCCGAAGGCCGTGCCTCGAACACCAGTCCTCAAAAATTCGCCATTCCCAAAGAAGCGTGGCAATGACCGCCGATGAACAACCTTTCCTCTTCAACCTAGCCCTCTCAATGGCCATACCGTAAGCGAAAATCGATCCACCTGAGGCATCCGCAACAGACCCTGACGCAGAAGGTCCACCAGAGGGGGAAGCCGCCATGCCACTCTGTCGAGCAGCCGCACCAGGTCCGCATACCACGGCCGCCTTGGCCAATCCGGCGACACCAGTAGCACCTTCCCCCGGTGCGCCTCTATGCACCAAATCACCCGACCTATCAGCAACCACAGAGGAAAAACATAGAGGAGCCCAGACTTCGGCCAGGGTCGAATGAGGGCGTCGATGCCTTCGGACATCCGTTCCCTCTGCCTGCTGAAAAATCAACTCGTTTTCGCCGACTGAAATGTTGCCATGAGGTCCATGATCGGCGGGCCCCACCGGCGAACGATTTGTGCATATATCTGCAGGTGAAGCTCCCACTCCCCGGCATCCACCTGCACTCTGCTGAGGAAAAATCGGCCATCACGTTGTCTTTCCCTGCAATGTGAGCCGCTGAAATGGCCAGAAGACGAACTTCCACCCACTCGAAGAGCCGCTCTGACTCCTCTTCCATGGCTCTGCTCCCTGTACCGCCTTGTTGGTTGAGGTACGCCACTGTCGCTGAGTTGTCTGAGAAAAGACTCGCACTGCTCGCCCCGCCACAGAAGACTCGAAGGCCTGCAGCGCCCGCAGCACCGCTCGTAGCTCAAGGCGGTTGATCGACCACAAGACCTCCGGAGCCGCCCAAGTCCCCTGTGCGAAGCGATCCCCGCAGTGGGCCCCACAGCCCACCAGACTGGCATCTGTTAAGGGAATCCAAGCTGGCTGTTCCAGCGGCAGACCCGCCAGCAACGACTCCGACCTCAGCCACCACTGCAATGACTGATGCACTTGGCCCGGACAGGGCAAACGTTTGCTCAATGAGTCCGTTTGATTCGACCAGCGATGCAAGAGAGCTCTCTGTAGCGGACGCATATGAAATCTGGCCCAGGGAACCACTTCCAGAGTTGCCGCCATCGTCCCCAGCAACCGAAGATACCACCAGGTCGTCGGTGCAGGGAAGCCTAAAAACTTGTGCACCAAAAGTTGCAGAGCATGCGCTCGGCGATCCAGCAGAAACACCAATCCTTTCGCTGTGTTGAAGTGAACCCCGAGATATTCGAGGGACTGAGTCGGAACTAGGTGACTCTTCTTTGCGTTTACGACCCAACCGAGACTCCGCAGCAAGTCCACCACTCTGCTGGTGGCTTGCAAACTCTCCCTCTCAGACTTTGCTCAAATCAACCAGTCATCGAGGTAAAGGTGAACTAGAATACTCTTTCGCAACACCACCGCCACTACCACCATGACCTTGGTGAAAATGTGAGGTGCCGTGGCTAGACCGAACGGCAGCACCTGAAATTGGAAATGTCCAAGGAAACGCGAATCTCAGAAACTTCTGATGAGCCTCCCTGATGGTAATATGCAAGTAGGCCTCCGAGAGATCCAGAGACGTGAGAAACTCCCCTTGGCGCACCGCCACGATTACGGACCTTAGGGTCTCCATGCGGAAATGAGGCACCCGAAGGCAACGATTCACACCCTTGAGATCTAAGATGGGGCGGAGCGAACCGTCCTTCTTTGGCACCATGAAATAAATGGAGTAATGACCCAGTCCGTGCTCTGACTCTAGGATGGGCACCACCGCCCCCAAGGCCACCTAGCGGTCTAACATTAACCAAATTGCTAGCACCTTGTGCTGACTTTTGGCTGGCGACAGAACGAATGAATCCCGAAGAGGACAAGCTAGCTCCAAAGCATACCCCTTCCGGACTATCTTGAGCACGCACTGGTCTGACGTTATCTGGGCCCAGAAGGAAACAAAGTGATGAAGGCACCCCTCTATCACCAGACTTTCCTCCGGGGCCCCCCTCTCTTCATTGTGGCTTGCGATTAAAGGAAGGAGGAGGGGGAGAAGGCAGTAGAAAAACCTCTGCCTGCCCCTCGAAACCCTGGGGCTCTAGATCCAAACCTTCCACACTGGAAACCACCAAGCCGGGAAGAGCGGAACCTACGAAAGTTCCGAAATTGACCCTGAGCTGCTGCTGCACTCCTACCCTGCCTAGGCTTAACCTCCGGTAGCCTACCGCCTTTAGATTCACCGAGGTCCTTAACCAATTTATCCAGATCGTCCCCAAATTGCCCTTAAAGGGGAGCTTGCTTAGGCGCGATTTAGACGACCCATCGGCCGCCCAATTACGCAGTCTAATAGACCTCCGAGCTGCCACTAGGGAAGCCATGCTATCTGCCAAGGAGCGGATCAAATCATAGTGGACATCCGCCAAATAAGCTGAACCAACTCCAACCGGGTCACTTCCATCAACTGCTACTGAGCTAGGTGAGAATCCTGCCGCAAGCGCTGAGCCCACCTCAAACAGGCTCTGGACAACCAGGCCCCACAAATTGACGCCTGCAAAGACAAAGCATTGGTCCCAAATGCCTGCTTCAATAAGCCGTCCACCTTTCAGTCTTGAGTATCCTTTAAAGCTGCACTCCGTTCTACCGGGATCGTCATTTTCTTGGTCACCGCCGAGACCGCTGCATCGACTCACGGCAACCGGAACTTCTCTGTCCTTGTCCGCCAAAGGATAAAGCCAGTTCATCGTCCTAATACCCTTCAGTCCTGACTCTGGTTGATCCCACTCAGCCTGAATCATCTGATCCACCACTCTATGCACTGGGAACACCACCTGAGATTCCCGAACGGCTTGAATAAGTGGATCTTCGAGCCCATCGCCATCCACGGGACGCACTGTAGTGAGATTGAGCGCTTGGAGGGATTCCGTAATTAAGGGGACTAACTCCTCTCTACGAAAAACACGGATGATCCGAGCCTGATCCTCCGGCTCCGGAATCTCCCCTTCCTCCAGGGTGTCAACCCTGTCTTCGGGATCCCCCTCAGACAGCTCCGCCTCTTCCCAATCCAACTCCGTCTGCTCCATCTCCGAAGCACGAAAGCGTTTGGCGGCCTTGGGCATATTTGCTCTCACCTCCCCCCCCCCTTTGGGAGACGTAAGAGGCGGCGGAGACGACCAAGCCTCAGGAAACTTACCTAAGCGTCCCATTCGGAAGGCCTGATGCATCAGTAGCACACAATCTGGTGAAAAATCTCCCCATGATCCTTCAACCACCACCGTCTGCGCACCCCACTGTGCAGACATAGAAGAAGAATCTGACGGAAGATCCCCTGGAGTGGACTCTTCCCCAGCCGGGACTGCCGCTTCCAAGGGTTCTACCAGTGTTCTGCTATCCATCTGCCGCTCTGGCTCGGAGGAGAGCAAAGTACAAGCCTTGCAAGTCCCCGAGTCCAGTACCGTGCCTTTGCAAGAGCAGCATATCACACACTGACCTCAGAGCCATGAGGGGGGAAGGCAACGACAAAATGCAATCCGAAGGAAAAACCAATGAAACAAAAATAGACCTTTAAACAGAAAGAAAAAGGAACACCCCCCCCCCCTCCCTATCAATTTAGTTTAAAACAGACTGACAGCAACGAAAAGAATTTGGAGCCCAACAGTCTGCACTAAGCTCCCGGGTCACAATGCAGCACGGAGCACCGCAGAGCGCGCAAACCGCACACAAAATGGCCGCTGCAACTGACCCGCGTGAAAAACAAAAGAAAGGAAAATAAAGAAACTGCACTGCTAAGCGCTCATCGAGCGGCTACTGGGACCCAAATTCCACAAAACTTACCCCGGCAGAGGGGAGCTAACAGCAGGACGCTGCTCAAAACTGGAGCGCCGAATGCAGCAGCGCCCAGGCGCTCCAGAAAGCGGCCACCGGTGAGCCGAGCACGCTAATCTCCGATGTCCCGGACTCCCTGCTCTGACAGCCGATGGAGCAGCGCCGGAGATTAGGCTTGCCAGATCTCTCCTCCGTGCCTTCCAGGAGGAGTGATCTGCGGTCTCTTACTGACCCGAAACTGCCGCTAGCAAGCAGGAAGCAGAAGGGCAGTGAAGGCTCGGCTCCCCTGTTTAAAAACAAATAAATAAAAGTAAAGAGAAGGTACATACACCTAACCAAAGGAAAGAAAATAGAGAGGGAAGAAAAGAAAACAAAAAACCTAGTGTTGCCTAGCAGGCCCCTACGTGAGCCCCGTGACAGGCTCACACGTCCCACTGCTGCAAAGAGACTGGACACACTGGGGGGCTGATGGGAGCTCCTGCAGTATACACCCTTAGGTGGTGAAGATTCTGATTGGTCCAGTCTCCAGGCTGCAGGAGGAGGTGCACTACCTGGATGTGGAGGACTAAACTGGAGGACCGCTCAGGAACCCAGCATTTGAGAATCCTCTAAACATATGTATGTTTGAGAGGGGGGGTTGTAAAATGTACATACCATACTGAGCAAGAGCCAGACCAACCACCAGAGCCATCTAGCCAAGAAGTCCTCTGTGGCCTTACCTAATCAGAGGCTCCGCCCACGCCTTGCTGAACCCACTAGTCTGAAGAAAACTCGCCATGCAAGGTATTACCAGGGAGGGGCCTGGCCTGGCCTGGAGGAATTCAAGGAAAGACAATTAGCAGGTAAGACCTAATTTCACCTTCCTAATTGTACCGCCAGGCCAGCTACGCATGGGATGTAACAAAGCAGTGTCTACACGCATAAGGGTCCAGCGAGACCAGCCTGAAGCCCCAAATCGTGTATCCGCAGCTGCTTGCACGTCCAACCGGTAACACCTCACGAAAGTGTGAAGAGATGACCAAGTCGCAGCCTTACAAATCTCCAACGGCAGCACCAAACTAGACTCTGCCCATGACGCCACTTGTGCCCTCGTGGAATGTGCTCAGAGCCCCACTAAGACACCTTCTGTGCCCTGTAAGCTGTGGCAATGACCAGCTTCACCCAATGGGCAATGGAAGCCTTTTAGGCCACTTCCCTTTTTCGTGCTCCACCAAATACAAACAACCGATCCATCTTGCATATCGTGCTGGTTTCCCGAAGATATCGGAGCAGCACCCTGTGCAAATCCAACAAATGGAGTTGATGGTCCATATCCTAGAACTGGAAAGGCCGGTAGTGAGACAGTCCGACTCAAATGAAAATGAGAAAGCACCTTAGACAGAAAGGAGGGAACAGATTGCAAGACCATCTTCTCCTTGGAAAGCAACAAAAGAAACGGCTTCCTGTAAGACAGAGCCTGTAACTCAGATATACGTCTTGCTGAACAAACAGCCACCAGGAATACTGCCTTCAAGGTAAGGTCTCGTAACAATGCCCCTGCCAGAAGCTCGAACGGGAAACTGGTCAAGACCTCCAAGACCAAATTAAGATCCCATGGTAGCAGAGTTGGCCTCATGGGGAGGACAGACCTGTTTGATGGCCTTAAGGAAAAATACAACATCCAGATGACTTGCCATCGGAGCTCCATCAATCTGCCCCCCTGTAGCAAACCACTGCCGCCACTTGTACTTTTAAAGGTACTGAGAAATACCCTTCTTGAGCACATATTGCAGGAAATGCTACACCTGTGGGAGGGAAGCCACTATGGCTCTACCTCCCCTCGACGAACACCATTCTTCGAAAATATGCCAAACATGCACATAAGCCAGCAAGGTCAACATCTTCCTCAACTTCAATATTGTCGAGGACAACCACAGATGAATACCCTCTACTCTTCAGACGAGTCCTCTCAAGAGCCAAGCCGTAAGCAAGAACCGATCCACCTGCGGCATGAGCACCGGCCCTTGGAAGAGCACATTCATCCTGTCCACGAGGAGTAAAATCAAGTCCGCATACCACGGCCACTCCAACACAATCAGAATCACCAACCCCGGATGGCGCTCTAAGAGTTGCAGCAGTCAAACTACGAGAGCCTATGTTGGGAACAAATACAAAACCAGTCTGTCGGCCATACCTGGGAGAGCGCATCGAGCCCTTTGGACATGTGTTCTCATCGTCTGCTGAAGAACCATGCTGCCTTGGCATTGCCCAACATGGCCATAAGATCCATCATCAGTGTGCTCCACCGAGTCGTGATCTTGTGAAAACACTGCGGCATTCAACTCCCATTTTCTGGAAGCAAGCCAATGACGGCTGAGAAAGTCCACCTGCACATTGTCCTTTCTGGTGACATGTGATGCGGAAGAGTCTGCAAGAACTCTACCGCCCATTCCAACAGTATCAGACTGTCGATCAGGAGGTCAGCACTTACCATTCTGCCTTGGCAATTGATATACACCACCGTAGTCATGTTGTCCGAACAAATTCACACTGCCTTGCCGCAATCATTGGTAGAAAGAACTGCAAGACTAGAAAAACCACTCTCAGTTCCAGTCTGTTGATAGACCAAGAGGCCTCCTGCAAGATAGAGACCAACTCTGAAACCCAACGTGCAGAACAAATAGCCACCAGAAACACCGTTTTCAACGTCAAGTCCTTCACTGAAGCCTCACCTATCGTCTCAAAAGGCCTTCTTGTCAATGCCTCCAACACCAAATGGAAATCACACGAAGGAATTAACAGGTAGCGAGGAGGCCACAAATGTGATACCACTCTCAAGAAAACGCAAGACATCTGGGCGAGTTTCTACTGTATGCCCTTGTACCTTACCACAACAAGCTATAGCGGCCAGCTGGACTCGTAACGAACTGGCCGCCAAACCTTTAATCAAAGCCACCCTGAAGAAAACTCAACATCTCCGGAAATGAGACTACAGAAGGACGCAACTGCCGAGTTTCACACCATCCCTCAAAAGATACACCAAATGCAAATATAAGCCAAGGATGTGGAACGTCTTGTAGCCACCAGCAAAGTAGCCACCACCGCCGGTGAATAACCTTTCAACCTAGCCCTTTCAATGGCCAAGCTGTAAGCGAGAATCGAGTCACCTGCGGCATCCAAAGAGGACCCTCTCGCACCGGCAATTGCCAGGGCTGACCGTTGAGAAGCCTCAACAGGCCCGCATACCATGGACAAGGCGCTAATCCAGAACTATTAGAAACACGGTTCCTAGATGTTTCTCTATGCACTGAACCACTCAGCCTATGAGCGCCCAGGGGGGAAAGACATACAGAAGACCCTGGTCTGGCCACTTTTGAATTAAGGCATCGATCCCTTCGGACAGCCTCTCTTCTCCTGCTGAAAAACTGGATGGCTTTGGCCGTGTCATAAGTCGTCGTAAGTCGCCATGAGATCCATCATTGGTATTCCCCACTTGATCATCAACTGCCTGAATACTTCCGGATTCAGGTCCCATTCCCTGGGATCCACGCGAACCCGACTGAGGTAATCCATCTCATTGTCCTTTCTGCAATGTGCGCCGCTGTCAGTGCTAGAAGCCAAGGTTTTACCCACTTGAACAGAGCTCCCGCCTCCTTTTCCAGCGCAACGCTGCCTGTTCTGCCTTGCCAATTGAGATATGCCACCGTGGAGGCGTTCTGACAGCACTCTAACAGCTCGCCTGAACAAATCTGACTCAAATGCTCTTAAGGCCAGAGCCACTGCTCGTAACTCCAGACGATTTATGGACCACTAAGCTTCCTCCACGCTCCACACGCCTTGCGCGTAGAATCCCTCGCAATGATCTCTCCAGCCTGGCATCAGTCATCACTGGGACCCATTGTGGCTATTCCAACGGCATTCCTGCCATCAGGTTCTCTCACTGCAGCCACCATCTGAGAGGCGCTCAAACCTCCCCCGGACAGGGCAAGCACTTGTTCAACGAATCCTCCTGGTTTGGCCAACGATGAAGCAGAGACCTTTGCAATGGCCGCATGTGCGTCCGAGCCCAAGGGACTATTTCAAGGGCAGCCACCATGGTACCTAACACCCGAAGGTAATGTCACACCGTCAGTGCCCACAGCTTCAAAAAACCCGAGCACCAAGGAACACATCGCCAGAACTCGAGCCTCCGGAAGGAAGACCGCTCCGACCTTCGTGTTGAAGCAAACCCCGAGATACTCCAAGGACTGCATCGGCACCGATCGACTCTTGGAGGCATTGACTATCCAATCAAGGCTCTGTAAGAACTGAACTACTCTGTCCGTTGCTTTTTCACTCTCTGCTTGTGATTTTCCCCGAATCAACCAATCGTCTAGGTAGGGATGCACGAGCACCCCCTCCGCAGAGAAAGGCCGCTACCACCACCATTACTTCGGTAAACGTATGTGGAGCCATCACCAATCCGAACGGTAGGGCCTGGAACTGAAAATGACCCCATGGGACCGCAAACATCTTTGATGCTCTGGTCGAAATCGGGACATGCAGATAAGCCTCAGTGAGATCGAGCGAAGTCAACAATTCTCCTTGACGAACGGCTACCATTATGGACCTTAGAGTTGCCATATGAAAATGGGTTACCCGCAGACACCGGTTGATGCCTTTGAGATCCAGAATTGGATGAAAGTCCCATCCTTCTTTGGGACCATGAAATAAATAGAGTATCAACCGGAGCCACATTGATCCTGAGGGACCGGAACCACGGCTCCGAGCTGCGTCAAAGTTGCACAACCACTGACTCCTTGTTCCGCCCCCTGCAAGGAGAAAGAACAAACAAGTCTCGAACCAGTCCAGCAAATTCAAGAGCGTAGCCCTCTCGAATGACCTCTAGTATCCACTGATCGGATGTAGTTTGAACCCAGGCCAGCAAAAACTCCCGCAACCAACCTCCTACGGGGTGGACACCCGCCTGAGTTCCCCTCGTTTCATTGAGACTTCTTGAAACCGGCAGCTGGAGGGTTTGCAAACCCCCTGCCTGCTCCTCTGAACCCGCGAAAGCCTTGGCCACGAAAGGGGTACCGCCCTCTCTGAAATGATCCTAACCGCGAAACCCGAAAACAGCGAAAATTGCGAGTCTGGCCTCTAATCATCACTCCGGGTCTCCCAGTTTTCAACTTATCCTCCAGCAGCCGAACTCCTTTGGACTCCCAAGTCCTTAACCAGCTTTTCCAGATCTTCACCGAAAAGCAGCTTCCCCTTAAAGGGGAGCTTACTAAGCCGTGACTTGGAGGAACTATCAGCCACCCAGTTTTGCAATCAAATATACCTGCGCGCTGCCACTAAAGATGACATACTATTCGCCAAAGTCCTGACCAGGTCATAATGCATGTCCATTAAATAAGCTGCTCCAGACTCCAACCTGGACAAGTCCTGCAATTGGCCCTGCAACAAGTCTGCCACTTGCAAACGCTGAGACCAACGTAGACAAGCCCTCGCTACCCATGCCCCACAAATGGAGGCCTGTAGCGCCAGGGCATTGGCCTCAAAGGCTTGCTTCACCATAGAGTCTATCTTTCTGTCCTGTCTATCCTTCAATGCCACGCTACCTTCCACCGGAATGGTAGTCTTCTTCGTTACTGCCAAAACCGCCACATCTATCTTAGGAAAGCAAAACAGCTCTCGCTCTTGATCAGACAACGGATAGAGCCGAGCCATGGACCTCCCACCTCAGAGCTGCCTCCGGCATGTCCCACTCATCCTAAATCATCTGCATAACTACCTTATGGATCGGGAACACTGCCTGGGACTTCCTCACCACTTGAATAAGTGGATCTTCCACACTGTCTTCTTCCACCGGCGTGGCTATGGACAGGTTAAGAGCCTGCAGCGACTCCGAAATCAGCATCGTCAGCTCCTCTCTCCTGAACACCCGAATAATTTGGGTCTTATCCTCACCTTCCTGAAGATCCTCACTCGGATCCTCCAAGTCCCCTTCTAACCCTTCATCGTCCAAACACTCTAAGGGAAGGGACTCGTCTTCCATTATCCGCAAGTTTTTGTTTATTTTTTGTTTAAACTTGAAAGCCTAACTACAGGCACTCCAGAGGCTTGGGGCAAGCACCAAAAAATAAAAAAACAAAATATAGATATAGATATATAGATATAGATATATATCTATATATACACACACATATACATATATATACACACTCTCAAAAATTAATGTCATGAACCCACAGGAATTGCCTGCACAGCCAAACATACTGTCTGCAAAAAAACACGGGAAAAAAAACGCTACCGACGAAAATGGCCGCCTCAAAATATAGCCCCTGACTTTACACGAGGCTGCAGGCCTCAAATGACAGCCAGAGGCCCCACAGCAACACTCTGCAGTCCTCCCTCTCGATCCAGAGGAAAAAAAGAGAAGGTAAATACTTGGATTCCTGCCAGTAGCTGTCACAGCTCCGTGCCGGTCAGCCCCGATGCTGAGAGAAGTGCAGCCACCACCCGACAGCACTCTCAGACACCGCCGACTGAATCGGAAGCCTGCTCAGAGCCTTAAAACACAGCTCCCCACCGTCCTTACAAGGTAGGGAGTGCTACAGGGCAAGAAACTAAAAAAGAATGCTGAAAGGAAAGGGAAGCAGGAATCCCTTCCACTGCCCCCTTCTCTGCCCTTACCGGCACAGATTTTTTTTTTAACTACTAAAATTAAAGGTACAGCGTACCCTAAAAAAACAAACCACAAACCAAAACAAATCACCCTTAAAAACAAAATTTTAAACAATCAAATCTCCTTATGTGCTCCTCATGCTGAGCCTACACAACCTCCTGCTACAATGAGACTGAACACACTGGAAGCTGGTGGGAGGTGCCACCGGTAGATGTATCAAGCTTCTGACATGCCCAGTCTCCATGCTGCAGGAAGAGGTACACTACCCAGCGGTGCGGGACTGAACTGGAGGAACGATAAGAAACTGGGCTTTTCACTGGTTCTTTTCTCTACTAATCTGCTGGTAGAGGAACACAACCCACTTGTCTAGACTTGTCCAACACGAAGATATGGAAATTCCTATTCTGCAACTCAACGGTCCCCTTCACCGGACAAATTGTCACCCTAAGTAGACACCTAGTCCACCTGGTGGTAGGGCAGTCCAAGACGCATGTATATTCAGAGTGGATATATTGATAATCTGATAGGTTGTGTGACCTACAAACAAGTTTGGAAAGCCCTGCTCTAACTAATGTCAAAACAGGCACTGGAAATCCCAAATCAAAAAACTACAATGTTGATATTCAACTACAATTGTAACCGAAGGTCTTGTATCCCAGCTATAAGAAACTTTAGACAACTACTGCTATTTTAATAAAAATGGAGGTATCAACTATTTGTGCATTACTACAACACAACCCATTTCTATAAATGCTTCCATAGTCCTCTAGACAGCAAGATTGCCAACTTGTACCTTTTAGCTTGCTATACATAAAATAAATAAAATCTAGCTAAACAAGATTGCTGTTTCATACTTTAGATGAATTTCATGCAATGTACTTCTAATTTGCAATCTTGTTGAAATCAGTGGCTCAATAGCATCATTAACATTGCCGAGTAACAACTGTAATCCAGCTTCTGCACTATGGACTGAATATTACTGCTTTGAAATCAATAATTCAAAAACACAGTAACATAGTAAATGACGGCAGATAAAGACCAGTATGGTAATGTTCCACAGTGTACAACCTGTGCTGATGCAGTGCTTTCCTGTCCAGTTCCCAGGCCAGCTCAGTAGCAAATTCTGGTTGATCCGAGTGATCTACAGGATCTGTAGCCAAATGTTCCCCATCAAACTTAGCTTCTACCACTAACATGTGCTTTGAGCGCTTAGGAAAATGACGTCCTAGAAGAAAAAAAAAAATTAGTAAGCAATTTTTATTGAACAGTTTAATAATTGTGGAGAGAAAGCCTGCCTAATGGTTTCGTGCTCACTGCTAATGCTGAAAATCATGTTAACTAATGTTAGACAAAACTAAACCAAGCATCAAACAGTAATTTTATTTTCACTCTGGCAAAACAAATTGTTTCAGTATTTTTATTGATCCTCCAAGAAGCTCCAACAGAGCAGTATAAGGTGTGGCCAGGGCCAGAGTTAATAAGCAGTATGCTATACAAGGCTTCCAATATATGCACCAGGACATATGCAAAGTACAGATCATCCTTTTATGAACATTTTCTGAATACGGTCTTATTTTGGTTTCCCAACTCACTATTACTTCATCTTACCAAAATTACTACAAATCCATTGACACTAAATATAAACAGAAAGTGACTACAAAACACAAACCACCCACCTTCTACTCATCATGAAATCCACCTAAATAAGAGAAGCATGAAAGAAAGTTTATGTACCCTTAACTAGGCAATTTGACAGGTTCAATACTGTGGATGCCCTGTGAACTTAAGACAAATGCTGAATGAGCAATATGGAGCTAAACGGCAATAGGGGTTCCATGTCAGTAATTCTCCAAGGAGAGAGACCACCACAAGGAAGGTTGACCCAAAATCTTTTTAACAAGTCCTCTTCCCACCACTAGTCTTCAAACAGGTATGCAAAGGAGTCCCAAAAGACAAGACTTTACGTTTCCTTTTCTCTCCTGCATCCCCCACCCACAGCTGCAGGTATCTGCCAACACTTAAGGGTCTAGGTACTAAAAGGTGCATTAAAAATTTGCACATACTATGGGGCACGTGCCAAAATCCTAGCACAATAGCTGCAAATCCTGTGCAGTAAATGCAGGGGAAAGGCTCAGCATCTTCCCTCCATTTACCACACAGGGCACATGCTTACCGTCCAGGCTCATGTTCCCTGCCAGAGCAAGCAGCAGGATCCTGGGGCGAAAGCACAAGGAAGCAACAAACAGCTGCAGACATAATGTCCACCCTCGCCTCCCTGCAGCCAATCCAGACCTTCCCTGGCTTAGGCCCCCCACCACAGAACAAAGCTGAACCCCCAGATGAGAACATCCCCTCACTGCCAATTGCCCTCCTAGACAGCAACCAATGTAGAAGCATCTACACACATACACACACTCCTGTGTTTAAGTCCCCTACCACCCAAGACCAGGACCACTACCCAAGCCCTCCACCCATTCCCAAACCACCCCCACCAACTGAGAAGACTCCCTGGTGGTCCAGTGGCAAAACAAAAAACACAAGAACATAAGAAATGCCTTACTGAGTCAGACTAAGGTCCATCAAGCCCAGTATCCCGTTTCCAACAGTAGCCAATCTAGGTCAGAAGCACCTGGCAGGTTCCCAAAGAGGCACACAGGTTCCACAATGTTTGTCCCAGGGAAAGCAGTGGATTTCCTGTATCCTCTTTATTAATGGATTTATGGACCTTTTCTCCAGGAACTTGTCCAAACCTTTTTAGCCCAGCTACATTAACAACTTTTACTACATCCTCCAGTAATGGATTCCAGAGTTAGATTATGTGTTGAGTAAAAAAGTATTTTCTCTTATTAGTCTTAAAAGGGTTGCACTGTAGCTTCACTGTGTGTCCCCTAGTCTTTCTACTTTTTGATGGCGTAAACCATCGATCTACATTTACCCATTCCACTCCATTCATTAATTTATAGACCTCTATTATATCCTTCAGCCATCTTTTTTCCACGTTGAAGAGCCCCAACCTTTTAAGCCTCTCCTCAAAGGGGTATCTTTCCATTCCCTTTACCATTTGTGTCGCTCTTCTTTGTACCTTTTCTAATTTAGTTATATCCTGTTTAAGATATGGCAACCAGAATTGCATGCAATATTCAAGGTGCAGTTACACCATGGAATGTAAACAGGGCATTATAATATTCTTTGTTTTATTCTCCATTCCTTTCCTTATGATTCCTAGCATTTTATTTGCTTTCTTGGCCGCTGCTGCACACTGGGCAGAGGGTTTCAACATATTACCCACGATGATGCCTAAATCTTTTTCCTGGGTGGTGGTTTGTAAGGTGGTACCTTGCATCATATAAACCATGTGATTGTTCTTTCCTAGGTGCAAAACTGTACTCCACCACATTAATTTTCATCTGCTATTTGGATGTCTAGTCTTCCAATTTATCAAGGTCCTCTTGCAATTTTTGACAATCCTCTTGTGTTTGAAGAGCTTTGAATAATTTTGTATCTTCTACAAATTTGGCTACCTCACTCGTTATTCGTAAATTAATCTGGAAATGGGAATATGTTAAAAAGCAATAGACCCAGCACAGATCCCTGGAGTACGCCACTATTCACCTTTCTCCACTGACAAAATTGGCCATTTAGTCCTACTTTCTGCTTTCTATCTTTTAACCAGTTCCTGATTCATAATAGAGGTCCATGTGATTTCCCCAACTCGTTGCCCAACGGGATCCTCGAGGTCTTCAGGCCCTTCTTGGCCCGATCCTCAATGCTGGAGCCCTGGCTGGAGGTTCTGTGGTCCTGGGGCTCCAAGGCATCACGATCTCCGTGGGTGCTTGAGGTCTCTGCAAAAGGGCCAGTATTTTTTCCAGTACATCCACTGGTAGTGAGCTGAACAGGAAAAGCACCCTAGGGAGAATATTCATTTTAACAATGGCTATGCGGCCAAACCATGAGAAAATGGTTTGTCCCATCGTATCATATTCATTTTTTTTTTCATGATCAGGTTATAATTGAGGCTCAGCAGATCACAACCTCTGAGGATGATCTGCACCCCTAAATATTTTATATGTTTTTTTGTGCAGTGAAATGAAAATATCCCCTTTAATTCCTGCTCCGATGGTTCATGAATAACTTAAGTATTTCCGTTTAGTCCACATTCATTTTATACCCTGGCACCAAGCCGTATCTCCCTAAACAGATTTGTCAAAAGCAATCACGGATCCTCCAATAAGTAGATCACATCGTCTCCAAACAATGTTATTTTATATTCCCAAGTTCCAACCTTTATACCCTTTGACTCCTTCACATTCTTTCTGCCAAGGGTTCTATTACTAAAACAAATAGAGGGGATAATGAGCATCCCTGTCTGGAGCCCTCTCTAGTGAAAACACCTCAGAATATGTACCATTTACTCGTATCTAGGCTGTGGGTTTTGCATACAGAGCTCATACCCATCTTCTAAAGTTTTCACCTAATTCTTTTTAGGAGCCTTTTCTGTGTCTATGGCCATCAAGAGCGAATTTCTTTGTTGATGTTAAGTCGACCATATTAAGAATTTTGCATGTTATCATATGCCCGTAGGCCAGGAATAAATCCTGTCTGATCATCCTTCACCAGCTGTGGGAGGAATCTTTGCATTCTGATGGCTAGTATCTCAGCGTCAAGAGTAATAAGTGAGATCAGCATATACAATCCACAACTCTCCACATCTTTACCTATTTGGATAATACCAAGATAACTGCCACCCACAGTGATTTAGATAGTTCCCTGCCCTTGAGCACCCCATTAAAGAGTCCATTTATAATTCAGTTCCCCCCCCCCCCCCCCAAGAACTTCCTATAAAATTTTGCTCTTAGGCCATATAAGCCCATGGTCTTCCCTTTTTAGAGATTTGATAGAGGAGGCAGAAGTACTACAAGCTATTTCTCTATCTAACCTTCTTCCTTGCTCAAAGTTGGTAAATTCATACCCTTCAGATATTGCTCTAGGTTAAACTCTGCTTTATTACATTCTGATTTGTATAACTGCCTGTAAAAGATGTTTTGTATTTGTGTTGTCTTATAAGCCCATCC
This sequence comes from Ichthyophis bannanicus, assembly GCA_033557465.1. NCBI lineage: Eukaryota > Metazoa > Chordata > Amphibia > Gymnophiona > Ichthyophiidae > Ichthyophis > Ichthyophis bannanicus. The sequence goes on from CM066032.1 coordinate 509,189,003, forward strand.
CCCTTGGGTATCCCATATTTTAAGTATATAATTTTGCATCCTTCGCTCCCTCATTTTCCAGGCTAAATACGTTCCTGGTTTCTTATTTTGTACAAAAAAAAAAAAAAGGTATGCCTCAGCTGGTTTAATTGGTATTCCCACTCTGTTGCTCTTATCCCGTTTATCTGAGGGGAGGAGTGGCCTAGTGGTTGGGGCAAGGTACCACAGGCCGGAAAGTCAGTGGTTCAAATCCCACTAGAGGACAGCAACCTTGGGCCAGAAGGACTGGGGTTTCTAGTCCCACAGGTGCTCCTTGTGGTCTTGGGCAAGCCACTTAACCCTCCATTGCTCATGTTCCCTGTAAGTATTAGTGTATGTGTCTCAAATCCTCTCGTGTTAAAGGTATCCCCCAACCACTTTGACCCGGTGAAAAGCGGGATATAAATGCAGCTAAATAAATAAAAAATAAATATCTGCCTTTTGCCTCCTTTCCTCTTATGGAGTGCTACCAAATCATCCAACATTTTTTAGTAACTGCTTCTCCTGTTGAGCCTTTAATCTTTTCTTTTGACTTGCCAATGAAATCAGGACTGCTTTAAGCTCATCCTGTATTCCAGGTAATGTCACTTCCCCAGTATTATGTGTAATGTACTCCCTGATTACTGTTCTCATTTTTTCTACATCTTTCGAGTCCTCTAAGAGTGATTCGTTTAATCTCCAAAATCTTAACCCTGTCTCAGGATTTGTCAGTTTGATTTCTATTCCTACGGGTGCATGGTCTGACCACATGATCTACGCTATCTCTACGTTTTGCACTCCCTCCACCAACTTCCCATCCACCCATAACATGTCTAATCTAATCTACTGTATACTTCATGTGGATGGGAGAAGAAAGTAATCCCATTGTACCCCTTTCAGATATCTTCAGGTCTCCCACTCTCCCAGTTTATCCATCAGTTTTTTCAGCTACACACTGCCTTCTTGTGGGCCCTCTCCCTTATCTGTTGTATCTAAATTGGGGTCTAGTATAGTATCAAAATCGCCTCTGATTATTAATGGGTCCTCCAATCTATCTTCCACGTGTGTAGAATTGTTGGGAGAAAAAAAAAACCCTTAACATTACGGCGCATACATACAACATAAGCTCACTGATATACCCTCTTTTATCACTCTTCTCCATATTAGATATTGTCCTCTGGAGTCTCAGATCACTTCCTTCTCCTCCAGCCATAATCCTTCAGCAAACAAAATGCTCACCTCTGCTTTTTTGGGCTGCTCTTTCTGGATAGCCAGAAATATGCTACCGTATTTTCCCTGCCTCAACCAACATTCCTGAGATCTTTTCAGGTGTGTTTCCTGGATCATCAGGATATCTGCTCTCAATCTAGTGCCATCCTGTATCAGGAATTTTCATTTTTGCCACGTGTTCACATTTTAAATTTAGTGTCACAATTCTAAACCACCCTCCCGTGTTTACTGAATTAGCCATTAGTTATTAAAATGGTACAGACAATCTCCCCATGCTTGTGAGTCCTGGAACCCTTTCCCTCTATTTCTTCTTCACTCCTCTTTGCTTTTGGTACTCTAACTCCTCCTCCACCATACCTCCATGTTCCTGTTCCGCAATGACCTCATCCCTCTCCCGCCCCCTTCTCCTTTCATACCTAATACCCTTTTTCTATAGCCATTCTCTCTCCCATCACCTCCATTACATTTCCCATTTAAACATCAATTTCATTCCTAATTATCACCCCTTTCGCCCACCTTAGTGTCCTTAATTGACCAATAGCAGCCCTTAAGGCCTTGCAAGTCCTCAGGAAGCAGGCTGCTTCTTCCCTGTGCCCCGTCTGTGTCATTTGTCCTTTTGTCTTAAAATTATGAGCATTTGCAAAATCAATTTAAAGTTGATTTCTACAGATTAAATTTTAGTTTAAAAAAGTTGGAAATAAAACAGCAAGGTACGAAAACCATAAAAAGTTAAAATGTGAATCTATAAGTGAAACAAACATTCTTTGCATATCCCTACAAAATATTTTAGGTATTAGTGTGTTGGGGTAAGTAACTCCTCTCTGCACTTTGCCACTCAGATAGTATGGAAGTAATTTTATAAATTTTTGTACTTATGAAACCTGTTTTGCAAGAGAAAAAAAAGTCTTAAATTGCAAGCTACTATACAAAAATTTTTAAAAAAAGCAAGCACACCAAAAGATCGCATATAAGTTTAAGTGGACTGCCCACAACTATCCCCAGGTGTAGTTTTGACAGAGCTGTGATGTACACAAATGTTTAGTTTAACGTTTTTCTAGACCATCTTTCGTGGCAAGTTGTTTCAAATAAAAATAGGAAAAATATATAAGATACCCAAAAATAAAAGGAAGAGAGACACCAACATGACAAGACATACCTAATCTCATGAGACTCTTGGGGAAATTAAGAAGTCATGAGATAGGAGGCAATGTACTACTGTGGATTAGGAACCAGTTAAAAAATAGAAAACAGAGTAGGGCTAAATGGACAATTTTCTCGAGGGAGAAAACTAGTGGAGTACCCCAGGAATCTGTGCTGGGCCCACTGGTATTTAACACATTCATAAATGACCCCGAAATAGGAAAAAGTGAGGAGATGAAGTTTGCAAATTACCCAAATTTTTTCAAAGTTGCTAAAACACAGTAAGAGTGTGAAAAATTGCAAGACCTTGATAAATTGGAAGACTTGGTGCCTAAATGAAAGATAAAATTTAATGTGGACAAGTGCAACATTATGTACTTGGTGAAGAACAACCCAAACTATGGATACTGTGGTGATGAGAGTGATAAGGAAAGAATGGGGATAGTAGTTTTAAAGGCACAAGTACCATTTTCCTCTGACAGTCAAGTTTTGCACAGAGGTAGAAAAACTATTTTGGAAAAATGTCAAGCCAAGCCATGCCCTAGCTCTGACGAGGAGGCAGGCTTGCCTACTGATTACGAGCACACGTGCAAAGAGGAAGGTGTGGCAGGAAAGAAACAGCTTTTTAAACCCATCTCAAAACAGAGCACGGGGGAGAAGAAGAGAGAGAGAGAGCACACGGAGCTTACAGAGTTCCCAGGGGGAAGAAAGTTCCCAGGGGGAAGAAGCTCAGAGAGTTAGGAGAGCTGAGGGCCACGAGGAGGCTGACTTCCAGTTGCTGAAGGCTGGAAGCAGAGAAGGAAGCACTCCATATCTGAGAAAAACTCCCAGACCTAAAGCCAGCAAACGGTTAGTTGGAAAGGCTACAAACCAGCTGGAACAGGTACCTCTGTCCAATATTCGAGACCCTATGCGGAAAGGTCCAACTGCTAGAAGGTGGGTGGACACGTTCCTTTGGGGAACCGTAACTCGGCCACAAATAGGGCAGTAAATGTGGACACACTAGAGATTTTAAAGCAAACATTAGAGGGAGGGAAAGCTCACTCCTCGAATGTAAATGTTCATGACCAGAAACAGAAGTTATGGAATGAGTTTTATAAATCCCTACAAGACAGAAAGTTTGAAGAAGCTGTTGAGTCCAGAGATAAGCCAGCCATAGTACCAGAACCTATGCAGATTGGAATGGATTGTGGCTCACAGCAGTCAGAGGACTCTCTAATGGATTGCTCTCTTTGCTTTAAAGAAGCTTGGAAAACCTGTAGCAGGGTTAAAAGAAGGTTTTGAAAAAAAAAATTTACCTTTGCTGGAATTGCTTATAAGGCTGTGCTGTGTTTTGCTTTATTGAAGATAACAGTTTTTGTTAGAGACTTGTGCTCAGTTTACCTTCAGTTCCAGTTTGCCTTACTTTACTCGTGTTATTGGAGAAGTATCCATTGTGTTTGTGTGCCGAGCTTTAATCCACAAAATAAATATTCTTGTTTGCCTTAACCAACGGTTGCACAACTACAGTTTGTCTTTGAGTGTGAATTATCTACTACAAGTCCCAGGGTGCATTGCTGGCGACAAAGAATAAAGTTGCATTTAAGGACAGACAAAAGGCAGCCCATAGCTGTAAGCCTTATGCCCAGGCTAGGGTCCCACAATACATAATGGAAGGTTCTACATTAGACATTACTACCTAGGAAAAGGATCTAGGCATCATGGATAAAATGTTGAATCCCTGTGCCCAGTGCAGCCACAGCCAAGAAAGCAAACAGAATACTAGGAATCATGAGAAAAGGAATGGAGAATGAAACAAAGGATATTATATTATAATGCCACATATCGCGCCATACTGCAATAGCACCTTGAATATTGTGTGGAAGTCTGGTCATCATGTCTTAAAAACAAGATATAGCAGAATTAGAAAAGGTACCTGGGTACAAACTATATCGTAATGACAGAGCTGATCAAACTGGTGGAGGGGTTGCGCTCTATGTTAGAGAGGGCATTGAGTCAGAAAGGATTAAAGTTTTGCAGGAAACAAAATTTGCTGTAGAATCTATGGATTGAAATTCCATGTAAAAAGGGGAAGGCGATGGCAGTAGGGGTGTACTATCGACCGCCTGGCCAGAATGAACAAATGGATGGATGATGAAATGCTCAAAGAAAGCTAACAAAAGTTACAGCACAGTAATAATAATGGGTGATTTCAATTACCCCAGTATCAACTGGGTCAGTGTCACGGCAGGACATGCTAGGGAGATAAAGTTCCTAGATGAAATAAATGACTGCTTCTTGGAGCAGCTGGTTCATGAACCGACCAGAGAGGAAGCCATATTAGACCTAGTCCTTAGTGGAACACCAGATGTAGTGCAAGAGATAAGGGTGTTGGGGCCACTTGGCAATAGTGATCATAGCATGATTGCCTTTGATTTAATTAGTGGAGGAGGGATAGTAAGGAAATCCACAATACTACCTTTTAACTTTCGAAAGGGAGACTATGATAAAATGAGGAAAACAGTTAAGAAAAAACTAAACGGAGCAGTTGCAAAGGTTAAAGACTTACATCAAGCTTGGGTGCTGTTGAAAAATACTATCTTGGAAGCCCAAGCCAGCTTTATTCCAAGCTTTAAGAAAAGTGGAAGGAAATAAAAAATAAAATAAAATTTAAAAAAAAAAAACAAAAACCCTCCCAGCATGGTTTAAAGGTGAGGTCAGAAAGGCTGTTGCCAAAAAAGCATCTTTCAGGAAATGGAAAAAAGAGCCAAACGACGAAACCTGGAAAAAGCACAAGCACTGGCAAGTCAAATGCAAGGCATTGATAAAGCAGGCAAAGGGAGAATTTGAGAAGAAGCTTGCTGCGGAAGCAAAAACGCGAAATAAAGATTTTTTTCAAGTACATTCGCAGCAAAAAACAGAGAGTCAGTTGGTTCATTAGATGATAGAGGAGTTAAAGGGGCACTAAGAGGCGACAAGGCGATAGCAGAGAGACTGAATGAATTCTTTGCTTCGGTCTTTACTGAGGAAGATATAGGGATGTTACCCATGACTGAAGTGGTATTTAAAGGTGCGGAAGAATTGAAGGAAATATCGATACATCGGGAAGATGTATTACAACTATTAGATAAACTGAAGAGTAGCAAATCACCTGGGCCGGATGGTATACATCCAAGGGTGTTGAAAGAATGACATATGAGATTGCAGACCTGCTATTAGTAATCTGTGAACTATCATGAAAATCATCTCTAATACCTGAAGACTGGAGGATCACCAATGTAACACCAATTTTTAAAAAGGGTTCCAAGGGTGATCTGGAAAACTACAGACCGGTGAGCCTGACGTCAGTACCAGGAAAAATGGTAGAAACCATCATAAAGAATAAAATTACTCAGCATTTAGATAGTCATGGACTAATGGGAGACAGCCAACATGGCTTTAGACAAGGAAGATCTTGTCTTACTAATCTGTTATGTTTTTTTGAAGGTGTGAATAAACAGGTGGACAAAGGTGAGTCGGTTGATATAGTGTATCTGGACTTTCAGAAAGCCTTTGACAAGGTCCCTCAGAGACTTTTGCCAAAACTAAAGAGTCATGGGATAGGAGGCAGTGTACTACTGTGGATCAAGAACTGGTTAAAAGATAGAAAGCAGAGGGTTGTGCTAAATGGCCAATTTTCCCAATGGAGAAAAGGTGAATAGTGGTGTACCCCAGGGATCTGTGCTGGGTCCCCTGCTTTTTGACATATTCATAAATGACCTGGAAAGTGGAACAACGAGTGAGGTTATCAAATTTGCAGATGACACAAAACTACTTAAAGTTGTTAAAACCCAAGAGGATTGTGAAAAAATTGCAAGAGGATCTTGATAAATTGGAAGACTGGGCATCAAAATGGCAGATGAAATTTAATGTGGACAAGTGCAAAGTTATGCACCTAGGGAAGAACCCAAACTATGGTTACATGATGCAAGGTTCCACTTTAGGAACTCCACCCAGGAAAGAGATTTAGGTGTCATTGTGGATATCATGTTAAAACCCTCGGCCCAGTGTGCAGCAGCGGCCAAGAGAGCAAATAGAATGCTAGGTATCATAAGGAAAAGGAATGGAAAATAAAACAAAGGATATTATAATGCCTCTATATCATTCCATGGTGAGACCGCACCTTTAATATTGTGTGCAATTCTGGTCGCCGTATCTTAAAAAGGATATAGCGTTATTAGAAAAGGTTCAGAGAAGAGCCAGTAAAATGGTAAAGGGGATAGAAGGATACTCCTATGAAAGAAAGACTATAAAGGTTAGGGCTCTTTAACCTGGAAAAGAGACGGCTGAGGGGAGATATGATAGAAGTCTATAAATTAATGAACGGAGTGGAACGGGTAAACGTAGATTGATTGTTTACATTATCAGAATATAGAAAGACTAGGGGACATGCAATGAAGCTACAAGGTAAACTATTTAAGACTAATAAAAGAAAATATTTTTTTCACTCAACGTGTAATCAAACTCTGGAATTTGTTACCGGAGGATGTGGTAAAGGCTGTTAGTGTAGCTGGGTTTAAAAAAAAAGGTTTGGACAAGTTCCTGGAGGAAAGGTCCATAAACCATTAAGAAGGGACCCAGGATATCAATGCTTGACCCAGTACAAGCATTGCGGAACCTGTGTCTTTTGGGGAAACTGCTAGGTACGTATGACCTAGATTGGCCACTGTTGGAAACAGGATACTGGGCTTGATGGACCTTGGTCTGACCCAGTATGGCATCTCTTATGTTCTTATGTACGTAGAACAACCAAAAACGGTAAAAGGGATGAAAGGCTTAAAAAGTTTAGAACTCTTCAACTTGGGGAAGAGATAGACAGTTGAGGGAAGATATGATAGAGGTCTATAAAATTATTAGTTGAGTTAACAGGTAAACGTATAATGGTTTGTTATGCCTTCAAAAAGTAACTAGGGGACACGCAATGAAGCTACAAAGCAGCACAGACTAATCTGAGAAAATATTGTTTTCCACTCAATGCATAATCAAATTCTGGAATTTGTTCTTTATTTAGCATTTAGAGATAGTTGAGTGACACCCGCCTGCATCAAAAAGGCATAAGAAACCTAGCTCTTGACTGGTTCAAATCATACCTATCTGACCGGCAGCAACAAGTCCACATAGATAATCATCCAGACCATTGCAGACACAAGGAGTCCCACAGGGATCATCCCTCTCAGCCCTACTTTTCAAGATACATATTCAGCCAATCTGTGCCATTATTCAATCGTTCAACGTGCTCTAACACATAAGAACATAAGATATGCCATACTGGGTCATATTTGCTCTCCTGGCCGCTGCTGCACACTGGGCCGAGAGTTTTAACATGGTATCCACAATGACGCCTAAATCTTTTTCCTGGGTGGTGGTTCCTAATGTGGAACCTTGCATCGTGTAACCATAGTTACATCTATGTAACCATCTATGCCGGCGAAGTATTACTGTACACCCCATGCCTCAGACATCCCTGACTACTCCTCCATAGCAGAATGCTTCAATGCAGTCTCAGATTTGCTTGTGACACACACAATCTGATGGTCAACAGCAAAAAGTCGGAGGTACTATTCATAACCAAAGACCCCACCTCTTCCCCACCAACTTCCCTCAAGGTGAAAGACTGACCTCATAACCAAGAAAGAAATGTGTTACCTGGGAATTATAATATCTGAATTGGGAGACCCACATTCAAAATGTGTCCAAAGCAGGTCTACTATAAGCTGAGAACCCTCCAGCACCTACGCCCTCTTCTCGAGTACTCAGACTTCCGCACTGTATCCCAAGACCTCATCTTCCCTCACTTAGACTACTCCAACATCTACCATGGCATGTCAAAACACGCTCTCCAACCATTACAACTAGCCATGAACACAGCTGCCTGAACACTCCTGTCTGCATCCAGATATAACATCACTCCCGTTGATTCAGCTTCACTGGCTCCCCATCGCAAGCCGCCTGATTTACAAAGCCCTCCTGATCACCTTTAAGACCCTTGATGGAATGTCTGCAACCTCCCTCACAAAACGTACGCCGGAAACTAGAACTAGGAGATCATGCATGGTGAACTCTCTCGTCATCCCTTCAGCAGTAAGGTCTTGTACCCAACTGACCAAAAATCTTGCATTTTCTTTATTTGTACCAACTCGATAGAATGCCTTATTCCCAGCGATACGAGCTATACCAGGCCTTACATCCTTCAGGAAAGCAATAAAATCATACTTTTTCCAACTAGCTTACAGTCAGCCACCCTAAACAATTCTTAAGTGTAACTTATAGCTATCACTTAAAACTTAGCTACCACCCTCAACACTAGCATACATCTGTTCTCCTTTGGCTCCTACCCAAGTTAAAACTGTCCTACACAAACCCTGTTAAAATGTTCCCCCCCCCCAAATTTTTCAAAAATGTATACAAAGTAAACATTTACGAAAAATAACCAATTTCGACTTAGGAAGTAAAAAAATGCAAAGGAAAATTTTACAAAATCGTAAGAAATACAAGCCCACATCAAGAGAGGCTAAGGGCCCACATCCCCACTAATAATGAAGACCCCAATCATACAAACAACCAAGACCCGAAAAAAAACAAGGAAAATTAAACATCCTTACTTATTATTCTTATCAAGCAGGAACCGTTCCAACTGCGATGGTTCCATGAAAGTAAATTTTGTACCCCTGTAGGTGACCAAACACTTACAGGGGGTACTTCAAATAAAACATAGCTCTGATAGCCAAAACCGTAGGTCTAATTTGAAGAAAAAAATTTTGACGTGATTGGGTGACTTTTGCAACAGCAGCAAAAACCATTAATGGTTGGCCACAAAAAGAAATATTCTACTTAGAAAAGTAAAGACGAAAAATCATCCCTTTCACCGCCTGTGAATGAAAAGTAACCAACAATGTCGCCCTCTGAGAGACCTTTTCAAAAGAGGTCTCCAGAAAGTTAGTTAAATCTAATTCATCCAAATCAACTAAGTGATCCATTTCCCCTTCTGGAGCTTTATCCAAAACCCGATGTGGTAAATAGTATATGGAAGAAATAAAAGAATCAAAAGAAGAACACAATATCTAACATTTTTTAAAAAGCTCCAAAAGGGGAAATGAGACAAATCTTAGGAAAATGCAAAAATCTAAGATTTCTGGCCCAGGAAACATTTTCCAAAGCTTCCATTTTGGATTGAAGAAACAAACTATCCTTAATAAAAGCATTACTTGCTGTTTGAACTCCGTTAAGGGTGGCTTCTATCTTGCAGCTTCTTTCACAAACAGCTGATAAGGTCTCCCCATGGCTCTGAAGGGCTGCAGAAGTGCCCTCCGTAAACTCACACAGCTAAGCAAGAGTACTTGACAAAACTCCCTCTACCCGACGAATAGCTGAGAACACATCATTCAAGGAAACCTCTGCCCGAGAGGGAAGAGGTTCCCATTACCGGCCCAGCAACCACTAGTGTTATTGGCGCTGGATAATGTAAATCCACACGGGGAAAATCAAAGAAAATGTTCCCATCTCGAGGGAGAGGAGTGGAGGCCACCATTTTAGGAGAGCCCGCTTCTATCACAGGGTGCCCGCGGGGAAGCACAGCAAGATCATAACCTGATTGAGGGGGAGGGGTACGCACCCCCGAACTTAAAGAAACCTCAGAAGGTGAAATTACGTCCAAAGCAGAGACTCCAGAAGACAGAAGGGGAGCAATGTTCACTACATGATGGTCCATAGGGCCAACAGCTTTCCCCAAGGACACAGGGCCCTTACCGCGTGCCTTCCATTTCCCCATTGTTAACTTTTTTCGGTCCTGGTATCACCAAGGCTCTCAAGTGCTCCAAAGGGGCTCCTAAGGGGCAGATATGACCCTTAGGCCGCATGCCCAAGGCCACGTACCGCGGCACACACAAACTTTTAAACCTCACCATAAGGGAGGGGCAGCTATAGTCCCGTTTGTGATAGGTGGAAAATGTAGAAGGAAGTGCTGCAAAACACTGTCCAAGCCCCAAGTAGCCTTCCCAAACCCTGTTAATGTTTTAATGTTTACTGTTAACTGTTCATGTTAATGCCAATTTGATGTAAATTTGTTCCATATAACCTGTTCTATGTAAACAGCAGTATATAAAAACAAAAATAGAAAGATCACGTGATGTGCTGAGCTGAGTGGACGGGTACCGCTCTAGCTCCGGGCCCCATCCCCCTCATTTTGCCGATAAAAGTGCCGGTTTCTTCCTTTTATCAACGCGGATACCTGGCGGTGACAACGCGGAGAAGCCACCGAGGGTGAAAGTAGCACCAGAAGTGATGGCGGCGGCAAAGGCAGGACGCTGGGAGAAGGAGAGAAGCATGGTGCAGCCAAAAATGGCTGAGATGCTGCCGACGCCCCGAGCGCAGGCAGCACCGGAGCTCGTGGAGGAGATTGACAGCGGTGGTGGAAGCACTCTGTCCAGTTCAATGCCCTGAATGGAAATATGGACTTGCTTCAATCATCTCTGGAATCTTTGGGCAGCCGGGTTTTGGAGGCGGACACCGCATTGAGGGGACGGAGGGAAATGTAGCAGAGCTCCAACAAGAAGTAGGCCGCATAAGAACTGCTTTGCAGGCACAGGGGGCCAAGTTGGATGACCTTGACAACAGGTCCCGGCGCAATAACTTACGCTTCTTGAGCATCCCAGAAAGCATCGGGGACCGCGATTTAAAGGTCTACCTGGAGACGTTGATAAGAAAGCTGTTGGAGAGTGGAAAAGAGGGGGACCTGGTCCAAATCGAGAGAGCGCACAGAGTGGGGCCCAGACAGCCTAAAGATGGCCGACCACGTGTGGTACTGGCACGGTTCCTGCGATTTCCACAAGAGGCAGTGCTGTGGGCTGCAAGTAAGCAGGGACCGCTGGTGCAGGACAATGCTAGGCTGCGGATCGTGCAGGATTATTCTGCTGCCCTGGGGCTGCACAGGCGGGCATATGGACCGTTGTGTCAAAAGTTGATTGACGCCAATATCCCCTTTGTGGTACAGTATCCGGCCCACCTGCTTGTGACACACGATGGGAGACACCGAGCCTTTGAGTCAGCCACGACAGCAGCTCAATATGTGAACGAAGTGACGCGAGCTGAGATATCATGGTTGGGAGATGGCTCCCCTAAATCGGGGACAGAGACATGAGGGAGCCGAGAAGAAGAGGAACCATTTACGACGTGAAGTTGCATGCGGGACAGTTGCCTAAGCACATGGAGAAAAGCCAAACTCTGGGGACTGGACTTAGCTGTGACGGTGGATTATGCAGGTGGGCTAAAAAAAAAAAGCCCTAGAAATCTTAATTTAGGTCAGAGAGGCTGTTGTTGCCAAAAAAGCATCTTTCAGGAAATGGAAAAAAGAGCCAAACGATGAAACCTGGAAACAGCACAAGCACTGGCAAGTCAAATGCAAGGCATTGATAAGGCAGGCAAAGGGAGAATTTGAGAAGAAGCTTGCTGCGGAAGCAAAAACGCGAAGTAAAGACCTTTTCAAGTACATTCGTAGCAAAAAACCTGTGAGAGAGTCAGTTGGTCCATTAGATGATAAAGGGGTTAAAGGAGCACTAAGAGGTGACAAGATAAGCTGAAGAGTAGCAAATCACCTGGGCCAGATGGTATACATCCAAAGGTATTGAAAGAACTGAAATATGAGACTGCAGACCTGCTATTAGTAATCTGTGAACTATCATTAAAATCATCTCTAATACCTGAAGATTGGAGGATCGCCAATGTAACACCAATTTTTAAAAAGGGTTCCAGGGGTGATCCGGGAAACTACAGACCGGTGAGCCTGACGTCAATACCGGGAAAAATGATAGAAACCATCATAAAGAATAAAATTACTCAGCATGTAGATAGTCATGAACTAATGAGAGACAGCCAACATGGCTTTAGACAAGGAAGATCTTGTCTTACTAATCTGTTATTTTTTTTGAAGGAGTGAATAATCAGGTGGACAAAGGTGAGTCGGTTGATATTGTGTATCTGGACTTTCAGAAAGCCTTTGACAAGGTCCCTCATGAGAGACCTTTGGCAAAACTAAAGAGTCATGGGATAGGAGGCAGTGTACTATTGTGGATCAGGAACTGGTTAAAAGATAGAAAGCAGAGGGTAGGGCTAAATGGCCAATTTTCCCAATGGAGAAAGGTGAATAGTGGTGTACCCCAGGGATCTGTGCTGGGTCCGCTGCTTTTTGACATATTCATAAATGACCTGGAAAGTGGAATAACGAGTGAGGCTATCAAATTTGCAGATGACACAAAACTATTTAAAGTTGTTAAAACCCAAGAGGATTGTGGAAAATTGCAAGAGGATCTTGATAAATTGGAAGACTGGGCATCAAAATGGCAGATGAAATTTAATGTGGACAAGTGCAAGGTTATGCACCTAGGGAAGAACAACCCAAACTATGGTTACACGATGCAAGGTTCCACATTAGGAACCACCACCCAGGAAAAAGATTTAGGCGTCATTGTGGATACCATGTTAAAACCCTCGGCCCAGTGTGCAGCAGCGGCCAAGAGAGCAAGTAGAATGCTAGGTATGATAAGGAAAGGAATGGAAAATAAAACAAAGGATATTATAATGCCTCTATATCGTTCCATGATGAGACCGCACCTTGAATATTGTGTGCAATTCTGGTCGCCGTATCTTAAAAAGGATATAGAGTTATTAGAAAAGGTTCAGAGAAGAGCCACCAAAATGGTAAAGGGGATGGAAGGATACTCCTATGAAGAAAGGCTAAAAAGGTTAGGGCTCTTTAACCTGGAAAAGAGACGGCTGAGGGGAGATATGATAGAAGTCTATAAATTAATGAATGGAGTGGAAAGGGTAAACGTAGATCGATTGATTGTTTACCTTATCAGAATATAGAAAGACTAGGGGACATGCAATGAAGCTACAGGGTAAACTATTTAAGACTAATAAAAGAAAATATTTTTTCACTCAACGTGTAATCAAACTCTGGAATTTGTTACCGGAGGATGTAGTAAAGGCTGTTAGTGCAGCTGGGTTTAAAAAAGGTTTGGACAAGTTCCTGGAGGAAAGGTCCATAAGCCATTATTAAGAAGGGACCCAGGATATCAATGCTTGAACCAATACAAGCATTGTGGAACCTGTGTCCCTTGGGGAAACTGCTAGGTACATGTGACCTAGATTGGCCACTGTTGGAAACAGAATACTGGGCTTGATGGACCTTGGTCTGACCCAGTATGGCATATCTTATGTTCTTATGTTCTAATTAGTTTAAAGATTACTTGTTGGAGAGTGTATTGTTCATGATGTTATGTATGATAAAGGAGTAGTGTAAAGGGGTTAGTAATGCTGGTGGTAGGAGCCCGGGGGGGGGGTTGGTGCAGGGGCAAGGAAGGAAGAGGGGGGTGGGGCCACTTGCACATCTGGGTGATTTCATGGAACTGGAGGAAGGGGAGGGGGTAGAGGGAGGAGAAGGGGTGGAGGGGGAGGGAGGGGAAGGAGAACCGGGAGGGGCGAGATAGGATCTTAATCCAACAGGAGCGAGAGCTACAGGGAGGGCTTCAGGCGGGGGGGGGGGGGGGCCTTCTCGGGGGTAAGGTTGTGTACTGAGAGTTTAGAGCATGAGCTAGACCTACCCCCTGAAGATTATTTCGTGGAATGTATGCGGTTTAGGGTCTCCAATTAAGAGATACAAAAAGTGTTGAAGACGTTAGCCAGGCAGAAGTGTGATATTGCCATGCTCCAGGAAACCCACCACAGAGGCAGAGCACCAGAAATTACAGAGAGATTGGGTGGGGCAAGGTTGGGGGGCACAGGCCCAAAGGAAGAAATGGGGGGAGGGGGGGTCATATTGATCCACCGACTAGTGCGATTTGTGATGGAGCAGGAGTACCATGACCCTAACAGTAGATATGTACTTGTGTATGGACAACTGGAGGGGAAGCCCATTGTATTGGGGAATCTTTATAGCCCAAACACCTTGGATAGGGCGCTGTACATGCAGTTGGCATTGAGTGAACAGATGCTGGAGGCCCCCTTGATTCTGGGAGGGGATTTTAATGGGGTGATGGACGTGGAGTTGGATACAACGAGAGGGGGGATAGCGGACGTTCGCAAACTACTAAAGCCTTGCTTGGGCTTCGCCGGGGGGGCGATAGACCCGTGGCGTCTGCTACATCTGATGGATAGAGATTTTACCATCAGTCGCAGGCACATGGGTCTAGTGCACGCATAGACTATATTCTGACTTCGGAAAGGCTTTTTGCTCATGTTTCAGATACGCAGATAGGCCCGATAGAGATTTCAGATCACGCCCTCATTTGGCTGGAACTTGAATGGCAGGGGAGTAGTGAGCGGACGAGATTGTGGAAATTTCCACTGAAGTTATATAAGGATTCGGCTTTTCACCTTTATTTGAAACAGAAATGGCAGGACTTCGCGCTCTTTAACCAGAAGCATAAAAAAAGACCCGGAGTTATAATGGGAAACGGCAAAAGTGGTGCTCAGAGGAGACGACATTGAGTATGCAGCACGGAAAAGGGCGCTTGGCCTCTGAGCAGATTGTGAGACTGGAGCAGCAGCTGGTGAGAGAGAGGCGGAGATGCGCGAATTGTCCCAGTGCAGGGAATAAAAAGCGAGTGCGGGAGATGCAAACGCTTCTAGAAGAGCTGCTCCATAGCAGAGCAAAGAAATGATATAAAAAGGATATCATCGATACCAACTGTATAGATTTGGGGATAGGCCAGGGAAATTGGCGTAGTGTCTTCAGGGGAGTAAGGGATCGAGAGTGGTGGCAGCCTTGAGAGATGACCACGGTACCTTACAAAGAGAGCAGGGCAATAGCTCAAATATTTTGCGCTTTTTATCAGAAGCTATACTCGGCAGAGTGGGGAGAGAGGGTCCACATGGAGGACTATGTTAAGGCGTTAAAACTGCCACAGCTCGGGGAGGAACAGAGAGCCCAACTAGGGGGGCCCATAACGTTAGAGAAAGCATAGGTGGTCATTCAGAAGGCTAGTTGTTACAAGTCGCCCGATCCCGATGGCTATGGGGCAGAGTTTTATAAGCTAATAAGCAACCTGGTGGCGCCAGCCATGCTTACAGTGTACCACAAGAGAGTGGAACAAGGTCATGTACGTTGGGGGGGGGGGGGGGGAGAACCACGCACATATTATTCTGATACCTAAGCCGGGAAAAGACCCGCTTCAAGTAGCCTCCTATAGGCCTATTTCATTGCTAAATTATGATTGGAAGGTGCTTTCTAAGATCCTAGAAGAGCGGTTGGCGTCGGTTTTGGAGGACTTGATTCACAGAGCGCAAGTGGGGTTTGTAAGGGGCAGATAAGCAGTGTGGAATTTGCGGAAAATCTTAGCATCACTGGAGTGGGTGAGGGGGAAGCAGCTGCAAATCGCTGGTCGTTAGCTTTGATGCTGAGAAAGCCTTCGATCAGGTGAGTTGGCAGTACTTGCAGTATCTCTTGCCTAGGTTTGGCCTGGGAGATTCCTTTTGTAAAATGGTGGAGGTATTATATGCAAACTCCACGGCAGGGGTGTGGTGTAATGGAGTGATGTTGGAAACATTTGCCTTGAAGAGGGGCACTCGTCAGGGATGCCTGCTCTCCCCATTGCTTTTTGTGTTGGCTTTGGATCCGCTGGTGCAGGTAATCGAGGCCTCCCAAGTGATACAGGGAACCAGAGGTTTAAGATGGCCGCATTTGCTGATGACATGCTGGTATATCTGCTTTCCCCGCAACAGTCACTGCCCCGATTGCTAGAGGAGTTGGAGAGATTTGGAAGTTTGCCATATTGAAAATTAACAGGGACAAATCGGAAGCGTTGGACGTGTCGGGTAAATTCCAGGGGCAGCCGACTCCTTTTATCTAGGGATTCTTCTGACTTGGAATCCGATGGACTTATATAAGCGGAATTTTGAGAGTTCTTTTCAAATTCCGTATGCAGTTACAGGCGTGGAGTTCACTCCCTTTGTCATTGCTAGGTAGAGCGGCGGCATTGGGGATGGTGGTCTTACCCCAAGTGTTGTATTGGTTGCAAATCCTCCCAGTCTGGTTACTGCAGATGGATTTGAGAAAGCTGGAGAGGGAGAGGAAGATACGGGTTTTTCTATGGAAAGGGGCCCACGCTCAGATACCGCTGAGTCGCTTACAGGGGAGCTGGTGGAGAGGGGGCATTGGCGTCCCGAATCTACGTCTGTATGCATTGGCGTGTCAGGCACGGCACACTGGGGACTGGCTTGGGGGGGGGACGGAGATATACACCCCTAGGGCGTTAGAGGAAGCGTTGGTGGCGCCACAGACATTGTTGGCGGTCTTATACTTGGAATCCTCTCTGCTCTAGAAGGGGGTGGGTGGGAGTGCGTTAATCCAGCCTGTGCGGCTAACCTGGAAACAGCTGAATAAATACTGGGGGAAGTCGCCGGCTGTATCCAGTTGGCTGCCGTTGCAGGGGAATGTAGCATTTATGCCTGGCTCAGAAACGGCTGTGGTATCGATTGGGTATTAGAACGTTGGGGCATGTCGTAGATCTTGAGGGGAAATGTAAGACCCTTGGGGTTTTAGGTAGGGAATACGGGGTGAGTAGTGGCCATTACTTTGCGTATGCACAGCTCTCCCACTATGTGGCTTCTCCCTCTACGGAGGAGCTGATGGGTGACCGGGCGGCGCAATTGCTGGAATTTCTCTCGCCGAGTGAGGAGTCACCACCGACGATCTCTGATCTGAGGAACAGGTTAGACCAATATCGGGTAAGCCCGGATTACTCAAAGGAGGAGGCTAAGTGGGCAGAGGAACTCAGACAGGGGGTGGCCCCGGGGTCAGTGGGAAGAGCCTTATGCC
Organism: Ichthyophis bannanicus; assembly: GCA_033557465.1. Lineage (NCBI taxonomy): Eukaryota > Metazoa > Chordata > Amphibia > Gymnophiona > Ichthyophiidae > Ichthyophis > Ichthyophis bannanicus. The sequence continues at coordinate 509,206,200 of CM066032.1, forward strand.
GTATCGCAGGCTTGGTAGAGGGGGCGCGCTGGAGAGAGGTGCAGTTCAAATGCATTATTCGGGCGCACTTCTCTCCAAGGAGAGCCCTGCAGAGAGTCGTCTCACTTCAGACGGTAGTTGTCCAAAATGCTCTGGCCCCCTGGCAGATCTGGGTCATATGTGGTGGAGTTGTCCAGCAATTCCGTGCTATTGGGCGCAAATTAGTGCATATCTAGGTGGCCTGCTCCGGCAACAGGTTGTGTGGTCAGGGGTGTCAGTGGTTTTGGACCAACTTGGACCGCTCAGCCCTAAAGGAAGATGGGAGCGCATGTTGGTGAGAAAGGCCTGTCTGGTGGGTAAAGGGCCGATACTCCATAGATGGAGAGAACCAATGCCCCCTACCTTTTGGGAATGGCATAATAACTTCCATCAACTGATGCTCTGAGAGAAGAGGGGTGAGGGGGAGTAGCTCAAGGTGGGCTTCCTTTTGGCTGATATGGGAGCCTTACATACAAACATTACGACCCCAGGTGAGCAATGAAATACTGCGGGAGGGGTAGGAGGAGAGTGGGTTGGTGCCCAATAAAGGGGACTGGGTAAGGAGAGGTAGAGAGCTGAAGCGCTCCTGGAGGAATAGCAGAGTGGGAGGGAGGGAGGAGGCTCAGGGAGGGTACAGCGTGTTATTATAAAAAGAGTTGAGTGAACACCCCGGCGGAGGATAAGAGTTCACCTCGCCGGGGGATATGTTGTATACTGGTTGGTTGTTTGATATGTAATGTGTGGTGTGTATATTAATAAACAGATTTTCAAAAAAATAAATAAAATTTAGTTCACACCTTGCCATAGAATGTAGTAAAGCTGTTGGCATAGCTGGATCTAAATGATTTGGATGAGTTCCAGGACAGAAGGTCCATAAACCATTATTAAACTGGACTGGGGAAATCCACTGCTTACCCCTGGGATAAGCGACATGGAATATTTCTATATTTTGGAAACCTGACAGGTACTTGTGACCTGGACTGGCTATTGTTGGAAACAGGTTACTGGGCTCAATAAACCTTTGGTTTGATCCAGTAAAGCATTTCTTATGATCTGGAATCTGAGAGTAATAAAACAGTACCTATGCCATCCAAAAGACTCCGTAAAGAAAAATGTTTTGAGGCCTGCTTAGATTTATTAGACGCAGTTTCAGCACAAAAGCACTAAGTAAGGCATTCCATTTAAAAAAAGGATGAAGGTCTAATCTTTATCTTTTTTTTTTCTTTTCTTAAAAGGTATGAAAAAGAAATTGGAAGAAAACGTAAAAAATATATTTGTAAGCTTTTACCTAAGAGTTAAAAATGGTGAGAATTAAATATACAGTAGAAACACAGAAACAGACCATATGGCCTATCTAGTATGCCCTTCCATAACCACTATAATTCCTTTTTTTGCTTTAGAGAGAGTTTGTCCCATGCTTACTTGAATTCAGATACTGTTCTCATCTCTACCTCCACTGGGAGACTATTCCACGTATCTATCACTCTTTCCGTAAAGAAATATTTCCGCATACCGTATATACTCGAGTATAAGCCGAGTTTTTCAGCACATTTTTTGTGCTGAAAAACGGCCCCCTCAGCTTATACTCGAGTCAACGTCTGCAGATGTCTAGCAGGGGGCAAGAATGTTTTTTGCACAGGTCCCCGCGTTTCAGGGGGCCCCGCGCAAAAAACATTCTTCATCCCAAGTTAAAAAAAACAAAACAAAAAACAACCCAGCTGCTTCTGCCGCGGCAGCATCAAGAGTGCCGCGGCAGTATCAAGAGTGCCGCGGCAGTATCAAGAGTGCCGCGGCAGTATCAAGAGTGCCGCGGCAGTATCAAGAGTGCCGCGGCAGTATCAAGAGTGCCGCCGCCGCCGCGGGGCCCCCCCGGCAGAGCCTCCCTGGATCGCCTCCCTGCATCGCAGCCTATCCCCGAACGCGGGCTTCTTCCAGAGCCGCAAGAGTTTCCTTTCTCGCGGCTCTGTTAATCCCACCGGGGCTGATGGGAAATAGGCTGATGTAATTTTATTGGTCTCTATCTTTATTTTTTACATTGACTAGTACGTGCTTCATTTCCCACCCTCGGCTTATACTCGAGTCAATAGTTTTGCCCAGTTTTTTGTGGTAAAATTAGGTACCTCGGCTTATATTCGGGTCGGCTTATACTCGAGTATATACGGTATTATTCCCAAGTCTATTGCAGGGCTTGCTTTCAATCTAATTTAAAGAAGCTCTCCTCTTGTGCATTTATGCCACGGAGCTATTTAAACATCTCTATCATATCTCCCAAGCCCTTTCAAGAGCCGTAAGCAAGAATCAATCCACCTGAGGCATGAGGATGGGACCCTGTGAGAGAAGACTGTCTGTGGCAACTGCCAGTGTGGACCAATCAAACAGCCAACAGGATAAGATCTGCATACCATGGTTTTCTAATCCAATCCGAAGCGACTAACACCACCAGCCCTAAGAGAACCTTGATTTTCTGCACCAGGTGCCCTATGAGCACCAATGGTGAGGAAGACAGAGGAGCCTGTCCGCTGGTCATCTCTGCACTAATGCATCCAGGTGCTCCAACATCCGCTCTCGCCATCTGCTGAAGAATCAGGTCGCTTTCATGTTCTCAAAGACTGCTATCAGATTCATGATCAGCTGTCCCCAATGCCTGACCAGCTAAGCAAAAACAGTGTTGAGGGACCACTTGCCCAGGTCCAGGTAATAGCAACTAAGATAGTCGGCCTGAACGTTCTCCTTGCTGGCTATATAAGCAGCAGAAATCGCTTGTAGGTTTACTTCCATCCAAACCAACAATGGAGCTACCTGATCCTCGAGCAGCATGCTTCATGTACCTCCCATGGTGGCATTGTCTTAGAATACCCCAGACTGCCTTTCAGTGAAGGAGCGGCCAAAATACTTTCAAGACCAGAAAAAAACTGCTCTCATCTCCAACCAATTGATGGACCACATGCTCTTTCTGCATCCAGCGGCCCTGTCCAACCTGGGCCTTGCAATGCTCCCACCAGCCCATGAGGCTGGCATCTATCAGCAGATTTTACACTGGTGTCTCCAAAGGCATTCCCACCTGTGGATTGTCTGAGCACAGCCACCATTGGAGCGCTACCCGGGTGGTCAATGAGCACATCAATCTCTGTGAAAGCAGGTGCTGTTACAGCGACTATCTCTGCAAAAGCACCCTCTACAACGGGCACATGTGGGCATGTGCCCAAGGGACGCCGACATCCACCCCAATAGAAAATAATAATAACAGACCATTAGGGCTGCCATATGGAGGAAACACCAGACTTGAAGCTGTTTCTATATGCTCTCTTCAGGCAAGGGACACATGGCCCCCATCTGACCGAAACCACACACCCAAGTACACCTGATCTTTGTTTAGCTGTAGGCTGCTCTTGGTAAAACTGACCACCCAGCCAAGCTGCTGCAGACAGGATTACTCGAGCCACGGCTCTCCTACTCAACTCCAGAAACTCTGCCTGTACCAACCAATCATCCAGGTATGTGTGTACCAAAATGCCATCCCGGCACTACACACCGTTGAATGTCTGACACACGGTAGCCAATCCGAAAGGCAACACTAGGAACTGGAAGTAACCCATCGACACCACAAATCTGAGAAACCACTAATACTCAGGCTGAATGGGATGCATAGATATGCTTCATTCAGATCGAGGGCCATAAGGTATTCACCCTCTTATCGCCACCACAGACTTAAGAGTCTCCATGTGAAAGAGGGGAACACAGAGAGTGGTTTACCCGCTTGAGATCTAAGATGGGCTGAACAGTCCCTTCCTTCTTGGGGACTACAAAATAGATGGAGTACCGACTGCAGCCACATTGGCCGAGTGAGACCTCCACCACTGCAACTAATTGTTGAAGCCACAATAGAGTGCCCTGCACTGCCATCACCTTTCGGGATGCCTTGCAGGGCACCCTGATGAAGGCATCCACGAGGGGGGGGGGGGGGGAACTCAAGCGCATAACCCTCACGGATCACCTCCAGCACCCACTGATCAAACGTGATCTGGACCCAGGTGGAGTAAACTTCCCATAGGCGGCACCCCACTGAAACTACCCCATCTTGGGCCTGCCCCCTCATTTCATTGTGGCTTCTTGGCTGCAGTGGAGGGAGCAGTGTAATAACTTCAACCTGTTCCTCTGGAGCCCTGAAAGGCCAGCCCCCGGGGATGGGTAGCAGCCCCTTTCAAAGGATGCAAAAACGAACCACTCGGAAGTGCTGAAAATCACAGGACTGACCCTGCACTGGAGCTGAAAACCTCACCAGCTTCTGCTTATCCCAAAACCCCAACCAACTTACCCAGCGCTTCCCCAAACAGAAGTTCACCCTTGAAGGGGAGCTTACTCAAGCGGGTCTTGGAGGACACATCTGCCAACCAATTTCTTAACCACCTGCAGCCACAACAGAGGCCATGCTCTTGGACAAGGCCCGAATCAAAGCATAAAAGGCATCTGCTAGGTAGGTCGCATTGGACTCCTACTTAGTCACATCAGAAGCAGTCTGCTGTGACCCCCCCCCCTCCCTTTTTGTCTTGCAGCACTTTTTGCACCATCTTAGATAGGCCCTGGTCACAAAGGCCCCGCAGATGGTCATCTGCAGCGACATTGCATTAATATCAAATGCCTGCTTGAGCAAGGTCTCCAACTTCTGGTCCTGTACATCCTTGAGGGCCGTGCTGCACTTTATGGAGATTGTGGTTTTCTTCATTACAGCTAACACCAGTGCATCCACTTTAGGTGACTGCAGCCAATCCTTTTCCTGCTCCAGCAAAGGGTATAACTGTGCCATGGTCCACATACACTTCAGGCCTGTTTCTAGGACTTCCCATTCATCCTAGATCATCTACTTGATCAACCTATGAATGAGAAGTACCGCATGTGACACCTTGCGGCTTGAAATGGGGGATCTTCCAGCAGCTCCTCATCTGGCGTTGCCCATTGAGACACATGGCGTGCCCCCAGGGAATGGGAAATCAGCACCACCAATTCCTCTCGAGGGAAAACCCTTGCGGGATCTCTCCTTCCTCCAACTCTGCTGAGGCAGACCTCCCCCATATATCTGACTGGCTTTCCCTTGGGAGTGGAATAGCCACCTAGTGGTTAGAGAACTGGCTTGGGAACCAAGAGACCAGGGTTCAAGTCCTACTACCACTCCTTGTAGCCTTGGGCAAGTCACTTAACCCTACATTGCCTCAGAAGAATCCAGGTTATCAATGTCCCTGTTTAATGTACATTACAAAGTTTAAGTTACAATGTAAATAGCTTTGACTAAAATGATAAAGTGTGTAACACAGAAGATCTGCCCTCTGCCTTAGAAACACAGAAATCTGCTGTGTATAGCTTGGATTCTGACAGGCAGGCACGTCAGAAGGTTCCTAGTTACCATAGGCAACACAAACAAACTCAGACACGAGGTCTGCAGTCACGTCTAGTTAGTGAGCCTTCCCCAACTGATGAGGAAAACAGCTTTCACCTGGGAAAGAGAACGCCCATGAAGCTGTATAAGAAATCGTCAAGGCAAACAGAATTAGCTTCAGGAGAGTCAGGAGCTCGGCAAGGTACGAGAGCTTCAGGAGAGGCAGGAGCTTGGCAAGAGAAGGGAAACTTGCAGGACTCTGAAGGAAGCTCAGAATACTCAGACACAGAGTTTGAACTGCCAAAAAATGGAAATTACACTTACCTGGTAATTGAAGTTCCTGGAGGGTCCAGTTTAGTCCTCCACATCCGGGTAGTGCACCTCCTCCTGCAGCAAGGAGACTGGACCAATCAACTCTTCAGAATTGTAGCCTGCTTACTGCTGGAACTCCCATGAGCCCTCCAGTGAACTAGTAACAAAGCAGACTGAAGAAATAACAGATTAAGGAAAGTACAGAGAACAGAAAGGTACCCATAAAGGAGTTGTCGAACCCCCTCCCCAAACGAGAGGGCCGAAACGCTGCACCTCGCTTCTGCTCCCTGTTCCGAACACCGACCGTCAGCACCGGAAGCGGAGTAAACCAAAGGGAAAAGAAAAAGACGAGACCGAGGCACAAATCCGAAAGGACAAAAACCCAAGGAACGGTAACCCAAGGGAGATGGTCCCCTGCACCGTGTATGTATGTATTCACTGTTGTTGTTTTTTTTGTTTTTGTTTTTGAGTGCGTAGGAATCTGCAAATTAACCGATCGCAGAGTAAGATGGTCACAGCGCGCCGCAAAAAGAGAATTCCGGGAGGGAAGGAGGACTAAACTGGACCCTCCAGGAACTTCAATTACTAGGTAAGTGTAATTTCCATTTCCTGAGCGGGTGTCCAGTTTAGTCCTCCACATCCGGGATGTAGCAGAGCAGTTAACAACGGGGGGGATCCTGGCACGCGGCACGCAAGACCGCAGACCCAAAACTGGTATCTCGAGCCGCTGCCACATCCAAACGGTAATGCTTACTAAAGGCATGGAGAGATGACCACGTCGCCGCCCGACAAATTTCCAGCGGTGAAACGAGGCTATGCTCCGCCCAGGACGTGGCCTGCGCCCTAGTGGAATGAGCTCGCAACCCCAAGGGAACAGTTTTGCCCTGCATAAGATAAGCCGACGCGATAGCCTCTTTAATCCACCGAGAAATGGAGGCCTTAGCCGCCGCTTCTCCTTTCCGCGGACCTCCAAACAGTACGAATAAACGATCCGACTTTCGAAAGGACTCGGACACTTTAAGATACTGACGGAGGACCCGACGCACATCAAGCTTATGAAGAACAGAGCCGGAAGCCGTAGACGACGTCGGAGCCAAAACCAGTAGAACCACCAGCTGATTCACGTGAAAGGGAGACACCACTTTAGGCAAGAAGGAAGGAACCGTCCGCAAAACTACCCTATCGGAAAGAAAGGATAAAAAGGGAGCCCTACAAGAAAGCGCCTGGAGTTCAGATATGCGACGCGCCGAGCAAATGGCAATGAGAAAGACTGTTTTCAACGTCAAGTCCTTTACGGAGACACGGCGGAGAGGCTCAAAAGGCTCCCGAGACAAAGCCTGCAGCACCAGGTTCAAATCCCAGGGAGGTACGGTTATCCTGCGAGCAGGACGTAACCGAAACACTGCTTTGACAAAAACGCCTAACGTCCACATGCGAAGTAAGAGGCATGTCGTGAACCTTGCCGCGATAGCACGCCAGAGCGGCAATCTGGACCTTCAACGAGCTGGCGGCCAGACCTTTGTCAAAACCGTCCTGCAAAAAACTAAGAATGACCGCAATAGAAGAAGTCACGGCCCGGACGGCATGCCGGGAACACCAATCCTCAAAAATTTGCCAAACCCGAACATAAGTGAGTGAGGTAGAAGGCTTCCGCACACGCAGAAGGGTGGAGATAACCGCCGGGGAATACCCTTTCTTCCTCAACCGAGCCCTTTCAATGGCCATACCGTAAGAGAGAACCGAGCCACCTGAGGCATGTGCAGAGGCCCCTGCACCAGGAGATCCCCCAGGGCAGGAAGCCGCCAAGGGACGCCGTCGAGCAAGCGCACCAAATCCGCGTACCACGGACGATGGGGCCAATCCGGCGCCACCAACAGAACTGGGCCGCGGTGGGCTTCTATGCGCTGAATCACTCTGCCGATCAGAGCCCACGGCGGGAAGACATATAGCAGTTCGAACTCGGGCCATGGTTGGAGAAGCGCGTCGATACCCTCGGACATTCGTTCCCTGCGCCTGCTGAAGAAACGACTTGTCTTGGCCGACGCGAACGTCGCCATGAGATCCATGATAGGCGGACCCCACCGACGAACTATCTGAGCAAAAACCTGTGGGTGCAACTCCCACTCTCCGGCGTCTATCCGTACACGACTCAGAAAATCTGCCATGACATTGTCCTTGCCAGCAATGTGCGCTGCAGAAATGGCCCGGAGACGCTTTTCCACCCAAACAAAAAGCGCGTCCGCCTCGACTTCTAGAGACACGCTGCCGGTGCCGCCCTGCCGGTTGACGTATGCCACCGCCATCACATTGTCAGACAGAACACGAACCGCTCGGCCGCGGACTGACTCCTCGAACGCTTGAAATGCTAGCCGTATTGCTCGCAGCTCGAGTCGGTTGATGGACCACCGAGCCTCCAGCGGAGACCACGTCCCCTGCGCAAACCGGCCCTGACAGTGGGCTCCCCAGCCGGAAAGACTCGCATCCGTGATGACTGGCAACCAGAGGGGCTGTTCCAAGGGAGCCCCTGTCCGAAGGGAGAGCGGGTACAGCCACCATTGTAACGCCAGGCGAACCCGGAGGGGGCACCACAATCGACGGTTCAGAGAATCCGATTGATGGGACCAACGACGTAACAGAGCCCGCTGAAGAGGTCGCATATGAAATCGGGCCCACGGAACTACCTCCAGAGTCGAAGCCATGGTGCCCAATAACCGGAGATACCACCAGGCCGACGGGGCGGGGTCCGCTAGGAACCGCCGTAGGAGCTGACGCAAACCCTGGGCCCGGCGATCTGGGAGAGACACTATCCCCGTGGAAGTATCGAAGCAAACACCCAGATACTCGAGATGTTGAGTAGGCACCAGCTGACTCTTGGGCACATTGATCACCCAGCCGAGATCCTGCAAAAGACGAACGACTTTGTTCGTGGCCAGCAGACTCTCCTCCGCGGACTTCGCCCGTATCAGCCAATCGTCGAGGTAGGGGTGCACCAGAACCCCCTCCTTGCACAAGGCCGCCGCGACCACCACCATCACCTTGGTGAACACGCGAGGCGCGGTTGCCAGGCCGAAAGGTAGGGCTTGGAACTGGAAGTGACCCCAAGGAAGTGCGAAGCGGAGAAATCGCTGATGCGCGGCTCGAATGGGAATATGCAAATAAGCCTCAGTGAGATCCAGAGAAGTCAGATACTCTCCCTGTCGGACTGCGACCATGACGGAACGGAGAGTCTCCATCCTGAAATGAGGGACCCGTAGACAGCGATTTACGCCCTTGAGATCGAGAATAGGACGTACGGAGCCATCCTTCTTTGGCACCACGAAATAAATGGAGTAACGACCGAGTCCGCACTCTTTCGGAGGAACAGGGACGACGGCCCCCAGCGCTAACAAGCGCTCCAGAGTCACCCAAATGTCTAGTTCCTTTGCGACCCTTTGCAGGGAGAGAGGACAAAGGAATCGCTTGGAGGGAAGGCAAAGTCCAACGCATAACCTTCGCTGACTATCTCAAGGACCCAACGGTCCGAAGTAATGTGGGCCCAAGAGGGAAGAAAGTTTCGAAGACGTCCGCCGATGACTTGCACACCCTCCGGAGCCCACCTCATTTCATTGTGGTTTACGACTAAAGGACGAGGAGGCACTGGAGGAGGCGATGGAGAAACCCCTGCCAGCCCCTCGGAAACCACGAAAGGACTGAGTCCAAGACCCAAACCGGCCTCGTTGGGAATTCCAAGGGCGGGTCGACCGAAATCTCCGAAAATCCCGAAAGGAACCTCGAGTCGTTTGAAAAGGCCTAACCGACTTGGGCTTGTCCTCCGGAAGTCTACCCCCTTTGGTCTCACCCAAGTCTTTCACCAACTTGTCTAAATCCTCCCCGAAAAGCAGCTTACCCTTAAAGGGAAGTCTGCTAAGGCGAGACTTGGAGGAAGGATCGGCGGCCCAGTTACGCAACCAAAGGGATCTGCGCGCAACCACCAAGGAAGCCATACTATTTGCCATGGTACAGATCAAATCATAATGGACATCTGCGAGATAAGCGGAACCCGACTCTAGACGAGTAACCTCAAGCAACGCTTGCTGGTCTAGGGAAGAATTCTGACGCAAGCGCTGAGCCCATCACAAAGAGGCTCTAGCTATCCATGCCGCACAGATCGAAGCCTGCAGCGATAAGGCATTGGTCTCGAATGCCTGCTTTAACAAACCATCCACTTTCTTGTCCTGAATGTCCTTCAAGGCAGCACTGCCTTCTACCGGAATAGTAGTCTTTTTGGTCACCGCAGAAACCGCCGCATCAACTCGAGGGGACTTGAATTTTTCTTTATCCTCGTCTCTCAAGGGATAAAGCCGATGCATCGTACGGATGCCCTTCAAGCCAGCGTCCGGATGGTCCCACTCGGTCTGTATCATCTGAGCTACCACCCGGTGAACAGGGAAAACTACCTGCGAGTCCCGAACCGCCTGGATAAGGGGATCCTCTAACACATCGGCCTCCCCCGGAGATGGCGCTGAGAGATTGAGTGTCTGAAGAGCTTCTGTGATAAGAGGAACCAACTCCTCCCTACGAAACACCCGAACAATCCTAGCCTGATCCTCAGGGTCTGGAATCTCACCCTCTTCAAGGTCACCGACACTGCCCTCAAGGTCAGCATCCAACTGGAGGTCCTGAATCTCAAAATCTTCTGGCGGCAAGCTAACCGGGTGCGACTTCCTAGCCGCTTTGGCAGGCGGCTCCGGTGGACCGGAGACAGATGGCAGAGGAACAAGAGTAGATGGGGAAGACTCAGGCCACTTGCCCAACTGCCCCAACTTGAACGCCTGATGCATAATTAGTACGAAATCAGGCGAAAAATGCGTCAGAGCAGAAGAAGCATCCCCCTGCTCCACAGCGACTGCGGACCCCTGAGTCTGAGAGCCCGCAGGCACAGGTGGCAACAGAGGCCCCGGAGGGAGAGCGCCCTCCGTCAACAGCGGAGCCACCAAGTGCTCTGCTGGAGGAGGGGAGGCCCCCTGATGTTCTATGTCAGAAGAGACCGCAGCACAGCTGGAACAGAAACCAGCGGCCGAGAGGGACCGCCTACGCAAACCGCAGACCAAGCATTGCGGTTTGGAGGACATGCCCACAGGCAATCAGGGTGTTAGCTGAGGAAAGAAAGATAACGCGGACCCTGAGGTAGGGACAGAACAAGTGAGAGAGCCCTATACAGGTAAGCCTCACACTAAGCCTGCGTGCTGAAACCCCTTTGGGGTTTTTTTGGGTTTTTTTCAAAAAGAAACAGATAGCAAGCGCCCAAATGAAACAGAAAGCAAAAACGCTGGTAAAATAAAAGAATTAAGGGCCAGACAAGACAGTTACCGCCAAAAAATGAAACGCAAAATGGCTACCGGGACCGAGGCACGCTGAAGAAAAAAAGAGCGCCAAAACCGACGAAAAAAGAAATTGAAATAAAATAACCCGAGCAGCCCAAAACCGCTAGGAAGGAACACTTACCCCGAAAAAATGTCCCAGCAAGTGTTGTGTCAGCCGCTGAGCAGCCCCGGAGCAAAGCAGAGAGCCAGTCAGTTGAAAGGCAGGCAAGCACCGGATCGCAGCCGGAGTGCCTGGCAGCGTGCTCATGCAAATGTGGAGGCAAGAATGAGCGCCGCAGGCAAAGTGATCCTGCCCCCGAACAGTCCTGGGGGAGCGATCAGCAGAGCCGGCATAGACTGCAGGCAGGGAGCAGGGAGGAAGGTCAGTGCCGGTCAGCCTCTCTCCCGCGGGAATCCCCGTGTGCCACTGACACGCACAGCAAAGGTCTGAGCCCTCAGTCTCTCTTTTTTTTTTTTTGTAAGTCAATTAAAGGGACAGTAGACAGAAAAAGAAAAGGTAAAGTAAAGTAAAGAAAAAGCATCAACTAGAAAGAACAAGTGAGCCTAGATCCAGGCTCACACCACCTCCTGCTGCAAGGAGACTGGACACACTGGAGGGCTCATGGGAGTTCCAGCAGTAAGCAGGCTACAATTCTGAAGAGTTGATTGGTCCAGTCTCCTTGCTGCAGGAGGAGGTGCACTACCCGGATGTGGAGGACTAAACTGGACACCCGCTCAGGAACTTCTAGCAGGAAGCCACAGAGGAATTATCAAAGAGAAACAAGGAAAGTTTCACCCAGAGAAGTCAGCTACAGGAAACACTTACCTCTGACGCAGTGTGAATTTCCGCGGCACCTGGCTGAGTTGAAGGAACGTGAGGCAGCTAGAAACAAACCATATGTATTTGAGAAGCAGAGCTGTTTAAAACAGTTACAAGCCCTTGAGAGGGAAAGCAGTCCTGTTGAGGATGGATGTATGTTTGATCCTGATGAATGTATGACAGTAAAACCCTGCAAAAACTTCCACGGGAAAAGTCTTCCTTTAACAGAAGAGAGCAGTGCTATGAGCTACAACCCAATATAAAAGGCAGGAGGTTCAAAACTTCTAAAGAGAAAGCTTGTTTAGAGGTGTCTCTCCTTCCTGCTACTACAAGCTATATGACAATTATCTGCCTTATTGTGAAGAGGGCTGTGCAGAGAGCTCAGAGAGAGAAACGGAGTTCAGAAAGCTACAGACTTTCTACCCTGAGGAAAAGACTGTAATTGATGAGCCTATGATTACAGAGGCTAGCATTATAAGTCCATGTGTTGAAGAAATGGATTGCTCTTTGTTTGTATCTGATATGAGTTCTTCTTTGCGCTGAAGCTAAAGACAAGAGTGCCTTGTAACAGCTGAGAAAGCCAAGAAGAGACTGCCAGCATATTAGATAAAACTGCTCACTGTGATTTATGATTTTTGGTTGAAGCAAGACGCTGTATTTAAGTTTTTCTTCAGTTGTGCCAAAATAGTGGTTGTATCCTAAGTTCTTTTGTATTATACTATTTTTGAAAATCCAACCCCGGGAGGGGAATAAAAATCCTTTTTGAAAAACCTGACCACTCTGACTCACAACTACCACTTTCTTTATGGAAGGTCAGGCCCAGCAGTCTGGCTGGCTGCTTACGCCACAGTTCGGCCCCTGCTGGTGACAAGTGGTATAAAAAAACCCTGTTAAATAAATAAACCCTCCGAGTGCAGGAGTCTGTCTCATCCCAGGGCTCACTATCCAAACACTTCCACTTGGGTAAAGGCTCTCCTGCTGTCTGCTTTTGAAGCTGTGCCTCAGGTAATCCCCTCTTTTTGACGATTTCCTCCAAATGTGAAGCACTTTCTTTCAAATTTTGTCTCAAACCAAAGGCTTGATGCAACAGGAGGACAAACTCCAGTTTGAATGCCCCAGGAGATAACTGACGGTAAATCCTTAGAAGGAGAAGGCTTCTCGGACAAGTCCACGCCGTCATAGACCTCTGCCACCTGAGGAGAGAAAATGCCCGACTTCTCTAACATGGCTGCCATTCCTGCCAAAACCACAGGCGATCTGAGGGCATAGAACACCTGTGCTGTGTTCTCGAACCCCCAGAGGTTGCTTCCAGGGCTGCTGCAGCACCTTTGCCCCCTGAAAGGCCTTCCTCCATCAATCAGGACTCCACTTCGCAGCCGCAACAATACCCCGCAGTGGAAAGGGAGCCCCAATGGGAGATGCAGGCCAATCATGTCAGTTTCGCCGGTATCCTTTGTCTTAAGCACCACCCCGATTTGCTGTTTGCAAAGGTTATCAAAAAACAGAAAATGCAAGAGAAAGAAAACCCCGAGTCCCACCCAGACTGCTTCCCCCCTCACGGACCTCTAATCTGTTGTCAACAAAATGGCACCTACTCCTCATGCTTCCAAAAGGCCAGCAGCTAGAACCGAGTGCTGTACACTGCCAAGTCCCCATCTGCCTAAGCATTGGCAATCTCTTCTCAAAGCTGAACCCCCCCCCCCTCCCCTCGAAAGACTAGGGGACATGCAATGAAGCTACAGGGTAAACTATTTAAGACTAATAAAAGAAAATATTTTTTCACTCAACGTGCAATCAAACTCTGGAATTTGTTACCAGAGGATGTAGTAAAGGCTGTTAGTGTAGCTGGGTTTAAAAAAAAAAGGTTTGGACAAGTTCCTGGAGGAAAGGTCCATAAACCATTATTAAGAAGGGACCCAGGATATCAATGTTTGACCCAGTACAAGCACTGTGGAACCTGTCTCTTTTGGGGAAACTGCTAGGTACGTATGACCTAGATTGACCACTGTTCGAAAGAGGATACTGGGCTTGATGGACTTTGGTCTGACCCAGTATGGCATATCTTATCTTCTTATGTTATGTTCCTTCAGCTACAGCTATTAGCAGGATCAAGGCTGCAATGAGTGAACAGGAAGGACTCTACCTCCCAGCTCCCTGACCCCCTACAAAGCTACACACCATCCGGCACCAGTTGTGGTAGAAGGGGTCCTGCAGGCCTTCTGAGACTGCCAAAAACACAACTCACTGCACCCACTCAAAGGATCAGGAGTTACTCATTGAAATCAGGGCTCAATCTGAGCAATGTGGGTGTCCTTAATTTTTCTTTTCCTTTGCCAATTCAAAATTAAAGGGCCACTACCTCAATCAGATACACCTCCCTCACAATTTAAAAAATCTTTTTTTCTTCTTTTATTTGTGCTCTTCAGTACAGTCCAGACTACAGAGGAATCATGCTCACAAGCTGCTTGGAGACTGAGAATATCAAGTCTGATAGAAGATACCAGCTGCCTATGTAGAGTGACATCAAAACTTGGCAGGCTCAGTCTCCCAGCTGCTGTGAGGTGTGATAATGCACAGGAATGGACTGGAGGGATAATAAGGAAGTCCATTTGTGAGCTACTGGGGCTGGCTCGGGGAACCTATTTTATAAAGGAAAAATATAGATACACCCGTGTCTCATGAGAAAAAGCAAGAGTTATCTTTTTGACATTCCTCATAAGCACACACTTTTATAAAATCATCCACAAAGTGGATAAAATTGAAGCACTATATAAATGATTGTAGTAGTAGTAGTAGTAGTAGTAGTAGTAGTAGTAGTAGTAAAATACAGAGATTGTGGGTAAAAATATGTATGCTGCTCAGAGAGGTTAAGCAAATTTTTAGAAGCCATTGAAAATTGCCATTTTTTTTGTCAGAACAGTAGTAGTACAACAGCTGTAGAAACAACGTATCTATGAGTAGGTTAAAGAGCTTAGTGAGAACTACCTTTTACTTGCTCCACAGCATAACATCATTCAACTCACAAACTCAATTTGGAGGGTCAGGATATTTACAAGCCTCAGAACCGGGAGGGCATGGCTCACTTCTGAGAATCACTCCAGCTTGGGCAGACTCATGTCAACAATCCAACCTGTCATCCACTGACCCATAGCAGTTTTGTATTTTTAAATGCATTTAAAATAAACCAAAATCACTTATCTGTAAAGAACAAAAAAAACTCTCCTGAGCCTCTGGAGAGCCAAAGCTCTAAGACAACAGTCAACTCAATTGTCACCTGTATATTTTAAAGAGGGGCTGCTTCAGGACACGTAAGAGGAAAAATTCTACTTGCAGATAAAGTGAATCACAGCTAACAGGTGGGGTATTCAAGCAGACAATGAATTCACACTGCCTGCATCCAATCAAGTCTCATTTAATCCCATTGGTTGCAAAATATTGAAAGAAGATTCACTGTTTGACTGTTCAAGATGGGCCAGACTTTTCTCCATTGCCCCTGTGAATACCAGTTGCATCAATTACTAGCCATCTCAATTGTTGCTATCAATGATCCAAGTCCAAACAACATTGCACAATAGGCGCTGTAATTACCCGATTACTCAACCATGACTTCTCACTCAAGCGGTCTTAATCATGCGGCAAGTTCTCCTGATGTACAACTTGAGACAGGGACAAAATCATAAATGACACAGGAAGATTGACAACTTATTTCAACAAATGCCATAGCGTCTTCGGATCGTGCCATTTGTCCACATCTAAGGAGTTTATGTACATAACAGTGTCCACAAGGGCCATGATGGCCTTTCTGTGTAATGGAAGATCTGCTGTGGGCAAAATCTGAGTGCACTAGGCCATCCTTCAGATTATGTGCCCTGATGAAAGCTATATACACGGGCCCGAATGAAAAACTGAATGCAAAGATAACAAGTGCCATCGTTTGCAGATGCTCCAAGCTATTTCTTGTGCTCATTCTGAATATTGTAATATGCACTTGTTTATCCATTTGCGCAGAGACTTGCTTCTGCAAGAGCAATGCACAATTCATGTATTTGACTCTTAAATAGGCCACCTGTACTATTCCACTCAGGTAACGTCTCTGAAGAAAGCGGGGTCAAAGGTGTGTGCAGCAGTTGAATTGATGCGCATCTCTTAAGAGAAGAGAATTAAAGTTCCCTCCTCAAAACTTGTTGAGTACCTTCACGTGCTGACCCCGTTGTATAACATCTATACCAAATCTCAACAAGGCGACACTACAATTAAAGTATGGTAGGAACGAAGAAGAAAAATACATACTGGCTGCACATCGCAAAGGATAAAAAGGTGCCCACCCATAGTTTACGCCAGGGGTCTCAAACTCCTGTCCTGGAGGGCCACAAACCAGTCAGGTTTTCAGGGTGTCCCTAATGAATATGCATGAGATATATTTGCATGCACTGCCCCATTGTATCTCAAGCATATTCATTAGGGATACCCTGAAAACCTGACTGGTTTGCGACCCTCCAGGACTGGGGTTTGAGACCTCTGGTTTACGCACTAGGGCTAACGATGGTGGTTGCAATAGTGCAAGTACTGCAGATAACATCCCTGCCACAGATAAAGGCCATAGTGAGCCTGTTCATTGGCCCACTGTGGCAGGAGATGAAAAATTTAAGAGGTTTAACTACAGTTAAGTGGAATTCTGCAGTTAAAGAGGAGATAATGTACTACTCCTAGCTTAAAAGTGAGGTTCACGACTGCCATAGTATGTGCAAAAATAGAAATTACATTTACCTGGTAATTGTAGTTCCTGGAGGATCCAGTTTAGTCCTCCACATCCGGGTAGTGCACCTCCTCCTGCAGCCTGGACCAATCAGAATCTTCTTATGGCAGGATATATGCTGCTGGAGCTCCCATCAACCCCCAGTGAACTATTAACAAAGCAGACTCAAAGAAGCAACACATGAGTTAAGTATACATGTCAAACTAGAACAGAATTTACTCCCAAGAATTAAATGACCCCCTCCCCAAACGAGGAAGCCAAACTCTGCACAGCGCCGCTGACTCCACTGAAGAAAAAATAGACAGAATCAACCATAGGACCTGAAGAGCTGGCAAAAGGAAGTAGAAGTAAAGTGCAGATATGAAAGAAACTGAGACAATGTAGCGGCACTCATTGCACGCACGCCGACCAAGGAGACTTGACACAAGGGAGGGAAGGAGGACTAAACTGGATCCTCCAGGAACTACAATTACAAGGTAAATGTAATTTCTATTTCCTGAGCGGTAATCCAGTTTAGTCCTCCACAACCGGGATGTAACAGAGCAGTTAACACCGGGCGGGACCCTTCCAACCGGCACGCAACACCGCCGACCCAAAACAAGCATCCTGAGCGGCGAACAGATCTAACCGGTAGTGTTTACTGAAGGCATGAAGAGACGACCAAGTAGCCACCCTACAAATCTCTATAGGTGGAACAAGACTATGCTCAGCCCAGGATGTCGCCTGAGCTCTGGTAGAGAGCCCTCAAACCCACCGGAACTGTCCGATTCTGCAAAATGTAAGCCGATGCAATTGCTTCCTTGATCCAGCGGGCAATGGAAGCTTTAGCCGCCGCTTCTCCTTTGCGGACCCCACCAAAAAGGACAAACAAACGATCCGTCTTACGAAACGCCGCTGAGACCTTTAAATAAATAGTGACGAAGAACTCGAACGTCAAGGCTATGTAACCCCCCGTCCGGGGACGTGTCGGCCTCCGAATGAAGGACTGGCAGAAAAACAGGTTGATTCAAATGAAAAGGGGAAACTACCTTAGGCAAAACAAAAAAAAAAAAAAAAAAAGGGCACTGGCCGAAGAACCACACGATCGAGAAATAGTCAAGAACGGCTCTCGACACGACAGTGCCTGCAACTCGGAAATGCGCCTTGCCGAACAAATCGCCACCAGAAAAACCGTCTTCAGGGTCAAATCCTTCAGCGACGCCTTTCGCAGGGGCTCAAAGGGACTGCGAACCAAAGCTTTTAAGACGAGATTCAAATCCCACGGTGGAACAGACACCCTGCGGGGCGGCTGCAATCGGGAGACCGCCTTAAGAAAACGTACGTCCGAATTCGCCCCTAGAGAAACTCCGAGGACCTTGCCCCGGTAGCACGCCAGCGCCGCCAACTGCACCTTCAGGGAACTGGCCGCCAAACCTTTGTCAAAACCGTCCTGCAAAAAACTGAGAACCATCGACACAGAAGCTGTAGCCGCGCAAACCCCACGCCGCAAGCACCAATCTTCAAACAACCTCCATACTCGCACATACGCAAGTGATGTGGAAGGCTTCCGCGCCCGGAGGAGCGTAGCAATAACTTCAGGCGAATAACCTTTCTTCCTCAACCTAACCCTTTCAAGGGCCAAACCGTAAGCGAGAACCGATCCACTTGCGGCATCCGCAGCGGACCCTGAAGCAGCAGATCCGGAAGCGATGGAAGCCTCCAAGACACCCCGTTGCGCAATCGAACCAGATCAGCATACCACGGTCTCCTGGGCCAATCCGGCGCCACCAGTAAGACCCGCCCCCGGTGCGCCTCGATGAGCTGGACGACTCGACCGATCAACGCCCAAGGGGGAAAGACAAAGGAGGCCGTCTGTCAGCCACGGCTGGATGAGCGCGTCGATGCCCTCGGACATGTGTTCTCTCCGCCGGCTGAAGAACCGCCCTGTCTTTGCAGACTGGAAAGTCGCCATAAGATCCATAACCGGAGGGCCCCATCTGCGAACTATCTGCGCGAACACCTGCGGGTGCAGTTCCCACTCCCCGGGATAGACCTGCACTCTGCTGAGAAAATCCGCGGTCACGTTGTCTTTTCCCGCGATATGTACCGCCGAGAAAGCCGTCAGACGAGTCTCCACCCACTCGAATAGGATCTCGGCCTCGCTCTCCATGGCTACACTGCCGGTGCCTCCTTGGCGGTTGATGCACCCGCACTGCCTGCCCCTTCACCAACACTTCTAGGGCTTGTAGCGCAAGCCTCACCGCTCTCAGCTTGAGACGGTTGATCGGCCAGGCAGTCTCGAGAGGACACCACGTCCCCTGCGTGTACTGCCCCTGGCTCCCCAACCCAAGAGGCTCGCATCCGTAATGAATGGGAGCCAATTGGGCTGCTCCAGAGGAACCCCAATCCGTAGGCTCGGCGAGCTCAACCACCATCGGAGAGACAGACGAACCGATTTCGGGCAAGGCAAGCGCTTGTTCAAGGAATGCAACTGGTTCGACCAGCGACGCAACAGGGCTCTCTGAAGAGGCCGCATATGAAACCTGGCCCACGGAACCACCTCCAATGTTGCCGCCATCGTACCTAACAGCCGCAGGTACCACCACGCTGAAGGAGCGGGAATCTTCAAGAATGAGCGAACGAGCCCCTGCAAGGCTTGGATGCGGCGCTCCGGCAAGCACACCAAACCTCTCGCTGTGTCGAAACGAACCCCCAGATATTCGAGGGATTGGGTTGGCACGAAAAGACTCTCTTGTTGATCACCCAACCGAGAGACCACAGCAAGGCTACCACTCTGTCCGTTGCTTGAACACTCTCCGCCTCGGACTTCGCCCGAATCAACCAATCGTCGAGGTAAGGATGGACTAAAATCCCTTCCTGCCGCAAAGCCGCTGCCACAACCACCAGGACCTTCGTGAAGGTGCGTGGAGCCGTTGCCAGGCCGAACGGCATAGCTCGAAACTGAAAGTGACCCCAGGGGAAAGCAAACCTGAGGAACTTTTGATGGGTCGCTCGTATGGGAATGTGCAAATAGGCCTCGGAGAGATCGAGGGCGGTTAAGAATTCCCCTTGCCGAACTGCTACAATGACGGACCGCAAGGTCTCCATCCGGAAATGCGGCACCCTGAGAAAACGATTCACTCCCTTGAGATCGAGAATGGGACGAAGGGAGCCGTCCTTTTTGGGCACCACAAAATAGATGGAGTAGCGACCGACGCCGAGCTCGGAAGGAGGCACGGGAATAACTGCCCCCAAATTGATGAGACGACGCAAGGTCACCTGAATGGCCTGCGTCTTCTGCATGCCCCTGCAAGGGGAAAGGACAAAAGCGTCTGGAATCGGACAAGCTAACTCCAGTGCATAACCATCTCGGATTATCTCAAGCACCCACTGATCTGAAGTTATTTGGGCCCAGAAAGAAAGAAAGCCTCGCAGACGACCCCCGATGACTTGCTTCGTCTCTGGAGCCCGCCTCGCTTCATTGTGGCTTTCGACTAAAGGAAGAGGACGCCGCAGAGGACGCTGTTGTGAATCCTCTGCTCGCCCCCCGAAAACC
This sequence comes from Ichthyophis bannanicus, assembly GCA_033557465.1. NCBI lineage: Eukaryota > Metazoa > Chordata > Amphibia > Gymnophiona > Ichthyophiidae > Ichthyophis > Ichthyophis bannanicus. Next base: position 509,226,354 of record CM066032.1, read on the forward strand.
TCGAAAACCTTGGCCCCTGAAACCATACCGGCCGCGCTGTGAGCCCCAAAGGCGGGAAGAACGAAATCTGCAAAAGTCTCGAAACTGACCCCTCGCCGGCGGTAAGTTCCTACTCATCTTAGTCTTATCTTCTGGCAGTCTACCGCCCTTAGACTCCGAGATCTTTCACCAACTTATCCAGGTCATCTCCGAACAACAATTTACCCTTAAAGGGGAGCTTACTGAGTTGGGACTTAGACGATCCATCAGCCGCCCAATTCCGTAACCATACAGATCTGCGCGCCGCTACCAAAGAAGCCATGCTATTCGCCAAGGTTCGAATCAAATCATAATGCACATCTGCCAAATATGCCGAACCAGACTCCAGCCGAGTCACCTCCAGCAACGCTTGCTGATCTAACCCCGAGGCCTGCCTCAAATGCTGAGCCCAACGCAAGCAGGCTCTAGCCACCCAAGCCCCACAAATGGAGGCCTGCAAGGACAAGGCATTGGTCTCAAAAGCCTGTTTTAAACAAACCATCCACCTTTTTATCTTGCGCGTCCTTCAAAGCCGCACTGCCCTCAACGGGGATGGTGGTTTTTTTGGTAACCGTCGACACCGCGGCATCCACCCGCGGCGACTTAAACCTCTCCTTGTCTTTATCTGCCAACGGATAGAGGCGGTTCATGGTCCAGATCCCTTTCAGGCCAGACTCAGGCTGATCCCATTCAGTCTGAATCATTTGCTCCACTACACGGTGCACCGGAAACACCACCTGAGAGTCCCGCACCGCTTGGATGAGAGGGTCCTCCAACCCGTCCTCTTCGAGAGGACGAGAAGCCGTGAGATTAAGAGCGTGAAGAGATTCCGTGATCAACGGCACCAGCTCCTCTTTACGGAACACCTGAATAATCCGGGCTTGATCTTCAGGCTCGGGGATTTCACCATCCTCCAACCCTTCAACACCAGCCTCCGGTTCTACATCAGCATCAGGATCTGGCCAGCTCAAGTCGTCGTGGGCTATGTCCAGGGCCCGAAAACGCTTGGCGGCCGGCTGGCCGTCCTGCCTGGCCTCCCCACCTGGGGAAGCAGATAGTGGCGCCGGCCAAGCCTCTGGCAACTTGCCCAAGCGCCCCAAACGAAAGGCCTGGTGCATAAGAAGGACAAAGTCAGGGGAAAAATCCGTGAAAGAAGACTCCGCTGTCGCAATCGGCCAGGCACTCACCTGCCCTGTAGGAAGGGCCGTAGCCCCAGATGCAAGAGATCCAGGAGAGGGGTCGCTGTCCGCCTGAACTGCCGGACTGGACAACTCCTTCTGCTCCATTTGTTGTTCTAAAGTGGTGGAGACTGAGGCGCAGCCCCTGCAGACCCCAGAGTCATCCACCACCCCCCTGCGGGAACCGCAGATAACACACTGCGTCCTGGAGGCCATATAGGCAGAGTAGCCCCCACCAAAGGAGGAACTGCTGCACTCTGATGTTAAAATAAAGAAATAAAGATACACTTTTTTTTTTTTTTTTACAACTAACCCCTGGAAAGGGAGAAGCCCCCCCCCCCCAGCAAAAACGCCAGGTTAATAAAACACCAAGTGAAAGCAAAAAAGCACTGCAGCCCTCTGCATGTCAGGCTGGAAAAAAGAAAAACCAGAGCTTCAAAATGGCCGCCGGGACACCTCAGCCCGCGATAAAAAAAGGGCGCAAAAATCAACAAGAAGCACAGAAGGCAAAATTAAAATCAATAAAAAAAAATAAATGAAATCACCAAAAACTCACCGCACTTGGGCAGAATCGCGGATGCTAACACACCACTCGAATCCTGAGTGGGAGCCCGCGATTACACCGGTCTGTTAGCCAGAACAAGGAAGACAGTGTGACAGCAAAGCCAGCCTACCATATCGGGGCTGCTGAGAGACAGACCGGTGACTGATCAGGCAGAGCTCTCCTCCGGTCAGTCTAGGAGGAGAGAACTCGCCGCGGAAGGGAAGGCACGGCTGCAGCAAAATCAGCAGTGCAGACTCGGCCCCCCGATTATTCAATCCGTGAAAACTTTATTTACTCTTTTTTAAAAGCTATAGCTACAATAAATAAATGAAAGAAAACAAGAGTAGGGAAAAACAAAATTTGTCAAAGAAAAAGTACTCTAGTGTTGCCTCTAAGCTGTCCCTAAGTGAGCCTAACTACAGGCACACACGTCCTCCAGCTGCAAGGAGACTGGACACACTGGGGGCTGATGGGAGCTCCAGCAGCATATATCCTGCCATAAGAAGATTCTGATTGGTCCAGTCTCCAGGCTGCAGGAGGAGGTGCACTACCCGGATGTGGAGGACTAAACTGGATTACCGCTCAGGAACTAACCCATTTGGAGAAACTATCCCGATAGAAACCTATTAGTAAGTTTCCTGACTCTCAAGATTTGCTCAAAGGGCAGTGCCTTCTTTAATTTGTAAAGGTGATGACTATTAAAATGTAATAAATTATTAAGGTCTACTCTTTTCCGATAAAGTGATTTAACAAGTTAACCTTCCTGTAATGTTACCGTGTTATGTGTATAAACTCTTTAGATGTGAACAAATGACACAATCCGAAGACACTATGGTGTTATTCATTGCAACATGTTACAAACTATCAATCTTCCTGTGTCACTTATACGATTATTTGTCCCTGTCCCAAGTTGTACATCAAGAAAACTTGACACATAATTAAGAGCCACTTAAGCGAGCATAAGTCATGGTTGAGCAATCAGGTAGTTACAGTACCTATTGCGGAACATTGTTTAGACTTGGATTATCAATGGCAATAAAGGTAAATTAGTCTTACCTGCTAATTGTAGTTCCTTTAGGGACTCAAGTCTAGTCCCCACCTCTGGGTTTTGCTCCTCCTCCAGCAGCTTGGAGACTGATAAACATCATCCTTTTTCTGATGTCACTGGTATATCCTGTGAGGATCCGCCTCTCTGCTCCAGTTATCTATTGACAAAGCAAACTCGCCAGAGCAACAATTAAGTAGCACACAGAAACCAAACTATAACCAACCCCAAATCCTAAGATAACAAAAAAAAAAAAAAAAAAAGAAAAATAATGTGTATTTCATAAAAGACCACCTAGCTCCGCCACCAGTAATAGAACCTATCAGGCCTGCTCCTCCCATAAACTGAGGAGAGTGCCCTACTTTACCACCCTGTTCGCTATCCTGCTTAACTTCTTACCTGTGTAGTTCTCCTGCTTCAGGCATAGCATCCACCAAGAACCAACCTGGGAGGGATTCGGGACTAGACTTGAGTCCCTAAAGGAACTACAATTAGCAGGTAAGACTAATTTACCTTTCCTTAGCGGTTCTCAAGTCTAGTCCCCACCTCTGGGTAAGTAACAGAGCAGTAAATCATTGGGAGGGACCCGCTAGCCCCGCCTGAAGCACGGCAGAGCCAAAACACGCATCCCCGTGTTGCTGAACATCCAGACGGTAATGCTTGATGAAAGGGCCCAATGACGACCAAGTCGCTGCCTTGCAGATCTCCACCGCCGTCACCTTACCAACTTCTGCCCAAGAAGCCACTTGCGCTCAAGTAGAATGAGCCCTCAAGCCTTCAGGAACTGGCTTCCCCTTCAAGACATAGGCGGAAGCTATGGCCTCTTTAATCCACCTGGCAATGGAAGCTCGGGACGCTGACTCTCCCTTTCGTGGCCCCCCCAAACAATACAGACAGCCTATCCATTCTGCGGAATCATTCCGTCCTCCGCAGATACTTCAAGGCCCTACGGATATCCAAAACATGGGCCTTATCGGCGGAAGCCGACAACCTCTGATCTCGGAACACCGGTAGAGCTACCCCCTGATTCAAGTGAAACGGTGAAACCACCTTGGGTAAAAATGAAGGAACAGGTCTCAACACCACCTTGGCGCCATGGAAAGACAGAAACGGCTTCTTACAAGACAAAGCCTGCAACTCCGAAATTCGCCTAGCTGAACAAATAGCCACCAAGAACACGACCTTGAGTGTGAGATCCTTCAAGGACGCCCGCGACAGAAGTTCAAACTGTTCCCAACCTAGCGCCTCCAGCACCAAGGGAAGGCTCCATCTCGGAGCTATTTGTCTACACGGAGGCCTAAGCAGACCTACCGCTCTCAAGAATCTCTTAACATCCGGGTGCGACCCAACCGCCATACCTGCTACCTTTCCCCTGTAACAGGATAACGCCACAACCTGCACCTGCAGGGACGCTGCCGACAAACCTTTCTCCACACCATTTTGCAAGAAAGCCAACAGTTGTGGGATAGTTGCTCTCAATGGCTGCAACTGCTGCTCCAAACACCAATGCTCGAAGATGCGCCAAACCCTAATGTACGCCAACGAAGTAGACCGCTTCCGCGCTCTCAACAGCTTGTCAATAACTGCCGCCGAATAGCCCTTCTTGGCTAGCTGCGCCCTCTCAATAGCCAGGCCGTAAGCGAGAACCAATCCACGAACGGCATGCGTAGAGGCCCCTGCGTCAACAGGTCCCCCCCCAGAGGCAGCTTCCATGGCTCCGCTACGAATAGACGACGCAGATCTGCGTACCAGGGTCTTCTGGGCCAATCTGGAGCTATCAGTATCACTTCGCCCCGATGACCCTCGATACGCTGCACCACCTTTCTGATCAGCACCCCAGGCGGAAACACGTAAAGCAGCTGCTGCTCTGGCCATGCCTGAATGAGCGCATCCAGGCCCTCTGACATCTTTTCTCGCCTTCTGCTGTAAAAGCGACTGGCTTTTGCCGACTGAAACGTTGCCATTAGGTCCATCACAGACATCCCCCATCGCCTCACCAGCATCTCGAACACTTCCTGTTGTAGAACCCATTCCCCTGGGTCCACCTTGACCCTGCTCAGGAAATCAGCTTCCACATTGTCCACCCCGGCTACATGCACCGCCGATATCGCTGGCAGATGCTCTTCGGCCCACTCGAATAACTGCTCCGCTTCGGCCTCCAGATGGACGCTGCTTGTGCCGCCCTGTCAGTTGATGTAGGCCACCGCTGTCGCATTGTCGCATTACACATCCCACTTCAACATCTCAGGAAGTCACATTTGGACCGTCAGCAACACCAAGCCCTGAAGTGTGCACTCATCAACGCAAGGTCAATACGTACAAAATGGCCAATAATTACCGATCTGGTCACAACCCATAACCTTGATATCATCATGATCACGGAAACTTGGCTATCAGAATCTGACAACGCAATCATCAACCAGATGTTACCCACAGGTTTTTCAGTCCACACATGCCATAGAACCAATCAGAGAGGAGGAGGAACACTCATTCTCGTCAAAACTTCCCTAGGCTTCCAGATGTGCAACTCAACCAGCACAGTCCACCTGGACTCCCTCACCATAACAAATAACACCTGCACGATCAACCTACTGTACCGAGCACCAACACCATCCTCAGAGGATCTTGCAACGATAATGGGCCTCGCCTGCAACTCAAACAGACCACGATCCCAGAACTGGATCCTAGGTGATTTCAACCTGCCTACGCTACATGAATCTCAAGCCTCTGCTTTCCTAGAAGCATTACAAGATCTAGGATATGAGCAACTAGTCATTAACCCCACCCACGTCAAGGGAAACAAACTTGACCTGATCTTTGCCCCACAGACGGATAAGGATACCACCCCACTAATACCACCTACCATAACTCCTGTGCCATGGTCCGACCACAGCCTGATTCAATTCCAGATACCTATTAACACACACAATAAAAACTCCAACAAAACCAACACTGCCCACGAACCCTCTTTGAAGCGCTTCCGCCCCTTTAATAAAGAAGAGCTTCGAGAGAATATCCTCCCACTCCTCAACAACATACCACACGACCTAGATGCATTGGTGTCCACCTGGGACGAGAGCCTCAAGACCATTTCATGCATACCAGCCACAAATAAAACAAAGAAACGAGACCATGCACCATGGTATACCAAAGACCTCCGAGACTCACTCAAGTGCCTGCGCAGGCTAGAGAGAAGATGGCGTCGGTCTCACTCTACGGTTGCACAAGATACTTACATCGCTCACCTAAGAGTACACCGCGATGAATTAACAAAAAAGCGGAAACAATATCATTCCGACATCTTGAAGCGGTCACTAAACAAGCCCCACGACCTCTTCAATATAGTGAAATCTCTCATTAGAGAACCTCCTGCAGACCAGTCACAGATGCCACACCCCCAGGCATACTCCAACTATTTACAGTCAAAAATGGTCCAGACTACTACATCTGCAACCAACTACCTTCAACCTGAAGTGACCCAGGATGGTACAACCTCGAACTCCGCGGAAAACAGCTCTCAGCATACCTTGCCCCAACCATCACCACTATACAAATTTGAAAAAATATCACGCAGAGAGATTGAAGACACAATCGCTGCAATCAACCCTACTACCGCACCCAATGACCCATGCCCTGCTTTATGGATAAAGGAGTTACGATGTGACTTAAGCCAATATCTGAGCGAATTAATAAACCAATCTCTTACAACCGGATCGTTTCCACAAAGTCTGAAACAAACATCCATCAGACCACTGCTAAAAAATAACAAGCTGGACCCATCGAAAGTGGAATCATACAGACCAATTTCAAGCATACCCATGCTTGCCAAAGTAATCGAAAAGTTAGTACAGCGCCAAATCCAACAGCATATTGATACTGAAGCCCCATTGGATCCTTCCCAGCATGGGTTCAGAGAAGCACATGGGGTTGAAACCCTCCTCACCAACCTATTTGACCATCTAGTCTCTGGAACCGACAAAATTCATCAAGGATTCGCCCTCATATTCCTCGACATCGCTGCGGCTTTTGACTCGGTGAGTCACAAGATACTCATACAACGCCTCAGCGAGAAAGGAATTCAGGGAACAGCCCTAAAGTGGTGCAAGTCATACCTGACTAATAGATGGCAACATGTAAGGTCAGGCTCCACAACCTCCGAACCATTTTTACAAAACCAGGGTGTACCACAGGGCTCGTCACTATCTGCATTGATGTTTAACATCTACATGCAGCCCATATGTGCCCTAGCACGTTCATTTAAGGTCAACTGTTTAGCCTACGCAGATGACATCCTCCTATACATCCCATTCAGGACTAACCAACCGGACCTCTCCCCTCTAACAAGATGTTTTGAGGCAGTAGCAGAATGGTTCAGCACACAAAACATGAGAATCAACTACAGTAAAACAGATGTCCTTTTCATCTCAAGGAACCAGGACTTCACCCCTCCACTCTCTTTAAAAATCGGCAACACAGAACTGAAAACCAAATCCACAATCCGCTACCTTGGCGTTACACTGGATCAACACCTGGATCTGAAAACTCACATAAAAAAAAACACAGTAAAAACAGTATACATGAAAATAAAGACCTTAAAACATCTCCGACCGCTACTCGACTTCAGCGACTACCGATCGATCTATCAGGCATTAATATTACCTTATTTCGACTATGCCAACGTAATTCTACACGGTCTCCCTCAAGCAACGCTAGCTCCCCTCCAGTTTGCAATGAACACTGCTGCAAGAGTACTAACAGGGGCTTCATGGAGAGAGCACATAACGCCAGTACTGATGAACCTCCATTGGTTACCTGTTCAAGCAAGAACCCTCCACAAAGTTCTAACCTTAACTTTCAAAGCCTCAAACACTCTGACCCCCACAGCCCTCAGCAAGATGATACATAAAGTACCACAGAACAGAAATAGAAGATCCATGATGCAAAACACCCTAGAGGTCCCAAAAGTAATAACAAAATGCACGAGAACAACAACAAATAGGGCCTTTACGATTTACGCTCCCAGAGCATGGAATGCTCTCCCTACCTATATTCGGAACATCACTTACCTAACCCACTTCAGGAAGGCAATAAAGCAGCACCTGTTCACTACATACTACCCTGAATCTAGCCTTAGTAACCATACATATGGCCCCCCAGACAATCTCTCATTACAAGTAAACAATCAGACTCAGCATGAAAAAGGATAATCAACTGATCGCTCAGAATGTACCCCAGTGTAAATAAAATGTAGATATGTTCTGCCTGAAATCAGGTACCAGTGTGATACAATGTATAGAATTAAGAATGTACATAGTTTCCCCCAGTTACTTCCAAGTTGATCTCCCTGTTTATTGTAAATACAACTCAAAGTTCCTTGTGCTGTATAGTTGATATTAAATGTAAACCGCTCTGATCTAAAATAGAGCAGTATAGAAGAACTGTTAAATAAATAAATAAAATAAAAATAAATTGTCGGAAAACACTCGAACTGCCTGCCCGCTCGCTCAGCCGGTGCTGAAACTCCCGCAGCGCGAGAGTCACCGCTCTCAACTCCAATCTGTTGATCGACCAACACCTTTCTTGCTCGCTCCAGTGGCCTTGTGCGAAGCTTCCCTGAAAATGAGCCCCCCATCCTGACAGACTGGCATCTGTCGTCAGGGGTACCCAAGAAAGCGCCTCCAACGGCATCCCCACCTCCAGGGCCTCGGGGCGCAACCACCAGAGCAGGGCCTGCTGCGCCTCCTCCGGACACGGAAGCACCTGTGACAGGGGATTGTTTTGGTGCGACCATTGTCTGAGCAGAGCCCGCTGCAGCGGCCTCATGCGAGCCCTCGCCCACAGTACCACCTCCAAGGTTGCTGCCATTGTCCCCAGCAACTGTAGATAGTGCCATGCCGTAGGCGGCCGTCTGTCCAGGAACCGCCGGACTAAGGCTCGCAGCCCGATCGCCCGCTGACGTGGCAGAAAAATCCGTCCCGCCTCCGTATCAAAATGGGCCCCCAGATATTCTAGATGCTGCGGAGGAGTCAACTGGCTCTTTGACACATTGACTACCCAACCGAGACTCTGCAGAAACTCCACTACTGTCACCGCCTCGCTCTCCACTCAGATCAACCAATCGTCCAAGTACGGGTGAACTAAGACACCCTCCTTTCGCAACGCTGCAGCCACCACCACCACCACTTTGGTAAACGTTCGTGGAGCAGTGGCCAGCCCGAAAGGCAAAGCCCAGAACTGAAAATGGCCCACGGGAACCGCAAAATGGAGAAACATCTGATGCTCCTCCCGGATCGGGATGTGCAGGTATGCTTCCGAAAGGTCTAACGCCGTAAGAAATTCGCCCTGTCTTACCACCACAATCACGGATCTCAACGTTTCCATATGAAAAAGGGACACGCGCAGACACCAATTCACTCTTTTTAGATCCAGGATAGGCCAAAACGTTCCTCCTTTTTTGGGCACTATGAAGTAAATGGGGTACCGACCGCAGCCATATTGGTCTAAAAGAACCGGCACAATGGTGTTCAAATCCAGAAGCCTCTGAACCGTTTCCCGCACCGCCGCGGCCTTGCCTGGCGCTTTGCAAGGCGACTGCACAAACGAGTCCCGTACCGGCCTTAGCAGCTTCAACGCATACCCTTCGCGAATCACCTCTAACACCCACTGATCCGTTGTTATCTGGACCCAGGCAGCGTAAAAATCCCGTAACCGACCTCCTACGGGCACCACCCCCACCTGGACCCTCCGCATCTCATTGTGACTTTCGCTGGTTCGTAGGAGGAAGAAGAGGCCGCGAACCCTCTTCCTGCTCCCCGAAAGGGACGATACCCCTGCGTCCACATGGGAAAACGACCTCTTTGAGCCGACTGAACCTAGGAAAGCGGAACTGACGAAACTCTCTCTGCTGCCCCCGGGCCGCAGGCGACCACCGCCCCTGCTTTGGCTTATCCTCTGGCAGTCTACCTCCTTTCGACTCACCCAAATCCTTAACTATCTTTTCCAAGTCTTCTCCAAATAGCAAACGTCCTCGGAAAGGAAGCTTACTGAGCCTGGCTTTGGACGACCCATCTGCTGCCCAATTGCGCAGCCAGAGGTATTGGCGGGCCACTATCACCGACGCCATGCTCTTAGAGAGGCCCCGAATGAGGTCGTAATGTATATCAGCCAGATAAGCGGACCCCGACTCCAATCTAGCTGATTCTCCCACGGAATTTTCCCCATGCTCTCCTTGAATGCGTTGTGACCAACGCAGGCATGCTCGCGCCACCCATGCCCCACAGATCGTTGCGTGCATGGAAAGCACATTCACCTCTAACATTTGCTTTAACAAAGTATCCAACTTTCTGTCCTGAGAATCCTTGAGAGCCGTACTGCCCTCCACGGGGATGGTAGTCCTCTTTGTCACCGCCGAAACAGTGGCATCCACCGAATTTAAACTAACTGGCCTGTAGTTTTCAACCCAGTCTAAGACGTGATAATGTGGAAAGACAGAGCTTTATTTCTATAAGACCAATGACAACCAGACACAGGCCGTGTTTCTATACCCTTTGTCAGGGGTTAGTCTGGCAAATACTCTGTTTAAGAATGTTAGGCCAAAAGATCCTGTAACCTTCTGTTCTAGTATATAATGCTGTACAAACTGCAGCAAAGAACCTTGAAAGAATAGCACAGTGGAGAAACTCTTATTGGAGAGACGTCGGCTCATGCGCCCTTGCTTTGCAGCAAAATGATGCTTGCACAAACCTTCAAGGAATGACACAGTGTGAGAACTCTTGTTGGAGAGACAGCCAAAAAAGTGTAGTACCTTTGCAGCAAAGTGATGCAGAACTCTTCAAAGAACGGCCGATAAGAGGTTTCACACTGTGCCATTCCTTGGAGGTTCATGCAAGCATCAATTTGTTGCAAAGGTACTGCACTTTTTTGGCTGTCTCCCCAACAAGAGTTTTCATACTGTGCCTTCTTATGAAAAGTTCTGAAGAGTTCTCACACTGTCAGCATTCCTTGAAGGTTTGTGCAAACATCATCGGAACTGTTCAAACCACTCTGAGTTCCGAAAAAAGTTAAAACCCTTCTTTTCCTTGAACATTTTTCCCTTCCACCTTAGCTCATAACATCTACATCTTCCTCCCTATTCCTTCTGCAACTCTAAAATTCTTTTACACAACCATATGGCTCATTGTAAATTCTTATGTAAATAGTTGATCTTTGATCTTTGTAATTAGTTCTTCTCGTTACCATATTTATTCATCGTTATCTTGTTCCATGTAAACAGTTGAAACATACTGCTAAATATGTTTTATGTAAACCGTCTTGAGTTGTAGAAAGACAGTATATAAAATTTGTTAAATAAATAAATTTTGCTGCAAAGCAAGGGCGCATGAGCATCTCTGATAAGAGTTTCTCCACTGTGCCATTCTTTGAAGGTTCTTTGCTGCAAAGTTTATACAGCATTATTATATACTAGAACAGAAGGTTACAGGATCTTTTGGCCTAACATTCTTAAACAGAGTATTTGCCAGACTAACCCCTGACGAAGGGTACTGAAACACGGCCTGTGTCGGGTTGTCATTGGTCTTATAGAAATAAAGCTCTGTCTTTCCACATTATCACATCTAAGACTGGGTTCTTCATCTTACGTGATACTTGCTTTTGTTGTGGTGCACCCTGTAGTTTAACATCCTTACTTCTGCTTTTGTGTAAAGGGACTACACGTGCCTCTCTCCAGGCCTTTGGCACCACTCCCGACTCCAACGGGGCATTGAAAAGATCAGTCAGAGCAGCTGCTAGAATGTCAAAGTTCCCTTAGTATTCTAGGGTGTATCCCACCCAGTCCTCTTTGTCTACTTTAAGTTTAGCTAGTTTCTCAAGAACACAGTCTTCTAAAAATTGTTCAAGATGCCCCTCACTTCTGTTGCTGTTTGTGGGCGTTTTCTGAGGTCCTGCTCCTGGTTCTTCATCTGTGAACACAGAACAGAAATTTGTTAAGCAATTCCACCTTATTCTCATCAGCTTCTACATATTCCTCCCCTTCACCCTTGAGTCTGACCACTTTTGCCCTTCCTCTTCTCATTAACATATCTGAAAAATGTCTTATCCCCCCATTTTACTGCATTGGCTATGTCCTCCTCTTTCTGAATCTTTGCTTTCCCGACTACTTTGCTAGCTTCTCTAAGATATTCCAAATATAAATGCCTGTCTTCCTCTCTATGATCTCTTATATTTCATGAAAGCCTCCAATCTTTTTATCCACCTTTTCAGCAACTTCTTTCGAAAACCATAGTGGTCTCCTTTTCCTTTATTTATCATTTTAACAAAAAGGTTGATTGCCCTTAAAATATCCCCTTTCAGTTTTGCCCATTGTTTTTCTACATCCCCCAGCTGTTCCCATCCCATTAACAACACCCTGAGGTATTGGGCCCATCTTGGCAAAGTTAGTTTTCCTAAAGTCTAAGATCCTCACTTTTGAATGGATTTTAAACAGCCCTAGTCCTAAATATTTTATTTAACAGTTTTTATATACCGCCTTATCATTAAACCAAAGTGGTTTACATTATAACTCAAACATTTACAAAGAACACCATCTGGTGATCACTGGCTGCAAAATGATCTTCCACTATAACATCAAAAACACTTTCACCATTGGTAAGGACCCATTCACATATGGCCCATTCGCATATGGGTTCTGTAACCAGTTGCCTGAATAGTTCTCCCTGTAGAGAATCCAGGATCTCCTTACTTCTAGATGATACTACAGCAGGAATGTGTCAAACATCTGGCACACTGAAATCCCCTATCAATAGCACTTCCCCTTTCCTAGCAATACTGCGTATGTCTTCAATTAATCCACCTCTTCCTCCTGCGAAGGAGGTCTGTATATCACACCAATGCAAACAGATTTCTCTTTACCTCTTTCTAGTTTAACCCAAAGTGCCTCCTCTCTCCCTTGTAAGCTCTGTAGTTCCAAAGCTTTAATATATATATTTTTTTTACCTATAGTGCCACTACTCTTCCCCTTCTTCCTACCCCGTCCTTTCTGAATAAAGTATAGCCTGTTATAGTTACATCCCAGTCATGGTTTTCTGTGAACCACGTTTGCATAACTGCCACTAAATCCAGTCAGTTTCTCCCATTAAAGCTTCAACATCTGGGATCTTATTTCCCATGCTATGGGCATTTATACACACTGTTTTCCATATGCTGTTCCTTTTACCCATTTCCATAAAGCTATTTAATGTTTTACTTCCCTGGAGGCTTTCTTTACCCATCCGCAACCTCTTCAATAGATTAGCCAGTCTGCTACTGAAGACATGGCATCCATCTGTCCAAGAAAAGGTCAACATCTCTGCTCTGCAGCCCTTGGAACAGCATCCCATGGTCCAGAAAACCAAAACGTTCTCAATGACACCATCCATCTCCAGGATGCTAGCTTCTCTGCCTTGGCCTTTACCCTCAACAGGGAGGATTAAACAGAACACCACCTGCGCCCCTATCTGCTTCACCCTCTGTCCCAGAGCCAAGTCGTTACTTTTGATATGCTCAGAGGGATACTTGGCAGTATCATTTGTGCCGACATGGATTAGCAACATTGGGTAATAGTCAGTGGACTTGATTAGTCTTGGCAAACTTTCTGTAACATCTCAGATTTTGGCACCCGGCAGACAGCATACCTCTCTGGACAAGACTGGTCGGCATTATCTCTTTGCCTGCTTGAATCTCAAACCTTATTTAAATGACCACTAGTTGTGGTCCCCTTTACCCACAAGTAGGATTTTGTTTGCTGTTACATGAGTCCTGAAGCAATCCCTCTTTAAAATACACAGGCAAAACAAGTACGGTTGTGGCTTACAGCTTTGGCTATCTAGAGGCTCAGAGGAGTTTTCTTCTTTACAGCTAAGTGGTTATGGTTGGTTTTTGATACATTAAAAAATACAAAACTACTTATGGGCCAGTAAATGACGGGTTGAGCATTGTTGGCGTGAGTCTGCACAAGCTAGAATGATTCCTGGCAGTGGGCCATGCCCCCTGGTTCTGAGGCCCATAAATATCCTGACCCTCTAAGTGAGTTTGCAAGTTGAAAACTACAGGCTGGTTAGTTTAACTTCGGTGGCGAGTAAATTATTGGAAACGCTGCTGAAAGAGAAAATAAATAGTGAGGTTTCTGGAGTCCAGTGGATTACAGGATCCGAGGCAGCATGGATTCACCAGAGGCAGGTCTTGTCAGACAAATCTGATTGATTTCTTTGACTGGGTGATCAGGGAGTTGGACCGAGGGAGAGCTCTAGATGTGGTGTATTTAGATTTCAGTAAAGCCTTTGACACTGTTCCTCACAGGCGACTTATAAACAATTGACCACCCTAGTGATGGACCCTAAATTTACTGCTTTAGTTAGAAATTGGTTGGGTGGGAGGCGACAAAGAGTACAGGTAAATGGAGCTCACTCTGAAGAGAAGGATGTTACCAGTAGTGTGCCCCAGGAATCTGTCCTTGGTCCGATTCTTTTTAACATCTTTGTTAGTGATATAGCGGAAGGGCTGTCGGGTAAGGTTTGCCTCTTTGCGGATGATACCAAAATGTGCAATAGAGTAGACACCCAGGAAGGTGTAGATAACATGAGGAGGGATCTAGCTAAGCTTGAAGAATGGTCTAGAATTTGGCAGCTGGGATTTAATGTTAAAAAATGTAAGGTCATGAATTTGGGTTGCAGCAATCCAAGGGAGCAATATAGTATAGGGGGTGAAGTACTTTTGTCCACTAAAGAACAACGGGACCTAGGCGTGGTTGTGTCTGATGATCTTAGAGTAGCTAAACAGGTAGAAAAGGCGACTGCAAAAGCTAGAAGGATGCTTGGGTGCATACGGAGAGGAATGGCTAGCAGAAAAAAAGGAGGTAATAATGCCTCTCTATAAGTCTTTGGTGCGACCTCATTTGAAGTATAGTGTGCATTTCTGGAGACCACACCTTCAAAAGGATGTGAACAGGATGAAGTCGGTGCAGAGGGTGGCTACTAAAATGATTAGTGGTCTTCATTATAAAGCATATGAGGACAGACTTAAGGATCTTAATATGTACACCTTAAGAGGAAAGGCGGGATAGAGGTGATATGATTGAGATGTTTAAATACCTCTGTGGCATAAATGTTTAAATTGAAAGCAAGTTCTGCTACGAGGGGACATGGGATGAGGGTGAAGGGAGATAGATTCAGGAGTGATATGCGGAAATATTTCTTTACGGAAAGGAGTAGTGGATCCATGGAATAGTCTCCCAGTGGAGGTGGTAGAGATGAGGACAGTAACTGAATTCAAAAAAGCATGGGACAAAACACAGAGGATCTCTAAAGGCAAAAAGGGGACTGTTGTAGTTGTTGGTATGGAAGGACAGACTAGATAGGCCAGCGATGGCGAACCTATGGCACGCGTGCCAGCTGTGGCACGCGAAGGCCTTGCAGCTGGCACGCGGGAAGGTCCGCATTTAAAAGGTCCCAAATTTAAAAAAAAAAAAAACCAAACAAACCGGCTGCTTCTGCCGCGGCAGCCTCAAGAGCTCTGCCGCGGCAGCCTCAAGAGCTCTGCCGCGGGGCCCCCCCCCTGCCCGGCAGAGCCTCCCTGCATCATCTACCTTCAAGTCGCAAAACGCGGGCTTCTTTCAGAGCCGCGAGAGTTTCCTTTCTCGCGGCTCTCCCGCGAGAAAGGAAACTCTCGCGGCTCTGAAAGAAGCCCGCGTTTTGCGACTTGAAGGTAGATGATGCAGGGAGGCTCTGCCGGGCCGGGGGGGGGCCCCGCGGCAGAGCTCTTGAGGCTGCCGCGGCAGAGCTCTTGAGGCTGCCGCGGCAGAGCTCTTGAGGCTGCCGCGGCAGAAGCAGCCGCTTTGTTTGGGGTTGTTTTTTTTAATTTGGGATGATAGGGGGGAAGGGGGTTTAGGACTGGTAATGGGCTATGGTGGGGAGGCTAAGACTGGAAATGGGCTGATGGGGGGGGGGGTTAGGACTGGTAATTGGCCATGGGGGGGGGGCTAAGACTGGAAAGGGGCTGATGGGGGGGTTAGGACGGGTAATTCGCCCGGCTGGGCGGCACGCACACGTAATAGGCCCGGGGGGGGGGAGGACTGGTAATTGGCCGGGGGGGGGGGGGTAGGACTGGTAATTGGCCGGGGGGGGGGGTAAGACTGGAAAGGGGCTGATGGGGGGGGTTAGGACTGGTAATTGGCCAGGGGGGGGGGTAGGACTGGTAATTGGCCAGGGGGGGGGGTAGGACTGGTAATTGGCCGGGGGGGGGTAGGACTGGTAATTGGCCAGGGGGGGGGGTTAGGACTGGTAATTGGCCGGGGTTAGGACTGGTAATTGGCCATGGGGGGGGCTAAGACTGGAAATGGGCTGATGGGGGGGGGGGGTTAGGACTAGTAATGGGCCATGGGGGGTGCTAAGGCTGGAAGTGGGCTGGTGATGGTGATGGTGATTTGGGGGGGGTAGGACTAGTAATGGGCTATGGGGGGGGCTAAGACTGGAAATGGGCTGATGGGGGGGTTAGGACTGGTAATGGGCTATGGGGGGGCTAAGACTGGAAATGGGCTGAGTGGAAGGAGGGCTTGAACTGCAAATAGCTGATGGGATTGGGGCTTGGAATGGAAATGGGTTGTGAGGGGGAGGGAGCTAGGACTGGAAATGGGTGAGGGGGGGCTAGGACAGGAAATGGGCTGATGGAGGGGCTAGAATAGGACTGGAAATTGGCTGTTGGGGGGGTGCTAAGATTGGAAATGGGCTGTGGTGGGGGTTTGGATTGAAATGGACTCATGAAGGGGCTAGAACTGGAAGTAGGCTCATGGGGGGCTTGGATTGGAAATGGACTGAGTGGAGGGGAGCTAGGATTTGACATGGGCTGATGGTGGGGCTAGGAAAGGACTAGAAATGGGCTCATGGGGGGCTGGGTTTGGAAATGAGCTGATGGAGGGACTCGGATGGGACTGCAAATAGATGGGGGAGCTAGGACTGGAAATGGGCTTATGGGGGTTAGGACTGGAAGTGGGTTGATGAGGGGGGGCTAGGACTGGTATTGGGTTGGGAGGTTGCTAGGACTGGAAATGGGTTGGGGGGCTGCTAGGACTGGAAATGGGCTGATGCAGGGACTAGAAGGGAATGGATGCTGGGTGAGGCTGGAACTAGAAGGGAGCTGGTGTTGGGGGAGGATTAGAATGGGATGGGGCTGGGAGAGTAAAATGGAGAGGGGAAAAATATTTTGTGTGGGAGGGATAAAAAAATCTACAATTGGCCGGGTATTGGGAGAATAAGTGGGGATTGAGGATGGAGGGGTAAATTTTGAGTAGATGAAATAGGAATGAGGAAAGAGCAAAAGGAGAAAGATTAGTATGTTAAAGCAGATGTAGAGAGAGAATGGAAAAAAAAACCAAGAAGACAGAAGAAAGGACAAATGGACAGCAGATGGAGAGTTAGGAGAAGACACGAAGAAACCAGAAGAAAGTGGCTGGAGCAATTGCAACTGAAAAAAAATGCACAAAAGGTAGAAAAATCTCTCTTTATTTTGAATTTATTAACTGGAATATGTCAGCTCTGGGAAATGTGCATCATTAATTTTTGCGCTTTGTTTAGTACAAGAGGAAATTAATTTATAGTTTTATTTCTACAGTGTTGTTGTATATTCCAAGTTTGGCTTTTGGGATTCCCAGTTTAATTATTGTCTTCCTGTTTTTAAATTGTGATTCCTTGTTTGGTGATGGTCTGTTCTGCATGTGTAACTGAGCTGAGGTATTCTGTTTATATAATTCCTATTTGACATTGCCACTTGTTCTTTCCCCAGTAGGTCATGTATTGTTGTTCTCTGAAATGTATTGGTTTAATATTTGCAGTGTTGCCTTTTGATAGTTAGGGTATGGTGCTTTGTGAGTCCTGGTAGTACTGTTAGGATACGGCGGGTTTGCTATGGGTTCTAAATGGGCAGCGTTTGTAGTAGTTCCTAATGTGCCTGGCGGTTGGTACTGGATTATAGTAATGTAGAAACCTTTTAGTCTTTCTTTATCCATATACTCATTAAGAGGCATGTTTACTAAAAGTTAGTGTATGGTAACATTATGCAAATATTTATGCAAATGAGGCACCTTATGCAAATGAGGCTTTAATGGACGTGCTGGCACTTTGAGGAAATTCTTTGGTTTTGTGCGGCAGTTTGGGCACTCGGGCTCAAAAAGGTTAGCCATCACTGAGATAGGCCATGTGGTCTTTTTCTGTCAACATAGTTCTATGTAGAATGTTGTTATGCTTTGGAGCAAGTGAAAGGTAGTTCTCACCAAGCTCTTTAACCTACTCAGATACATTGTATTTACAGCTCTTGTGCTCCTATTGTATTTATCTTTGGGCTGTGTGGAGTTTATTTTCATTGGTATTTTCATCAAAACAGACAAAACAAAACCAAGTAGTAATGAGCGAGTCTGAAACTTACAAAAAAAGAGCATTTGAGGAAGCATCATGCCTCAGATCAGTGCTCATTTCTTGAAGGCAAAGTGGACCAATCTAAAAGCACTAAACACAGATTTAGGAAATAAAATTTTGGCATTTAACAATGCTTGAACTTGAACTAAAATGGGTTATGTAGAAAGGGACGCGAAGGTGGGCTAAGGCCTCATGGAGAAAATTTAGAGTGCGAGAACAGCTCTGAATATGCTGTTTCACAGGGGGTGTTTATGTGTAAGTGGGACAATCAAGGTTACATCTTGCAAGACAGGGAACCCATGTTTATAGGAAGCTGTCCTGAGCTATATGTGTTTTATGCTTGGCTTTACCCGAAACATGCAGATAAAGGCGAAGCAAAAAGCATGACAAGAGTGATAAGGCAAATGAATTTATAGCGTGGCAGGTTTTTCCTAATAAAAGAAAGTGCTGTGGACAAGCAAATTAAGGAAGTTACGGGAGACTGTGCAAGTTTACGGCCCCATGCCTGCCTTCATAAAGCTTTATGAAGGCAGGCATGGGGCCGTAAACTTGCACAGTCTCCCGTAACTTCCTTAATTTGCTTGTCCACAGCACTTTTTTATTTTATTTTTATTTATTTAACAGTTCTTCTATACCGCGCTTTTCAGATCAGTGCGGTTTACATTCAACGTCAACTATACACACAGGCATTCTGAGTTGTAAACTTTACAACAAACAGGGAAATCAACATGGAAACAACTGGGGAAACTATCTACATTGTATTTACACTATTACCCTTTTTCAAGCAGGGTCTATCTACATCTTATTACTTTTGAAGGATCGGTGGGTTAGCCTTTTTCATACTGAGTCTGATTGTTTAGGTGTGGTGCGTGATTGTCTGAGGGGCAACATGTATGAATACTGAGGCTGGATTCAGGGTAGTATGTGGTGAACAGGTGGTGCTTTAATGCTTTCCTGAATTGGGTTAGGTGGGTGATGTTTCGTATATAGGTGGGGAGGGCATTCCATGCTCTAGGTGCATAAATTGTAAAGGCTCTGTTTGTTGTTATCTTTTATTAGGAAAAACCTGCCACGCTATAAATTCATTTGCCTTATCATTCTTGTCATGCTTTTTGCTTCGCCTTTATCTGCATGTTTCGGGTAAAGCCAAGCATAAAACACATATAGCTCAGGACAGCTTCCTGTAAACATGGGTTCCCTGTCTTGCAAGATGTAACCTTGATTGTCCCACTTACACATAAACACCCCCTGTGAAACAGCATATTCAGAGCTGTTCTCGCACTCTAAATTTTCTTGTTTAGTTTACCCTGTTTAATTCCTGTACATAATCCCCTGTTTACTGCAAGTCCAGTGCAGACCGGCTGCACTGCACAAAATATGTTATATGTAAACCGCACTGATCTTAAAGAGCGAGGTATAGAAGAAAGTTTAAATAAATAAATAAAATTTGTTTGCTTTCCTCATGCTATGCTTTTAGAAGTATAATATTTTCCAGTTGTAAAAGATTTAAACAGCCTGGCTTTAACTTGGTAATTAGTGGTTGGTTTTTCTTCATATGCTGATTTTCTTTTTTAGTAAGTCAGGGCCTTATTTCTCCAGCATTGCAAGTTGCGACATCTGTTTTATCACCACTAGTCAGTAACGTGTAAAGACTACAGAGATTTATCTAGTTTCACCTCTTAGGTCTTAAGGTAATTTCAATTGTTTTTCTGCATTTGAATTATATGTTTTGGTTTCCAAATAAGCAGCACACTTGACCCAATACAAGCATTGTGGAACTTGTGTCTTTTGGGGAAACTGCTAGGTACGTATGACCTAGACGGGCCACTGTTGGAAACAGGATACTGGGCTCGTTTTGAAAGCTTTCCTGATCTCAGTTTCAGGGGAACTACTAAGTAAGAAAAACAGATATATGTTGTAGCACTATGAGATATTAATATACTATTTAGTTTATTTCACTGAATGTGCTCTTTGCATTACTGAACTCATTACCACCTATTCAGCCACAGTCCCCTCTCTCAGCCCCCCCCCCCCCCCCAACACACATGCAGAATATATGTTTGGATTTAATGCCATACGGTAGAGCATCTACCAAACTCCAGCTCCTTCCCCAACATAAGAACAAAAAATGCCATACTGAGTCAGACCAAGATACCTCAAGCCCAGTATCCTGTTTCCAACAGTGGCCAATCCAGGTCACAAATACCTGGCAGGTCCCCAAAAAGGTACACAGGTTCCACAATGCTTGCCCTGGAGTAAGGAGTGGATTTCCCTAGTTCTCTTTAACAATGGTTTATAAGTCTTTCCTCCATGAACCTGTCCAAACCTTTTTTAAACTCAGCTACACTAACAGCTTTCACTACATCCTCCAATAATGAATTTCAGGAGTTTAAATAATGTGTGCAGAGCAAAGCTAGAATTTCCCCCTTAAAAAAAAATCCCTCTCAGTAACAAAGCATATTGTGAATTAATCAGGGCCAGCCCCAAAGCTGATTCAAAGTGTTGGCACCCTAAGCAAACCTTAAGCCTCTCCTGGCTGTCATGATCTATTGTTTAGCTTTGAATGCCCTGCTCTTAGCCATCACATCACCACCAACCCCAGAAACTGCCACCATAGGCAACCACTTAACTGGTGGTTGGGCCAACCCTGGTTATAACAAAAGTTCATAGGATACCCACATTGCATATTCTGCAGCAATGGTGCTAGATAATGTGGATGAAAAGAGCAAAGCCCGATCGAAAAACAATGCCAAAAAGCAGTGCAGGCAACACAAGACAGTTAGTGATAGTGATATTAACCTCGACAATTTACCCGAAACCAACCCTTGTTTACTGTATAGAAATATTATTGCATTCAAATTAGCTACATTGAAAAACTGCTTGTAAGTTATACTTTGAAGCAATTTAAAAGTAGTGTAATACATACTGTGAGCCTATGGAAGCTCTTGAAGAGGTTCCATGAAGAAGCGATTAGAAACCCTTCCTGGATAAAAGAAACGTGCTCGCACGAATATTTTGAGCAAACTTATAATTGTATTTCAAACTATATCAGCAGACCACCCGAAACACCACCGGCTCTGGGGCTTCAGGCCACCATTCTGGGCTGGCAAAATAAACTCACCTTCTAAAATTGAAACTACGATCAACAGCTGCTCAGCTTTACCTCCCATCTTCCTTAGCTACCACATCATCTGCCAAAAACCCCTTCCAACCCTTACTATTAACAATAAACCTCCCGCTACAGCCCAACTCTTTGCCGCCTCTTTAAAACAAAACGAGCCTTAGCAACAACCGTCTTCACGTCACTTCCGCCTAACAACCAGACGCACTCCCATAAAACGTCTCTACGTACAGACGTCTGATAACAGACCGCAACAACTCTTCTTCTCATACCGAGCATTCAGAGGAGATGTGAGGAACAGTGGTGGACGCTCTAGGCGCAACCCGCCACATCGCTGATGCTCGAGGATCGAGGTGGGAGCATGCAAAAGGGCGACCTGAGAAATGCGAACAGCACCGACTGCAGGAGAGGAGGTGGGATTGTAATCGAAAAGTCCCTCGATGAGAGTGTACTCGTCCTCCGAGAGCTGGCAATGAGCATCTTGAACAATGATTACAGTCACTGTAGAAAAATAAATTAAGCTGTAATCCTGCCTTTCAAAAGTGTTTTATGACAAATCGAGGTTTTTTTTAGCAGATTTGTTTGATAACTACTCTTACTACTACTGAGCAGTTGTATAGCGCTACAAGTTGTATGCAATGCTGCACAGACATGTAAGAGACAGTTCCTGCTCATCAGAGCTTACAGTCTAGTCAAGACAGACAACACAGAAGGTGTAGACAGGGATAAAACAAGGGGGAAAGGCAAAGAAACAAGGAGATCAGGTGAGTCAAGATCCAAAAGCAGCAACGAAGAGGTGAGTTTTCAGCCTGGATTTGAGAAGGTGCCTGGAGTACAGACACAGGTAGCTTGTTCCAGGCATAAGGTGAAAGGAGTGAAGTCTGGAGTTAGCAATAGAAGAGAAGGGCACAGATAGAAGCAGTTTGCCAGAAGAGCGGAGTTCCCGAGGGGTAGGGGGTAAAAGGAGAAATAAGAGAAGAAAGGTAGTGAGGAGCTGCAGAGTGAATGCACTAATAGGTCAGCAGGAGAAGTCTGAACTGGATGCAGAAACAGATAGGGAGCCAATGAAGTGACTTGAGAAGAGGGGTAATATGGGCATGACGAGGCTGGCCGAAGATTAGCAGAGCAGCAGAGTGTTGAACAGATTGAAGGGGAGAGAGATGATTCAAAGGGGGACCAGAAAGGAGTAGGTTACAGTAGTCAAGATGGGAGATGATTAAGGAGTGGATAAGCATCTTAGTAGTGTGCTCAGAAAGGAAGGGGTGGATTTGTTCATGTTATAGAGAAAGAAAGATTTATTTATTTGTTTAGCCAGTTTTGTATACCACCTTATCCTTCAAACAAAGTGGTTAGGGATATAACAAGGGGTCTACATTAAACATAGGTGACAAGACGTACATATATCTCTGGGGGTTGAGTCCCAGGTCTGAAATGTTGATGTATGGTGGCTGTATCGGCAAGGCTGCGTGGATTGGGAGTGCCTTATCGTCCCTCCAGTCCAGTCCCGCACCTCTGGGTAGTGCCCCTCCTCCAGCAGCTTTGGAGACTGAGCATGTCATCTTTTCATGACCCCCTGGTATATCTAGCTGACTACGCCTACCAGCCCCAGTATTGCTCAGTCTCCCAGCAGCTAGGAGGGTGACCCAGAGGTGCTGGGCTCACTGAAAGGATAGTGTTTTTAGTGGGTCTTTATTTTGTAAGCCCTGTTTCAGGGTTAGGATATGTGTTTGTTATTTTTGTTAGTTTAAAAAAAAAAGAAAAAAAAAGGGAGACCACGTGATGTGGTGAGCTTGGGTGGACGCTTTCTGCTTGAGCTCCGGGTTTCCGATCCCATACCGGTCTACTGAGCCGTTTACTTGAACCTACAGAATAGTCCCTGCCTAACAATAACTTCACCTACCGATTATCCCCAGCAATCCAGCCTCGGAGGAGCCGGTATGGCAGCAGCAGCTAAAGCAAATCGGCGAGACAAGGAGCGAGGCTTAAGGCAGCAGAAAATGGCTGACTCGCCCCCAAAGAGCAGTCTGCCCTCCTCGGCGACCACAGGGTTATTGTCCGAAGAGATCTCGGCGGCTGTTTCCACAGCGCTGGCAGCACAATTCGAGGTGCTACGGGGAAAGCTGTATGCAGTACAACTCTCCGTCGATACTATTGGCGCCCGCATGCAGCACGCGGAAGAGAGAATTGTGCAGGCCGAAGAGGAGGTGGCGGGCTTGAAACAGGAGCTGGCTCAGGCAAAGACCATGCTTTGGGCCCAGGGCGAGAAGATTGACGATCTGGAGAACCGATCCAGACGGAGCAACCTCAGACTGCTGGGGATTCCGGAATCGGTAGGAGACTCAGCGTTACTGTCCTATGTGGAAGCCCTATGTACTAAGCTGCTGGGGGAAGCCGGAGAGACGACCCGGGTTGTCCTAGAGAGGGCACACAGAGTAGGCCCCAAGAACACGCGGGACCTGCGACCCCGGATTGTACTGGTGAAATTCTTACAATTCCAGCACAAGGAAGCCGTACTGAAAGAGGCTAGGAAAGTTGGAACCGTAGAGGCAGATAATGTAAGAATCAGGATTGCGCAGGATTATTCGGCAGCCCTCAGCCAGCGCCATAAGGCCTTCGCGTCTGTCTGCCAAAAGCTGATTTCTGCCCACATCAAGTTTACCATGCAGTACCCGGCACGCCTGCACGTGGTACATCAGGGCAAGCACAAAAGTTTCGATTCCCCGGAGGCAGTGACGGCGTATGTCCAGCAGCTGGAGAAATCCGACCAAGCACCGAATACGGAGCCTACGGGACGGGCCTGAATCGGCAGGGACCTTTGAGAGCTTCTGTTCTCGATGAGCAGTGGACCGGGTGTCAGGTACACGGACTCCCCGTTGTGTAACTGGATCTGCGGGGTCCCCTTCCCTGAGAGCCTGTGATTAATAGTTAAGCCTTGAAGGCTTGGATCGCAGTTTTACAGGCCCGGTGCTCTATTCTATTCTTAAAGAGGACCCGCCGGAATCCGAGGTGCCTTGGGGCTCCCCCGGGGTACAAAGATATCACAGTGCTGGGCTCGTCGAGGACTTGCGGCCCTGGGTATCCTCTTAACAATTGCTTACAGACCTTTTTTCTGTCCAGTTTTCATTTTTCACTTACTGTGAGATTTTGACATGCTGTGGTAATTTACCTTTGCTGTATTATGTTACTTACTGCTATGTTGATTTACTATATTGTAAGGAGAAGATAGCACTGTAATAAGGGGGAGGGTAGCTCGATGCACTCGTGGTTTCCGGGCCTGCTTATGTGGAATATCGGGGTTACTCCGAGAACATGAGCTTGTTCCTGCCTAGGAGGGAGTGCTCAACCCACAGGCAGGCATAGGCGGGTGGGGGGTACTCACTGTCACGGGACAGGAAGCCCGGACACATCTAGCAGGGTTGGGAGGTGGAAGTGGAATATGTGTGGGGAAGGAATGGAAAGTAGGGGGGGAGGGGGGAAGGGGTGGGGCAGAGGGGGTGGGATATGAGGTGGATGGGAAGGGGGAGAGTGGGGGGTAGTGGGGTAAGGGGGAGGCAGGGACTGAGGGGGAAAGGTCGTCGCATCCCAAAATTCATGCAAAGACATCAAGTAATCCATCCAAGGAAACACAAGGGGGGGCCCCAGGCTGGGGGGGTTTCCTCTGACACGCAGTACTGGCAGTGTGGGCCCAGGAGGCAGATACTTCCCTGCGGATAATATCTTGGAATGTATGTGGACTAGGTAGCCCGATGAAGAGATATAAAGTATTGAAAGCGCTGGCTAGACAGCGATGTGATGTTGCGCTATTACAAGAAACCCATCAGACAGCCGAGGAACACGCCAAACTCTGCCGTGACTGGGTGGGTCAGGTATGGGGAGCGCCTGCACAGGGGAAAAAAGGAGGAGTGGCCATTCTCATTCATAAGAGGGTGCGCTTTACGCTGCACCGTCAGGTAGTGGATCCTACTGGGAGATTTTTGCTGTTACATGGGTCGCTGGAGGACCGAGAGACTATCTTAGGTGATCTGTACGGGCCCAACCTACTAGATCAGGATTTTTTCAATCGTTTTGCAGCCAAGGTGGAGCAATTACCAGATGTGCCGCTGCTCTTGGGTGGGGATTTCAACGGGGTCTTTGAGATAGACCTTGATACCTCGAGTGGTAGGGGAACCCGAGAGAGGATGCTTATATCTCAGATGCTGCAAAGATTTAAGGCGCGTTTAGATTTGGTAGACCCCTGGCGACTGTTACACCCCTCCGAGAGGGATTACACTCATGTCTCACGAGCACACGGTACAAGTGCCAGAATTGATTATCTCTTACTTTCCACCCCCCTATTTGCACACACGGGAGAGGCCCAGATAGGCCCCCCTGAGATCTCAGATCATGCAATGGTTTGGATAGAGCTACAGTGGGGGGGAGGAGATGGACAGTCCCGTATCTGGCGATTCCCCATTGAGCTGTACAAAGATAGCCAATTTCAGCAATTCCTCGGTCAACGCTGGCGGGACTTCGAACTGAATCATCAGATAGATAAGGATGACCCGGAACTGGTTTGGGAGACCGCCAAAGTGGTGTTACGGGGGGATATAATCTGATATGTGGCTCGAAAGCGGAGACTACTGGCGGCGCAGATTATTAGACTGGAAAAACAGGTGACACAGGCACGAGTGCTTAGTGGCCGAGCTCCAACGGCGACTAATAGGAAGCGGTTGTGGGAGCTGCAGGTTGCGTTAAATGAACTGCTTCACCAGCGAGCCAAGAAATCCTTAATGTATTATAAGTACCGGCTCTATTGTTTCGGGGACAAACCGGGACGATTATTGGGGAGATGTTTGAAGGGTCAGAGAGGAGCTAGATTAGTGGCGGCCCTCCGAGATGAACATGGGAATCTCCAGCAAAATCGGGGGGCGATCAGTGCGATATTCAAAGACTTCTTTCAGAAACTGTATGCGACGGGGGAGATGTCCCCCTCTACCATGGAAAAGTATTTCCAAGGTTTGACTATACCGAGGGTGACCGCGGAACAGCGCGGCTATCTGGGACAACCAGTAACTCTACAAGAAGTGCAGAGTGTCATCTCCGCAGCCAGCTGTTATAAGGCCCCAGGACCGGACGGGTATGGAGCTGAGTTTTATAAGCTTTTGTCTAACTGGGTGAGCCCTCTTCTTGTAGAGACCTATCGCTGTAGAATCGAAGGAGGGGGTTGGCGCTGGGAGGATAATCAGGCCTACATAACGCTTATACCCAAGCCGGGTAAAGACCCTCTACAGGCGGCTTCCTATCGGCCGATTTCATTATTAAACTTTGATATGAAGCTGTTGGCGAAAATCCTGGCTGAGCGCCTGGCGGGAGTTTTAGAGGAGATAGTGCACGAATCTCAGGTGGGCTTTGTGAGGGGGCGCCACGCGGTGCGTAATTTACGTAAAATCCTGGCGTCTCTGGAATGGGTGCACACCCAACAGTTGCAATCCCTCTTGGTGAGTTTTGACGCTGAAAAAGCGTTCGACAGGGTAAATTGGGCGTATTTGCAATATCTGCTTCCTTTGTATGGCCTGGGGCAATCCTTTTGTGATATGATACACAGTCTGTATGTTTCTCCGACCGCCAGGGTGCTGTGCAATGGGGTCTTGTCGGATTCCTTTTCCTTGCATAGAGGTATTAGACAGGGGTGTCCACTGTCCCCTCTGTTGTTTGTTTTGTCCTTAGACCCGCTGATACGGAGCATAGAAGCAGATAGCCGGATTTTTGGGGTGGAGGTGGGTAAACAGAGGTTTAAAATATCAGCCTTCGCGGATGACATGCTGGTGCATTTGCTGGCTCCCAGGGAATCTCTCCCAAGATTGATGGCGGAATTCCGGCTGTTTGGTAGCTTTGCAGGGCTTCAGATTAATGAAGATAAATCGGAGGCCCTAGACGTGTCAGGGTACCTGAAGGGACGCTGGGGGGGGGGGGGGGGATTTTCCTCGGAAATGGACCGACCAAAAGTTTAAGTACCTGGGTATTGTTTTAACCCGGTTGCCCCAAGATTTATATCGGACTAACTTTGAGAAAGTTTTGTCGGGGTTGCGGAATCAGCTGAGAGCCTGGAACCCTTTACCACTGTCGCTCTTGGGGAGAGTGGCGGCGGTCCAGATGGTGGTCCTGCCTCGTATCTTATACTGGATGCAGACCTTGCCAGTGTGGCTGTTGCGCCGAGATCTGCATAGCTTAGAAAGGGAGATTCAAGGGTTCCTGTGGAAAGGGGCCAGGGCGCGTATTCCCTTGTCCCGTATGGTTGGCAAATGGAAGAATGGCGGCCTGGGCCTCCCGGACTTATGCCTTGGCCTGTCAAGCGCGGCATCTTGGGGATTGGTTGGGGGGGACGGACACCTATACTCCCAGGGACTTAGAGGCAGCAGTGGTGGCCCCGGTTTCTTTGATGGGGGTTTTACACGTGGAGGGCGTACACCTCCCACGTCGAATAACGCGTAGCGGCATGTTTAATTCTATGCGACGTACATGGAGACAGCTGAATAGCCTTTGGCACCGGGACTGGCAGGTGTCGAGCTGGCTGCCCATTCATGGTAATGTGCATTTCCTACCAGGGTCGGACTCCCGAGACTTTCAGTTATGGCAAGCCCAAGGTCTCGACTATGTGGGTCATGTGGTGGGGCTTAGTGGTCACTGCAAATCGTTTACGGAGCTGTGTGCCGAGTACGCGCTACCTCCCTCTCAGTTTTTTGCGTATATGCAACTTGCTCACTATGTGGCTACACTGCCCAGGGAAGAGTTGGGCGTGGATAGATCGGCGCAGATTCTTGAATTTTTCGAGATTGGGGGTGAGACCCCCCCGACGATAGCGGGATTGAAAGCCCGGTTGGAATGTTTTCGGGCAAAGCCAGACTTTGAGAGGATAGAGAGGGCTTGGGCGGAAGAACTGGGGCGAGTGGTACCACCGGACACTATCAGGCAGGCATTGGGGCGGATAGGCGGGATGGTGGAGGGTGCCAGATGGCGGGAAGTGCAATATAAAGCTTTGACTCGGGTACATTTCTCCCCTCGACGAGCTCTGCGGAGTCGCATTACGCAGGATGGGTCATGCCCCAGATGTTCAGAGCCATTGGCTACTTTAACTCATATGTGGTGGCAGTGCAGGCGCATTCTCCCATATTGGTCCTCTATTAATAAATACCTTATGGGGCTATTACAGCAGAGGTTTCCTTGGACCGGAGCTCTGGTCATACTTGATCTGCTCCATCGGACTCTCCCGGTGGGAAGGTGGGAGCGGTTATTGGTGCGTAAGGCATGTCTGGTGGGGAAAGGCCCTATTTTACATCATTGGCGCGATCGGGACCCGCCAACGTTCTTGGAGTGGCGCAATAGGTTTCATCAGTTGATGCTGGCAGAGCGCTGGAGAGCCAGGGGTAAGGTAAAGAGGTGGTCTGCCTTCATGCTGCTTTGGGAGCCATATATTCAGAGTCTGGGCCCCCACTGCCGGAATGAAATAGTTAATGTGGGATGTTAGGGTACAAATGCAGAGCCTGGGTGCAGGGAACTCGAGAATGGATTGCGATTACATATCTTGACTGGTGCTTGGTGGTTGCGACGACGGGAGGGGTGGGTGGGGGGTGGGGGGGGGAGGGGGGTGGTTCGCCTTCTCTATAAAATTATGTAATTGTATGCATTGTTTTCTTTATGCTGTTGTTACATAACTATATCTGGTGTTTGCCTCCCGCGGAGATGAGAGTACACTCTGCGGAGGCTTATTGTCTGCATTGTATTGGATGTTATGTTCGTGATGATTAATAAATAAAGTTTCAAAAAAAAAAAAAAAGAAGAAGATTGGGCTCCACCGGGACGCGGAGAAGGGCTTAAGGAGAGGAAACTCGGGGTGACTCCTGATCCCGTGTTCGGGTGTGGAGTTGCCGGAGGAGTGCGGCTGACAAGGGGTGCTTCTTCTTTCCCCCCCCCCCCCCCCCAGCGCCGAAGCACTGGTTGTGCGGCTGAGCGCAGGGGTGAGAAAGTGGAATCGCCGCAGACAGGCTTGCGGCGGTCGGCAGTGGAGTCTGGTTTTCATCGGAGGTGCAGTGAGTGGGGGAGGGCATGCAGGCAGTGCTGACAAGGCCTTGAGCACGTGGCGCGGGTTCCCACCGGCGCGCAAAGCAGCCTGCGGCCAGCCTTCCCGTCCCTGTGCTGTGCTCCGGCAGTTGCAGTCGGCAGGTTAAAAGCAAGTAAAAAAAAAAAAGGAAGAGCACCGAGCGTTGGAACGCGGTGTGCTGGGAGCCTGGGATTTTGTTTTTTGTGTATAAAAAAAAAAAAAGAGAGACTTTGGTTTGGCTTACTTTTGGTTAAGGGTTGCAGTTGTTCTCAGTTTCTAGTTTTAAAAATTGTTTGTTTTTGAAAAAAAAATAGAAAGAAAGGAATTCTAGTTTGTAGGAGTGGAAAGACCGAAGCACAATGCCGGCAAAGCCTCAGTGCCTGTTGTGTGGGTCCCGTAGGGGGGCAGTCTCAGAGGCTGGAGTCTGTGTGGGCTGCACACATGAGGCTGCCTCTTTAGAGCACGAGCTGCGGGACAAAGGGGAGAGCTCCACAGAGGCACAGGAGGCAGGGGGCCCCACTTTGTCAGCAGTGGCAGGGGATCAGGGTCCCCCAGCCACCCCGGGGCCGTCCACATCCCTTGTTAGTGAAGTTGTGGGCCTCCCATCTGATTTTTCCCCGGAATTTGTCTTGCTATTGCATAGGACATTCTGTTTGCGTCAGCAGGGCTTGACGGAGGCACCCTCTTCGCTATCCACTGGGGTGAAGAGGACGGCAGCGGCAGGATCTGCTGATTTGGCAGTCCCAGCCAAGAGACTCAAGGGCTTAAAGGAGAGCCATCCTTCGCTGAAGTCTGAAGTGCCTGAAGGGGACGATTTGGACATAGACGTGGACTACTCAGAAGAGTTAGAGGATGGTGAGATTCTGGAAGGGTAAGATCGGGCCAGATTGGTGAGAGTGTTCAGGCGGGAAGAGCTTCCCGCACTCATCTCGGAGTCTTTAAAGACTCTGAATATGCCCACTAATCTCCCTGCGGAGGAAGAGATGTTGGAGGACCCCCTTCTTCAGGCGGTCTGGAAGTCACAAGCAGTATTCCCAGTCTACAGAGTGATCAGGCAGATGATACAGGAGGAGTGGGATCTGCCAGAGGCAGGTCTCAGGGGCGGGCGGACCTTGTCGCGCCTTTACCCACTGCCGGATCAGGAGTGGGAGCTCCTGTGGTCACCAAAGGTGGACGTGGCGGTGTCTGCGGTCACCAAAAAGACCACGATACCCGTAGAGGGGAATGCGGGACTTAAGGATGCCCAGGATAGGAAGCTGGATACGTTGTTAAAGCAGGCCTTTGATATTTTGGCCTTGTCTTTGCAAGCCTCCATTTGTGGGGCTTGGTTGGCTAGAGCTTGCCTCCGGTGGTCGCAAAGGATCCAGGGCCCGGGAGGTTCGGAGCAGGCTATGTTAGAAGAGGCAGCAAAGTTGGAGTCGTGGGCCGCCTAATTGGCAGACGCCCATTATGATCTTATTAGAGAGCTTTCTAAGAGTATGGCCTCTATGGTGGCGGCTCGCCGCTACTTGTGATTCAGAAACTGGGCGGCGGACAGTTCCTCTAAGGCCCGGCTTAGTAAGTTGCCCTTTAAAGGAAAGCTCCTCTTTGGAGAGGACCTAGAGAAGTTGGTAAAGGACTTGGGTGAGTCCAAAGGGGGGCGTTTGCTGAAGACAAACAGAGGCAGAATCACAGTGCTTCTTCGACTCGGAACCAGCCAAGGGAGTTTAAGCGTTTTCGTAATCCCTGCTTTACCCAGGTCCAGAGGGGCAGATTCCCTGTCAGAGGGCAGGGGTTTCGTGGCTTCCGAGGAGTGGGCAGGGGCTTTGGAGCCTCAGGCCCTTTTGGCACCAAAAAGAAGACAATGAAGCGAGGGGGGCTCAGGCGGTGGTAGAGCCCGTGGGAGGTCGGCTATGGGATTTTTACCCTGCCTGGGCCCAGATCACATCCGACCAATGGGTCTTGGAGGTGGTCAGAGAGGGCTATGCCCTGGAATGGATACATCCCATAAGGGAATTTTTTATTCAGTCCCCCTGCAAGGCTCAGGGCAAATTGAAGGCGGTAGAAGAAACGTTGACACGTCTGTTGCAACTCCGAGCCGTCGAACCGGTGCTGGTAGATCAGTAAGGGTGTGGTCAATACTCCATTTATTTTGTGGTGCCCAAAAAGGAAGACTCCTTCCGTCGATTCTCGACCTCAAGGAGATCAACCGCTGTCTGCGGGTCCCATATTTCCACATGGAAATGTTGAGGTCAGTGCTGGTGGCTGTAAGGAGCAGAGAGTTCTTGACGTCTCTAGATCTCATGGAGGCCTACCTTCATATACCTATAAGAAAATATCACCACAGGTTCCTGCATTTTGCGGTACCAATGGGGCATTTCCAGTTTCGGGCATTGCCCTTTGGCCTGGCTACGGCGCCGCACACTTTCACCAAGGTCATGGTGGTAGTGGCAGCAGCACTTTGTAAGGAAGGGATCCTTGTGCACCCATACCTTGACGATGGGCTAATTCGGGCCAAGTCCAAAGAGGAAAGCAAAAAAGCAACAAAGAAGGTGGTAGAGTTCCTGCAGGGGCTCAGCTGGGTGGTCAATCTGTCCAAGAGTCATTTGACTTCCACCCAGGAGTTGGATTATCTGGGAGCTCGTTTCGACACCCGGGTGGGCAAGGTGTTCCTGCCAAGGGCACGAGTGCTAGGGCTGCAAAACCGTGTACGTCGATTCCTGGCCCAGGGGAGCCCGTTGGCCTGGGATTACTTGCAAGTTCTAGGCACTATGGCGGCTATAATAGAATTGGTCCCATGGGCAAGGGCACATATGCGGCCGTTGCAAAGGGCGTTGCTCCGTCAGTGGTCTCACCAGTCAGCCATTGACCCAGCTGCTCCACTATCCACTGGAGACCAAGAAGTCTCTCAGGTGGTGGCTGCGAACAGGAAATTTGGAGAGGGGCATGCCCCTCGAATCTCCAAGTTGGGTTCCGGTGGTTATGGATGCCAGTCTCTCAGGCTGGGGGGCTCATTGCGAAGGGCACTTTGCAGAAGGCCAGTGGGGGGGCCCTTGGAAGCTTGGTGGTCCATCAACAGACTCGAGATGAGGGCAGTGTTTCTGGCCCTGATCTGTTTTGAGGAAATCCTGAGAGGGAAAGCAGTGTGAGTGTTCTCGAACAATGCGACAACGGTAGCGTATGTGAATCGGCAGGGGAGTACGGGCAGTGCTGCCCTGGAGAAGGAGGCCGGCAGCTTGTTCAAATGAGTGGAAGCTCGCCTGCAGGCTGTGTCGGCAGCGCATGTAGCAGGAGTCCAGAACGTACAGGCGGACTATCTCAGTCGAGTTCGGGTGGACTCTGCAGAGTGGTGCCTCAACCAAAGTGTGTTTGAGCAACTAGTACAACGCTGGGGCGAACCGATTATGGATTTGATGGCGACGTTCGACTCGGCCAAAGCTGGAAGGTTCTTCAGCAGGCAAAGAGAGCGGATGTCGGAGGAACTCGATGCCCTCATTCAAAGGTGGCCCGAACAGGGGCTGCTTTACGTGTTTCCTCCGTGGGCACTTATAGGAAGAGTGCTGCAAAGGATAGAGTCGCATTGGGGATTGGTGGTTCTGATCGCTCCCAATTGGCCTCACCGCCCTTGGTATGCAGATCTGGTTCGGCTACTGGCGGCTCGACCGTGGTGGTTACCACTGCCCGAGGACCTGCTGATACAGGGGCCTCTGTCAATGCCCCAGGTGGATCAATTCTCGCTTACGGCATGGCTCTTGAGCAGGCAAGGTTGAGGAAGAGGGGGTATTCAGGGCCAGTCATAGCGACCCTGTTGCATTCCCGTAGGAAATCCACGTGTCTCGCGTATGTTCGGGTTTGGCGCATATTTGAGGCTTGGTGCAACGACAGGCATATTCAGTCGGCTGCGGCTTTAGTTCCGGATGTCTTGGCCTTCCTACAGGCAGGGTTTGATAAGGGTTTGGCTGCTAGCTCCTTACGGGTACAGCTGGTGGCGACTGCTTGTTATCGAGTTAAGGTTCAGGGGAGGCCTTTGTGATCTCATCCTGATGTGCTTAGGTTATTGAGGGCTGTTTTGTATCTCCGGCCTCCTCGGCAAGGGGTGTTGCCTTCATGGGATCTCAATATTGTACTTAATGCCTTGGGTGGAGAACTGTTTGAACCCCTGGGGCAGGCTTCTCTTAAGGCTGAAGACTGTCTTTTTGGTGGCTATCTGTTCGGCGCGTAGGATATCAGAGCTCTAGGCCTTGTCTTGCTGGGAGCCATTTATTTCATTTTCTAAGGAGAAGGTTGTTTTGAGGCCGGTTCCATCCTTTTTGCCTAAGGTCATGTTGGTTTTTCATGTAAACAAGGAGGTTTCGTTGCCGGCTTTGACTGAGGGTAAGGATGGGGCGGTATCAAAGCAGTTGCGGGCGCTGGATGTTCGGAGGGTCCTCTGAAGGTACTTGAAGAGGACCGATCCATTCCGTAAGTTGGATAGGCTTTTTGTATTGTTTGGAGGACCGCGCAAAGGTGAGGTGGCAGCAACAGCTTCCATTTCTAGATGGATCTGGGAAGCAATTTCATTGGCATATGTGCTAAAGGGTAAACCTGTGCCGACAGGTTTGAAAGCGCATTCCACAAGAGTGCAGGTGGCTTCTTGGGCGGAATATAGTTTGGTTCCACCTGTGCAGGGCAGCAACGTGGTCGTCTCTGCATACTTTCACTAAGCATTACCATCTGGATCTCCAGGTAGCGAGGGATGCTCACTTTGGATCGGCAGTGCTTCAGGCCAGTTGTGCGAGTCCCTCCCATTAAGGTACTGCTCTGTTACATCCCAGAGGTGCGGGACTGGACTGGAGGGACAATAAGGAAAGAGAAATTAGACTTACCTACTAATTGTGGTTCCTTGAGGAACTCCAGTCCAGTCCCGAATCCCTCCCTATTTCCGTGCTGATGGGGCGCCTTGGTCCTGAAGCGGGTGCCTCGTAGTAGTGGTTAGGGGGAGGGAGGAATCTCTGGAACCTGTCAGTTGCTACTCCCTGTGGGGGTGGGGGGACGCAGATAGAGTTCTCTGGTCTCTCTCTCCCTGGAGGGGATGGGTTGAGAACTCCTTCCAGGGAAGGGGGAGCATGGGGCAGGCTTACTATAGAGTTTGTTTGTTTGAGTTGAGGTTGAACTTTGATGTTACGTCTGTGAGTCTGCTTTGTAAGGACAATGCTGGGGCTGGTAGGCGGAGCCAGCTAGATATACCAGGGGGTCATCAAAAGATGACATGCTCAGTCTCCAAAGCTGCTGGAGGAGGGGTACTACCCAGAGGGGCGGGACTGGACTGGAGTTCCTCAAGGAACCGCAATTAGCAGGTAAGTCTAATTTCTCTTTAAGGTTCTTGTTCATATGAGATAAGGCAAAGGAGAGCAAGGCTCCTGCAGACAACACAGAGGACACAACGAGCAGAAGAATACATTGCGTTACAGTTTTTGCTGCTCATCGTAATACCCTCCTGTGGGTGTTTTAAAGCTTCTCTCTATCAGATTCCGGTTTGGATTTCACAATCGCAACAGTGACATTATTAAAAATTAGACCGAAGACCATATTGTTCCCTGATTCTGCACAACATTGTGGTGTCAATTTTATCCCCCTGAGGAAGGCACAAGCCGAAACGCGTCGGGGTTCTTCAATAAAAGGTTCTACTAGCCACTGTGGTCATCGTTGTGCTTCTGCTCGTTGTGTCCTCTTGTTCATATGAGGCCATGAAAACATAATAAAATGCTGTGGTGCTGGCAGCATGAGTATAGCACAGCCATGGAAGCAAAAGTAAATGCTCCCAAGGCTGTGTTGCTGGGGATGGGGGGTGGCTTGGAGTGGACATCGCTGATAGTAGGACTGGGGAGGGGGGGATTGGCAATGACTAGAAATGGGATGATATTGGGGCTGGTGGGGCTGAGACTGGAAATGGATGATACTCAACTTGGGGATGGGGGCTGGGACTGGAAACATAGAAACATGATGGTAAATAAAGACCACATGGCCTATCCAGTCTGCCCTACCATATTAACTACTATAGTCCCTTTTTTTTCCTTTAGCGATCTGTTGGTGTCCCATGCTTTCTTGAATTCAGGTACAGTCCTCGTCATTGGAGCCACGGCTATACTTTAGCTGATACTGGGGCTGAGGACTGGAAATGGACTGATACTAAGGATGGGGAGCTGGAATTGGAAATGGACTGATACTGGACCTGGTGGAGGGGCTAAGACTGGGGCTGGGAACACTGGAAATGGGCCAATACAGGGCTGGGGGGTTAACTGATACTGGAAATGGGATGATACTCAGGCTGGGGGATGGGACTGGAAAGGGGCTGCTGCTGCTGCTGCTGGGGGGACTAGAATTGGGTTGATACAGGGGCTCAGGGGGCTGACTGAAAATGGGCTGAAGCTGGGGTTGGGGGGATAGGACTGAAAATGGAAGATACCGGAAATGAGCAAATACTGGGGCTTGGACTGGAAGGGGACTGGTGGTGGGGGCTGGGATTGGAAAGGAGCTAATTCTAGAGCTGGTGTCCTGGGACTGAAAGGGGGCTAATACTGGCAAATGCTAGGGTTGGGGTGGGGTGGGGAAAGGGGAGATACTAGGATAGTGAGGAGAGGAGGACAAATATTGTAGGGAGTAGGGAAGAATCAAAGTCATAACCAGTGGAAAGTTGAGAGGAAGGGGTATAAGAATGCATGCTGGGGTAAGGAGGAGGAAAGACAAGGTTAATGACTATTGGATAAGCAAGTAGGTGAGTGGGTACTGGGGAAGGGGAATAGAAGCCAGGAGGGCGGGTATTAAGAATATGGGAAAGCAGGGACTCTGACAGGTGGAGACGCTTAAGAATGGGTGAGAAAACAGAAGAAAGACTCTAAGATAGGCTGGGTATTGGAAGTTTAAGTGGGGACTCGGGGCTTGTGTTGGGAACTTAGAGTTGCTTGGGGGGATAGTAAGGACTAAGAAATTGACCAGAGATTAAGAGGGTAGTGGGGACAAGGCGATTAGGTGAGGGGTACAAGTAGAGCTGTGAGACCAAGAACAGATATATGGGTAAGGGAGAAGGTTTGAAGGACCTGGAGAGTTTGGGGAAGGGATGAATTGAGGGCAGTTGAAAAGGACAGAGTGGAATGGAATGAATAAGAGCCACAGGAAGGGACAGACCTTCCTTGTGGTGAGAGAGGGTAGAAATGGGAGAATGAAAAGGCTAATGGAAGCCTGGATGGGAGTAAGACATAAGAAAGGGCCTGGGGGTGGAGAGAAGATGAATGCTAGGGAATGAGCTGGAGCTCATTAAGGGATGAGAAGTAGAATATGGTAGATGAGGATGGGGTGGGGATTAGTACAAAGGGAGGAAATGGAGGACTAGAAAGTGGGTAAAAAACTGGCGGGGATGAATAGGATGCTAGCGAAGGAATGAGACAGATGTGGAATGGCAGGATTAGGGAAGTAAGGATAAGAAATGTAAAGCTGATAAGCAGGTGAGCGGTGAAAAGAGGGAGACTGAAGAGGGAAAAAGAGGAATGGAATTAAGTCATATTTAGGTACAAAGCAAATGAAAGAAATAGAGAAGAAACAGAAGGATCAATGTCAGAGAGAGATGTAGGGAAAAAAGGGAGTATAAAGAAACAAAACATGGCAATGGGATTATGGAAAAGAACTTACAAGAAAACCAACAAGAGGAAGTGGAAAAGAAAGATCGGAACCAATTTAACTGAAGAAATAAAATGACTTTATAACAAAGATACAAAAGAGTATTGGTCTTTAGCTGTGCTTTTTTTGGGGAAAAAAAGATGCCCTACTCACTTGGACAACTTTAGGGTGTGTGTGATTGTCTATGTCTCTGCCCCTATATAGCCACACCCTCACAGGAGCCACACCCTCTACAACCAGCCACAGAGCAACAAAAAAACCCATCACCGTGGTCACATATAAGGAAAACTTGGATAGAGCAGAGACATAGTTACGGGGGGGGGGGAGGGCTCGGGGGCTCAGTGGATCGATTCTGCCATTGACCGAACCGAGCGGGTAGCAGCATGGACACGTTTCTGTTGCCAGCACTGCACGCTCAGGCCACTAGCAGCCTCCACAGGGCAGCAACTAGCTAATGGCCCAGTGGTACGATTTCCCTCCCCCCCCACCTGCCAGTGGTTTGACGGCATAGGGGCCTCCCCCCAATGCTGCAGTCCTCCGATGCCATCAAACCACTGGCGGATGAGGGGATTCCCGCCAGTGCAGTGCCGGTATCAGGATGCCATTTTGGGGCCGATTTGGCAAACGCAACCGATGGCAGGAACCAGTTCGCCCGAACCAGCCAAATCCCACCACTGCCTAGGCCCCCTCAGTTTTGTCTGAGGCCTCCTAAAAAGTCCATAAGCTTTTACAAGTTTTATAATACTTACTGCACATAGGGTTGCCAACTGGCCGGTTTTCAGCCGGCCTGGCCGGTTTTTCCATGGCCAGGCCGGCTGCCGGCGCAGAGGTAAAACCGGCCCTTGAAAAGCCGTTTTTTTTGCTCTGGCCGCAAGATCGGGAGCGGCAAGAGAAAAAAAAACGGCTTTTCTCCCAACCCGGAGGGCTTCAGAGGGAGCCGGGGAAGCCCGCGCGAGGCCCCGACTCCCTCTGTACAGCTGCCAGCGTGAAGAGCCTTTACCTTCACGCTGGCGGCTGTTCCTGTGAAGCCGCGATTGGTGGAAAAGGTTAAAGGCAATGCCCTTTAACCTTTCCCAGCATTCGCGGCTTCACAGGAACAGCCGCCAGCGTGAAGGAAACGGCCCTTCACGCTGGCGGCTGTTCAGAGGGAGCCGGGGCCTCGCGCGGGCTTCCCCGGCTCCCTCTAAAGCCTCAGACAGCCGCGGTTTTGGGGGGGGAGGCCAAGGACTGCCTAGGCTGTGATGGGGGGAGGGGGCCTGGGCTGTGATGGGGGGAGGGGGCCTGGACGGGAAAAGGGCTAGGAGGGGGGAATATGACTGGAAATGGGTTGTGATGGGGTGGGGGGCAACTGGACCGGAAAAGGGCTATGTGGGGGGGGACTTGGACTGGAAATAAATGGGCTGGGATGGGAGGGGACCTGGACTGTAAAAGGGCTAAGGGGGGGGGGACAATGGACTGGAAATGGGTTTTGAGGGGGAGGGGGACCTGGACTGGAAAAGGGCTAGGGGGGGGGACATGGACTGGGAAATGGGTTGTGATGGGGAGGGGGACCTGGACTGGAAAAGGGCTATGGGGGGGGGAACTTGGACTGGAAATGGGCTATGGTGGAGGGAGGGGGAACTTGGACTGGAAATAGGCTGTGATTAGGGGGACTTGGACTGGAAATGGGTTGTGAGGGGGGGGGGACCTGGACAGTAAAAGGGCTATGGGGGGGCAGTGGACTGGAAAGAAATGGGATGTGATGGGGAGGGGGACCTGGACTGGAAAAAGGCTATGTGGGGGGGGGGGGGACATGGACTGGAATGGGTTGTGATGGGGAGGGGGACCTGGACTGGAAAAGGGCTATGGGGGGGGGAACCTGGACTGGAAATGGGCTATAGTGGAGGGAGGGGGAACTTGGACTGGAAATAGGCTGTGATTAGGGGGGCTAGGACTGCAAATGGACTGTGATGGTGGGGGGGGGGTAGGACTGCAAATGGGCTGTGATGGTGCGGGGGGGACTCGGACTGCAAATGGGATGTGATGGGGGGGGGGGCCTAGGACTGGAAATAGGCTGTGATGGGGGACTTGGACTGGAAATGGGCTGTGATGGGGGGGGCTAGGACTGGAAATGGCCTGTGATGTGAAGGCTATCACTGGAAATGGGCTTATGAAGAGCTGGAATAGGACTGGAAATGGGCTGATGTGGGGCATGGGAGAATGGGACTAGAAGGGAGTGGATGCTGGGTGGGTCTAGATCTATAAGGGAACTGATTTTGGGGGAGGACTAGAATAGATGGGGAATGAGTGGAGAGGGGAAAAAATATTTTGTGTGGAAGAAAAGTCTATGATGGGCTGGGTATTGGGAGAGTGAGGGGCTTGAGAATGGAAGGGTGAAATTTAAATGGATGATAAAGGAATAAGGAAAGAATTGGGGGAAAGAGCAAAAGGGAAACAATCAGTATGTTAAAGCAGAAATAGAGAGAGAATGGAAAACATCTAAAAGAAAAGAAAGGACAAATGGATAGCTTGCAGAAGACACTAAGAAGAAACCAGAAGAAAGTGACTGGAGCAATTGCAACTGAAAAAATAAAACGCCCAAACAGAAGGTAGAAAAATACTTTTTATTTT
The DNA here is from genome assembly GCA_033557465.1 of Ichthyophis bannanicus. Lineage (NCBI taxonomy): Eukaryota > Metazoa > Chordata > Amphibia > Gymnophiona > Ichthyophiidae > Ichthyophis > Ichthyophis bannanicus. The sequence continues at coordinate 509,266,016 of CM066032.1, forward strand.
GAATTTATTAGCTGGAATATGTTTGGTCTGGGAAGTGTGTATTGATAACATCTTTGTGTTTTTGTTTAGTGCAAGAGGAAATTACTTTATAGTTTTATTTCTCCAGTGTTGTACATTTCATGTTTGGATTTTGGGGTTCCCAGTTTAATTATTATCTGACCAAGGAAGTTAGCCTACACGTATCCTCGGTAATTTTTGTGGGTGGGGCTGGGGGCGGGGCAGGGGTGGGACTAGGGGCGGAGAATGGGTGGAGCATGGCGAGCCACAGGTGTCGGGTTTTTCTCGGTGAAAAAGTTGGTAACCCTAATTGCACAGGACAGGCACAGTTGCAGTAGGCCCCAAAAGAGGGGTCCATCCCCCGTCCTGGTCCTATGTTATCTGGCCCTGTTTGTGATCACAAGAGACAAACCATAGGCCCAGGATGCTGCAGGCCCCAAAAGAGGGGTCCATCCCCCGTCCTGGTCCTATGTTATCTGGCCCTGTTTGTGATCACAAGAGACAAACCATAGCCCCAGGATGCTGCAGGCCCCAAAAGAGGGGTCCATCTGCCGTCCTGGTCCTATGTTATCTGGCCCTGTTTGTGATCACAAGAGACAAACCATAGCCCCAGGATGCTGCAGGCCCCAAAAGAGGGGTCCATCCCCCGTTCTGGTCCTATGGAAACAGGTCCTGTTTGTGATTACAAGAGACAAACCATAGCCCCAGGATGCTGCAGGCCCCAAAAGAGGGGTCCATCCCCTGTCATGGTGCTATGGAAACAGGCCCTGTTTGTGATTACAAGAGACAAACCATAGCCCCATGATGCTGCAGGCCCCAAAAGAGGGGCCCATCCCCCGTCCTGGTGCTATGGAAACAGGCCCTGTTTGTGATCACAAGAGACAAACCATAGCCCCAGGATGCTGCAGGCCCCAAAAGAGGGGTCCATCCCCCGTCCTGGTCCTATGTTATCTGGTCCTGTTTGTGATCACAAGAGACAAACCATAGCCCCAGGATGCTGCAGGCCCCAAAAGAGGGGTCCATCCCCCGTCCTGGTCCTATGGAAACAGGTCCTGTTTGTGTTTACAAGAGACAAACCATAGCCCCAGGATGCTGCAGGCCCCAAAAGAGGGGCCCATCCCCCGTCCTGGTGCTATGGAAACAGGCCCTGTTTGTGATTACAAGAGACAAACCATAGCCCCAGGATGCTGCAGGCCCCAAAAGAGGGGCCCATCCCCCGTCCTGGTGCAATGGAAACAGGCCCTGTTTGTGATTACAAGAGACAAACCATAGCCCCAGGATGCTGCAGGCCTAGGGTTGCCAACCGGACGGTTTTTAGCCGGCCTGGCTGGTTTTTCCATGGCCAAGCCGGCTGCCGGCACAGATGTAAAATCGGCCGTTGAAAAGCCGTTTTTTTGCTCTGGCCGCAAGATCGGGAGTGGCCAGAGCAAAAAACCGGCTTTTGTCCCGAAGTCCGCAGCGCGAACTCGAATGCGATTCCCCATAGCAGTGCAGCCGCTGCTTCTGCTTTGTACAGAGCAGCGGCTGCATTACACTTACATTGAAAACTAAAGATAAACTGTGTGAGGAGCCCTCCGGTCATCGCAGAGCCCGAGGAAGTGATGTCATGGGGGCGGGCTCCTCACAGGTTGTCTTTCCTTTTCAAATTAACTTTAGCTGCAATAAAGTTAATTTGAAAAGGAAAGACAACCTGTGAGGAGCCCGCCCCCATGACATCACTTCCTCGGGCGCTGCGATGACCGGAGGGCTCCTCACACAGTTTGTCTTTACTTTTCAAAGTAAGTGTATTGCAGCCGCTGCTCTGTACAAAGCAGAAGCAGCGGCTTGGGCAGGGGGGGGGTGGTGTTGTGAGTGAACCAGCAGGGGAGGGGGGGTGATGGTGTGAGTGAACCAGCAAGGGGGGGGGGGTGGTGTGAGTGAACCAGCAGGAGGGGAGGTTGGTGTGAGTGAACCAGCAGGGGAGGGGGGGTGAGTGAGTTACCCAGCCGGAGGGGTGAGTCAGGGACCGGGGAGTGGGAGAGTGAACCAGCAGGGGAGGGGGGGGTGTGGTGTGAGTGAACCAGCAGTGGAGGGGGGGGTGGTGTGAGTGAACCCGCAGGAGGGGGGGTTGGTGTGAGTGAACCAGCAGGGGAGGGGGGGTGAGTGAGTGACCCAGCAGGAGGGGTAAGTGACAGGGGGGTGGGTGAGTGAACCAGAAGTGGAGGGGGGGTGTGAGTGAACCAGCAGGGGAGGGGGGGTTAGTGTGAGTGAACCAGCAGAGGAGGGGGTGCGTGAGTGACAGGGGGGTGGTTGAGTGAACCAGCAGGGAGGGGTGGTGTGAGTGAACCAGCAGGGGAGGGTTGTGAGTGAGTGAGTGAACCAGCAGGGGAGGGGGGTGAGTGAGTCAGCGGGGGGGGGGGTGAGTAAGTGAACCAGCTCTGAGGGGAGGGGGGTGAGTGAACCAGCACTGAGGGGGGGTGTGAGTGAATCCTCGGTAATTTTTGTGGGTGGGGCTGGGGGCGGAGCAGGGGTGGGACTGGGGGCGGAAAATGGGTGGAGCATGGCGAGCCACAGGTGTCGGGTTTTTCTCTGTGAAAAAGTTGGCAACCCTAAGTTGCACTGATCACGCAGGATGCATGAGAACATGTGAGGTAGCTGTGGTAGCACCATGCAACTTTGTTGTGCTCTGTTCTTCACTTCTGTTGGGGATGGGTGAGTAAAGATTGCCTCAGTCCAATCACCCCTCCCACACATACTTTTTCCATTGCTGATTCCAGTGTTGGGACAGTACTGAGCTAGTTTAACCATTTGTTGCTCATTGCTGCCAGCCCCACTGTGGAGAGGCCAGAAAACGCAGTGATTCACTTTTATTCAGACTTCCCCACCACAATGAGGAAGTCTGAAGGAAAGTGAAATGCCGCACTTTTTAGTCTCTCTCCATAGCGGGGCCAGCAGCAGTGAGCCAACGATGGCTGTAATTAACAGCTAGCTCAGCCTCATGGTGAAGAAAGGAAATACTGCTGCTACAGAGACTGAGAGACAGGGTCTCGGGGGGGGGTGGAAGTAGAGAGAGAAACTGGGTCTGGAAGTCATGAGAGAATGGAGAAGCGGGGAGGGGGTCATTATAATTTGAGAGAGATTGGGAGAGGCAAGGGGTCATTATGATTTGAGAGAGAGATTGGGAGAAGCAAAGGGGTCATTAGGATGAGAGACTGAAGCAGGGGGTTCATTACGATGAGAGATTGGAGGAAGCAGGGGGTCATTATGATGTGTGTGTGTGTGTGAGAGAGAGAGAGAGAGATGGGGGAAGCAGCTGGGTCATTATGATGTGTCTTACTGGGCAGACTAGATGGACCATACTGGTCTTTATCTGCCGTCATATACTATGTTACTACGTGTGTGACAGAGAGATTGGGGGAAGCAGGGAGATCATTATGATGTGTGTGTGAGAGAGACTGAGGGAAGCAGGAGATCATTATGTGTGTGAGAGGCCAAGGTGATATGGGAAGCAAAAATGGAAATTGCCTCAGGTGCAGATATCAAGGATCACTGGAGTGGTGTGAGTGTGAGGAGAAGGGGGAGGGACAGCATTCATGGCACTATAGAGTGACACGTTGAGCCTGATTTTTGTAAGCTTTCTTTTCCATAGAAAACGGAAAACAATCTTGATAATCAGACTCAGGGGCCGCCCAAGGGGAGTGCAAGGCCATGTGCAGAGACTTATTGCAGGGCCTCATTTGCATAAAGGACCTAATTTGCATACATGTTTGCGTAATGTTAACATGCACTAACTTTTAGTAAACATGCCTCTTAACGAGTGTCTGGATAAAGAAAGACTACCGGTCCTATCCTACATTACTATATTCCAGTGCCAACCACAGGCACATTAGGAAGTACTACGAACACTGCCTATTTAGAAACCATAGCAAACCTGCCATATCATAACCCCACTACCAGGGCTCACAAAGCACCAAACCCTACCTATCAAAAGGCAACACTGCAAATATTAAACTAATACATCTCAGAAAATATCAATATATCTCCTACTGAGGAAAGAGAACAAGTGGCACTGTCAAATAGAAACTACATGAACAAAATACCTCAGCTCAGTTACACATGCAGAACATAGACTGTCACCAAAAAAGAACAAGAGATCACAATTTAGAATTAGGAAGACAATAATTAAACTGGGAATCCCAAAAGCCAAACTGAGAATGTACAACAACACTGTCGAAATAAAATTATAAATTAATTTCCTCTTGTACTAAACAAACCCTCACTTGGTTTGCAGCTTATCATGCTGTGAGGGCTTGTGTGTATCAGTGATGCTGACAGCTAAGCTATCAGTAGCTTAGCTACTGGCAGAGTCTCCCAAGATAAACAATAAACAGGTCTCAGTTGAGATGCCAGACTAAGACAAACTACCCATCTGGGCAGCAACAGAATGTAACGGTGTTGTAAGCGGAGGATCATATTTCTGTGACAACGGCAACAACATTGGAATTAACTGCACAGAAGAAATGCTTGGCAAATCTACTTCTGTATCTTGTCTCAAAAACCCAATAGATAGTCACAAAACAAATTGCAATATAGTGCTGGAAGATGAGACCCCCAGGTTGGAAAGCACTCAAATAGCTACTGGGGATGAGATGAAGAGTAAAGCCAGCATTTATGATGTGGTTGAATCTGTTGATGTAGCTGCACATGAAAAGAGAGTCAGAAGTTGCAAAGATATCTTACATATTGGGACTTGGAATGTACAAAGCAAGAACCAAGGGAAGTTGGAGGTGGTCAAGGATGAAATGGAAATGTGTACAACGCGATCTGTTGGGTGTCAGTGAACTAAAATGGAGTGGCTTTGGGCACTTTGCATCTGATGATCATATGGTTTACTATGCTGGAAATGAAAGACAAAGAAGAAATGGTGTTGCATTTATACTTAAGAAGAAACTTGCAAGAACTGTAATGAAATACAATGCAGTCAGTGAACACTTAATTTCTGTTCGTCTACTAGGAAAGCCCATCAACACAACTATAATTCAGGTATATGCCTCAACAATAGCTGCAGAAGAGGAAGACGTTGATGAATTCTATGAACAAGTACAAGCTGAAATTGACAGAACATGCAAACAGGATATCCTGATAGTCATGGGTGACTGGAACGCAAAAGTTGGCAAAAAAGAAGGCAAAGTGATTGGAAAATATGGACTTGGCAACAGAAACTAAGCTGGAGAAAGACTGATAGAATTCTGCAAAATCAATGATCTATTCATCTCAAACACTTTCTTTCAGCAACACAAGCACCGACTGTACACATAGACTTCACCCAATGGATTGTACAGAAATCAAATTGACTACATCTGTGGAAGACAACAATGGAAATGTTCGAAAACATCAACAAAGACAAAACCTGGAGCTGACTGTGGTAAAGATCACCAACTACTAGTATGCAAACTCAAGCTAAAATTGAAAAAGAGCAAGCCATTCATTAATGTAGCAAAATATGACCTTGGGAATATACCATTGGAATTTAAAGAATGCCTGAGAAATCGATTTGCTGCTTTAGATACAAATGACAGTTCCAGAAGAGTTATGGGATGACATCCAGAAAGTTGTATTGGAAGAAAGCAATAAGTCTCTACATAAGGTGAAAAAGCAAAAATGGCCAAAATGGATGACTGAAGAAACTCTGAAAATTGTCCAGAAACACAGAGAAGCCAAAGCCAGAGAAGAAAGAGAGGCTATCGCAGAACTTAGAGATTTCCAACGTGCAGTAAGAAAGGACAAGAAAAAAGTACTACAATGGCACATGCAAGGAAATAGAATCAGAAGTTATTAGAAGAACAAGATCGGCTTTTCTAAAGCCACGAGAGTTAAAGAAAAAATTCCAGCCTCGAAATGGAATGCTACAAGATGCTCAAGGGTCCATGTTGAATGATGCTGAGAAGATCAAGAAAAGTTAGAAAGAATATATAGTGTCGCGTCCACCACTGCCCAGGCGGTCGCCTAGGGGCGGGGGCGTGCCCTTGTGTTGTCCCTTTCAAGCAGGGGGTCCAGAGCCAAGGCTGCTGGAGGTTGTAGTTGTGTCAAATAATAGTGAATGCCGAGGGTTTTAAAGGCAAGAACAGGAATTTTTATTTACTTCCTTTCCAATAGAAACTTCTTTGAAGTTCAGCACATGACAACAAAAGTAGGATGCTTCTCCAAAACAAAAACCTCTTCACAAAAAGGATTCTTACAGTGACATAACGTTACAATGGCTTCACTCAGGTTGTTACACAGATAGGTTCTTCTTCTAGACTTCCTTCAGTCAAGAATATGGTGTTTACTGTTCTTTCCAACTACAAGAACAGGAATCTGCTTTTCCCACAGTGTCCAACATTCTAAGCAAATCATTAAATGTTTCTGTCTGTTTTACTCTCAGACAGCAGCTTCTTCTCAAAGCCTCAGATATTCAAATTAACCCCTTTAAAATGTTTGCTGTTAGCTTTAAGCATTGGCAACCTTCTCAAACTTTTCAGCATTCAAGGTATAACTCATTCAGGTACTTAGCTTCTGGGGTTTTCTTTCTCCTTTTTAAAAACCCAACACTTCTCTACCCCGTCTTTTTACAAAGGGAACAATCCATTAAAGACCCTACGGACTCTTGCTCAGAATCACAAACTTCTGTCTGCATATCTTCATAACCAGGGTTTGTTATTTCTGGGGTTGAATCAGCTTGTATAAACGTAGGCTTAATTTCTTCTAACAGCTCTAAATGTTTTTCCCATCGAGACCTCTCTTTACACTCATGGCTTTTAGTAGGGCTGTAGAGATTCTTATCTTTCATTAGACGGCTCAGGGCCTCTAGCTGGCTCACATTATTCTTAGTAACAGGTCTATTCACACACCTTTTCACAGCTGATGATTTTCCTGCAGCCTCTTGCACTGCTGCTCTCGTACCTTGCTTAAGGTCAGCAACTCTCTCAGGCCAACCCGTCCTATCTCCAGACCTAGCTGCAATCCCTCTGCAGCCCAGGCTTCTTTCTGGACTGTGGCTTTCTGTGTGCTGGCTGCTTTGAGACTCCCCGGTGAGGATGTCCCTGGAAAACCTTTCTCCTTCAGCTCTTCTGAAGCTTCTTTTTCCTTCCGTTCCCTTGGAAGTCCTTTCTCCTTCCTTTTCCCTGGTGGAGTCCCCTCCTCCTGTTCCCTGGAGTTTAAATGAGTGTGCCTGCACTACCGGTTCCAAATCCTCCCCCAGGTGTTTCCCATTACCTCCCCAGCTTGCCTCAGAGCTTGGGCGTGGCCTGCACTCAGCAGCTCTCTGTGTGTTTTTTTTTCCTTGGCTGCAATTTGAAACCTACTGCTCTCTGGGCTATCCCTCTGGTTGAAGGTAAATGTTTGTTTTTCCCCTAGTTCCATGGGTTCAGATGCACTTTCGTCATCACAATAGTCATTATACCATAAAGATCAAGAGGACCAACAGCCGTTTCAACCTATACCTTATGATCAGGAACCATTGGTGAGGAAAGAAGAAGTCGAAGCAGCATTGAAAGTCTTATCAAAGAACAAAGCATTGGGCATTGATGGCATTCCCATTGAGTTATTACAGCAGTCAGATGAAGCTGTTACTATACTTACAAGACTCTGCCAGGAAATTTGGAAGACAAATTCATGGCCAACTGACTGGAAAAGTTCTGTGTTTATACCAATACTGAAGAACAGTGACCCAACTGACTGTGGAAATTATCGCACAATCACTCTGATCCCACATGCCAGCAAGATTCTACTCAAGATCATTCAGCAGAGACTACAACCATACCTGGAATGAGAACTGCCTGAAGTGCAAGCAGGGTTAGGAAAGGGAGAGGAATGAGAGACATTATTGCGGATGTGAGATGGATCCTTGAAAAGACAAAAGAATGTCAAAAAGATATCTAAGAACATAAGATATGCCATACTGGGTCAGACCAAGGTCCATCAAGCCCAGTATCCTGTTTCCAATAGTGACCAATCTAGGTCATAAGTACTGTGATGAGGAGAGTATGGCTGACCCCATGGAACTGGGAGAAAATCAGACATTTACCTTTAAAGAAAGAGACAGGCAAGAAATCAGTAGCTCTCAAAGTGCAGGCAAGGAAAAAAAACACGCAGCTACTGAGGACAGGACACACCCAAGCTCTGCTAATCTAAGGGCAGGCTTGGAAACTAATGAGAGACACCTGGGGGAAGGGCAGTGCACGGTAGTTCAGAGACACTCTTATAAACCCAGGGAAACAGAAGGAAGTCAGACTCAGCCTGAGAAGGGCAGCACCACAGGAAGAGAGACTCAGCCTGAGAAGGGCAGCACCACGGGAAGAGAGTCTCAACCTGAGAAGGGCAGCACCACGGGAAGAGAGACTCAGCCTGAGAAGGGCAGCACCACGGGAAGAGAGTCTCAGCCTGAGAAGGGCAGCACCACAGGAAGAGAGTCTCAGCCTGAGAGAAGGCAGCACACGAAGCGACACCCTGGAAAGGGAGAGACAGGGAAGCAGCATGCTGGAGAATTCAGTGGTGAGAGAAGCACCAGAGAAAGGCCCAGAGAGTTCACTGTGGAGGAGAACGGTGGAGACTTCCAGGGGATTCTCAGAGGTGAAAGCCCTAGTCAGAAAGAAAGCCAGGATTGCAAGGAAACAACAATTGGTTTTAAAACTAGGAGAGCTGTGTCAGAGAGAAGTGCTGACAAGGGTCAGGCTACAGTGACAACTGTTCCTGAACCAGCTAAAGAGCTGCAACTTCCAAAAAGTGTAGCCAAAAATGCTGTGAGCCAGTTAGAGGCATTGTGTCGTTTGATACAAGAGAATCTTGCCTCAGTATGGTGACATTCATGCTGGGGTGGGATGCACCCTTGGGTGGAGGGGTGGGGGCGCATGCATGGTGTAGCTCCCGGGGGCTTTTTGTGAAGGCTGGGGAGTGGATCCGTGTGGCCTCTGTTGGCGCCGATGTCGCCCATGTGTGGGGACTGGTTCCTGCTGTTCCCGGGGAACACCTGTTGCAGGTGGGAAACTACACTTTCTCCAGGAACAAGCAGGAAGTCAGTTCTCACATATGGGACTCCCAAGCTACAGGCTACCAAAAAAACCCTGTAGAAGCCATGGGCAACTCAAAAAGCCAACCATAAAGGATAGCAGCATGCGCTGGTTGACTGGAAGTCTGGCAGTGCAGTACCAACATCAAAGATGCAATCCCCTCTCCGGAAACCTAAACACAAAGGGCTGGAGGGAAGGAGTTATGCTATTACCCAAAGAGGTGATGAAGTACTGCCTGGCCGAATGTGCTATCACGCCAAGAGTAGTAGTGTGCTGTGAAAGTATGGACAAGGACCAGGTAGCAGCCTGACAGATATCCAGCAAGGACACCGAGAGCAGGCTGGCCACAGAAGCCGCCATGGCACGCACATTGTGCAGAGTGACATGATGTTGCAGAGAAAATCCAGCCTGCTCGAAGGAAATGCAGTTGGCCACCCACCATGAGAGAGTACACTTGGAGACCACCACCCCAAGATGGTTGGGGTCAAAGGAGAGAAAGAGCTGTGCTGAGCAGCGGTGGGGCTGTGTCCTCTAAATGTAAAAGGACAATGCCCTCTTGCAATCGAGAGTGTTCAGGGAGGAGTGAGGCCTGGGAAAAAAGGTGCGGAGCACCACCTCTTGATTTGGGTGAAAAGCAGAGACCACCTTCAATAGGAACTTGGGGTGGGTGCAAATGACCATTCTGTTCTTGTGGAATCTGGCGTAGGACGCATGGGCCACCAGCATCTGCAGCTTGCTCACACATCAGGCTGAGGTGAACGCTACCAGGAAAATGACCTTCCAAGACAAATACTTGAGATGGCACATTGCCAAAGGCTCAAAGAGGAGCGCCATGAGCTTCCCCAGCACCACATTTAAATCCCATGCCACAGACAGTGAGTGGACTGGGGGCCGGGACCGGAGTCCTCCTTTCATGAAATGGCCCACCAGGGGGTGCACCAAAATGGCCAAACCATCAACAGGATGTTGGTGCACTGAAAAGGCACTAAGGTGCACCCTGACCATGTTGGACTATAGACCAGCCCTGGAAAGATGCAAGAGATATCGCAAGACATCTTGCATCAAGCAGGAAAGGGGTTTAGACTCCTGCCCATGAACCAGTCAGAGAACCTGCGCCATTTAAAGATGCACACTTGACATATGGAGTCCTTACGCGAAGCTAGCAGGACATCCTCCACCTCCCACAAGAGGCAGAAGTGTGCTATGGCTAACCTCTCAGCATCCAGGCCGTCAAAGCAAGGGACTGAAGGATGGAATGCAAAAGCATCCCTTTCTCCTGCGAGAGAAGGTCTGGGGAGCTCCCCAGCGGCAGTGGGTCCCTCCATGAGAGCTGCAAAAGCAGGGGGAACCAGGGTTGCCTGGGCCACCTGGGAGGGATGAGTATGAAGGAGGACGCCTCCGCTTGAATCTTGAGGAGTGCCCAGGGAACCAGGAGTGTAGACAGGAATGCATAAGGAGTCCCCGGGACCAAAGGAGAAGGAGTTTGCCACTTCCCTGAGCTGAGCAGGCCTCCGGGAACAGAAGCACGGTAGTTGCGCATTCTCCAGACTAGCAAAGATATCTACCTCTGGGGTACCCTAGCAGCGAAAGACTTCTCTGAGTACTGCCAGGTGGAGCTGCTTTTTGTGGGTTGAAGTACTCGGCTCAGGCGGTCCACCAACATATTGTCCTGGCCCTGCAAGAAAACAGCCCAGGGGGGAGATGTTTTGCCCTATGGCAAAGTTTCACAGGCAAACAGCTTCCCAGCAGAGGTGATATGAACCAGTGCCCCCCTTGTTGAGGTAGTACATCACTACCTGCTTGTCCATCTGGACTTGAACCACCTGACCCTTCAGGTGGTCCTAACACACCCTAAGGGCATTGTATACAGCTCTGAGCTCTAGCAGGATGATCTGCAGAGCACTTTCTCCCTGACGACTAAGGGCCCTGCAACTGTAGGTGATCGCAGTGGGCTTCCCAGCCCAGTTTGAACATGTCTGTTGTAGACGTGCTGAATTGGGGACATCTGGAAGGGCAGGCCAACTCCGAGGTTGTGAGGGCTCTGCCAGCAGGCGAGGGATGCCGTCAGGACCAGCGTGACCTGGATCCTGTGCTCCAAGCGGCCAGAAGACTGTGCTCACTGGGCGCTGAGCGTCCACTGGGCCTGCCACATTCGGAAGCGGGCAAAGGGTGTGATGTGGACAGTAGAGTCCATGTGCCCCAGCAAGCGGAGCATCTGCCTGGCCATCACCGCCGAGCAGCCCTGAATTTCCCTAGCCAGGGCGGAAAGGCATAGCGCACGATCCTCCAGGAGAAGGTTCGTGCCTGGGTGGAGCTCAAAAGAGCACCGATGAACTTTAAGTGCTGGACTGATAGCAAATGTGACTTTGGGAAGTTGATCAAATCCAAGCTGCGGTAACAGCCCTATGGTACGCTGCGCAGCGTTGCACACCTCCAGCGAGCCAGGCTTGATGAGCCAGTTGTCCAGGTAGAGAAAGAAACACCCCTAGAAGATGGAGGCAGGCGGCAATGACCACCAGGCATTTGGTGAATACCAAATTGGCCAAAGCTAGGCCAAAGGGGAGCACCCTGTATTGATAGTGGTGTCTGCCAACGAAGAATCAGAGGTACTGACGGTGCCTTGGATAACTCAGGAGTCGGTATAAGTATCTTTGAGATCTAAGGAGCATAGACAATCTTTTTGTAAGGCAGCAAGGTTCCAAGGGATACCATTTTGAATTTTTCCTTGAACAGGAAGCAGTTGACGTCCTGAAGATCCAGGATGGGCCGGAAGCCCCCTGCTGTCTTGGGCACAAGGAAGTAGCGGGAGTAGAACCCTTGGCTCTGCAGAGGCTGGAGAACTGACTCTACCATGCAATCCTCAGGCAGGGACTCGAGTTCCCTCTGCAGGGGCTCCCTGTGCAAGGAGTCCATCGGTAATTCCCTGGGAGGAAGGGAGGAGGTAGCTGGATAAAGTGAAGAAGATACTCCTCCCAGACTACCTGCAGCATCCAGGTGTCTGTGGTGATGTCTGACCAGAGGTGCGCAAAGTGGACCAGCCATCCTCCTGTGAACCTTGGGCCCATTACCTCCTGGGGGAAGGAGGCTATACCCAAGGAGTTAAAAGACCCCCAGGCAGCAACTGGGACACTGTTTGGGGCTTTTTGCTTATGGGAGCCATACCCTTAGCCCTTGGCTTGCTGCCCCTGTTGGGGAGCCTGATCCACCCAGATCAAGGCGGCTTACAAGAAATAGGCCAAAAACTGGGGGTAAGCGCTTTTGCCCCGAAGCTTTCCGATGGGAAGGGTCAGCAATCTTCCTAGACAGCCTGGTTCTGGTCAGGAATTCTGTTTCCAGCTCGGCCACCTTCTCTGTCATGGGCTTACCGAAGAGATTCCCTCACTGGCAAGGGGCATCGGCCATCTTGTCCTGATCCCACTGCTCCAGACCAAATGACTGTAGTCAAGCAAGGCAGCAGGCACTAATGCCCACCGCAGGTACATGAGCCACCAACTCGAAGCAGTTGATGGCTGCCGGAGTCTGAGACTTTGAGCATTCCTTGACCAAGGAAACCAGTGCCCAGTAGTGCTCAAGGGGTTCACCTGACAACCGAGCTGAGAACCCGGCAAGCTCCTTTGCCAGGTACCGCAGGTACATGATCCAGGAAACTACAGACCGGTGAGCCTGCCGTCAGTACCAGGAAAAATGGTAGAAACCATCATAAATAACGTAAATAACTAAATAATAAAATTGCTGAAGATGTAGATAGTCATGGCTTAATGGGAGACAGCCAATATGGCTTTAGACAAGGAAGATCTTGTCTTACTAATCTGTTATGTTTTTTTGAAGGTGTGAATAAACAGGTAGATAAAGGTGAGTTGGTTGATATAGTATATCTGGACTTTCAGAAAGCCTTTGACAAGGTCCCTCATCAGAGACGTTTGGCAAAACTAAAGAGTCATGGGATAGGAGGCAGTGTACTTTTGTGAATCAGGAACTGGTTAAAAGATAGAAAGCAGAGGGTACGGCTAAATGGCCAATTTTCCCAATGGAGAAAGGAGAAGAGTGGTGTACACCAGGGATCTGTGCTGGGTCTGCTGCTTTTTGATATATTCATAAATTACCTGGAAAAGGGAATAACGAGTGAGGTTATCAAACTTGCAGATGACACAAAACTATTTAAAGTTGTTAAAACCCATGAGGATTGTGGAAAATTGCAATAGGATCTTGATAAATTGGAAGACTGGGCATCAAAATGGCAGATGAAATTTAAATGTGGACAAGTGCAAAGTTATGCACCTAGGGAAGAACAACCCAAACTATGGTTACACGATGCAAGGTTCCACATTAGGAACCACCCCCCAGGAAAAAGATTTAGGCGTCATTGTGGATAACATGTTAAAACCCTCCACCCAGTGTGCAGTGGCGGCCAAGAGAGCAAATAGAATGCTAGGTATCATAAGGAAAGGAATGGAAAATAAAACAAAAGGATATTATGCCTTTATATCGTTCCATGGTGTGCCCACACCTTGAATATTGTGTGCAATTCTGGTCGCCATATCTTAAAAAGGCTATAGCGTTATTAGAAAAGGGCCAGAGAAGAGCCACCAAAATGGTAAAGGAGTTGGAAGGATACCCCTATGAAGAAAGGCTAAAAATGTTAGGGCTCTTTAACCTGGAAAAGAGACGGCTGAGGGGAGATATGTTAGAAGTCTATAAATTAATGAACGGAGTCGAACGGGTAAACGTAGATCGATTGTTTACGTTATCAGAATATAGAAAGACTAGGGGACATGCAATGAAGCTACAGGGTAACCTATTTAAGACTAATAAGAGAAAATATTTTTTCACTCAACGTGTAATCAAACTCTGGAATTTGTTACTGGAGGATGTAGTAAAGGCTGTTAGTGTAGCTGGGTTTAAAAAAGGTTTGGACAAGTTCCTGGAGGAAAGGTCCATAAACCATTATTAAAAAGGGACCCAGGATATCAATGCTTGACCCAATACAAGCATTGTGGAACCTGTGTCTTTTGGGGAAACTGCTAGGTACGTATGACCTAGATTGGCCACTGATGGAAACAGGATACTGGGCTTGATGGACCTTGGTCTGACCCAGTATGGCATATCTTATGTTCTTATGAGAAGAATCTCCATGTTCCTCGTGGAAACCCTTTGCATAGGGAAAAGCCTCAGTGGAGAAAGGTTCTGGAACTTTTAGAGAATATTAAGCCTGAAGTTTCTCATGCTGGTTTAGAGCCAGATTTACCAGACACGGGTCCTGAGGAAATGCAGATAGACTATTATGAATCTGATGAAAGCTCTGAAGATTCAGTAATGGACTGTTCTCTATGCCAGAAGGCAGAATAAAAGTTCTTGGATAAGAGAGAAAGGCTTATAACCTGAATGTCCGAAAAGGCAGTGTGAAAACAGGGAGAATTGTGTTTAGCCAGGAATGCTAAGAACCCTGTTTGCTGAAGAGAGGAGAGGATATTTCTTTTGGGTTTGAAGAAAGGAGAAAACCATGTTTGATTGCTGAATCGTTTGGAAACAGCGACCTATGTTAAAAAGCTACTAAAAGCAGTTACATTGTTTTGTTTGGTATAAATGCCTATAGATTATTGTTTGGAGAGAGAATCCTGTTTGTTTGCGTTGAGCCTTAATGCTCTTTTGGAAAAGAAATAAAATTCCTGTGTTTTGCCTTGTAAACCCTCGGTCTCCACACTACTCGTTTTTCTGAACAACACAACTACAAATCCCAGCAGCCCCGGCTCTGGGTGAGGAAAAACTCCTTAATTAAAGGACTAACAAGTGTAGCCCTAAGCCCATAGGCCGTTGCCTGGGCAAGGGGCCACCACAGTACCTAGAAGTTTCCCCAAAAGACACACATTCCACAATGCTTGTACTGGGTCAAGCAGTGAAATCCCGGGTTCCTTTTAATGGTTTATGGACCTTTCCTCCAGGAACTTGTCCAAATCTTTTTTAAACTGTGCTATACTAACAGTTTTTACTACATCCTCCGGTAACAAATTCCAGAGTTTGATTACATGTTGAGTGAAAAAATATTTTCTCTTATTAGTCTTAAATAGGTTACCCTGTAGCTTCATTGCATGTCCCCTAGTCTTTCTATATTCTGATGACGTAAACAATCGATCTATGTTTACCCGTTCCACTCCATTCATTAGTTTATAAACCTAGATCATATCTCCCCTCAGCCATCTCTTTTCCAGGTGGAAGATCCCTAACCTTTTTAGCCTCTCTTCATAGGGTATCCTTCCAACCCCTTTACCATTTTGGTGGCTCTTCTCTGTACCTTTTCTAATAACACTATATCCTTTTTAATATACAGTGACAGGAATTGCACACATGTGTGTTTTATTGACTACCGCAAGGCTTTTGACTGTGGAAATCATGAGAAACTCTGGGCCACATTAAGAAGCATGGGTATACCAGAACACCTGATCGTTCTCTTGAACAACCTTTACACTGATCAAGAAGCAAAAGTTCAAACGGAACTTGTCAGACGGCTGCCTGGGTGAGAATGTTCACAGTCTTGGCAAGTGCATATATCAATATGATTTGCAAGGGATTGTGGGCAATGCAGTCCATTCACACCAGACACAGCTGCTCACAATAATTTATTTATGGGGTTATTTCTCCCAACACAGATATGCTTGGTAGCACATAAATCAGGATGCTTGCTTTCAGTGTTTAACTTGGAAAAACAAAATCAGGAAAACAACATTTGAACTTGTCAGGCAATCAAAGCAAAAGAAATAAGACCTGGTTGGTAACAAACTGGTCTTTTCTGTAGGCTTTAGCTAATATTTTCTTAGCAGTGTATCAAACAACAAACAAAAATCCACAAAGAAGAGAAAAAACTGTTCTTTTCAGGTTAACTTCTTATATCTTCCCACATAGATTCAGAAGTGATTCCCTCAGAGCTCACAAGCAATTAGGTAAGGCTCAATTGCTAGCAGTTCCCCAGCTGAAACCCCTTAGCTGGCTTGCTTTCTACTGCGTGGCTAAAAATCCTACTCAGGAGCTTTTCTGAGTAGATTTAAAGAACAAGTTTGTATTTCTTTGTGATGGTTGTTGTATTTTATAACAGAAAATCACCAAAGGAGTTTAGACAGAGAGCAATCCATGTAAACACATCCTTCATCTGCAGTCACTCCCCCTTCTTCAACAATCATGGGCTCAATATCATGGATTGGCACAGATGAATTTCTCAATGGAGCACTTTCAGGAGAATACTTGTTCCCCTGCTGTCTTTCAAGGTGATAGCTAGGGCATAGATCAGTGTTCATACCTGAGCTTCCATTGCTGTTAGAGTTCCTCTCTATATAGCCTGGCCAGTATGTAGTCCAGTTCTTATGTCCAGCCTTCCAATCCAGATCCCTGGACACTGGATCTCTCTTCACATACCTTCTGGCACGGGTCTTAGGGTCCCTTCCACGTGCAGCCGTCTCCCTCACAGGTACCGTCTGGAGATTCCTAGCTCTGCAGCACCATTCCTCTGGCTTTCCCCAGTCCAATGGTGTATGCTGGCCCTTGGAATGCCTTCCAGTATACGTACTGCTATGAACTCCTGTAGACCTCCCAAAGGCTTTTCTCTTCTTTCTTCCAAAGGGTTTCTTGCCCTCTCTGTCCGTCCGGTTTGGCTTCTGCTTCTGATGATCCTCCAGATGAAACTGAGGATATCCAAGCTGATCATGAAGATGATGATGAGGATGAGGATAATTCTCTGTAGAATAAACTCTATCTTTATTCTGCCTAGATGAGTGCTCCACCCTAACACAGTGCAGCTGTGCTGAATCGGGCCCTGCCCTTTGAGAGGAGTGCTTAGGGATTACCTCATAGCCCTCCTGATTGAACACACGTTTCCCCACTTCAGCTCCTCTAATGGCTGTTGGAAACCTGGTGCATTCTGGGACTGGTAGTCTTTTATGGGAAAATTCTGTTTTCTTATTTCTACCAGAACTGACAGGTTGCTTGTTCAGAGTCACTTCACCTTTTCTATAGCTCCTTCCTGAGCTATGATAAGCTTCCTTATCACATACCCCCCTGCTTAAGTTATTACGGACTGGTGTAACTGGTGAAACTTCTTCTCTACAGTCCGTAATACGGGAAAGGGCATCCGCATTCTTGTGTAACTTCCCAGCACGATGTTCCACTTGAAAATCAAATGCCTGTAAGGCCATGTACCAGCGTGTCAACCTGGCATTGTGGTTCTTCATTTGCTGCAACCACTTAAGTGGGGCATGGTCTGTGACCAACTGGAACTTTCTCCCTGTAAGGTAAAACCTTAACGCCTCCACTGACCACTTAATAGCTAAACATTCTTTTTCTATTGTGGAATACTTTTGTTCAGCCAGTGACAACTTCCTGCTCAGGTACATCACAGGATGCTCCTCCCCTTCATGACACTGGGATAGAACTGCTCCTAGCCCTACATCCGATGCATCTGTTTGAACCAGAAAGGGTTTCTTGAAGTCCACCCCTTTCAGTACCGGTCCTGTACACAATTTTCCTTTTAAGACTGAAAACGCTTTTTCAGCTTCAGGTGTCCACTTTAGCTGGTTTGGACAATTCTTCCGCAACATATCCGTGAAAATTGCACTTTTCTCTGCAAATTGCGGTATAAATCTGCGGTAGTATCCAATAAGTCCCAAGAAACTTCTTAGTTGTTTCTTTGTTGTTGGAGGAAGAAAATTCCTGATGCTATCTACTTTACTCATTAGAGGTTTTGTTTTTTTGTTTTTTTTTTGAAAACTTTATTTAGTAATCATCATAACCACAGCAAGTAATATAATGCAGACAAAAAGCCCCCGCAGAGTGTACTCTTATCTCCGCGTATAGGCTAACACCACATATAATTATATAGCAACAGCAAACAGAAAGTACAAGGTAGACAATTACATCATTTTACATATATGGTATACCACCCCCCCCCTCCCTCCCACCCTCCCCTCCCCGGCGTCGCAGCCATCAGGATATAGTTACATAAGTACGCATAATCCATCCCCAAACCTCTCTCGACAAAGCTCCGCGAGGTGCCTTAATAACCCACATTTACTATTTCATTGCGGCAGCGGGGGCCAAGGCTCTGAATGTACGGTTCCCATATAAGCATGAAGGTGGACCACTTTTTCACCTTACCCCGGGCTCCCCAACGCTCCGCCAACATCAACTGGTGAAACTTATTGCGCCACTCCAAATACGTTGGCGGATCTCGGTCCCTCCAATGATGTAAAATAGGACCCTTACCCACCAGACAGGCCTTACGCACCAGAAGCCGCTCCCATCGTCCCGCTGGGAGAGTCTGATGTAACAAATCTAGTGTGACCAGAACTCCAGTCCAAGGAAAGCGTTGTTGCAATATTCTCATTAGGTACTTGTGAATACCGGACCAGTATGGGAGAAGGCGCCTGCACTGCCACCACATATGAGTTAAGGTAGCTAGGGGTGTGGAGCATCTAGGGCAAGACCCATCCTGAGTAATTTGACTCCGCAGGGCACGCCGTGGGGAGAAATGCACCCGCGTCAGAGCTTTATATTGTACCTCCCTCCATCTGGCACCCTCCACCAGCCCCTCTATGCGCCCCAAAGCCTGACGGATAGCGTCGGGCAATACCTCACGTCCTAATTCCAACCCCCAAGCCAG
The DNA here is from genome assembly GCA_033557465.1 of Ichthyophis bannanicus. NCBI lineage: Eukaryota > Metazoa > Chordata > Amphibia > Gymnophiona > Ichthyophiidae > Ichthyophis > Ichthyophis bannanicus. Next base: position 509,284,682 of record CM066032.1, read on the forward strand.
CTCAGCCTTCCTAAAATCCGGCTTCGCCCTAAAACACTCCAACCTAGTTTTCAATCCCGCTATCTTCGGGGGGGTCTCCCCTCCAATCTCGAAAAAGGCAAGGATTTGCGCCGACCTATCAACACTTAGTTCTTCTCTGGGCAGCGTAGCCACATAATGAGCAAGTTGTATATACGCAAAGTGCTGAGATGGAGGTAAGCCGAACTCGGCACACAGCTCCTGGAACGATTTACAGTGACCCGTGAGGCCCACTACATGCCCCACGTATTCGACACCCTGGGCCTGCCACAACTTGAAGGCCCGAGATTCAGATCCTGGTGTGAAATGTACGTTACCACGAATGGGCAACCAGCTCGACACCTGCCAGTTCCGGCGCCAAAGACTATTTAACTGACGCCAGGTTCGTCTCATAGAGTTAAACAGACTGCTATGTGTGATGTGCCGTGGCAGTTGTACCCCTGCTACATGCAGAACTCCCATCAGAGAGACCGGGGCCCCCACCGCCGCCTCTAATTCCCGAGGTGTGTAGGTGTCCGTCCCGCCCAACCAGTCCCCCAGATGCCGCGCCTGGCAGGCTAATGCGTAGGTCCCCAAGTCCGGGAGACCCAGGCCTCCGGTCTTCCATTTACCAACCATACGGGACAGAGGAATACGCGCCCGGGCTCCTTTCCATAGGAACCCCTGAATCTCCTTTTCTAAGCTAAGTAAATCCCGGCGCAGCAGCCACACTGGCAGGGTCTGCAGCCAGTATAAGATACGGGGCAGGACCACCATCTGTATCGCCGCTACCCTTCCCAGGAGCGATAGCGGCAGGGGGTTCCAGGCTCTCAGCTGAGTCCGCATCCCTGACAAAACCTTCTCGAAATTAGTCCGATACAGATCGTGAGGTAGTCAAGTTAAGACAATACCTAGGTATTTAAACTGATGTTCTGCCCATTTCAAAGGGAAATCCCCCCCCCAATGACCCTTCAGGCATCCGGACACATCCAGGGCCTCCGATTTATCTTCGTTTATCCGCAGTCCAGCAAAACTACCAAACAGCTGGAGGGCCATCATCAGTCGAGGGAGGGATTCCCGGGGGGTCAGCAAGTGTACCAGCAGGTCATCGGCAAACGCCGACACTTTGAACCCCTGCGTACCCATCACTACCCCACCGATGCGGCTATCGGCTTCTATACGCCGTATCAATGGGTCTAGAGACAAGACGAATAATAGAGGGGATAGTGGGCATCCCTGCCGGGTACCGCGATGCAAGGAGAAAGAATCAGATAAAACGCCATTACAAGCACCCGGGCGGTCGGGTTAGCATACAGACTATGTACCATGTCACAGAAGGATTGCCCTAGGCCGTATAGGGGAAGTAGATGAAACAAGTATTCCCAATTCACCCTATCAAACGCTTTTTCAGCGTCAAAGCTCACCAAGAGAGATTGCAACTGCTGATTATGTACCCATTCTAGGGACGCCAGGATTTTACGTAGATTGCGTACCGCATAGCGTCCCCGCACGAATCCCACCTGTGACTCGTGTATTATGTCCCCGAGGATGCCCCCCAGGCGCTCAGCCAGGATTTTCGCTAACAACTTCATATCAAAGTTTAGTAAAGAGATTGGCCTGTATGAAGCTGCCTGTAACGGGTCCTTGCCGGGTTTGGGAATAAGCGTAATGTGGGCCTGATTATCACCCCACCGCTGGCCCACTCCGACTGCTCTACAGCGAAAAGTCTCCACAAGGAGGGGGCTCACCCCGTTGGACAGAAGCTTATAGAATTCTGCCCCATACCCGTCCGGGCCAGGGGCCTTATAACAACTGGCTGTGGAAATGGCCCGCTGGACCGCCTGCAAAGTTACTGGTTGTCCTAGGCTGCTACGTTGCTCCTCGGACACCGTTGGTAGGGGCAAGCCCTGGAGATACTCTGTCATAGTCGTTGGGGACGTCTCCCCCGCCTCATAGAGTTTCTGAAAGAAATCTTTAAAGATTGCACTAATAGTCCCCCGGTTCTGCTGAAGTCTCCCATGGTCATCGCGAAGTGCCGCCACCGTCTGAGCACCTCTCTGTCCCTTGAGACATCTCCCCAGTAATCTTCCCGGTTTGTCGCCAAAGCGATAAAGCCTGTATTTATAATACATTAATGATTTTTTAGCTCTCTGGTGAATCATTTCATTTAAAGCAGCCTGTAATTCCCACAACCGCTTCCTATTGGCCACCGTAGGGGCTCGGCCATTAAGCATCCGTGCCTGTTTCACTTGTTGTTCTAGCCGAATAATCTGGGCAGCCATTATTCGCCGCTTCCTAGCCACGTACCCGATGATATCCCCCCGTAACACTACTTTGGCGGTTTCCCATACCAGCTCCGGGTCGTCCCCATGGGACTGGTGGTTTAATTCGAATTCCCGCCAGCGTTGACCAAGGAAGTGCTGGAAGTGATTATCCCTATAGAGATCGATGGGGAACCGCCAAATACGAGACTGTCCCGCACTTCTCCCCCAGTGCAACTCAGTCCAGACCATTGCGTGGTCGGAAATCTCAAGAGGGCCTATCTGTGTGTCTCCTACATAGGTAAATAGGGGGGCCGAGAGCAAGAGATAATCGATGCGTGCGCTTGTACCGTGTGCCCGTGAGACGTGAGTGAAATCTTTTTCAGTAGGGTGCAATAATCTCCAAGGGTCCACCAAGTCTAAGCGCGTTTTGAATTGTTGCAACAGCCGAGATGTAAGTGTTCTCTCTCGGGTTCCCATAGCACTCGACGTATCAAGGCCTATCTCAAAGACCCCATTAAGGTCCCCCCCCCAGGAGCAGTGGCACCTCTGTCAATTGCTCCACTCGGGCCGCCAAACGGTCAAAGAAGCCGGGGTCTGGTAGGTTGGGGCCATACACGTTTCCCAGGATTAAGTCCCGTTCCTCTAAGGACCCGTACAACAGCAGAAACCTCCCCGTCGGGTCCGCTACTTGGTGGTGCAGTGTGAAGCGTACTCTTTTGTGAATAAGAATGGCCACTCCACCTTTTTCCCCCAGTGCAGGCGCTCCCCATACCTGACCTACCCAGTCACGGCATAATTTGGCATGTTCCTCGGCTGTCTGGTGGGTCTCTTGCAACAGCGCGACATCGCACCGCTGTCTAGCCAGCGCTTTTAAGACTTTATATCGTTTTATCGGACTACCAAGGCCGCACACATTCCAGGAAATTACCCGCAGGTAGATAGTAGCCTCTGAGGCCCCCGCTGCCAGCAATGCGTGAGAAGGGAAACCCCCCCAGCCTGGGGTCCCCCCTTAAAGCTCTGTAACTGGATGACCTGGGAGATATGCTCCAGCATTGGATTGCGACGCCCCTTTCCCCTCCCACCCTGCCTACCCCCTTCCCCCCCCCCTTTCTCACACTCCCCTCCCAACCACCCCACATCCCCTCCCTCCTCTCCCTCCCCACCCCCCCCCCCCTCCCGCAAACCATTCCTCCCCCACTCATATCCTCCTTCAACCTCCCAACCCCGCTGGATGTGTCCAGGCCTCTCGTCCCCATGGCAGATGGTACCCCCCTATATCCTCACCTCATATCAGATCTATCCCCCCCAATTTGAGCCCGCTCTCGTCCCCTATACTAGGCCTCCCACGTAGGCTGACACACTGCAAGTATAACAATCCCCTGTTAGTATAACACTGCCTTCATCTCGTCATTTAAAGCAGTCCCCATAGCAGGGAACAACCCCAAACGAAACGAGAGGCTAACCACAACATGGCAAATTAACACAGTCCAGGGAGGGTAAACAGGGGAACAAAGCAAAACATATTCAAACATCATTGTCATATGAAAACCTGGGGCTGCATCATCAAATCTAGCCCAGTACTGTGTTTTTGGTATCTCCTGTATGACGACCCGGCTTCCGGGGTTCCAACAGGCCGCCCTCGAAATTAAAAAATACAACAGGTCTGAAAACCAGCACCTCAAGGCTATATAGCCCGTGTTAGACCGCAGGCTATTAGGTTGCTGAGTCCCGAGAGTTAACCGCCCAGTTGGGCCTCGCATATCCGACTCCCAGTATATCACTCACCAGGGGGGAGCTCTCCACTGGCATCAGCTGGATCAGGACTGTCCCCTGGCATCTGCAGCCGTTGCTGGTTCCGAAGTCTCCAACTGCATGACATATGCCGCCACAGCCTCCGGGGAATCAAAAACTCTGTGCTGACCCTGATGCACCACGTGTAAACGGGCCGGGTACTGCATGGTGAACTTGATTCGGGCCAAAATCAGCTTCTGGCAGACAGCAGCGAAGGCCTTCCGGCGCTGACTGAGGGCCGCCGAGTAGTCTTGTGCGATCCGGATTTTGACGTTGTCTGCTTCAATAGTCCCAGCTTTTCGAGCCTCTTTCAGGACGGCATCTTTTTGCTGATACTGTAGGAATTTGACCAGCACAATTCGGGGTCGCATATCCCGCGTGTTCTTGGGGCCTACTCTATGCGCCCTCTCTAGGATAATCCGGGTCTGCTCTCCAGCCTCCCCCAGCAGCTTTGTACATAGGGTTTCCACATACGGCAATAGAGCAGCATCGCCCACTGATTCTGGGATCCCCAACATGCGAAGGTTGCTCCGTCTCGATCGATTTTCCAAATCATCGATCTTGTCTCCTTGGGCCCGGAGGGTGGTTTTTGCCTGTATCAGTTCCCGCTTCAAACCCTCCACCTCCTCCTCCGTCCGCCCGATTCGCTCTTCCGCCTGTTGCATGCGGGTTCCAATGGTATCGATAGAAGTTTGTACAGCGTCCAGCTTTCCCCGTATCTCCTCGAATTGGGCTGCTAATGCCGTGGAGACCGCCGCTGATATCTCCTCCGACAGCGCTCCGGGGACCGCCGGGGAGGGCAGACCACTCTTCGGGGGCGAGTCAGCCATTTTCTGCAGCCCCAGGCCCCGTTCTTTGTCCCGTCGGTTTGCCTTAGCCGCCGCAGCCATTCCAGCTGTTTCAAGGCTGAGGTGTTGGGGGAGTCGATGACCGCTTCAGCGGGAGGGGAAGAACCACTCTGCCAAGATTAGATTAACGGCTCAGTTGACCGGCATGGGGACGGAAGCCCGGAGCTCAAGCAGAAGCGTCCACCCAAGCTCACCACATCACGTGGTCTCTCTACTCATTAGAGGTTTAATTTTTCCTCTTCCCACTAGGTGGCCCAGGTATTTTACCTCCCTATTTGCAAAGGCACACTTCTTCGGGTTTAAAGTGATTCCCGCTTGCTTCATGGAGCACAAGACTGCCCTGATCCTCTTTAGATGCTCCGCCCAGGTGTTACTATGGATTATGACATCATCCATATATGCAAAAGCATAATTTTGGTGGGGTCGAAGTACCTGATCCACTAACCTTTGGCAGGTAGCCGCTGCTCCATGCAGTCCGAAAGGCATCCTCTTGAACTGGAAAAGGCCAACGGGGGTGCTGAACGCAGTCTTCGGCTTCGACTCCCTGGTTAGAGGGATTTGCCAATATCCTTTTGTCATATCAAGGGTGGTTAAGTATTGAGCCTGTCCCAGCTGGTCCAACAGCTCTTCAATTCTTGGCATTGGATATACATCAAAAACTGATATTGCGTTTACCTGCCGGAAGTCAATACAAAATCTTAAAGATCCATCAGGCTTCGGCACCAGGACTATGGGGCTATTCCAGGGACTCTTTGACTCCTCTATTACTCCCATATCCAACATCTCCTAGACTTGTGCCACTACTTCCTGTCTCTTGGCTTCAGGCAAGCGGTATGGCCTTTGACGAACTAATTTCCCAGGTGGAGTTATTATTTCATGGGCAACCAAATGTGTCTCCCCAGGTATGGGTGTCAACACATCTGGGAATTCTTTAAACAATTTCCTAATTTCTTCCTGTTGTACCACTGTCAGGTCCTCACCTATTTGGGGCTCTGATTTTTCTTTACAATCAGATACCTGGGGTCCCAAATCTTCCTCTTCATTCACCTCCCTCTCTTGGGCACAGGTGGCAGCTAGGCTTTTAACCCCTTTGACGTCAGTAGAACCAAAGCCTTTGGTTCCACGCTCAGAATTTTCCAGGGATGTGACCTCCTCCACAGGTGGAAAACCCAGCCTCTCACAGATCAATTGGGCAATTCTGTCTCCTGTCTTCACGTGATAATCATTCTGTCCAAAGTTAAATAACAGAACTTTAATATTGCCCCTGTAATCGGGATCAATTACTCCCGCACCCACATCGATGAAATATTTAAGGGCTAATCCGGACCTTGGGGCTACTCTCCCATAGCATCCAATAGGTATTTCCACTTGGAGACCGCTGTCAACCAGGGCTCTCCCTTGGCTAGGTACAGTCACATTTTCTATGCTGCACAGGTCAAACCCAGCAGCTTGAGGGGTTGCCCGCTTAGGAGCTTGGGCCTTCTCTGTGACCCTATGGTACTTTAGGACGAATGTCTGCTTTGGGGTAGCTTGGTCTTCTGGACGCTTAACCATCTTTTTAGCTGGGGTCTGAGGACTTCCAAATAAAGGCCCGGGAGCTATTACCATTAAACCTTCTCCCTCCTTCTTTCCTAGTCCTTCCACTAGACCCTGCTTAAATCTTGGCCAGTCTCTTCCCAGAACCAAATCAAAGGGTAGCCTAGGCACCACTGCTAACAGGACTTCCTCTTGTTTCCCCAGGCACTTAACCTTTAGCCTATAGGTGGGATATGATGTTGCAGCACCATGAATGCATCTGATGTGAACTTGGCTTTCAGGGGTTCTAGGCACAAATCCTTCTTGGGCCTCTATCCTCTTCCAAAGCCTTTTTGACATCATACTCTGGTCTGCCCCAGAGTCTAACAAAGCATTTGTGGTAATTCCTTGCACATCAACCATCAAAAGAAATCCTTCTTTGGGCTGTTTTAAATCCAACCCATTAAGATAGTGTGTGTCTGGCATCCCTTTTCTAAATGTCCCCATTTTCCACATTTGAAACATTTCTTTCTACTCCACTGTCTCATCTGGTTTGATACAGTACATTCATTTTCAGAAACATTCTTAATTATTTTCTTTTCTGATACAGCACATCTTGCCTCAGCACCAATCTTCAGAGGGCCACCCATTCTATGGCAAGCCTGCATGGCTTCCAAGAATCTCTCTGCTAGCATGGTTGCCTCTCCAAGATTTTGGCAATTTTGCTGTATAAGGAAAGTGTGCAAATCTTTAGGCACCGCAGACATAAATTGTTCAAGCATCATAATGTCTAATAACATCTCTACAGTCTTTTGCTCAGGCTCCAACCATTTTACAGCTAATCCTCTGATTCTCTGACTCAGAGCCCTGGGTGTTTCACCCACTCTCAATGTAGTAGCTCTAAACATTTGCCTATACTCTGAAATAGACAACCCTAGGCGATCTCTAATAGCAGCCTTTACATCCTTATAATTCAAAGCCTGGGCTGCTGGCATTGCTCTGTAAGCTGCAAGCGCCTCTCCAGTTAATGAGGCTGCCAGCCTTACTGCCCACTGGGTCTCTGGCCATGCTAATGCTTGTGCCACTCTTTCAAAAGACTCTAGAAAATCATCAACATTATCATCTGGAGTTAGCTTCCCAAAACTAAATGCCCCAATTCCTTGATTGAGTCCCACACTGTCCACATGTGGTGTACCAGTATTTACTGCTGGTCTTGCATCTGGTCCACTTTGGTTCTGAAGCTTAACTAGGGCTTGCACCAGATCAAGCACTGGCCTCTGCTGGTCCATTAAGGCTTTCATAGCAGTGTCCTGAGCTTGCTGTGCTAGCTCCTGTTGCCTGCTAAACTGGGCTGCCATCCACTGAGGTAGTTCCCTTGGATCCATCTTGATCCCTGCAAGAAACAAAGAAAAAAAAGAAAGTGCACCACCTTCCAAACAGGTGTTTTTTTTCTAGACATGCCCAGGTACTTGTTACCTTATGCCAGTGATGAATCCAGCTCTGCACAGGGTCTTTTCCTCCTGGGACAGCTACCTGGAACATCCACTTCTCCTCCAAAGTGCAGTTGAGGGAAAATCTTTTTTTCCAGCTTTAAACTTGAACTTTAGTTGTAATCCTTAGCAAGTAAATCCCTTCGTGCAAAAGCAATCCGAAAAACTACGCCATTTGTCAGACGGCTGCCTGGGTGAGAATGTTCACAGTCTTGGCAAGTGCATATATCAATATGATTTGCAAGGGATTGTGGGCAATGCAGTCCATTCACACCAGACACAGCTGCTCACAATAATTAGTTGTGCTTTAGGGTAAAGCCAATAAGATATTTATTTATGGGGTTATTTCTCCCAACACAGATATGCTTGGTAGCACATAAATCAGGATACTTGCTTTCAGTGTTAAACTTGGAGAAACAAAATCAGGAAAACAACATTTGAACTTGTGAGGCAATCAAAGCAAAAGAAATAAGACCTGGTTGGTAACAAACTGGTCTTTTCTGTAGGCTTTAGCTAATATTTTCTTAGCAGTGTATCAAACAACAAACAAAAATCCACAAAGAAGAGAAAAAACTGTTCTTTTCAGGTTAACTTCTTATGTCTTCCCACATAGATTCAGAAGTGATTCCCTCAGAGCTCACAAGCAATTAGGTAAGGCTCAATTGCTAGCAGTTCCCCAGCTGAAACCCCTTAGCTGGCTTGCTTTCTACTGCGTGGCTAAAAATCCTACTCAGGAGCTTTTCTGAGTAGATTTAAAGAACAAGTTTGTATTTCTTTGTGATGGTTGTTGTATTTTATAACAGAAAATCACCAAAGGAGTTTAGACAGAGAGCAATCCATGTAAACACATCCTTCATCTGCAATCACTCCCCCTTCTTCAACAATCATGGGCTCAATATCATGGATTGGCACAGATGAATTTCTCAATGGAGCACTTTCAGGAGAATACTTGTTTCCCTGCTGTCTTTCAAGGTGATAGCTAGGGCATAGATCAGTGTTCATACCTGAGCTTCCATTGCTGTTAGAGTTCCTCTCTATATAGCCTGGCCAGTATGTAGTCCAGTTCTTATGTCCAGCCTTCCAATCCAGATCCCTGGACACTGGATCTCTCTTCACATACCTTCTGGCACGGGTCTTAGGGTCCCTTCCACGTGCAGCCGTCTCCCTCACAGGTACCGTCTGGAGATTCCTAGCTCTGCAGCACCATTCCTCTGGCTTTCCCCAGTCCAATGGTGTATGCTGGCCCTTGGAATGCCTTCCAGTATACGTACTGCTATGAACTCCTGTAGACCTCCCAAAGGTTTTTCTCTTCTTTCTTCCAAAGGGTTTCTTGCCCTCTCTGTCCGTCCGGTTTGGCTTCTGCTTCTGATGATCCTCCAGATGAAACTGAGGATATCCAAGCTGATCATGAAGATGATGATGAGGATGAGGATAATTCTCTGTAGAATAAACTCTACCTTTATTCTGCCTAGATGAGTGCTCCACCCTAACACAGCGCAGCTGTGCTGAATCGGGCCCTGCCCTTTGAGAGGAGTGCTTAGGGATTACGTCATAGCCCTCCTGATTGAACACACGTTTCCCCACTTCAGCTCCTCTAATGGCTGTTGGAAACCTGGTGCATTCTGGGACTGGTAGTCTTTTATGGGAAAATTCTGTTTTCTTATTTCTACCAGAACTGACAGGTTGCTTGTTCAGAGTCACTTCACCTTTTCTATAGCTCCTTCCTGAGCTATGATAAGCTTCCTTATCACAAACTAGGAGAAACAAAATGGTTTAAAATCAGCAAAGGTGTACGACAAGGCTGCATACTTTCCCCCTACCTCTTTAATTTACATGCAGAACAACTCAGAGAAGCAGGACTGTATGAAGACAAGAGAGGTGTGAAGATTGGTGGAAGACTCATCAACAACCTTTGCTATGCTGATGATACCACATTACTGGCTATAAATGAAGACAATTTGAAACGTTTGCTTCTCAAAATCAAGGAATATAATCTTAAAATGGGGCTGCACCTTAATGTTAAGAAGACAAAGATCCTGACAACTAGCAAAATGAATAAGTTCATCGTTGATGGGAAGAAATTGAAATAGTTGATGGTCAACTATGATAAAACTGAGGAAATGTTCGTCACCAGGAACCCCACCTTCATTCCACCACAAACTATCAGCACTCTAGACAAACTCATAGTCGTCAAAGATGAAGTTAAGTACTTGGGCATCACAATGGACAGAGCTTTGAACATGAAATCCAACATCACCAAAACCGCAAACAAGGCCTATCAACGATTGAGGACCATAAGAAAAATCAAGCCAATACTCACACAGGACCACTTCCACACAGTGTGCCAAGCACTCATCACACCTCTGCTTGATTACGGAAACTCGTTATATCAAGGCCTACCTCAGCAGACCTTACACCCACTCCAAATGGTGCAAAACACTGCAGCACGCATCATTACGGACACTCCAAGAACCGAGCACATCACCCCCATCTTACAGCAACTGCACTGGCTCCTAATGATAGCCAGAGCAAAATTTAAAACAGTTCTAATCATCTTTAAAATCATCCACCATCTCACGGCAGACACACTCCAAGACATTATAACAAGTGTCACCGCCCCTCTCTCCCAGAGGCCTCAGCATGAGTAAAGCGAGTGGGGTGATGTGTTCCTTAAGCTTGTGAACTTGAATTTGAGGCTTTGCAAAGCCTCCTGGGAATTGTAGTTCCGTGGCTTAAAGAAAAATAGTTGTGTACACGAATGGTAAGGTTTCAAAATGGATTTATTCCCTTCCCAGGGTTGGAATTTGACCTTTAGAACATCACAACAGAAAAGTCCATACTTCTGGTATAAGGTAACAAAGGAACCAAACAACTTAGGCAATGCTTATCTTCAGCTTAACAGAAAAATGAAATACAAAAACTGTTTTCCTCCAAACTTGCTTTTGGACTGTTTTTCTCCTGCAGCAGTGGTTATAGCAAGACTAGCACAAGGATTGTATATTATCTGATACCGTGTACGTACAGTCCATATAGGTTTCAGTGTCTGAAGTTGGATAAAATTCACATTGCATTTCATGCACGTTATCCTCAACTTCCTCCGGGGAGAACTCTGCCCTTTGCTCATTCACAGTGTTCCCATCCCCCAACAGCTTAGCTGAACTCAGGTGTTTTGCATAAAGCTCTCGGTCAGCTCTCTCACACAACTCTTGATACGTACAAGGGCTATTATCAAACTCCTCTGCAAAGCTATCTGGAAATATTCTTCTGTCTTCCAGCCACTGCTTATCCAGGGACCTTTCTTGGCTATAATATGGCTCCCTGTAAAACTCTTTCCTTTTAGTTTGCTTAGGGTTTCTTACAGGCAAAAACTCCTCTTCAGAACAACAAGTTTCCCTTCCACTATATTTAGTGCTAGAGGACTGAGACTGTCTTCTCAGGGGATTTAAAAGGTATTGCTTGCCTTTAGGAGAGTGGAGTTCCTCTGTGCTTTGCCCAGCCGTATATTGCTTTCTCCGTCGTGGAATTGCCTGCTTCCTGGAGTCAGCGTGGCTTTCACAGCTCCCTTCTCTAGATGAGCCTTCCCAGGTAAGATAGGGTTTTTTCCTCCCTTCTCTTATCCTGTCTTTCACCTTTTTCCCCTTTCTCATGCCATTCAATCCTTTCCGTCCTCTCAGACCTTGTTCTGTCTGTCGTGGTCCTTGCTCTCCTGGTTCCTGCCCCAGTTCTATCCTCTCCCCTAACTAGAGGATTTTTAACTGTGTTGCTTTTCCCGTTGGCTGAAACTCCGCCCCCCCCATCAGCTGTTTCTCTTTTGCTAATGAGCCATGTGTTAGCTCTTGGCTCGGGTGTTCCCTAGCACTGAGTGACCTCATTTGTTTGGGGTTTCTATGCCAACCCTTCTCTCTGTTTTGCTCTGAGCTGTCAAACATGCATTCATTCTGATATGAAGTCCCTGTTTCCATGGGCTCTGACTCTTGTTCCTTATGACAGATCCCCCGCCTTAAAATATTACGTGCTACCGGACGTTTTGTCGGATAGCGCGTAATCCAGGTATTGGATCTGTATCGCTGCTCTACATATGCCATACTGGCGGTGGCGGATCTCTCCTTCCATGGTTTTAAAAGGTTCAGGTGATATACCTGCTGGCGACCTTTTTCATTCTCTACTTTATAAGAGACTGACCCTACCCTTTCCACAACCGTGCATGGGCCTTTCCAGTGGGCTTCAAACTTTGGGCCAGGGTCTGCTACTTGGATGATCACCTTATCACCTATTGCTAATATCCTGGGCTTCTTGCCCCTGTCATAATATAATTTCTGCTTTTGTTTGCTGGCCTGTAAATTCTCCCTTGCGGCCTTCGCCGTCTTTTCTAACCGTTCCCTCAGACCTTTAAGGAATTGAGGTACTTCCACTTCTGAAGTGTCTGGTTCCACCCACTGTTCGTGTAATATATCCAATATTCCCCTAGGGGGCCTACCGAACATGAGCTCGTATGGTGATGCCTTTAGAGAGGTTTGTACGCGTTCTCTACACGCGTATAACACGAACGGGAGCAGGGTATCCCAGTCCGCTATCTCCCCCTTTTCCAGGCCCCTCCTAAGCATCTGTTTGATAGTTTGATTCGTACGCTTTACCAAACCATTCGTTTGGGGGTGGTACGCTGAAGTCCGGATATGCTTTATACCAAAAGCTTCCCATACAGTGGCCAAATGTTTGGACAAAAAGTTGCTGCCCTGATCCGTGAGTACTTCCCTGGGGAATCCCACCATACAAAATAGCTTGACGAGCTCCTGGGCTATGATCCTCGCAGAGGTGTTCCTTAGGGGAATAGCCCAGGGGAATCGGGTGGCATAATCAACTATTACCAGTTGTGATGTGGCCCGTGGTTAGAGCCCTTATTGCCCTGTATAGGCGGTTGCCTAGGGCTTATGAACAAGTAATTGCTCTGGCTTGTTAAATAAAAGAGTCTTTCAGAGCAACTTTTGAATGAAACTTAAAGTGGGTTTTATTCCCCGTCCCGCTCGGACTTGTCAAGAAAACAAAAACTTAAAGATGAACAGAGCAACAAATTAATGGCAAACAAGTAATCCTTATTTCCTGTACAAAGTTCTCTTTGCAATCATTCACATAGCAAGGCTGCGTTTGTAACACATGCTGCATTCCATGGGAATGGGCTCCGGAAGATTGCTAGCGTCTTCCCATATCATATTCTCCTCAGCAGTGCCCAAACTCCCTGTGTCAGACTTGTCAGACGGCTGCCTAGGGTGAGAACTTACACAATCTTGACGATGCATATATTCATATGATTCTTGCAAGGTATTGTGGGTATTGTAGTTCATTCACTCCCAAACACAGCTGATGACAATAATTTGAGTTGTGAAACCAAGTGGTAAGATCAATAAAATACTTCTTTTATTGATGGGGTTTAATTCACCCAGCACATGTATGCTTGATAGCACTATAAATGAGGTTACTTGCTTGCAGTGTTTAAAATGGATAACAAAAATCACAAAGTAAACCAGAAAACAACCTTCAGCTTGTCAGGCAATTAGCTAATGTTTTCTTAGCAAATAATTACCAAATACAAAGGCACAAAGAAAAGAATCAACTTTGCTGGTTAGGTTAACTTCTGCTTATTTTCCACGCCGATCTCAGCAGTGATTCTCCCTTGCTCACACACACAATCAGGTGCAGCCCTAATTACTATCAATGGACCAGCTGAAAGCCTTTAGCTGGCTGGCTGCTACTGTGTGAGCCCAAATCCTGCTTTAAGAGCTGTTTTCAGTGGAAATAAAGAACAAAGTTAGGTTTCTTTGTGATGGCTGATGTGTTTGCTCATAGAAAACTAGCAATAGCATTTAGATAAAGAACAGTCCATGTAAATAGTTTCATCTGCTGTATTTCCCCCTGCATCAACAATCATAGGGTCAATATCATACATTGGCACAGATGAGTCTTTCATTAAGGCACTATCATGAGAATGCTTATTCCCTTGCTGCCATTCTCTATTATAGATAGGGTCTGGATCAGTGTTCATACCTGAGCCTCTCCTGCTATCATTATTCCTCTCTGTATAGCCTGGCCAATATGTAATCCAATTCTGATGTCCAGCCTTCCAATCTTGATCCCTGGACACTGGATCTTCTCTCACATACCTTCTGGCCTTGGTCTGAAAGTCCCTTCCACATGCAGTCTTCTCTCTTCCAGGTAGCCACTGGTGATTCCTATCTCTGCCACTCCATTCCTCTGGCTGAATCCAGTCCAATGGACTCTGCTGGCTTTTGGAATACCTCCCAGTATGAGTACTGCCTTGGAATCTCCCAGACCTTCCAATGGCCTTTCTTCTCTTCCTTCCAGAGAGTTTCCTTCTCTCTCTATCTGCGTGGCTTTTGCTGAAGCTGTTCTTCCATCTCTCCCTGAAGCTGGGCTGGAGCTTGTAGTAACCGTTATCTGAAGAATAAGCTCTATTCTTATCCTGTTCTAATGTGTGCTGCTCCCTAACACAGCGCAGCTGTGTTGAATCAGGCCCTGCCCTTTGAGATGAGTGCTTAGGGATTACCTCATAGCTCTCTCGATTGCACACACATTCTCTCACTTCAGCCCCTCTCATGGCTGCTGGAAACCTGGTGCATTCTGGAACTGGTAGTCTTTTATGTGAAAACTCTGTTTTCTTGCTTCTACCAGAACTGACAGGTTGCTTGTTCAGAGTCACATCATCTTTTCTATAGCTCCTACCTGAGCTATGATAAGCTTCCTTATCACAGACTCCTCATACAAATGGCGCTCAGACACAGTGTCCTGTGATAAATCACTGTAATAATCAAAAGAGGCTCTTCTCCCTTCAGGGCTATACCTCTCTGGCCTGTGGTATCTTCTGCCTGGGCTCTCCTCCCAGAATAACAGTTCTGAACCACCTTGCTGCTTGTAGTTATATTCAGGACCACGCCCTTGGCACTTAGGGGTTTTAAACTTCTCCCTATAATCATATGGAGGATTCCTTCTCTCTGCAGGGACTGCCTTAATACTTGGCTCCCTATACCTTATGGCTTTTGCCTTCCAGGCTGGTTGTGCAGGAGTATAATTAGACTTGGGGGCTTGTTTACAAAGCCGCGGTAGCGGTTTGCGATCGTAATCGGAGCCGCGGCCCCATTGAACCTCTCTTCTCGAGAGCTGGAGTCAGACTCACTTCCTGGTTCTCCGTGAGAAGAGTTTCCTCCCAGCAATCCCCTGGGGTTTCTGCTCAGCTGATGAGAGCCACACCTCCTGCTATCCTCTGCAACCCGACCTGCAGTCCTACTCTCTGCAGTTCCCTTTGGTGTTCGTATTCTTGCTCCTCCTCTTGCCACTCCCAATCTACTCCACTGACTGGAACCTTGCCTTAAGTAATCCCTAGCTCTGCACGTGACCTGGGGATTTTCACTCAGGTGTTCCTGATGGGACTTTTGTTTGCTACGTAGCAAGAATTTCCCTTGCTCCGGTGAATCAGAGTGCCTAGTGCTGCTTTCTAAAGCTGACTCTGAGGTAAGTCTTTCTTTTACCTGAATTTGCATAGGCTGTGTACCCCTTGCTGCATCACACAGTATGTACTGGAAACCCCTGGGTGTTCGGGTCATAGGGCCTACCATGTCCATACCTATGCGACTCATAGGCACCGCTATAGTGGGGGTTGGTATTAAGGGTACGGCCTTTGGCCTTAAAGCTGTCACCCTTTGGCATGGAGCACAGGACTCACAGTACTGCCTGGTCTCCTTGAACACTCCTGGCCAATAGAAGCGACCTAATATTTGGTCCAGGGTGTCCTTATGGCTTCCTATAGGGTGGTCATGTGCGAGGCGCAAGACCGTAGCCTTAAACGCCGTCGGCACTACCAGTTGTTTCCTAACTGCCTTGGTATAGGGGTCCAAGCTTTCCCTATATAAAACTTCATTGTCTAGGAAGAACCTAGGCAACGTGTGCCGGGTTTCCCGGGCCCATTCGAAGGCTCTCTTGAGCGCTGGGTCAGCCCGCTGCTCAGCAGGGAAAGAAGGGAACTTATTTACTAATTCAGCGGGTACCCATGGTAAGCTCGCTCCTGCCTCCAACTCGGATCTGCCTCGGGACCTAGACTGTCTCTCGTGGCGTCTCTTCGCCTTAGATTTTCTACCCTGCCCAAGGGGTTCATGCACCAAATCATCATGTGCAGGTAGAATATTTGTTTCTTCCTCATCCAACCCCTCCTCTCGGGATACTAGTTCCTCCCCAAGCTGTTCTTTATCCTCAGTTGATGTCTCTCCCATCCCTGAGGTTCCGGCCTGCGATCTAGTGGAGACTAGACCCGTGCGGGCATTTAAACCTGCTGCTAATCCTTTGTAAAAGGGTGGCCAATCCCTGCCTAAAATCAGATCCCTGGGGAGTGTGGAAATTACAGCTATGGGCATTCTTAACTCCATATTGAGGGCTGTTATGTTGAGATACTGCAAAGGGTAATATGTAAATGCACCATGGATGCACTTTACCCTGACCTGGCTCTCTACTTGACTCGGGGGCAACGAACTATGCCTCTTGATGGCCTCCCAGAGCCTGGAGGAAATCATGCTCTGGTCGGCCCCCGAGTCGAGCAGTGCCAAGGTCTCAACCCCTTCCACCTGAGCATGTAACAGAAATCCCTCTGGCGATGGCTTGTCCAATTCAGATATAAGGACAGTTCGCCTATCACACTCCCTCTTAAAATGCCCTGTTTTCCCACACAAATAACATTTTCTCTCGTATGAAAAAACATCATTATCATTTCTAGGCTTTACATTTTGCATGTCATACCATTTTCCTTTGGGATCCTTTCCCCTTTTACCCATAGCCAAACCTGCAGCCTGCATTACCCCAAACCCTGAGGGGTCAGCTATCTGGGCTTCCAGAAACCAGTCAGCCAGCATAGCTGCTTCCTCTGTAGCCTGACAGTTTTGTAGCATGAGGTATGTCCTCATTTCCTTAGGCACAGCTTGGACAAACTGTTCCAAGACTACTGTGTCTAAAATGGTATCCAAATTTTTTCCCTCTGGAGTTAACCACTTCCAGGCTAAGTTTTTCAAACGTTGCTGCAACGCTTTTGGGGTCTCTTGGGGTTTCAGGCGGGCTTCTCTAAATAGCCTCCTGTAGTGAGATGTAGTGAGCCCCAGCCTATCCTTCACCGCTTTTTTAATCTCATTGTAATTAGCGGCCAGGGTGGCTGGCATGGCTTTATAAGCCGATAGGGCTTCACCGGTTAGTGAGACCGCAAATCTAGTAGCCCATTGCTCACTAGGCCATTTTAATGCTCCCCCAATGCGTTCAAACGCGTCAATGAAATCGTCTATATTGTCATTGGGACTTAATTGTCCTAGCGAAAAAACATGACTTGCGTTTAGTCCACTCCCAGGTATCACCATGGGATCTCCGGTCGGTTGTTCCTGCGGCTTGCTCAGCAGTGCCTGCATAGCGTCCAACAGAGGCTTCTGTTGCTCCCTCATTAGGACAGCGTTCTGCTCCTGGAGGTGTTTCGCTAATTCCAGCTGGCTGTCCCACTGCTGTTTCATCCAATGCAGAACATCCCTGGCTTCCATCTCTCAGCACCTGTAGCAAAAGAGAGAAAACAGAAAAAAAAAACCAAGTGCGGCTCCCCTTTTCTTTTTAGCCCCACAGCGCCCCCTTTTCCTGCACAAATCCTCCCACGCTTATGCCTAGGTGACTTTACCTGAGGCTAGTGTAGAGGTCAGCATTCAGGAAAGGTTACTGTGTCTTTTCTTGCTTCTGTGAGCCGTCTGCTTTTTCTACTTGCTTCTTTATGGTCCTCTGGAACCATAGTTTTCCTTGCTGCGTTCTTCTTTTGGGTCAAAAATCCGTAAAACTACGCCAGATATGTCACCGCCCCTCTCTCCCAGAGGCCTCAGCGTGGGTAAAGCGAGTGGGGTGATGTGTTCCTTAAGCTTGTGAACTTGAATTTGAGGCTTTGCAAAGCCTCCTGGGAATTGTAGTTCCGTGGCTTAAAGAAAAATAGTTGTGTACACGAATGGTAAGGTTTCAAAATGGATTTATTCCCTTCCCAGGGTTGGAATTTGACCTTTAGAACATCACAACAGAAAAGTCCATACTTCTGGTATAAGGTAACAAAGGAACCAAACAACTTAGGCAATGCTTATCTTCAGCTTAACAGAAAAATGAAATACAAAAACAGTTTTCCTCCAAACTTGCTTTTGGACTGTTTTTCTCCTGCAGCAGTGGTTATAGCAAGACTAGCACAAGGATTGTATATTATCTGATACCGTGTACGTACAGTCCATATAGGTTTCAGTGTCTGAAGTTGGATAAAATTCACATTGCATTTCATGCACGTTATCCTCAACTTCCTCCGGGGAGAACTCTGCCCTTTGCTCATTCACAGTGTTCCCATCCCCCAACAGCTTAGCTGAACTCAGGTGTTTTGCATAAAGCTCTCGGTCAGCTCTCTCACACAACTCTTGATACATACAAGGGCTATTATCAAACTCCTCTGCAAAGCTATCTGGAAATATTCTTCTGTCTTCCAGCCACTGCTTATCCAGGGACCTTTCTTGGCTATAATATGGCTCCCTGTAAAACTCTTTCCTTTTAGTTTGCTTAGGGTTTCTTACAGGCAAAAACTCCTCTTCAGAACAACAAGTTTCCCTTCCACTATATTTAGTGCTAGAGGACTGAGACTGTCTTCTCAGGGGATTTAAAAGGTATTGCTTGCCTTTAGGAGAGTGGAGTTCCTCTGTGCTTTGCCCAGCCGTATATTGCTTTCTCCGTCGTGGAATTGCCTGCTTCCTGGAGTCAGCGTGGCTTTCACAGCTCCCTTCTCTAGATGAGCCTTCCCAGGTAAGATAGGGTTTTTTCCTCCCTTCTCTTATCCTGTCTTTCACCTTTTTCCCCTTTCTCATGCCATTCAATCCTTTCCGTCCTCTCAGACCTTGTTCTGTCTGTCGTGGTCCTTGCTCTCCTGGTTCCTGCCCCAGTTCTATCCTCTCCCCTAACTAGAGGATTTTTAACTGTGTTGCTTTTCCCGTTGGCTGAAACTCCGCCCCCCCCATCAGCTGTTTCTCTTTTGCTAATGAGCCATGTGTTAGCTCTTGGCTCGGGTGTTCCCTAGCACTGAGTGACCTCATTTGTTTGGGGTTTCTATGCCAACCCTTCTCTCTGCTTTGCTCTGAGCTGTCAAACATGCATTCATTCTGATATGAAGTCCCTGTTTCCATGGGCTCTGACTCTTGTTCCTTATGACACAAGGGATATCAGCGATAGACCAAGAAGGTCCAATAATGACAACATGATTGGCACACCTGCAGGTTATCACAAAACTAAACAAACAACTTCAAGAAGAGCTCCTTCATTACTAGCGGCCACACTTTGGAACTCTCTCCCAATGAGCTTGAGGGCATTAAATGATGTCATAGACTTCCGCAAGGCCCTTAAAACTCTGCTCTTTACAGAAACCTATGAGCAGACAGACAACGGTCTCAACCTGAACGGTAATGCAACTACAAAACATTAATCTACTTGGATTAACTATCAATAAAGAAGCAACACACAGTCAAGAAATCCGACGACACATTGCTCTTGGCAGAATGGCTATGAAGGATCTAGACAAGATTATCAAGAGCAGGGATGTCTCTCTCCATACAAAGATTTGACTTGTTCAAGCCATGGCATTTTCAATAACATCATATGGATGTGAAAGTTGGACAGTGAAAAAGATGGACAGGAAGAAAATTGATGCCTTTGAATTATGGTGCTGGTGACAAATACTGTATACTGTATATACCATGGATTTCCCGAAGAACAAACCAGTCAGTACTAGAGGAGATCAAACCTAAGCTTTCTTTAGAAGCTCAGATGACTTTCATACTTTGGACACATCATGTGAAGAGAGATCAATTAGAGAAAGACATTATGCTTGCCAAGGTAGAAGGTCAACGCAAAAGAGGAAGGCCAGCGATGAGATGGAGCGATACAACAACAGCAGCTACGGGTGCCAGTCTGTCAACAATGAGCCGCCTGGCTGAAGACCGAACACAATTTAGGACAACTATCCAGAGGGTCACCATGAGGCAACACCAACTTGACGGAACTTAAAAACAACAACTAAACAAAATGAAAGACGTTAACGATGCACATTTCCCAGAGCTGACATATTCCAGTTAATAAATTCAAAATAAAAAAGTATTTTTCTACCTTTTGTTGTTTGGGCATTTTATTTTTCAGTTGCAATTGCTCCAATCATTTTCTTCTGGTTTCTTTTTGTCTTCTGCTAACTCTCCATTGTCTGCTGTCCATTTGTCCTTTCTTCTCTCTTCTAGTTTTTTTTTCCATTCTCTCCCTACATCTGCTTTAACAAACTGATCTTTTGCCTTTTGCTATTTCCTCCACTTACTCTCCCAATACTTGATCAATTGTAGATTTTTCTTCCCTCCCACACAAAATATCATTTCCCTTCTCCATCCTCACTCCCTGAGCCCCATCCCCTTCTTATCCTCCCCCAACATCAGCTCCCTTCTAGTTCCATCGCCACCCAGCATCTGCTTCCTTCTAGTCCCATTCTCCCATCCCCACATCAGCCCATTTCTAGTCCTAGCTCCCTCCCTCCCCCATCAGCCCATTTCCAATCCTAGCCACCTCATCAGTCAATTCCATTCCTATCCTAGGGGACTGTTGTAGTGGTTGATATGGAGGTAGACTAGGTAGGCCATGTGATCTTTTTCTGCCATCATGTTTCTGTGTTTCTAAGCTCTACCCTATCAGCCTATTTCCAATCCTAGCCCCCCCATCAGCCATTTCTAGTCCTATCCTAGCCCTCCATCAGCCCATTTCCAGTCCATTCCGCACCCCATCAATTTCCAATCCTAGCCCCCCCATCAGACATTTCCAGTCCTATCCTAGCCCCCCATCAGCCTATTTCCAATCCTAGTCCCCCCATCAGCCTATTTCTAGTCCGCCCCCCCATCAGCCTATTTCCAATCCTAGCCCCCCCATCAGCCATTTCTAGTCCTATCCTAGCCCCCCATCAGTCCATTTCCAGTCCATTCCGCACCCCATCAATTTCCAATCCTAGCCCCCCATCAGACATTTCCAGTCCTATCCTAGCCCCCCATCAGCCTATTTCTAGTCCGCCCCCCCATCAGCCCATGTCCAGTCCTAGCCACCCATCAGCCATTTCCAGTCCTATCCTAGCCCCTCATCAGCCCATTTGCAGTCCAAGCCCCACCCCATCAGCCCATTGCCAATCCTATACCCCCATCAGTCATTTGCATTCATATCCTAGCCCCCATCAGCCCATTTGCAGTCCAAGCCCCACCCCCATCAGCCATTTCCAGTCCTAGCCCCAATTTCCAGTCCTAGTTCCCCCATCAGCCCATTTCTAGTCCTAGCCCCCATCAGCCATTTTCAGTTCTAGCCCACCACCGCAACACCCCCCCCCCCCCCCCCCCGGAAGAGCCCTGCCTTTTTCTGACTGGCTTTAGAGGGAGCCAGAGAGGCCCTGGCTCACCTCTGTACAGCCACCGATATTCTTCACTTCAGCAGCTGTGTTCTAGTGTAGGACGCTGGCGCATTGAGTGCCGGGAAATAGGAAATGCCCTTTAACCTCCCGCGCACCAGCAGCACTAGAAAACAACTGCCGAAGTGAAGAAAAATGGTGCTCTTCACTTCTGCGGCTGTCCAGAGGTAAGTCGGGACCTCGGGCCTCCCTCTGAAGCCAGCCCTACCAAAAGCCAAACAACATGTGCAGGATGTTGTTGGCACGTTGCCCCCTGAAGCGCGGGGCCCTGTGTGAACAATGGATGGACCAGCCCTGATTCTCACACAATGGACGGACCGGCCCTGATCAGACTTCTTAAAAAGGAACTGTGATACACCTTTTTGGGGGGGGGGGAAGAATAGTATGAGCTAATTCTTTGCACCTTGTGGCTTGCCGGGGGGCGAGCTGGAAGAGAGCACACAGGTCAAATGAGCTGAGCTGCCATATTACTCAGTTCCAGGAGGGAGATTTAAGGCCAGTTCTGGCTTTCTAATAACCTTATCCTGATTTATTATGGGACTTGAAGCACTGATTTCATTAGGCAGAATTTGGGACTACAAATCCACATTGCTTTGGGATGTAAGTTCAAAACCAGCACTTGCCGAAAAGTCTGCTTCTTGGAACATAGTAATTTGTGCAGTTCTGGGTGGGATAGCTGAGTTTGTGGGGGCATGTGAGGCTTTTAAGTCTGTGCATTATTCTTGTGAGGATGTGCTATGTAATGTAACAGCCTCTACTCCCCCTACAAGAACAATGATTGGGGCTTGGCTTAGCATAGAAGGAAACGCATTTCTGTTTCTAGTTCTGTAGCAGCGACGTGCAGACAATGAATAAATCCAGGAGTCAATTTACAGGGTCCAAGCCAATTTATTGTGCACAAGGCCCAGTTAGTCAAGCTTCAAAAAGGACTGAGCAAAGTTCTTACAGAGACATATTCATTTATACATTTCTTTCCAGTTTGATACATGCAAACTTTCTATTGGCCCCAACGCCCCCTGCGTTTGTCCCATCGGAGATCCCTCCTGGGCCTAGCACCCAGCTCCCTCCTCTAGGACTGTTCTAACAATGGTACAGTTTCTAGGTTTGGATACTTCTCTACTGCAAGGTCGTTTCTGGCTCTAGGAATGCATGTATTGAAACATTTCTATCTTCACAGCACAAGAGAATAATGAAAGATTTATGCATTCATGAAAACTTATTAAGCAGTTTAAAACAGTTTTCTCAAACTTTTACAGACTCTGGTTCTTTCTCTTAGATGGGGGTTGGAATCAGGGCCTACATTACAGGCCTTTCATATTTGCAGACTATTATAGGCCATAGCCTGCCACATTCCCCCCTTTGATTATTCTCACCCACAAGTGAGAAAGGGTGAGAATTAAATCACATATTATACTTGCGTAACAGCATCATCTTGGGATATTGGGGAATATTGCCACATAGCTAATATTTTCATAGCTGCCTTCCGTTCTACAGTGTTATCAATAACTGAGGTTATCATGTGTAAGCAAAGGGGTAGGAGACATGGGAGCAACAAGCATACAGCTAATATGAGTAATACGATAAACACAAGGGTCTT
Organism: Ichthyophis bannanicus; assembly: GCA_033557465.1. Lineage (NCBI taxonomy): Eukaryota > Metazoa > Chordata > Amphibia > Gymnophiona > Ichthyophiidae > Ichthyophis > Ichthyophis bannanicus. Next base: position 509,307,706 of record CM066032.1, read on the forward strand.
CAGATCACCTAACCATGAAAATGCTGAACCAAACTGAAGAAAACTCCATGATCTGACCACAATACCACGACTCTTTAGGTCTCTGGTCCATCAAGCAGTGAGAGACAGGCAGAGAGTAATACAGAACACAATCACACACACACAAGTGTTACTGTCATTGAGCTCAGAGGGAAGACAATAAGCGGTCTATGGACAGGCATAATTCCACGCTTATTGAATTCAAAGTCCTCCTCCTAAAAAGCTCCTTTTTATTAGAGAAAAAGAGGAAGTAACAGTCATTTATTATAACCATGAAATAACACAAGGTGTCGCCAAAGTTCTTTTTACAGAGTAAGATCTGATTACAGTATATTAGATGAAATTTATAATTGCAAAAGTTGCAAAAATTATGTTTTGTCAGCAGTGACTGTACAATGAACTATGGTTGCACAGTTCATAGCCTATGTTCTTTATGCTTGCGTTAACACTGTTCCATCTATTTTAAAGACGGTTACACACTACTCATGATCATGACATCCTATTCTATTTAAGAGGAAGTAAGTGAAAAGTCAAACTTCTAAACACATTCTGTATCAAAAATTCATCTATCTTCAATTACATATTGGGGATTCTGGTATCCCTTTATCTGTCCATTCCTACAGTCCTCCCTGTGATTCTATAAAGAATCATTACTAAAGAGCAGTAGTTGAAACATGTCCAATTCCAGAATAATCTTCTACAGTAGGCTTCATTTTGCAGATGTTCTTTCAAAGTCCTAGGCACATCTGGTCCATAGGTGAGCTCCATCTTGTTCATTGGAAGAAATAGTTATACAAAATCATGTGACATTGTTTACCTTTGCTTAGCCTCAATAAAAATGTGTACAGAGAGCAAGACTTTACCAATTATTCTTGTAAGCACTACCTCATCCAGCAGTGGCCAACTGCTTCTCGTAGATCTAGCAATAATTCAGAGATTAGTCCCTCATATCATGACACCAGTCATCACTCCAGATTCTTCAGCAGCATCCTTTCTCACCATGGGCTGTGCTATGCACATCTTAGATCAATCTTTTTCAGTGACCATCCACTCATGCTTCACTGCTGCGCATACATGAGTAGTTCCGCTGGAATCGCTGATCTTTATCAGGAGTCTCCATATCCAGTAGCATTTCATTCAGTCGTTTTCTTCCTCTTCGGCCCATTAGATTCAGTGCATACAATATATAATTTGTAAAAATCCAATTCTCCACTACAGCATCTCTCTTGATGCCATACAATTGCAAACAAGCACAATTATTCATCCCTAATGACAGTCTTAAATTGTTGAACAGAATTATATTATCTATTGTTAATTACAATACATCCATAGCTAGCACTAAACTATTACATAGCTAACCTGTAACATAGTTATTTTTTCATCTGCATTCCTAAACTTATTCTGTCTACTTGCCAAATCAAATGTTAGCATGTGGTCTGATAGTCACATTGCTTTTTCCTGTCAGGAACACAATTGTACATATTCATATCACTAATTATATTTGTGATGTATTCTCCAGCTTTAACAATATACAAGATATAGTCAATCTGGTTATTCAAGGGGTAACAACATTAAAACATAACTAGCAGTTTATGACAAATAATTTAAACTCATTTCAATTGTTTGTCAACAATTATTAGGAAGGCTGTCTTATCTTAGGTGATGAGTCAATTCACATTACTTTAAACATTATCACCACATCCTGCACACACAAACACCCCAGTACCTCACTGGTCTTCTCCGCTTCCACATCCCTACACCTAGTCTTCATTCTCTTCACATTAATCGACTTCACCTCCCCCCACCATCTCGTGCACACTTACAGTTTACCCGTCATTCTGCCTTTTTCTTCCTTGGTCCAGCTCTGTGGAACTCTCTTCCCACTCCGCTCCGTCTGGAAGATAACTACACCAATTTCAGGCCCCTACTTAAATCCCATCTGTTCACCTCAGCATATAACCTCCCAGCCACACCCAGCTGACCTGGTTTATCTATTTTTGCACTTTTCTTTGGTTTTTTGTTATTTTTTTCTAATACTACTTTCCCCACTAATCACAGCAGTTCACATTGCAACTAAAACTTGGTACAGCACATTAAACAGGAACATTGATAACTTGAAATTTTTCTTTGTAAGGCAATGAGGGGTTTTAAGTGACTTATCCAAGGTCACAAGGAGTGCTAGTACTCTAGTCATTAGACTACTTCTCTATTCCATTTTAATTCACATAGACATCTAAGCTCACAAAGGAAGGAACATTTATATAAGGGTGTGTACATTCATAAACTATAAAACCTTTTTTAACACCAAATTTGAACCAACTTAGAAAATCAATTATCACTTCTTAATAACTTAACACTTTTATCTTTGTTACACTATTTTCAGAACAAAACAGCATACTAGTATCAGCACATAGAGCTCCTCATGCAAGAAGCCTGAGACAAAATCAGTATTAATCAAGTGAGCAGATAACTCAAGAGCTCTAGAAAGAGCGAACACTCCAGCTAGTTGAGCATTAGCAAATAGCAAAGCAGCCGACTCTATCACAGAATCAATTCTTTCAATTGCATCAGTTTTCCTTATTCATTGTGCAAAGCAGAACCATCAGTACAGAGTAAGGTCAAACAGTAGCAATCTAGAGCTGAAAGGAAGCTGGGTTTTTTTTATTCCAAGTGTAGAAGACGCAAAAACTTAATGAGAGACATGTTAAAGTACTAGAAAATCAGTAATTTGGATTGCAAAGACTACTGCTACCAGCCCAGTGGCTTACGTCCAATGGAAAATCTCTGAGTGAGAACACAAACAGTAGCAATAGAAGAGGTAGGCATATTAAATCTAACTCAGTGATACTAATTTAAAAATATTCCACTAGCAGCAAGGCATTTGCTTCACACTTGCAATTAACAACATCAGTTCTGCAGAGGTCTTTCATAATAACTAAAACATACACAACATGAGAATTTAAGATCACTCCTCCAATCGACTCCTGCAGATTAGTTTAAAAGAGACTAAGAGAATATCAGCATTTTTTTCTTCAGACATTTACTCATACACTATTATAGTTGAACTTTCAACATTATACATATATTCGCCATACTGTTTTAATTACTTAATTCACTTGTTTGAATATAATTGTATCATTCACTTTTTCCCTTTAAGTAAACAAACTTGCTTGACTTAACTTGACTAGCAATTCAATTTTTTTCCAGTTAAGTTACTAACTTTTCTTTCCTTTAAAACACTTAATTTTTTAAACCTTTATCACACAATTTATCAAATATCTAAATATATCAAAGCATGGAAGATCTTCCCATTCATTCACATCAAATATAACTAGAAATACAATTTGGAGAATATATCATCAATCATTTTTTCCCAAGGCATCCAGAGACATAGGAAACACCAAGGAGTATTGTTCCTAATAATATTTCTCAGCATTTGCAATATTACACATATAATGGAATCAGTAAATAAATTATCATAACCCAAAATAAGTTCAGATCCATACCTAGAAAACAAAACTTATTTACTATACATACACAAGTAAGAGAAATAGTTAATCACATTTAGAGTTTTCTTTTAACTTCCCCAATAAGGCTTATGGTTAGTCGAACAAAGAAAATCTTACCACGGTTGCTCAAGACGTTCTTCCTGCTAATATTGCAGTCATGCCAAGCTGTTATCTTGCCGGAAACCTCTACATTATTACTGCAGTAAATATCAAAACTTACACTGCACAGAACAATTCCCTAACCACGAAATTAGAGGAAACAACTTCACACTACAATTACGACATGAAAATTAGTCCTTTAAAACTTTGTTTGATTAATTTCTATTTTACAGTCATACAGCAACGATATAAGTTTTTCCCTGTAAGCTTCCGTTTCTTTTATATTTACACTATCCATCCTAAACACTTGATTTTTAAACACAAAGTCAGTGGCTTGCTGCACTTTTTCAGCCTTAAACCATACACAGCACATTCATGACTGGTATGAAATTTGCTTAAATCTAATCACATTTCATACTGTAATCAACCTCAATTTGTCCCACTGAAATGTTCCACAAAGGAGGAACGGCAAACTGTGGTTACTGGCAGTCATCGAATGTTAACATAAGGGCGCTCCACCAAAACCTGCGCCTCATTTCACAATTAGGGCTTCCTTTTCTCTTGCCCCATCTCACTCCACTTATCTAACTGAGATCTCTAATTAACCTTACCGGCTTTACATTACAATCACAATATACACACAGATATCTGTCAATTCTTTAGTATACCCACTGTCATGAGGCACAAGGATCAGAGCCCAGGGAGACAGAGAATGTACTTCAGAATGAATCCACTTTTGACAGGTCAAAGGAAAACATGGAGGAAGGTTGGCATAGAAACCCCAAACAAATTATGTCACACAGTACTAGGGAACGCCCAAACCAGGAGCTAACCCATGACTCATTAGGAGAGGGGAGGCAGCTGATGAGGGGCGGAGCCCAAGCAAACGGGAAAGGCAACACATTTAAAAATCCCCTAGCTGGGAGTAGTGAGGAGAGAGGGAGGAGAATAATTAACCAAGGACCCAGCCAAAGGAGAACTGCCTTGGGAACAGAGTGGAAGGACGAGAGAAGGAAGGGAGTCCCAATCTCATCCAGGAAAGCTCCTCTGAAGAAGGGAGTCGTGGGAGGCACGCTGACCCAAAGAGACAGGCAGTTCCACGCTGTAGGAGGCAGTGCACGGCTAGTCAGTGCACTGAGGAATTCTATTCCCCAGAAAGCAAGGAACATTGCTTTAAAACCCAGATAAGGCAGTCTCAACCTTATAATGCTAAGTACTCTGAAGGAAAAGTTTATTTCCCAGAAGCTGAGCTTCTGCCTGTGAGAAAACCCAGGAAAAGCAGAAAAGAAAAGTTTTACCTTGAGCTGTGTTGCAACCAAGGGAGGTTCCTGGAAAGGAGTTTGCTGGAAGGTAGGAAAATACCACCTAATAGCAGAGCAGAGGAATCTAACCAAGTTCCTTGTACGTACCAGGAGCTGTGTGAAAGAGCCAATAGTAATTATGGTAAACACTCAGGCTCCTCTAGGCTGTTGGGGGAAGGGAACCTTTTATCCTTTGCAGAGGAAGTGATTAAGCAGGGAAAAGAGTTCACCCCACGGGAAGCTGAGGAGGACGTTGATGGTATGCAATGTGATTTTTACCAAGCTCCAGACACGGAGATATTCATGGACTGTACGTACACGCTGTCAGATAGCATACACTCTCTATGCTAGTATTGCTATAATATTATTATAAGAAGGAAAACAGTCCAAAGAATGTTTGGAAGTTAAACTGTTTTCTATGCCTTTTTGTGTTACCTTAAGAAGCTGAAGACAAGCATTGCCTAAGTTTGGTTATCCTTTTGTTTCACTGTACCAGAAGTATGGACTTTATGTTGCTGTATTTTCAAGGTTAAAATCCAACCCTGGGAAGGGAATAAATCCTATTTTTACCTTACTATCTCGTGCACAACTATTTACTTCATAAGCTATTGAACTACAATACCCAGAAGGCTTTACCAAGCCTCAAAATAGTGGTTCACAGCCTCAAGAAGAACATTACCCCGCTCACCTTACTCACACTAAGGCCTCTGGGAGGGTGAGTGGGCGACACCACTCACAACTTGTCTGCTGTTTCCAACTGCTAAAGGAACACAGAGATCCAAGTACGGCACCAACTGAAGAAAACTCCATGATCTGGCCACAATACCACGGCTCTTTAGGTCTCTGGTCCATCAAGCAGTGAGAGACAGGCAGAGAGTAATACAGAACACATTCACACACACACAAGTGTTACTGTCTTTGAGCTCAGAGGGAAGACAATAAGCGGTCTATGGACAGGCATAATTCCACGCTTATTGAATTCAAAGTCCTCCTCCTAAAAAGCTCCTTTTATTAGAGAAAAAGAGGAAGTAACAGTCATTTATTATAACCATGAAATAACACAAGGTGTCGCCAAAGTTCTTTTTACAGAGTAAGATCTGATTACAGTATATTAGATGAAATTTATAATTGCAAAAGTTGCAAAAATTATGTTTTGTCAGCAGTGACTGTACAATGAACTATGGTTGCACAGTTCATAGCCTATGTTCTTTATGCTTGCATTAACACTGTTCCATCTATTTAAAAGACGGTTACACAGAACTCATGATCATGACATCCTATTCTATTTAAGAGGAAGTAAGTGAAAAGTCAAACTTCTAAACACATTCTGTATCAAAAATTCATCTATCTTCAATTACATATTGGGGATTCTGGTATCCCTTTATCTGTCCATTCCTACACAAACCACCCATCGAGCTTCAGGCCATGCCAGGTCTGAACAGGCACGTATACTTGTGTGCGCATTTGAGTCGCTATATCTTCAACAACGTGTCCATTATTATCAATCTGCAAACAACAGTTGGTTAAATTCAATTTTCCACACACTCCACCTTTAGCTGCTAACAAATAATCTAGAGCTAAACAATTCTGATAAATAGCTGTACGCATTTGTGTACTCTGCTTAGCTAAAAGAGTTAGTGCTTTACTGGTTTCATTGGTTATTATTTCAACAACAGCTTGTAAACGTATAATACGATTTATCATATACACAGGAGTACGATATCCCCATGTACCATCTTGCTCCCAAGTAGCAGGTCCATAGTATGAAATGATTCTCTCAGGTGGCCACTCTTCATCATTCCATTTGTCCCATTGGCCTATTTTCAAGACCTCTCATTTCTGTCAGCTCCTGTACACGGGAAAACCCAATTGTTCTCCATGGGACGTAGGCAACAGGAAAAAGGAAGGCCGTATGGTTCCCAATGCACATGCTCCTCCTCAGTGGTGAGGAAGCCTAGCATATGCTCGGGTTCCACAAATCCAGTACAGTCCAGGTGGTGCTTGCCAGGTATTATAAGATGCTAGATTAGTCCAGATGCTGGCAAGATTAGGGAAACGGACTAAAGGGTTGGTGGGCTCTGAAGCATTGATTCCTGACCACCAGGACGTCTTCTTGGTGGTACTGTTGTAGAACCTCTGATTGAGACAGACCAGCTGTCCAACCTCCATGGCAAACAGTGGTCCAGAGCGAGCAAAACACAAGTTACCAACAATGGGGTGGGCCAGTACCCACTCACTAGTAGCAATATGTAAATCAGTCTGATTATAAGGCATAGAATAGTTCACTTCTTGTGCCTCCCAGGGCCATTGGTCTCCCATCTTAGTTCCTCCACAGAAGAGGCAGTCCGAAATGTGGAGACTAGATGCTACTGCCCCGGTGAGCTCAATGAACAAGTTTTGGGAGGCATGAGGAATCTCAAACTCTGCCTTCATGGCTTCATAAAAAGAGTGATGTATTCAATAAGGTGCAGATACATGAGTCTTAGTATTCAGCTGTATATGTATAAAAGTTCCAGGATCTATGCCTCCTCCTGCTATTCGTAACCCAAATCTGTACCCCTGCTTCCACTGGCTGGGGTTAAGTATGATGAGCCGCACCGGATTACAAGCACCTTTCTTGCACTTCCGAGGTTCTGGTATTGATAATTTTTCCAAAATGGCCACTCGATTATCTCCATCTTGTCACATAGGCGCACCAGTCCAAGTAGCATATGTGGAGCCCAGGGAAATGGATAGAAAACAGACATTTACCCCAAAGCAGAAGAATAGTTCAGGGAGTTTTGACTTTGAAACCCCAGCCAAGGGAAAAAAACCACACACATAGAGTTGCTGAGTGCAAGCCACGCCCTAGCTCCAAGGCAACCAGGGTAGGTAATGGGGAACACCCGGGGGTGGAGTTTGAAGCCATAGGGCAGCCCCAGTCATTTAAGCCTGAAGAGTCAGGAAGAGAAAGAGCAACTGAGGAGTCAGGAAGAGAAAGAGCAACTGAGGAACCTGGGAGAGAGGGAGCAACCGAGGAACCAGGAAGAGAAGGGAAAGGTTCTTGCAAGAAAACTGAGAGAGAGAGGTGTTCTAGAAACAGCCTCAGGAAAGGTTCTTGTTGCAGCCAGCACACAGGAAACTACAGCTCTGAAGGAAGCCCATGTTGTACGAGCATTACAGCAGGCCCTGAAGACAGGGGAGTTTATCCTGAGGAAGGTGCTGTCTTTGAGCAGAGCACGGGCGTGGTCCTGCCAGAACCTGGGGGAAGAGTTTCACCTCAAGGAAGGTCTGTAAAGAGCTCTGTTACTAGAAGTAAGGTGAGCCCATTTGAAACCTTGCATAGTTTATTGAAGGATAAGAATCCCCTCAGCCTTTCCAGCATAGAAAGAGGTCTCATTGGGAGAAAGTTTTAAAGTTATTAGAAGAAATAAAACCTGAAATCCCAGAAGCTGATTCCAGCCAGATGTTAACTGACCCGGAGTATGAGAGCATGCAGGTAGATAACTATGATTCTGATAATAGTTCTACCGACTCTCAAATGGACTGTTCTTTGTGTGTAAAGCAAAGATGAAGAAGCTGTAAGGTTTAAAACTGAGAAAACCCAGAAGCTTTGTACTTGCTTGTTCTGCTAGAAATGTTTGGAATGAAGTGCTAACATTTTAAAGCTCCAAAAAAATTCCCAGCACAAGGCAGAAACACTCCAAATCAAAAGAAAATAGCCCCGGCTCCAAACCTCCGTATACTTAAAAATCTTAAATCTTAAATACATAAACTATAACACGTAGTGAAGTCACTTTCTTTTTGTCGGAGTGACCATACAAGAGGGGACAGGAACTGCAACCCACCCCTTGCCGTGGTCACTCCTTTTTAATCATTTAAATGCTTGAAAAACTTCAACTTATCTTAGTCCAGCCAGCACAGAATTCAAAAAGCACAACGTGCCACGTTTCGGGCCATCCAACATTCCGTGGCCCTGCATCAGGTGAAAAAGCTGAATCCCATTCAGTTGGCTTTTGTGTAGAACACACCACAACGGCCAGGTTTAAAAAGAATGGCGTGTGACGTCAGATGCAGAGAAGGGAACCAACAGCCAATTAACGATCAAAACGTTGCCAGCATTCAGTGTCTGGGGAAACCCACAGGTAAGGGAACCCCCAATGACTTCACTCACACCAAATAAGGCAGCCCACATCACAGTAGAGTATGCCATTCCACAGAGGCATTCAAACCCCGAGGGGAAACAGTTTTCAATCGAAATATCCAACGTTGCTCCATGCGTTGTAATTTCGCAACCCGATCCCCCCCACGGGGATCCAAAGGAATAAAGTCCAAAACCTGCCACTGTAGTTGGTGAAACAGATGGTCTTCTCAGAGACAGTGGTCAACCATGGGTACCGACGTTGTTTTCGTCCGTAATCTGGACGCATGCTCCCCAAGTCGGATCTTAACACTGCGAGTGGTGCGACCGACATAGAGTAGCCCGCAAGGGCATTTTATCAAATAGACAACATAGGAAGAGTCACAAGTGGTATGCCAATGAGAGCTATAAATGATAGAAGTAGAAACATCCATCCAGGCCGGTCCAGTCATCGCCGTAGCACAGTGACTACTGTGGTGGAGAAGCAGCTGCTGAGGGCAGAAAAATAAAGGGAAAACTGCCTTTTTTTTCCTTTCACCCAAAGAACTGCAGGCTCTGAAAGGGTTAACTCAGATACGAAAGAGAAAAGTTTCTCAAAGAGAACTGCAGACCAAAACACACCCCCTGTTCCCATGGAGATAGAGGGAGGAGAAGGGAGTGGTTTGGGGGCGGAGCCAGAAGGGATAGGACAGCCCCAAACATTTAGGAAGAAAAACTGCACTCATACAGCAGATTTTCCGGACGGAGGATAGGCTCAGAGCAAGCACCAAGGCATGCACAGACACAGACACGAGGAGGAGATAAGAGACTTTCCTCGGGAGGAGAGAAAGAGAGAGAAAATTCAGACACAGAGGACACAAGGGTTCCAGGAAGGAAGGACAAGAAGTCCAGGGGAATCCCTTGCATAGAAGCCGGTGAGAGCCAGGAGTAAAAGGCTGACAAGGCTTGTGGAAACCTCGGGAGAAGAGTCCTCCGAGGAGGAAATATTCTCAAAAGGGTCTTGGCTCAACTCTCTACCCAGTAAGGACGTTATCAGCAGAAAACCCAGCACTACTAAGGTGAGCCCTTTACATCAGTTAAAAGGCTTATTAGAGGAAAGGGGTTTTCCCTGCCCTTCCCCCGCTAGCTCTCTCACGGTTAAGGGTGCCTGGGGAAAACTACTGAAGGCTCTGCAGGCTGGGGAGGCTTCCCAAGAGCATACCCAGGAAAACAATGACCCAGTAGAGTCAAGTGTGGAGGAAATGGAGGTAGGAGTCTCTGGAGAGTCAGATAGCATTTCAGATATGGAAATAAGCTGTGCTATTTGTGCAAGAGAAACATAAGAGGACCAAAGAGGGTTTGAGTGAAGAAAAAAACCCAGCTGAGTGAAGTTAATGTATATTTCTGAGTTACCATGTATTAGGTAAAAGAACTGAGGAAGTTCCTTTTACCAGGACTTTTTAAGCCAGTACTTTTAGCCATGCTTTTTAAAAGTAGCTGTTTCATTTAATGCTGCTTGGGCCAGAGCTAGGCTGAAAGTTTGTATTACAACTGAGAAGGAATTACACTACGTGTGAAAGCAGTTGATTGAGTCAGGAACTGTGCTACACCTGCTGTGGAACAACGGAGGGTGGCACAGCGCCTCCTGAAGACCAAGTACAGAATATCATTGAAAGTAAAGTTTTACTTGAATGTCAGTTTAAAGGCTACAGCAAGCCAGGGACTGTATAAATGGCTTGAGTATTGTTATGTTTGGAGAAGTATCCTGAGTTTTGTTTTCCCTTATCTTCAATCAATTCATGTTAAAGAATTGACTTGGTTTTGGAATTCCTGATTTCTGAGAATAAAAGAAATTTTCCTGCGACCTTGCACTTGGCTATAATCCTTTCGGGGACACAACTACATGAGTTTAGGCAAGTTTTAACAAAGGTCAATCGTCACAACTCCTGCAGCCCTAGGCAACCGCCTGGCCACAAGGGGGCGTGACGACAGGTGGCGTAGTTGGCAGGATACAGGAAAACCTACCAATTTGGAGCTACCAGGGAACACCAGGATCTACAAGGTGGCCGGAGCAATATCCTGAGAGCCTTCCTAAGCACTTGGCAGAGAAAACCAGGACCGGAGACTCAACGGAGCGGAGTTGGAGAGCCCAGCTGGGACCAACGCTGTTGAGAGGCCTGAGTCACCACTTACAGCAGGTAAACCCGTATTTAAGGGGATTATTTGGTGGATTGCTGTAAGTGGGGAGGTTCTGCAGGTGGAGGAGAGGAAGCACTGTGATAAGGGGCCGCACTTGGTGTTTTTCTTTTTGTTTCTTTTCAGCATTCCAGGATGGAGCAGGCAGAGCTGATTAACTGGATGACAGACTGTTTCCGCCAACAGCACGAGAACGCTGCGAAGACGCAGGAGAAAATGGCTGCCATCATGAGGGAACAGCAACAGCCGCTCCTAGACCTCATGACTGCTTGGATGAAGGAGCAAAAGAAGACAACTGACGAGATAAGGACTGGGTCCAGTTCCTCAGGAACATTGTTGGGACTGGGACAATTTACTAAAGGACCTTTATCCTTTGGGCCTTTAACCCCAGGTGATGATGTCGATGACTATTTTGAAGTGTTCGAGCGTGTGGCAGTCCTAAGTGGATGGCCAGCAGAGCAATGGGCCGTTCGGATAGCAGGCTCCCTTACAGGGGAAGCCCTTGCAGCATATAGGGCCGTGCCTGCTGAGCTCGCCTCCACTTATGACGAGGTAAAAAAGGCCGTGAGAGACCGACTGGGATTGACCCCAATGGTCTACCGCCGTCTTTTTAGAGGTTGCAAACTGAGGTCAGATGAAACACCTCGGGCTTTGTGCCAACGCCTCAAGGCACTATTGTATAAGTGGCTTTTGCCTGATGGTAAAACTATTGATTCTATTCTAGATACCATTGCTCTAGAACAGTTCATAGAGGCTGTGCCACAGGAAATGCGATCTTTTCTGGTCTTACAAGATTGCAAGAGCACTAAAGAAGCAACTTCTTTGGCAGAGCGGTTTTTGGAGGCTCGAGTAATAGGCCAAATGAAGGGTGCAGGGTTGAGCTATGCAAATGTAAGAGAGCCAGAAAGAGTGAGCAAGACCATGCTAGGAGAGGTTATACAAGGAAAACCCCTAAGCAGGTCAGGATATGAGCAGCGTAAGTGTTATGGCTGTGGAAATAAAGGCCACTTAAAGAAAGATTGTCGCACTAGGACAGTCTTGATAACCAACCACTCCCAAGAAGGAGAGGGCTTTCTGCTGTCAGTGGAGGTGGAGAACATCCCAGTACAGGCGCTCTTAGATTCTGGCGCCGACCAGTCGATGGTCTCCCAACAGCTGTGGGCGGAGATACAAGCCAGGAGAGGGGGCCCCATAGAAAAACATTCGGAGGGGAATATAAGGATCCGATGCGTTCACGGCGCAGCATCCGCTTATCCCTTACAGAAACTTGTAGTAAAGGGCCTAGGTATGAAGAGAACTATCACTTTAGCTGTGGTCCCTAAACTGCCATATCCCGTAGTTTTAGGGAGAGACTGGCCACAGTTCAAACATGGGCTAGCCAAGGTTTTAGAGTCCAGGACAGGGTTAATGTCGGAGGGGGCCCAAACCAAGGCTAGGGACAAAGATTCCAGTGATGAGCTGACACCCTCTAGGGAGAGAGATAAGCTGGGACAGGCGAAGGGCTTTACTTCCTCTCGGGAACCTAAGGCCAGGTCCCAGGTACTGCCTGCTCCCTTGTTTGCGACCGCTCACAAGAAGCCAGATAGAGGGGTAGCTCCAAGGAAAGACCAGGAGATAAAACCTAAGTTCGTATTGAAATGCTGTCGCACTACTCCTAATGCCCGGTTACCCAAGCGAGCGACAGAATATGCCGCAGGGTTAGATCTTCACAGTGCTGAACATATTAGCATCCCAAGACTGGGGAGAGCTTTGGTGGAGACGGGGCTGCAAGTAGAAATACCGCCCGGATGCTATGGCCGGATTGCTCCCCGCTCCGGCCTAGCAGTAAAGAGCTGTATTGATGTAGGAGCCGGGGTAGTGGACCCTGATTACCGGGGACCGGTTAAAGTTTTATTGCTAAATTTTGCTAAGACAGACTTTCAGGTAAACACGGGAGACCGGATAGCCCAGCTAATTCTGGAAAGGGTTGGGTTTCCTCCGGTGGAAGAAGTCCCGGAGTTAAACCCTACCATCCGGGGGTCAGCGGGGTTTGGTTCCACGGGGCGGGCGGAAATAAAGGGGTTAGCAGCCACTAGGGAGGAGGATAAGGCTGATGTTGACCTTGGTCCTCAATTGGCTGACTGTAAAGCCAAGCCCACTCCGAGGATGGGAGATGAACTGGCATGGAACCAACAACAGGACCTGTTCAGGTTGTTGCGAAGGTTCCCCGACGTCCTAACCCCGATACCGGGAGAGACAAAGCTTGTGGCCCACGAGGTGGTAACCCCACCAGGTGAGGTGATACGGCAAAGGCCGTACAGGCTTCCGGAAGCCAAACAGCAAGAGGTTGTCCGGCAGGTCAGGGAAATGTTGGACATGGGCGTAATCGAGGAGTCGGTTAGCCCATGGAATAGTCCAATAGTTATGGTCCCGAAGCCTGACGGAACGATACGGTTTTGTATCGATTTCCGAAAAGTAAATGCGATTTCTAAATTCGATACCTATCCCATGCCCAGGATAGAGGAGTTGTTGGACCAGCTGGGGCAAGCTGCTTATCTAACCACCCTTGACATGTCCAAAGGGTACTGGCAGATTCCCCTTACCCGGGAGTCTCGCCAGAAAACCGCCTTCAGTACATCGATAGGACTGTACCAGTTCCGTCGGATGCCCTTTGGCCTCCACGGAGCGGCGGCCACGTGTCAGAGGCTGGTAGACATCGTCCTACGCCCACATCGCCGATATGCTCTAGCCTACATGGACGATGTGGTAATACACAGTAAAAGTTGGGACCAACATCTTGCTCATATCACCGCTGTATTGGAAGCGATGAAAAAAGCTGGGATCACCGTAAACCCTAGCAAGTGCATGTTTGGAGGGAGGGAGGTGAAGTATCTCGGGCACATTGTGGGACGGGGAGTAGTGAAGCCCCTCATTGACAAAGTGAGAAGCGTGAAAGCCTTTCTGAAGCCCACCAATAAGAAGCAGGTACGTAGCTTTTTAGGCTTAATTGGCTACTATAGACGATTCTTGCCCCATTTCGCGAAGGAAAGCGCTGCTCTCACAGAGATGTTAAAGAAAAATGCGCCAACGCAGGTAAAATGGTCACCAAAGGCAGAGCAGGCCTTTACCCAACTAAAAGAACAACTGTGTTCAGCGCCGGTCTTAAGGGGGGTGGACTTTAATAAGTCCTTTATACTGCAGACTGATGCGTCTGAGACAGGGGTAGGTGCGGTTCTAGCGCAAAAACATGGAGGGGTAGATCACCCGGTTATGTTTTTAAGTAGAAAGCTGACACCTGCAGAACAGAAATATTCCACGGTCGAGAGGGAATGCCTCGCCATACGTTGGGCAGTGGAGGCGCTTCGTTTTTACCTAACTGGCCGTAGGTTCCGTTTAGTAACCGACCATGCGCCACTGAAGTGGTTAACCAGTATGAAAGACCACAACCCTCGCCTCACCAGATGGTACATGGCCCTACAGGCCTACGATTTTCAGGTGGAACACAGGGCAGGGAGGCTACATACTAACGCCGATGCCCTTTCACGGATTCCGCACTGTGCGCTAGAAACGCCAGCGCGGAATATCTTAAGGGGGGGGGGGGTTATGTGGTGGAGAAGCAGCTGCTGAGGGCAGAAAAATAAAGGGAAAACTGCCTTTTTTTTCCTTTCACCCAAAGAACTGCAGGCTCTGAAAGGGTTAACTCAGATACGAAAGAGAAAAGTTTCTCAAAGAGAACTGCAGACCAAAACACACCCCCTGTTCCCATGGAGATAGAGGGAGGAGAAGGGAGTGGTTTGGGGGCGGAGCCAGAAGGGATAGGACAGCCCCAAACATTTAGGAAGAAAAACTGCACTCATACAGCAGATTTTCCGGACGGAGGACAGGCTCAGAGCAAGCACCAAGGCATGCACAGACACAGACACGAGGAGGAGATAAGAGACTTTCCTCGGGAGGAGAGAAAGAGAGAGAAAATTCAGACACAGAGGACACAAGGGTTCCAGGAAGGAAGGACAAGAAGTCCAGGGGAATCCCTTGCACAGAAGCTGGTGAGAGCCAGGAGTAAAAGGCTGACAAGGCTTGTGGAAACCTCGGGAGAAGAGTCCTCCGAGGAGGAAATATTCTCAAAAGGGTCTTGGCTCAACTCTCTACCCAGTAAGGACGTTATCAGCAGAAAACCCAGCACTACTAAGGTGAGCCCTTTACATCGGTTAAAAGGCTTATTAGAGGAAAGAGGTTTTCCCTGCCCTTCCCCCGCTAGCTCTCTCACGGTTAAGGGTGCCTGGGGAAAACTACTGAAGGCTCTGCAGGCTGGGGAGGCTTCCCAAGAGCATACCCAGGAAAACAATGACCCAGTAGAATCAAGTGTGGAGGAAATGGAGGTAGGAGTCTCTGGAGAGTCAGATAGCATTTCAGATATGGAAATAAGCTGTGCTATTTGTGCAAGAGAAACATAAGAGGACCAAAGAGGGTTTGAGTGAAGAAAAAAACCCAGCTGAGTGAAGTTAATGTATATTTCTGAGTTACCATGTATTAGGTAAAAGAACTGAGGAAGTTCCTTTTACCAGGACTTTTTAAGCCAGTACTTTTAGCCATGCTTTTTAAAAGTAGCTGTTTCATTTAATGCTGCTTGGGCCAGAGCTAGGCTGAAAGTTTGTATTACAACTGAGAAGGAATTACACTACGTGTGAAAGCAGTTGATTGAGTCAGGAACTGTGCTACACCTGCTGTGGAACAACGGAGGGTGGCACAGCGCCTCCTGAAGACCAAGTACAGAATATCATTGAAAGTAAAGTTTTACTTGAATGTCAGTTTAAAGGCTACAGCAAGCCAGGGACTGTATAAATGGCTTGAGTATTGTTATGTTTGGAGAAGTATCCTGAGTTTTGTTTTCCCTTATCTTCAATCAATTCATGTTAAAGAATTGACTTGGTTTTGGAATTCCTGATTTCTGAGAATAAAAGAAATTTTCCTGCGACCTTGCACTTGGCTATAATCCTTTCGGGGACACAACTACATGAGTTTAGGCAAGTTTTAACAAAGGTCAATCGTCACAACTCCTGCAGCCCTAGGCAACCGCCTGGCCACAAGGGGGCGTGACGACACTACACGAACCACAAGTGAAATGGCCGGGATCATCATGAAAAACAGGGGGGCGATCCGAGGGCCAGGAAGACTTCACTATTCGGTCCCGTAAATTCGATGCCCGAGAGTATGCCACCCGAAACCGTTTGCCAGAAAAACAAGTATGTACTGACAAAACTGGCCAATACCTCTGGTCCGGATCACTGGTTGATTTACAGCTGTTTGTGAGTTCTTTGAATGAGCACTCCTCTCACATTCAGTTCACAGCCATGTTTGATCGACGATCTATACAAGTTTTGGATCTTACAATCTGTCTGTCCCCTGAGGGGATTACTACGACGTTGTTTCGGAAGCCAGTACAAAGAAACACGCTGTTGCAATTTTCTAGTTTTCACCCTTTGTCGATAAAACGGGGTCTTCCGTTTGGACAATTCCTGCGACTCCGTCGAAATTGCTCTTCGGTGGAGGAATTTCAGAAACAGGCTATAGATTTGCAGGATCAGTTGCTGAAAAGAGGTTACCCCCTTTCACTGATTAAGAAAGCTTTTAAACGGGCTCGGTTTTACATCGTGAGTGGTTATTTTTTCCACGCTCTCCATCTACCAGTTTGACTGATTCTGATGGGGAGGACTTTACTGGCATTTTTCCGTATTTGACAGGGGTTCCTAAAGTGATGACTATCATACGTCGGTATTGGCCAGTTTTGTCAGTACATACTTGTTTTTCTGGCAAACGGTTTCGGGTGGCATACTCTCGGGCATCGAATTTACGGGACCGAATAGTGAAGTCTTCCTGGCCCTCGGATCGCCCCCCTGTTTTTCATGATGATCCCGGCCATTTCACTTGTGGTTCGTGTAGTCACTGTGCTACGGCGATGACTGGACCGGCCTGGATGGATGTTTCTACTTCTATCATTTATAGCTCTCATTGGCATACCACTTGTGACTCTTCCTATGTTGTCTATTTGATAAAATGCCCTTGCGGGCTACTCTATGTCGGTCGCACCACTCGCAGTGTTAAGATCCGACTTGGGGAGCATGCGTCCAGATTACAGACGAAAACAACGTCGGCACCCATGGTTGACCACTGTCTCCGAGAATACCATCTGTTTCACCAACTACAGTGGCGGGTTTCGGACTTTATTCCTTTGGATCCCCGTGGGGGGGATCGGGTTGCGAAATTACAACGCATGGAGCAACGTTGGATATTTCAATAGAAAACTGTTTCCCCTCGGGGTTTGAATGCCTCTGTGGAATGGCATACTCTACTGTGATGTGGGCTGCCTTATTTGGTGTGAGTGAAGTCATTGGGGGTTCCCTTACCTGTGGGTTTCCCCAGACACTGAATGCTTGCAACGTTTTGATCGTTAATTGGCTGTTGGTTCCCTTCTCTGCATCTGACGTCACACGCCATTCTTTTTAAACCTGGCCGTTGTGGTGTGTTCTACACAAAAGCCAACTGAATGGGATTCAACTTTTTCACCTGATGCAGGGCCACGGAATGTTGGATGGCCCGAAACGTGGCACGTTGTGCTTTTTGAATTCTGTGCTGGCTGGACTAAGATAAGTTAAAGTTTTTCAAGCATTTAAATGATTAAAAAGGAGTGACCACGGTGAGGGGTGGGTGCAGTTCCTGTCCCCTCTTGTATGGTCATTCCGACAAAAAGAAAGTGACTTCACTACATGTTATAGTTTATGTATTTAAGATTTAAGATTTTTAAGTATACGGAGGTTTGGAGCTGGGGCTATTTTCTTTTGAACATTTTAAAGCTGGCAGAGAATGTTCAGAAGTGCTGATTTGAATGCTTAAGAAGTCCGTATCTAAGTGTATAAATAGCCAGAAGTAAAGTGGATTGTGCTTTGCATAGTGCTCAGTTTGGAAGAGCAGTTATTTGGGCTGAACTGAGCCAGGAACCCTTAAGTTGTATTCTTGAACTGTGGAAAAAAGATATACTACTGGTATGATAAGCTGACTGAAGCAAGTGCTACCAGTGTTATTGTGAAAGTTCCTTTTTCTTTATTTGGAGAAGTATCCTACTTTTGTTGCTGTATGTTTGAAAGGACAAAAGAAGAAAAAAATACATTTTTCCTGTATTTGCCTTCAACCCTCGGCTACTCATTTTTCACAACTACAATCCCCAGAAGCCCTTGGCTCTGGGAACCCATAATACCAAGGAACAATAGGAGGTACGTCCACTGCCTATAGGCAACCGCCTAGCCAGCAGTGGGCGCAACACATAATACACGCATTCCCACTTGGGATAGTAGTAAGCATCTTTGGATGATGTACTGTAGACGGTTGGGGAAGATTTCCCAGTACACTTTCCCCATCCGTATGCTCCTTCAGGACACATATATTTATCATCATAGTAGTAGGCTTGCTCCCAATATCCACATTTGTGATAGACATTTCTGTTTATCACCTCACAAGCATCAAAACTCAGGGTTACATGCTTCGTGGGATCAGGGAGCTGTCGTGTGGCATTTATGAGGGCTCCATCCTCATCATTCCATCGTATTTCAAGTACATAATAAAAGGGGTTCTGCCGGGGGTTGTAACAAGTCTTACTTTTCCCCTTCGTACAGATATTTAACTGTACCATTATATACACACCGGTTAACTATACCAGTGAAAGTATAGTAGGAGTGATAAAGTAGTCTGAGTAATCTTCAGTCCAGTTCGGGTGGTAGTTATACAAGCTGCACAAGGGGGTAAGGCAAAAGTCTTTTCCAGGAATCCCAGGGTTATTACCCCCATAAAACAGTAGTAGAGGAACATCATAATTACAGTCTTTAGAGGTCAACTGAAATATCGGGTACGTTGAGCTTGTAGAGTCTTTTCTTCTTTTCTTCTTCTCTGCTTTGACTGCTACCCTTGCGCGACGGGGGTAGGGTGATAGAATCTAGAGATTCTTACAACGCTGGTTGTCTTCGCAATGTGAGTCGCAATGGAGTCTCGGGGTCATTTACTGAGGTCCATTGACCCGGTTCAGGAGCAGCTGCCGGCTTCACTCGACTGTGATGGATCCAGGGCTCGAGTTCTGCGACTTTTACTACAGTTGGGGTTGACAAGATGACAACGTAAGGTCCCTTCCAATGCGGCGCCAGCGGGGTCTTTCTCCACTCCTTGATCCACACTGACACTCCTGGCTTGAAGGGATGTAGAGGCTCTGTTAGGTTAATGGGCAATCGATCTTGCACCCAGGTATGAAGACTCTGCAAAACAGAACCTAAAGCCAATAGTTCTTGTCTAGTTATTTCAGATCCTATTTGTTTCATATCTCCTTTAATTCCCTGTACAATGGGTGGAGGTCGCCCATACAAAATCTCAAAAGGGGAAACTCCTAAGGACTTGGTTGGAGCAGAACGTATCCTAAGAAGGGCTATAGGGAGAACCTGGAGCCACTTTAGGTGTGTTTCTTGACAAAGCTTGGTCAACTGAGATTTCAGGGTTCTATTCATGCGTTCTACTTTCCCTGAACTCTGGGGTCTATAGGCAGTGTGCAGCTTCCATTGTATCTGTAGAGCTCGAGCTAACTGTTGAGTCACTTGGGACACAAATGAGGGTCCATTGTCTGATCCTATAGTCAATGGTATTCCAAATTGAGGAATGATCTCATGGAGCAGTATTTTAGTGACTTCGAGCTTTCTCAGTTCGGGTGTGGCAGGCTTCTACCCACCCAGAAAATGTGCAAACTAGAACTAACAGGTAGTGATATCCGTTTGCTCATGGCATTTCAGTAAAATCCACCTGAATATCACTCATAGGGGTCACCCCTACTGACTGAACTCTTGGGGGTGGAACGGGACCTTGCTTAGCATTATTCTTGGCACATGTCAAACATTGCTGTGCCACTGAAGCAGACAGGGGTCCTAGTAGTGAGATGCAAAAATGCGGTCTTAGGGCTCTTTCCATGGCCGTTTTCCCATAATGTGTGGCCTGATGAAAAGCATGAACAAAGGCTGGCCCTAATGCTTCAGGAATGACTGTGGGACCTGGAGGTGAGCTACCCTCTGGAGGTGGCAGCACTATCCAACCTTTTTCTGTTAGAACCCCTCCCTCCTTTTCACAGAAATAATCAAACTCTCTTGTAGTGTATCGGGGAGCCCATGAGCTAAGGGGCACAGGGAATAAGGCTGCCTGCACTGAAGTGTCTTGGGTCACAACTCGTCCAGTTGTGGCTGCTTTTCGGGCAGTGGTATCAGCAAATCTATTCCCTCGGGTAACTTCTCCTGCTCCTGTCTGATGACCTCAACAGTGCATGACTGCAACTTGCTTAGGGGCCCATACAACATCTAATAATATCAATATCTCGGGCCCATACCTAATGGACTTGCCTCCTGAGGTGATCAACCCCCGTTCTCTATACAGGGCTCCATGTGCGTGCAAAGTGGTAGAAGCATACTTAGAATCTGTGTACACATTTAAGCGGAGTCCTCCTAATGTCAGTGCTCTAGTGAGAGCTATCACTTCAGCCTTCTGTGCTGATGTTCCTGGGGCCAGAGCTGAGGACTCAACTACCAGATCAAGGGTCACCACTGCATATCCAGCACAACGATGTCCATTGATGACAAGACTGCTTCCATCTACAAAGAAAGTCTGTTCAGGGTTCTCCAAAGGAACACCAGTCAAATCCGGGCGACTTGAAAATACAGTGTCCATAGTTTCTAAACAGTCATGATCAGGGGGCCCAGGACCAATTGGGAACAACGTAGCAGGATTCAGAGCTTGACTGACTTTTGACTGTATTTGGGGGTTTTCACACAACATACTCTAATATTTCAACATTCGTGAATTCGTTAGCCAGAAACTTCCTTTGTGTTCCATGAGGGTCAGGACAGAGTGTGGCACAGTCACTTGAAGATTCTGTCCCAGAGTGAGCTTGTCTGCTTCGCTCACCAAAAGGGCTGTTGCTGCAACAGCTCTCAAACAAGGGGGCCAACCTCTTGCTACCACATCCAACTGTTTTGACAAGTAGGCTATTGGCCGTTGCCAAGCTCCAAGAGATTGGGTCAGTACTCCCAACACATTTCCTTGTGACTCATGGACGTAAAGATGGAAAAGTTTCTGGACATCTGGGAGACCCAGAGCTGGTGATGACATCAGAGCGCTTTTCAGAGATTGGAATGCTGCATCCTGTTCAGGTCCCCACTCCAGTGGAGACTTTTCTATTCCTTTGGTAACTTGATACAATGGTTTTTGCTAGCAGCGCAAAATTGGGGATCCATATGCAACAGTATCCTGCGGCCCCCAGGAAGGCTCTTACTTGCCTCCTGGTGGTTGGAGTGGGAATACTGCATACAGCTTCTTTGCATTCAGGTCCCAAGCGTCAAATTCCACTGGACAACTGGAACCCTAGATATTTAACTTTAGTTTGACATAGTTGCGCCTTGGCTCTTGAGACTTTGTATCCAGCCTCATTCAGAAGGTACAGAGGTTCACTGGTGGCTTGTAGACATTCACTTTCTGAATTGGTGGCTATGAGCAGGTCATCCACATACAGAAGGAGAACCCTTTGTCCTGGGTTCACTGAGTAACTTGAAAGATCTTGATTCATGGCAGCACTGAAGAGAGTAGGTGAATTCTTGAATCCTTGAGGTAATCGAGTCCAGGTAAGCTGGCCCCGCCTTCCTGTTGTGGGGTCTTGCCATTCAAAAGCGAACAAAAGTTGACTGGTGGGGGCTAGGTGTATGCAGAAAAAGGCATCTTTCAGGTCCAGGACGGTGAAATGAGTAGCCTCAGCGGGGATCAGTCCCAAAAGAGTATAAGGATTTGGTACCACTGGGTGTATAGTTTCAACTGCATCATTTACCCGCCTTAAATCTTGTACTGGGCGGTAATCCCCTGTCCCAGGTTTCTTAACTGGGAGAAGAGGGGTGTTCCAAGGTGACTGGCATTCCTTGAGAAGTCCATACTTCAACAGTTTCATCAAATGGCAGTGGATTGGCTGGTCGGGGAAGAGGATACTGCTTCACATGCACTGGTTCCGCTCCTGGCTTGAGGGTAACAATGACAGGGGCTATGTTTTTCGCTAGGCCAGGGGGATTATCTTCTGCCCATACTTCAGGCAGGGCTATAAGGTTGGTGGGTATACAGGAACTGGTTGACTTAATTGGAGGTGTACTATAGAACCGCCACTCTTCTTCTCGGGGAACAGTTAGCACCATCAATCCAGCAGGCTTTGGGTTCACAGTCATTTGCATTTCTCCCCCTTCAAAGGATATTTGTGCCTGTAGTTTTGCAAGCATATCTCGGCCCAAAAGTGGAATAGGGCACTCAGGCATATACAAGAACTGGTGTGTTATTTTCTGTCCCCCTAGTTCACACATACGGTTCTGCAGGAATGGCTTGGTGGCCCTGTTCCCAGTGGCCCCAACAATGGTGACAGATCGAGAGGAAAGAGGAGCCACTGGCTTTGCCACCACTGAATGTTCTGCTCCTGTATCTACCATAAAGTCCATATATTGGTCCCCTACTTTCAAACTGACCATAGGCTCCTGGGGACCCAGGGTGAACTTGGAGCCCGGTCTGGCCTAGTCTTCATCCACTTCATCCATGTCATAGCCCGTTGCTACTGCCACTCCCTCAATGGCTTCTTCTCTCTCTTGCTGAAACTGTGCTTGGTTCATTCCTCCACGACTCTGAAATCGGCCTCCTGTTCTCCAGGGACTCCCTCCTCCCCTCCTGGGGGTGGAGTCAAGATGCGGGCATTCATTTCTCCAATGTCCTTCTTCTCTACAATGGGCGCATTGATTCGCACCCAATGGAGGCCTGCTATTTCCGCGGCCTCTTCCACGTTCTCTGGTCCTTTGGTTAAGAAAACCTTCTCCACATCGTTCAACTAAAGCGGCAGCAAGATCTGCTTTCTTCTTCATCTTTCGTTCACTTTCTCTGTCACGTTCATTTTCACGATTCACAAACACTTTGAGCGACTTCCATTAACTGAGCTGTATTCATGCCCGCAAATCCATCCAGTTTCTGTAATTTTCGTTTTATGTCTCTCTGGGACTGACTAACAAAGGCTGCATTTACCATGCGCAAATTCTCCTGAGCGGCAGGATCGTATGGGGTATATAATCTATAGGCTTCAGACAACCGCTCATGAAAGGCCGCTGGGCTCTCATCTGGACCCTGGATAACTTCAGATACCTTCCCGATATTCATGGCCCTCTGGCCTCCCTTCCTCAGGCCCTGCAGCAAGGCCTGGCGAAATCGTGTTAGGGCCGCCTCCCCCCTTTCATCATTTGGATCCCATCTAGGATCTTCATTTGGGAAAGCTGCAGCGGCTGCTTGTGGGAGATTCATTTCCCCCGCCTCTACGGGATTCTCTTCTAACCAGCGGATGGCTGCTTGCACAATCCGCACTCACTCCTCAGTAGTAAAGAGAATGGACAGGAGCTGGTGACAATCAGTCCAGGTAGGCTAATGAGTTTGCATTATACTAGACATTAACTCTGTCAATTCTTGGGGCTTCTCAGTATAGGATGCATAATGCGTTTTCCAGTTTAATAAATCAGTAGTGGAAAAAGGCACGTAGATTAAACTAGTTGGTCCTGGCGCCATCTGGCCCTGATCATTTAGGATAGGTAAACCAGGCACTTGACGTAATGGCATTAGGTGCCCTGCTTTGTCCTTCTTCTTCGGGGTTATACTTCTTAAATCATACGGCTCCCGGGTATAAGCTTCCTTGGTGGGTGACCCTGAACTGGCAGGAGAGCCTCCGCTTTCTAGATCGTCGGAGGACCCTGGCCCTCCCGACGTACTTGGGGCTATCACTCGGGGAAGTGGGCTTCTTTTGCTGCTGCAGCGGTAATTGCTGAGGTACCTCATCAGGTTCAGCTTCAGGTAGCGGAGCTGGGGGAACTAACCTATGTGGGTACTGGGGTAATCGGGCCAGGATTTCTGGGGACTCTGAGGCGGAATACACAGGCGGCTTCCTTTCCTCAACCTTCCGGGTCCCCCTAGTGGTTGCTACTAATATTCTACACTGTTCCTCATAGCAGCGCTTTACCCAAGAGGGCTGCCTTTCGCAAACACCCAACCAGGAATCTATGTAGGGGAACTGGTCAGGGTGCACTGTTTGTACAAGCTGATGAACACGAGAAACTATTTCTACATCAAAGGTGCCCCCCACGGGGCCATGAAGTAGCTAGCACAGGCCACTCCCTATCACATAACATTCTTAATCTAGCCGGAGACATTCTTATGCCGTAGTCTCCCGAAAATCCTTTACTGAAATTCTTGATCATACATTCCAGCGGAGTTTGCGTGGACTCCGTCCCTCCCATAATCGTAATGGTGTACACGTAATGACGTACAAGATGACAAACAGTAAGGTTAGGTAGTATGGCTGTAGGTAAGGGGTCCGTACAGCCCACAAAACACTGAGGGGAACAAACACCACACGCTTCCTCCTTTTCGCGACCTGGGCGCGGTCGCCCGGCCAGGAACTGCGCTACTCAGGAGTCCGCTCTCACTCGGTCTGTGTCTCAAGACCTCTCAATCACACAGTCACTCATATCATTACAAGAAAATATTTTTCAAATGCCCAAGGTTTTCTGACTAACTGACTATTCCCAACCAAAGGGTCGATGGCTTCGGCTTCCGCTAACCCTTATGCGGAGCGTACTAGGACCGCCCTTATGAGAGGTGATCAAGCTCTCTTGTCTCGCGCACTCATGCGAGACTTTCCCAGTTAGTCTATACCAAATCAGTCTCGCGCACTCATGCAAGACTTTTCCCCAGGCTTTACTGACTAATAAACAAGAAAATGTCTACTCACTGGATCCGGTTCCCGATACCAAACCAGTTCTTGGGTTGGATCCTGAACTCCCCTCGGGTTCGGAGGTGTTGGCCGGCTGGACCCAGTGGTCCGCCAAGGCAAGGCGGAACTCTCTCCGATACAAAAGGACCGGCGGCGCCTGAGGTTTCCCTTGCGGTCGGACAGACACGGTTCCAACCGGGCCAAACCTGGAGGCGAATTGCATGGAATATTCGCTTGAATACCATTCACTATCCGCACATTCCCGGCCAACGCACCAAAAATATGTAGCAGCGAAGTGCAGACAATGAATAAATCCAGGAGTCAATTTACAGGGTCCAAGCCAATTTATTGTGCACAAGGCCCAGTTAGTCAAGCTTCAAAACGGACTGAGCAAAGTTCTTACAGAGACATATTCATTTATACATTTCTTTCCAGTTTGATACTGTGGTGAAGAGCGCCCTCCTGAGGCTATGGAGACAGATGAAAATCCTGAAGTGCAACAGGATTTATGCCAGATTGTCAATGCTGGAAAGAAAGAGAGACTTCGTTCTGCTGAGCTGAGCATGGATACCAGCCCAGGGGAGGAGTCGTGCAGTCCTTATTGGGCACACCCAGTGCTTGGAAGGGGCGTGTCTAGAAGAGAACCCGGTTTTAAACCGGAGTATGGCTTTGCTATGGGGGAGAGGAGCAGCAGTCAGAGAGAGAAGGCTAGCAGCCAAGGACTGAACCGAAGCAGTAGAAGAAGACCTGCAAGAATCTGTTCAGAGGCAATAAATGGAAGTCCTGAGGAAAGTGGACCTAGCCCTGGAATAGACACCTGGAGGAAGGCGGAGCCCTGGGAGAGGAAGCCTTCACGGCAGGCAAGAGAGAAAAAGAACTCATTCTGGAAATTACAGTTTGACCCAGAGAGGCACGGGAACTCTCTCAGCTGGAGGACGTCTGAGCCATCTAGGATAAGAGGGGCTTGGCAACAAGTAAGCGATTTGCCAAAGAGTTTCCAGAGTGAAGGTAAACCCAACTCTCCTATATTTGAAACCTTAACAAAAGAGCCTAAGAGTTACTCTGATTCACTTAACCTGAGAGAGGAAAAGGGAAACAGCCTTAATCAAGAGGGAAGTTTAATAACTGATAACAATTCCTTATCTAGCAGACAACAGGCTGAATTGCTTCTCCAGGATTTTAAAGAGTTTTTAAAGCTACAAGCAAACAGACAGCCAGTATTGCAGGAAGCTAATAATTCTATACAGTCTGAGGAATTAGTACAAGATAATTCTGACTTACCTGACTGTGAGAGCATGGACTGTACTATTTGTTGTGTGGAAATACCAAACTGAAGAAACTGGTTATGCCGTGTATGAGTTGAATACTACGGAGCTGTTTTGCTGCCATGCTAGGAAAGCTTTAATTACCTGCACCTGAAGTGCCCCAGCACTGTGAACGTAACAGTGTGTGAAAAGAGGCTGCATTTAAAGTGAATGACCTCTTGGGGCAGAGCTGACTAAACTGCTTAGAAGTAAAGCTGAATTTCTACTTTAAGTTGACTTTATACCTGAGTTCTTTCTGTTCGTGTTAAAGCACCTGTTTTGTTCATATTTCTGAATTTGTCATGCGATGGAAGAATAACCTTAACCATAATAAAAATACTTGCAAATAAGCCTTACCGTCTCTGGCGCACAACTACACTTTATTTCGGAGTGAAAGGAGCAGAAAAACTACAGTACCCAGCATTCCAGGGGAATAGGTTTTAAACTCCTTCCTCACGAGGCAATAGGCCCCGCTCCTGTCTTTAGCCCTAAGGCGGGGCAGGAGCACCGCAATACATGCAAACTTTCTATTGGCCCCAACACCCCCTGCGTTTGTCCATTCGGAGATCCCTCCTGGACCTAGCACCCAGCTCCCTCCTCTAGGACTGTTCTAACAATGGTACAGTTTCTAGGTTTGGATACTTCTCTACTGCAAGGTCGTTTCTGGCTCTAGGAATGCATGTATTGAAACATTTCTATCTTCACAGCACAAGAGAATAATGAAAGATTTATGCATTCATGAAAACTTCTTATTAAGCAGTTTAAAACAGTTTTCTCAAACTTTTACAGACTTTGGTTCTTTCTCTTAGATGGGAGTTGGAATCAGGTCCTAACTTACAGGCCTTTCATATTTGCAGACTATTATAGGCCATAGCCTGCCACAGTTCTCTTGCACTTTGTGCAGAGTGATTTCTTGAGGTTTGATTTCTGTTTCTCTGCATATCTAATATGTGATTAACTATGTTCTGTATTTGGTGACGGTCTGTCTTTATTTATTTTATTTATTTATTTAGCCAGTTTTATATACCACCTTATCCTTCAATCAAAGTGGTTACAACACAAATGGGTTCACTTTCAACAGATAGGGTAGGGCTCACAAATGTAAATACGGAGTAATTATGTCTAGGGGTGGAGGGTGGAAAGGGTCAGGTATTGTAGGTAGGTGTTGGGCCATGTGGGTGATATAAGTATAGCAACTTATGATGCTTGTGCATAGGCCTCAGTAAAGAACAAGGTTTTCAGTGTCCTACGGAAGTCTTTAGAGTCATTCAGTGCCCTTAATTCCATAGGGAGGGAGTTCCACATTGCAGGAGCTAGCAACGAGGTGCTCTCTTAGACGTTGCTTGATTAGTTCTGTGTGTGTCTTTTTCTATGTGTAACTGAAGTGAGATATTCTGCAAGTTCAGGTTTGGGGAATCTCCAACTGTGCACTCCATCTGCCCCCAGCAGCTCTTTGGCATTCTCACTGCTGCACTCATCCCCTTGTTTTACCCAGGACTGTACAGTTTTCTTTCCTGCTCATTCCTTGGTGGGAGATCTTTGGTTTTTCTTTCTCAGTTTTTGGAAATATGCATCCCTGAAATATTTGGATTTTGTACAGTACAGGAGGAAGTGCATTTCTGTTTTCCTCTTTCTTTGGGATGCTGTCTGATTCCTTGGGGTTTCCAGTTTAGTGTGTGTCTACATATTTTTATTTTTAATTTGTGTTCCCTTATTTCTGTATTTGTTCGTTTTCTGCATGTGTGACCAAAATGTGGGTAGTCTACTAGTTTGTGGGGGATCTGCTGCTCTTCAGCTTATGTTTTCTCAGTAGAAAGTATATTAGTGTTACAGAGCCTGGTGTAATATTTGTATTCCTATCTCTGGCTAGTTAGAGTTGGTGCTGTGAGAATCCTGCGAGGTATGATTATTTTGGAATGACAAGGTTACCTCACAGGTGCTGAGTGTTTCTTAGAATTGTGTGTTCCTTCCACTGTGAGGAGTTTGTCATTGAAATGAGATGACATCAACATTTGAATCTTCTTTTCTGCATAATCGGTAGTAAGTAGAAACATCCTAGCAGCACATAATGACATGAAAACAAAATGTGCCTTGCTCGGTCAGAACAAAAATCAAACCTAGCCAAGAGAGATCAGTCTGTTATAAAACTTGACATTTTTTTCTTGGTTTAAATATATTTTGCAAATTATAAATTGTTGGCGATGTTTTCTAAATGTTAGCACATGCTATCTGCTGCAGCACCCATGTTATTCTATGGGCATGGTGGCAGATAGCATGTGGTACTATATGTATTTATATGTTCAGCAACTGATTTAATATTAAGAACATACGAATATAAGCTATGCCATATTGGGTCAGACCAAGGACCATCAAGCCCAGTATCCTGTTTCCAACAGTGGCCAATTCAGGTCACAAGTACCTAACAGTTTCCCAAATAGACACACAGGTTCCACAATGCTTGTATTTGCAACAAACAGTGGATTTCCTGAATCCCCTTTAATAATGGTTTATGGACTTTTCTTCCAGGAACTTGTCCAAACCTTCTTAAAACCCAGCTAATTAACAGATTTTGCTAATGAATTCCAGAGTTTGATTACGCGGTGAGTGAAAAAATATTTTCTCTTATTAGTCTTATATGGGTTACACTGTAGCTTCATTGCATGTCCCCTAGTCTTTCTATATTTTGATGGCGTAAACAATCTACATTTACCCATTCCACTCCATTCATTAATTTATAGACTTCTATCATATCTTCCCTCAGCCATCTCTTTTCCAGGTTGAGAAGGCCTAATCTTGTTAGCCTCTCCTCATAGGGGTATCCTTCCATCCCATTTACCATTTTGGTGGCTCTTCTCTGTACAGCCTGTTTACTTGAAAATTTGTCAGCAAGTGTACTCTAAGGCATTAGAGTATAACCAGCACAGCTCAAACTCATGTATGCCTAGTGCCCACCAATATTACGTCTGGGTCCACTCAAAAACTCAGGTCTGGCTACGCCACAGGAATAGAGCCTTACTATATTTAAAATAAGTAATCACAAAATTACAAATAGAAATGTGTGGCTAATACCACAGCTTGGTTACACATGCAAAAACATAGACTGTCACCAAACAAAGAACAAGGATCACAATTTAGAAATCGAAAGGCATTAATTAAACTGGGAACCCCAAAAGCCAAACTTGGAATGTACCACACTGGAGAAATAAAACTATAAATTAATTTCCTCTCGTACTAAACAAAACACAAAGACATTAGTGATGCACATTTCCTAGAGCTGACATATTCCAGTTAATAAATTCAAAATAAAAAAAGTATTTTTCTACCTTTTGTTGTTTGGGCATTTTATTTTTCAATTGCAATTGCTCCAGTCACTTTCTTCTGGTTTCTTCGTGTCTTCTGCTAACTCTCCATCGTCTCCTGTCCATTTGTCTTTTCTTCTCTCTCCTAGTTTTTTCCATTCTCTTTCTACATCTGCTTTAACATACTGATCTTTCCACTTTTGCTCTTTCCTCCATTTCTTTCTTTATTCCTTTTTTCAACCACTCAAACTTTACCCTTCTTTCCTCAATCCCCACTTACTCTCCCAATACCCGGCCAATCATAGATTTTTCTTCCCTCCCACACAAAATATCTTTTCCCTTCTCCATCCTCACTCTCCCAATCCCATCCCCTTCCAGTCCTCCCCCAACATCAGCTCCCTTCTAGTTCCAGACCCACCCAGCATCTGCTCCCTTCTAGCCCCATTTTCCCATCTCCTTGCATCAGCCTATTTCCAGTTCTAGCTCCCCCCATCAGCCCATTTCAAATCCTAGACCCCCATTTCCAGTCCTGTCCTAGCCCCCTATCAGCCCATTTCCAATCCTAGCCTCCCATCAGCCATTTCCAGTCCCATCCTAGCCCCCATTAGTCTATTTTTAGTCCAAGCCCCCCCCCCCAATCATTCCATTTCCAGTCCTAGCTCCCCAATCAGCCCATTTCCAGTACTATCCTAGCCCTTCCCCACCCCCCCGAAGAGCTCCATGCCTCTCTGAGCGGCTTCAGAGGGCGCTCGGGAGACCCGAACCCCGAGTCACCTCTGCACAGCGCAGGGTGAAGAGCGGGGTGTTTCTTCACTCTGACAGCTGTATTCTTGTGAAGCACGCTGAGGGCCGGGAAAGGTTAAAGGGCATTTCCTGTTTCCCGGCCCTCAGCGCACTTCACAAGAATACAGCTACCGGAGTGAAGAAGCACACCACTCTTCACTCTGGTGCTGTGCAGAGGTGAACCAGGGCTTCAGGTCTCCCAGGCTCCCTCTGATGCCAGCCCTTTAAATAGAACACATGTGCAGAATGAAGTTCGTACGGGGCCCTTTGCGAACAACATTCTCACATAATAGATGGGCCAGCCCTGAATAGTGACACAGAGGGACTTAGAGCCCGGGTGAAGGGAGGAGGTGGGAGCTGCTCTCCAGGCCAATTGGTGGACTGAAGCACACTGCAATGGTGGGCTCTAGAGAGAAGACAAGTACAAAGTCCAATCACTAAACTAAAAAGAAAATTATTTTTTCTACCTTTGACCATTTTATTCTCTGATCATGCTGGTCCCAATCTGAGGTTTCTGCTTTCCTTCTCTTTCTACGGTCTCTAGTCCATCTGCCATTTCTTGCCTCCTGTATCATCTTGGATATTGATCTTTTCCTTTCTGCTCTCTTCCATTCCTCCTCTTTTTTTATTCCATCTACCTACCACTTTTCATCTCTCACCCCAGCCTTACCATTGCCCGCCTCTTCTTCCCTAGTCCATTATCCCCCAGTCTTTCACTCACTCTCTCTCTCCCCTCTATGTCTAACATCTCTCACCCCTCCATCCATTGTCTTGCTCTCTCTTTCCCTTAATCCAGTATCTCCACTCTCTCTCTCTCTTCCCTATCCTTCCATGTCTGCTCTCATCCTTCCTATCCCCCTACATCCAGCATGTCCCCCATTTCCATACCATACCGTCATGGTTGTACCGAGCTAGAATCGCGCCCTGTGTGACTTGCACATCAAGCGCATGCCCCCCCTTCCCCATACCTGCATCCAGCTGCTGCCTGCTCTTGCCCTGCTGCTGCCACCCTCTGTTTTCTCCACAGCGGCACTGGCAGCAGGGAAAGAGCAGAAAGCGGCTGGATGGAGGTAGAGGGGGCACCCGATGTGCAAGTTGCCAGCATTTTAAGCAGATCTGTCCCTCCCTGCTCTGACGTCGCATCAGAGGAAGAAGGGACCAGACCTGCTTAAAGTGCCGCGAAAAGGCTTAAGGGGCGCATTTCAGCTGTCTGCCGTTGCTCTGCCGCCACAGAGAGAAGAAAAAGTGGCGGCGTCAGGGTATCAGCAGGCAGCCAAAATGCTCCCCCTAAGCCTTTGTGCCCTGTGCGACTGCACCGCTCGCACAGGGCTAGGTACGGTTCTGCATACCATATTATCCCCTCCCTATTATTCCCATGTACACCATCTCTCTCTCTCTCTCTCTTTTTCCACCTATTTACTCTGGGCCTGGTATTCTAAAGCATTTACACAGTTTACAGACTCGTAAACCATGTAACTGCCTCTAAGCAGGATATTCAGCAGCATTAACACGGTTAGTACTGTTGAATATTCCCGGATACTGCTATACATCCAGATGCTAACCATGTAGTATCAGGGCATTCCGGGGATAACCGTTCGGTGCCGATATTCAGCTGCTGCCCAGTTATCCCTCAGTGGTGAAAGTTAGGTGCAGCAATAGCTGTCCTAACTTTTGCCACCAGAGCTAACTAGCCAGCGGCTGAATATCGCTGCTGCCCGGTTAACTTCTGTGGCTGTTCGGCAGACCCAGATATTCAATGCCGATGGCTGGATATGGTCCCGGCATTGAATATCCGGGTTGTCTTCAGTGGCAATGGCTAGGTGCTGTATTCATGCTAGCTGCCACTGTTGAATATCGGGTCCTCTGTGTCCATCTTCTTTCCTCTTTCCCCCTATTACCCTCATGCTCTGCATGTCCCCCTCCCCTTGTTACCCTTGTCCAGCACCTCCCCTCTGTCTCCCTCTGGTCCACCCATGTCTAGCATTTTCCCATAGTCACCCTATAACCCCATGCTCAGCATCACCACTCCATCTCCCCACCTCGCTTTTCCCTATGCCCTCTTCCCATGCCTAGTATCTCCCTTCATCTCCCTAGCCCCCTACATCTAGCTAGCTTGTCCCCTCTGCCTCACTATTCCCCCCCCCCCCCAAACATCTCCTCTGTCTCCGCTGGACCAGCTTGTCCTGTGGGCAGGCTCTCCCTCTCTGGGCTGGGATCGCTAGCCCTCCCTCATGAAGCAGGATGCAAGTGCAGCCTCGCATAACCTTCTGCCAACGGAACATGCTGCTCCCACGGACAGGCTCTCCTTCCCTGTGCTGCAATCCCTGCTTTGCATAGTTTTCTCCCTGTAGGAGCAGCATGTCCTGTGGACAGAAGGCTATTTGAGTCCATACTTCAAATCCTGCTTTCGGGGAGCTAGCAACTGCGCCCCTTGACATCGGAGCTTACCGGCAGCAGCACAAAATAGGACTTGTGGCGGCAGCGGCACAAATCATAACTCACAAGGGAGCCGTATGTAAGTCTCGGGCTTCTCCTCTTTGCTCTCTCCCAATTTGCCCGGCAAAAGCAGTGGCGGGAAAACTCTAGCAGGGAAAGCTACAGCACGCAGGAAAGCCAATGTAAACAAAAAAGGTAAGACTGCTGGTACAGCCCCCTTTAAAATGGAAGTTAAGGAGCCAGAAAAAGGTGCTGGTATGCCATACTGTATCATACCAGCACAGAAAAAGCCCTGGTCTTTAGAGAATGAAATATGTCAACTCTGAAAATGAGCATTTCTTATAGTTCATTACAGGAGGAAATCCATTTCTGTTACTTTTCTCAGTGTTTCACAACTCAGTGTCTGCTTTTTTTTTGGGGGGGGGAGGATGGTATTCCATTTCAATTTTTGTCTGTATATTTGTTTCAAATTTTTCTTATTCTACAGGTACAAGCAGGAAGTCAGTCCTCACATATGGGTGATGTCGGTGCCGATTGAGCCCACGTGGAGCATTTCCCCAGCTTTCAAAGAAAGCCTTTGGGAATACTATCCCCCATGCGTGGTCCCCTTCCCGCCCAAGGGTGCCATCTTGCTCAGTCTCCTTTTTTCCGCGGAGCCCAATGGACGCATGTCCTGTTTCCCTGGAAAAATCACTTAAAAATTTATCCATATAGTTAGGTTTTTCCCGGTTTGCGAACCGGTTCCTCTTCCCGCCTCGAGCCAGTGTCGACCTCCACACCGTTCTCGGCTCTTTTCCACTTTTTTCATCGATGCTTCCCTTGCTGGCGTTCGTGCCTTTTTTCACCTGGGGATAATCGACCCCAGCCGGGTGTGGTCCACCATGTCTCCCGGTTGCTTCAAAAAATGTGACCATTGCAGTCAGATTATGTCTGTCACAGACACCCATGACTGCCGCTTACACTGCCTCGGCCCGGACCATGACAGTACCTCCTGTGACCTGTGCCAGGCCATGACTCCACGAACCAAAAACAAAAGGTCGGAGTTACAGGAGAAGATGTTCCCGTGGTCCAGCTCAGCCCCAGCTTCCCCAATGCTGAGCCCAAAGCCAAGCACCTCCCGTGAGGCCCGGGCGTCTTCAGAGTCTTGCGGCAGCGGCTCCTCCAGAAAGATACTGGACCCTGGCAAGAAAAAATCCTCAAAGCCAGTCGAGGTTCCACCTGGGAAAACCGTTAAGGTCCCGCGGCAGAATTTTGGTGACTCCAAGCAGTGCCATTCTAAGGTCTCTAGGAAGGAGTCCTCAGCCAGTGGTGACCATGCGAGGCTTCCCAAGGCCATGGTCCTCGTTGAGGACGCACTCGCAAGAGTACCGGTGCCGGGCCCGAGACCTTGGTGCCCGTGCCGAAAGCAGCAGAGCCTCCTGGCATCAAGGTCTGGCTGCAGACCTCGGACCTCGATGGGTCCAAAAAAAACTGCTGGATGTCTCCTGCACCAGGGAGAATCTGTTTGGAAAGCCTATGGCTGACAAAGCTGCCAAGATTGAAGCTGAGGAGGTGACCAGGCAGAGGCTCTCAAAGAAGACCTCGACCCTTCCCCAAAATTATACCTCTGGGAAAAGGCTAACTTTCGAGGAAAAAGGGCCATTTTCATCAGCGTTACCACTACCAAGCCTTCCGGAGCCAGCAGCAGCAGCAGGGATCCCAGCCTAAGGGCCAAGGACATAGATCCAGGAAGCCAAAGGCCCCAAAGCTGCAGACGCCAGCTCTGGCTCAACCTGGAGGGAGGTTTTGATTCCCAGGGTGGGGCCTCCCTTCCTTTGGGAGACCCTCACCAGCCCACAGGGGGCCGCCTGGCACTCATCGCCCACAAGTGGCCCAAGGTCACCTCGGACCAGTGGGCGCCCTGGGTGGTAAAGGAGAGTTTACCACCTCTGCTACCAGCTGCCACCTCTGGGGCATTTTCCAGGAGAGCCAGAGCGACCTCTCCTTCACCAGGCCCTCCTGCTCTCAGAGCTAGCTGGTCTACTAAGGGACAAGGCAGTGGAGCCTTTTCCCCAGCACCTCTAGGGCAAGGACTTCTACTCAAGGTACTTTCTTGTCCACAAAAGAACAGGAGGCCTCAGGCCCATCCTGGACCTCTGAGACCTGAACAAGTTTCTGGTGAGGAAGAAGTTCAAGATGCTTTCCCTTGGATCACTGCTGCCCTACCTCCACCAGGGAGACTGGCTTTGCTCCTTGGACCTAACACATGCCTATACCCACATCCTGGTCCATCCATCTCATCGGCAATACCTGAGATTCATGGTAGGGGGAGGCCACTAACAATACAGGGTACTTCCCTTTGGCCTAGCCTCCTCGCCAAGGGTTTTTACAAAGTGCCTAGCCGTGTTAGCCGCCCATCTGTGCCTACAAGGGGTTTTTGTCTTCCCCTACTTGGACAACTGGTTCATCAGAGGTGACACAGCCGCAGAGGCCAATTAGGGCACAGAGCGTACCATCCTCCACCTGCAGCACCTGGGGTTTGTCGTCAACTACCCGAAATCACATCTCTCTCCGGTTCAAAATCTAGAGTTCATCGGTACTCAGCTGAATACGGTGCGGGCCAGAGCCCTCCTCCCTCAGGACAAGGCAGGGGAGATCCAACACTACAAAACAGTACCGGCTCGCCTCCTCCTCTGTCTGCTGGGACACATGGCCTCCACATCCATGTCACACCCCTAGTCCACTTGCACATGCAGACAGTCCAGTGGTGCCTGCATACACAGTGGACCCAGGCCACGGGCAGACTCCGGGACAGAGTCAGGGTCACCTGCCAGCTGGTGGAGTCCCTCTACTGGTGGCAGGACCTGGCCACTCCGGGCCGGAATGCCCTTCCAGGCACCTCCACTGCAGAGGACCCTGACCACAGACGCCTCTCTCCGGGGCTGGGGCACTCACTATGGAGCTCACCGCACTCAGGGCTGCTGGTCCCAGGAGGAGTCTCTGCTGCAGAACAACTTCCTGGAACTATGGGCGGGTGTGGAACTTTCTCACCCTACGAGCGTTCCACACCCGCTTATGGACAGACCTGACCTGGTCCAGATAGACAATCAGGTTGTAATGTTCTACATAAACAAACTGGGGGGCACGGGCTCATACTCCCTCTGCCAGGAGGCGGTAGCCCTCCTTTCTTTTGCAGCATGCAATGGCATGCTCCTGCGAGCGATCTACTCCCTGGGCCAAGACAACTCCCTGGCAGACAGACAGCAGAGTCCTGCACCCACACGAGTGGCATCTCGACCCCATGGTGGCTGAGGAGGTCTTCTGCCTTTGGAGCTGGCCCAGTTGCCTCTCGACAACACGCAGCTGGCTCGCTTCTGCTCCCGTCAGCTACACCCACACAGGGTAGTGGCAGACAAGTTCCTGATCTCATGGGCCAGGGGACTGCTCTTTACATTCCCACCAACTCCTCTGGTCGCCAAGATTCAGATCAAGAAGGCATCAGTGATTCTGATCGCCCCCAGGTGGCCCAGGCAGCCTTGGTTTCCACTTCTGCTCTCACTGTTGGTAGCGGCACTCCCAGTCCCCCTGGGTCAAATCCCAGACATCCCTCCTGCACCCCATTGTGGGGTCACTGACACTGATGGCATGGCTGCTGAGAGGATAGCCTTGGCCCTGCTCAATCTGCCACTGGAGGTTGAGGAAATCCTGCTGGCCTTCAGGAAGCCCTCCACGAGGAGGGCCTACGCCTTTAAGTGGCGAAGGTTCGCCTGTGGTGTGTGGACAGGAAGGAGAACCCGTTCTCCTGCCATGTACAGCTGGTACTCCAGTACCTAGTGCATCTGTCCTGCACAGGATTGAAATCAAATTCTGTTCGGGTGCACTCACCATCACCCAGTAGGGGTCAAGCCCTTATCCAACCAGATCAGACCGCCGTTCGAGCCCCTGGCTACCTGCCACCTCAGATATCTATATGTGAAGACTGATTCCTGCTATTCCTGGAGAACACCTGTTACAGGCGAGTAACTACGCTTTCTTTTCTTTACTAGGCGATGGTCTGTATTTTCCATGTACAGCCTAGATAAGGAATTCTGTTAACATGTAGATTCTCTCTAGGAATCGGTAGAAGTTCAGCTTGTTCTCTTTTTCCAAATGGAGGTTACTGGCTTTCTAGAATATTTGCAGTGCTGATTTTCTTTTTTTTTTAATTTATATTTTTAAACAAATCAAACAACTCAGAGGTCACATTACCCTCAACAGCCAATGTCATACAGTACCGTAAATAATTCCATCAACCACAAACCAACTTGCTCTTAACATGCTGCTCCACCCATCTTTGTTTTTACAATTTCCCCCCTCACAGCCACCCCCCTTCTCCCCTACCCCTATCTCCCCCCACCCCCTACCCCTTCCTTCAGCCCTTTTCCCCTTTTCCTCACCTTCTCCCCCCGACCCCCCTCCTCCCCCACCTTCTCCCCCCTCCTTAGACCCCCCTCCCCCTTACCCCTTCATTTCTGTTCGCAGATACCCCAGCACCTTGCTCCATTGCTTCTCAAATCGGTCTATCTTTTGTCACCTTACAGCTGTTAATTTTTCCATTAAATATACCTGCCTAAGTCTTTCCACACAATGTTCCACCTGTGGGGCTTCCTTCTGCTTCCATCTATATGCCAACTCACAACGAGCTGCACTGAGGCATGCCATTATCTGCCTCTTGTCTTGCTCCGGGCCCCCCTCACTCCACCACCCCATCAAGTACCCGCTAGGGTCGAGTGCCACCTCTCTTCCTCCAACCACCTCCTTAATCCATTTCTGAATCTCCCTCCAGATACCCTGTATCTTAGGGCATTTCCACCATATGTGAAAGAAGGTTCCCTCCCCCTCACAGTCCCTCCAGCACCGATTGGACACTCTGGGAAACATCTTATGCAGGCGTGTGGGCGTGTAGTACCATTGCATCACCACCTTATACCAATTCTCCCAGATAGCTACTGACAGTAGCAAATATCGTACCTGATCCAGGAGACTTCACTGCCCCTCCTCCAGCTCCCTCCCTAGGTCCCTTTCCCACTCGCACATGTACCTATGCTTACTAACCCGTGGCCCCTGTATCGCTTTATATAACGCCGAGGTTAGGCCCGCCGAGAGTTTTTACCCCATACCACACTATCTCCAGTGGTGTATAATCTTGCTCCAGACCTACCCGCCCTAATTTCTGCTGAAGAAAATGCACCACCTGCCCACAGTAAAACCTATCCACTTCCCGCAGACCAAACGTCTCCCTCAACTCTTCAAATGGGACCCATTCCCCCCATCCACAAACTGATAGAAATATTTCAAAACCCCCCCTCGCGCCCACCTGCTATAACCCCCCCCCCCCTCCCAGCCCGGGCAAAACTCCTCCGTGTGGCACAGCTCCCTCATCAGCGAAAACTGGGTCCCCCCCTTCCACACCTGGCTCCTAATTTTGTCCCACTTTCGTAAGACATGCAAGACATAAGAATTATCCCCCTCCTTTACCCCCCGCTCCCCCTTCCCCATCCAAGGAAAACAGGCCAACGGTCGCCCCTCTCCACACCCCTTTTCCATCTCCACATAATTCTTCTTCTCCCTCCCTTCCCGCCAATCCATCACATGGCGTGCCTGCGCCGCCCAATAGTACCCCTGTAGGTTTGGTACCCCCAGCCCTCCATCCTCCCTTCGCCTGTACATCACCGCTCGTGCTATCCGGGGCGGTCTCTTCCTCCAGATATACTGGTTGACCTTCCTCTGTATCCCTCTTAAATGCGCCCCCGGGATAAGCACCGGCAATGCCTGAAAATAATACAGTAGTCGCGGGAGCACATTCATTTTAATCGCTGCTATTCTGCCCAACCATGAAATCTCTGATCGCTCCCAGCGTTGCAAGTCCCGCCCGATCTCCCTCCATAGAGCACAATAGTTTGCCTCATACAATCCCTGTGGCTTGGCCGTAATATTGACCCCAGATACCTAATAGTTTTCACCGCCCATTTAAAGGGGTACCCTGCCCTCAGCCTCTCCGCCATCGGCTTAGGCAAACTGATGTCCAGGGCCTCAGTTTTGTCTGGGTTCATTTTGAACCCAGAGACGTCCCCATACCTTCCCAGCTGTTCCATAAGCTCCGGTAATGACTCTTCCGGCCTTGTCACTACCAGTAATACATCGTCCGCAAACAATGAAATCTTATGGTGGTGCCCCCCCCCCCTCTGCAGCCCCCATACCTTCCCATTGCACCGAATTGCCTGGGCTAGTGGCTCGATAGCTATAGCGAACAATAACGGCAACAGTGGGCACCCCTGCCGCGTCCCCCTCTCCAGCTCTAGGGCCGCCGTATACCTCCCATTAATCTTCACCCTCGCTTGTGGTCCCCGGTATAGTGCTTGCACCCATCTCATATACTTGGGGCCCACCCCCATCTTTCTCATTACCATGAATAAAAACTCCCAATCCACCCTATCAAACGCCTTCTCAGCGTCTATAGACAGCAACATTGCCTGCTCCCCCTGCTCCCTTGCCCCCCAAATTGCCTCCAACACCCGTTTTATATTGTCGGAGGCCTGCCTCCCCATTATGAATCCAGTTTGATCCAGCCCTATCAATCCCAGCAGCAACCCGGCCAATCTCTTGGCCAACACCTTAGCTATAATTTTCACATTTACATTCAGCAATGAGATTGGGCGGTAGGACCCACACTGCAACGGGTCTCCCCCCCCCCTTCAATATTACTGTGATCCCTGCCGTAAGCATTTCTGAGGACAAATGTTCCCCTTCCTGCTGTATCCCATTAGCTACATTCACCAACCCATCCAGCACCTCCTCCCGAAACGTTTTGTAAAAGGCTCACGTTAGGCCATCTAACCCCGGGGCCTTCCCCTGCGGTAACTCCCCCAAGGCCTGCTCCACCTCTGCCCTAGTGATGTCTCCCTCCAACCCCTGGATTTCCGGCTCCCCCAACCGAGCCAACTCGATCCCTTCCAAATAGGTCTCCCCCTCCCTGTCTCCCCTCCCTCCTTCCTCTTATATAGCTCCCGGTAGAATTTACAAAATTGCTCCCCAATATCCTTCTCAGACCGTAATATCCCCCCTTATCCCCCTTTATCCCTTCTATGGCCGTCTGCACCTCTCTTTTCCGTAATTTTTTGGCCAGCATTCTCCCTGCCTGATCCCCCCACTCATAATAGCACTGCTTTACCCTGTCTAGCTTAAACCCAATCTCCTCTACCTGTAATTTATTTAGCTCCATCCTGAGTTGATTTAGCTGCTTAAGGTCCTGTTGTTTGCCCCGGGCCTTATACCTCTCTGCCACCTGTTTTATCTCCCGGTGCAAGGCCTCCTCTCGTGCCAATCTCTGTTTTTTATATCTGGCCGCCCACATCACCAACCGCCCCCTCATCACTGCCTTCATTCCTTCCCAAAGTCCCACTCTCCCCACTTCCCCATTGTCGTTGATCTTCCAGTATTCTTGAAGGCAAAGCTTAACATCCTTCACCACTTCCTCCCTCTTCAATAGGCTTTCGTTGAGCCTCCAAAAATGCACTCCCCCCTCCCCCGAGCTATGACCAATGGTCACCCACGTTGGTGCGTGATTGGACCAGGTGATGTTCCCGATCTCTACCTCCTGTACCAGGTTGCCCCACCGACCATCTATCAGGAGTAATCGATTCTACTGAAGCTATCGTGGGGGGATGAGTAAAAAGTATACTCCCTACACCCCCCATGGTGCTGCCGCCACACATCCCTCAAATGATATCTCCTCATTATGCGCTTCAACGCCCCTCGGGCCTTGTTCCTTCCATCTCCCCCCTTAGCTTGTCTATCCCACTGCGGGTCGAGGGCCAGGTTGAAGTCACCCCCTAAAATGAGCCTCCCCTGGGCGTGTTGAGCCAATAGTTCGCTCACCCCACTCCAAAACTGGGCCTGCCTCTCATTTGGCGCATATACGTTGACCAAGGTAACTAGCTCCCCCTGCCACTCCCAGCCCAACAGCAGCACCCTACCATCCTGATCCCATGCTTCAACTCTCACCCTAAAGGAGCTACCCTGCCGTAGCAGTATGGCCACTCCCCCCTTCTTGCTCGCCTCTGCCCCCCTTATGCCCCCAAAATACTGTTGCGGATACAGCGCATTTCGCAGCAACCCTTCATTTTTCCTCCGCAAATGAGTCTCCTGCACCAGTACTATCTCCCAACCCAATCTTGTAACCTCCCTAAATAACTGGTGCCGTTTGCGTGGATCATTCAGCCCTTTTGCATTAACAGATCCTACCCCCCCCTACCCCCCATGGAAGTCTCCATTCCCCCCCATTCCCTTCCCTATCATCAGTATGCTGGGCCCCCTCTTCCGCCCTCCCCCCCCAACCCCCATCATTACCACTCCCTCCGGAGCCTTCACCATTGCCCCGGTGACTCCCCGTGGCGTTCGCTCCTATCTCCCTACCCTTACTGCCTCTCTGCCCGCTCCCTCCCCACATCCCAGCCTAGTCCTCTTTAACTTGTATCAGCAATGCTCATCCCTGCCCTCCCCCTTTCAAAAACATTTCCAGTATCCTTCCTCTCCCTCCCTCCAGAACAGCATTCCCACACAAACAATAAATCCCCCCAAACATTCAAACGTATCCCCCCCTCCTTCAAAACATCTTCAGTCAGTTAGCAAACAAGCAGAATAGTACAAATTATCAAGAAGCCTAACGCAGATTCCTCCTGCCACGATAGTTTGCGCCAACAGGCCCCCACCCCCCTCAGTCTCCAGCTGCCCCCTCCACAGGTCGCTGTTGGTCCTGTTCTCTGGACAGTCTAGTGAGCCGCCTGCTCTTATTCTCCACGCGTTGCCACTTCGTCCCCACACTTCTGGGCTGCACACGCTGCTCCCGCAGCTGTCCTCTCAGCTGGCTCTCTGGGATATTCTTCACCCCCAGCTCTTTCAGCACCTGCCAAGCCCCCTCTGCCTTCTGGATTTTGCGCGAGATACCCTGCACTGTTACCAAAAGTCCAAAGGGATACAGCCATTTGTACCGCCATCCCTCTCTGCGGAGCAACGCTGTTACTCCTCTCAGCTCCCACCTCCGCTGCAGCGTACCGGCGGACAAGTCCTGGTACATTTCAATCGTGGCACCCTCCCACTTAAAGGGCCCAATCTTCCTCGCCGCTGCCAACAACTTCTCCTTCACTTTAAAG
The DNA here is from genome assembly GCA_033557465.1 of Ichthyophis bannanicus. Classification (NCBI taxonomy): domain Eukaryota; kingdom Metazoa; phylum Chordata; class Amphibia; order Gymnophiona; family Ichthyophiidae; genus Ichthyophis; species Ichthyophis bannanicus. The sequence continues at coordinate 509,349,745 of CM066032.1, forward strand.
GAGCTCAAACATGCAATCATGTCCCTGGGCTTATTATCTCGCGCGGGGCCGAGGTTTCGGTGGGCCCTTTCCATGGTCAGCTACACACTCTCTCCCTCGGGATCCGCCTCCTTCAAAATTGCTCCAAACAGCTTTACTAACGTCTCCTCACAGTTCTTAAATCTTTGCTCCTCCGGCACTTCTCTCACCCGCACATTACTCCGCCGCGATCTGTCCTCTAGATCTTCGGTCTTCGCCTTCAGGAGTTCCTGCGCTTGAGCCAGTTCCGCCCATCCTGCTCGCAGATCTCCCACCGTGCTCGCTTGATGGTCCAGCATCTCTTCCACTCCTTCCACTCTGGCCCCCAGCTCCTTCACCTCCTGCCGCAACGTACCCAGCTCCTTTTGGTACCGGCTCCAGCTCCTTTTGGTACCAGCTCCAGCTCCTTTTGGTACCGGCTCATTTCAGCCTTCAGCTCCTCCTTGAAATCAGTCAGCCATTCCTTTAGGCCCCCTATAGAAGCGGGGCCCAGGCCCTGCTCGCCCTCGGAATCGGATCGCTCCACTCCCTCCTCCGCCATCTTGTCCGCATGGTCTGCACTCTCCGTGTCCCCCAGCGTCATGTATGAGGAGCGGTATTCCACAAGGCGCTTCTTCACCGACATGCTCTCTGACACCTTAGTCATCTGCCTGCTCCATCTGTAGCGGCAGAGCGCAAACGATCCAGTAATACCAGGAGTCTGTTCAAAAGGTCCAAATCATTTATTGTGCACAAGACTCAAGCAGAATCACATTCAAAATGGCTGAGCAATGGCTGTTAGTAAAACAACAACTTTTATACTTTTCATCTCCAGTCTAGACATAGGCAAACTTTTCATTGGTCCCGGTAACCCCTTCTGCCCCATCTATTGGTCCCGGTACCCTTACGTAGTTATCCAATGAGGACCTTTGTCTGGGCTCAACACCTGTTTCCCCCCCTTACAGCCCTCATTACAATGGTCAGTTCTTAGGCTCTTGATACATCTCTTCTCCAAGGTCACTAGCTGGCTGGAATATGTGTGAAAACAGGGCACTGTAACTTTTCTTTCAACAGAGTTAATTAATTCCATAGAAGCTTCTCACATTCTTATCAGTACCAATTAAAGCAGTTTTTCTATTTCTCCTAAGTTTCTATTCTGCTTAGCTATGCTTAGTTAAGTTTCGATTCTATGGTGGCAGAATTCAAAAGGTTTTTCATTCCTCTGGCCTGGCCACAGGCTTCATTTACAGGTCAAGCTGCTTAGGCCTGCCTGCTTAGTTCAAGCAGCATGGATCATAGGCCTTCGCCTACCACATTCCCCCCTTTGATTAATCTCACCCTATGGCTAATAAGGTGTGAGATTTAAATCACTTAATTACACTGGGGTTGGATTACGACCAAGCGTACCAGGATTAGGGTGCCATAAGGCTAAAATCTTAGTGGCAGTCTTTCGTTCTACTGTATTTTCTATAACACTATTAATAGAGCGCATACAACATGGGATTATACATGGTAACAGCAGAAACAAGGCTACAAATACCAATATTATCATAGCAAAAGTAGTAAGCCCTCCCAATCCGGAGAAGATAGATTTGAACCAATTAGGTATCTTAAGACCATGCCAAGTCTGTACTGGCACATAGGCTTGCTTTCGCATGTTTTCAGCAATATTTTCAACTACCTGAACTTTGTCATCTATCTTCAAACAACAATTGGTTAGATTCAACTTACCACATACTCCTCCTTCAGCTGCTAATAAGTAATCCAGTGCCAAGCGATTCTGATATATTGCAGTACGCATTTGTGTGCTCTGTCTAGCTAGAAGTGTGAGTGCTTGGCTAGTTTCATTAGTTATTAGTTCGACAACTGCTTGCAAGCGTATAATACGATTGAGCATATATACAGGGGTTCGGTATCCCCAGGTGCCATCTTGCTCCCAAGTGGCAGGTCCATAATAGGCAATAATTCTTTCGGGTGGCCAATCATCACCAACCCATTTCTCCCATTTGCCTATCTGTAAAGCTGCTCTCTTATGTCTCTTAGTATACACTGGGTAACCTAATTGTTCTCCCTGCTCTGTGGGTAACAGAAAGAAAGAAGGTCGGATGGTTCCTAAGACGCATGCCCCTCCCCAATGAATAGGGAGTCGAGCATATGCTTGGGTTCCACAGATCCAATACAAACCAGGTGGGGCTTGCCAGGCATGAGGCTGGGCAAGGTCGGTCCATAGATCGGCAAGCTCAGGGAATTTTGCTAATGGATTGGTAGGTTCAGGTACATTAACTCCTGACCACCAGGACGTCTGTTTTGTGGTGTCATTATAAAATGTTTGACTAAGACAGACAAGCTGTCCCACTTTCAAATTGAACTGGGGTCCGGTTCGAGCATAACACAAACGTCCAACTATTAGGTGTGCTAATACCCATTCACTTGTGGTCTTATGTAGCTCAGTATGATTATAAGCTACTGAGTAATTTAATTCTTGGGCCTCCCAGGGCCACTGATCACTCATTCTAGTTCCTCCACAAAAGTAACAATCTGAAATGTGGAGACTGGATACTACTGCTCCAGCTAATTCTAAGAACAGATTTTGAGAAGGGTAAGGGATGTCAAACTTATTTATATGCATAGTTTCATAGAAGGTATTATGTATGCGGTACCTTGATGAACGATGGGCCTGGGTGTTCAGTCTAATATATACAATAGTTCCTGGATCTGACCCAGAGCCTGCAATACGTAGTCAAAATTTATACCCTTGTGTCCATGCACTAGGATTGATTATATGTAACTCTAATGGATTACAGGCACCCTTCTTACATGTTTCTGGATTCTTTACATATGGCTGATGTAAGGCAGCCATTCGATTATCTCTGGTATTCTCTATCAAACCAGTTTTCCATGTGGCATAGAAAACACATTCCCACTTTGGGCAATAGTAATCTTCAACTGGTGCTGTGCTATATTCATTTGATAAAACTTGTTTTCCTGTACATGCTCCCCATCCAGTGGTTCCCTCTGGACACATATACTTGTGATCATGATAATATGCTTTTTCCCAGTTAGCACAATTAGACCGACTATCTCTATTTACAGCATCACAAGCATCAAAATACAAAACAGCGCTCGTTGTAGGATCAGTAAGTGGGGGTGTAGCATTAAGTAAAGCTCCATCTGCATCATTCCATCGTATTTCTAGAGTATAATAGGATGGGTTCTGATGTGGGTTAAAACAAACTTTAATATTACCCTTAGTACAAATGTTCAGTTCAGTGGTATTGTATATACACCGACTTACTGTACCAGTGCAAGTGTAGTGAGAATGATAAAGCAAAGTCTGAGTTACTTTCATTCCAGTCCGAGTAGAAGTAATGCAGGCAGTACATGGGGGTAAGGCAAAAGTGAGTTCAAAGCTCCCCATGCAGGCAACCAGAACAAAATAGAAGCAAGGATGCATGTTGATTGTAGTCATTCTGAATCCCCGCTAGAAAATCTTGACCTCGACGTTCACTGCTTCTTGACACAGCGTTGACCCGTCTGCTAATGAAGCAATTCAACGGGTATCAATGTTGATTGAAGATCCTCAAGTCTCCGCTGTATGCCAACTTACCAATCGTAGTTGGCCTGAATAAAGTCTATCAATGTAAAGTTATTCAGTGTACCACAAACGTACACATTGGGTCCTCTCCAATCCCAATTGAAAGAACAAGTTTTGCTGTATTAGAAACAGCAATCCTCTTTGAAAGACTTGTGTACTGTGGAGCACCGTAGTTCTTGGGTGGCCCAGAGAAGTTCTCGGCTGCTGGTTGCCGCCTCAGGGTGAGTCGCAAAGGAATATCAGGATGCTGCATCACAGTCCACTGATCTGGGTCTGTAACTGCTGCTGGCTTGACTCTGCTATGATGGATCCAGGATTCTATTTCTGCTACCTTCACGGCTGTTGGTGTAGACAGGATGACGGTGTATGGTCCCTTCCAATGGGGTTCCAGCGGTGTCTTCTTCCAATCTTTGATCCACACCGAGGTACCAGGCTTGTAGGGATGCAGGGGTTCCGTCAAGTTGATAGGTAACTGGTCCTGTATCCACACATGAAGAGTCTGCAGAACAGAACTAAGAGCTAGGAGTTCTTGTCTGGTTATCTCTGAACCAATTTGTGTCAAACTACCCTTAACTCCTTGCACTATTGGTGGGGGTTTACCATACATGATTTCAAAGGGAGAAAATCCTGATGATTTCACAGGAGCTGAGCGTATCCTAAGTAAAGCTATTGGAAGAACCTGGGGCCACTTCAGGTGGGTCTCCTGACACAGCTTAGACAACTGAGATTTTAGAGTACGATTCATTCGCTCAACTTTCCCTGAACTTTGGGGTCTGTATGCAGTGTGTAACTTCCATTGTATCTGCAGGGCACTGGCTAATTGTTGGGTAATTTGAGATACAAATGAGGGCCCATTGTCCGACCCTATTACTGCAGGAATTCCAAATCTGGGGATAATTTCCCTCAGTAAGACCTTGGTGACTTCTCTGGCCTTTTCAGTCCTGGTGGGGAAAGCTTCCACCCACCCAGAGAAGGTGCAAACTAAAACTAACAAGTAACGATATCCACTAGCTTTTGGCATTTCAGTAAAGTCCACTTGTAGATTGTGCATAGGGGTTACACCACCTGACTGAACTCGGGGTGGTGGTGTAGGACCCTGCTTGGCAATGTTCTTAGCACAAGTTAAACACTGGCGAGCTACCGAAGCTGACAGAGCTCCCAACAACGCAATGCAGAAATGTGATCTGAGTGCTTTTTCCATTGCGTTTTTCCCATAATGTGTAGCTTGATGAAAAACCTTTACAAAGGCTGGTCCCAATGATTCAGGGATTACTATTTGTCCTGGAGGTTGGCTACCCTCTGGTGGTGGCAGCTCAATCCATCCATCTTTTAGTACCCCTTTTTCTATAGTACAATAATAGTCCAATTCCTTCGTGGTGTATCGTGGTGTCCACAGGTTAAGGGGTACAGGAAACAATACTGCTTGTATTGGTGTTGCTTGTGATGAAATTTGTCCTGTCATGGCTGCTTTGCGTGCTGAGACATCAGCAAATCTGTTTCCTTGGGCGACTTCTCCTTTTCCTGTTTGATGTCCTCGGCAGTGCATGACAGCAACTTGTACAGGGGCCCATACCGCATCTAACAACATTAATATTTCTGGGCCATACTTAATTGATTTGCCTCCGGAGGTAATGAGTCCTCGTTCTTTGTACAGAGCTCCATGGGCATGTAAAGTAGTGAAAGCGTATTTTGAGTCTGTGTATACATTCAACTGAAGTCCGGCACCTAATACCAGTGCCCTTGTGAGTGCTATCAATTCCGCTTTCTGTGCTGATGTTCCCGATGCAAGTGCTGATGATTCAATGACTTTTTCCCAAGTAACTACTGCATACCCGGCACAGCGTCGTCCATTGATGATGAGGCTGCTTCCATCCACGAAGTAAGTCTGGTCAGGGTTTTCTAAAGGCACATCAGTTAGATCAGGTCGACTTGAAAACACAGTGTCCATGACTTCTATACAGTCATGCTCTGGTGGATCCTCGCTGATTGGTATCAATGTGGCTGGGTTGAAAGCATGGCTCACTTCCAGTTGTATTCGAGGATTTTCGCATAGCATGCTCTGGTATTTCAGCATTTGAGAGTTGGTGAACCAATGATTTCCTTTTTGTTCCACAAGGGCAAGTACTGCGTGTGGTGCTGTAACACGTAGGTTCTGTCCTAAGGTAAGTTTGTCTGCTTCACTCACTAACAATGCTGTGGCTGCAACAGCTCTCAGACATGTTGGCCATCCTTTGGCTACAGTGTCCAATTGTTTTGATAAGTATGCTACAGGTCGCTCCCAATGTCCCAATGTCTGAGTTAACATTCCTAGAGTGTTCCCTTGCATTTCATGTACAAATAGATGAAAAGGCTTCTGGACATCTGGTAGTCCAAGTGCTGGTGATGACATTAATGCTTTCTTCAAGGTTTTAAAAGCTTCATCTTGATCGGGTCCCCACTCTAGTGGTGACTTCTCTTCTCCCTTGGTGGCTTCATATAGTGGTTTAGCAATCTGAGCAAAATTAGGTATCCATATTCGGCAGTATCCTGCTGCTCCCAGAAAGGCTCTGACTTGCCTCCTGGTGGTTGGGGTTTGGATACTACACACGGCTTCTTTTCTTTCTGGTCCTAATTGTCGGCTTCCTTTGGTCAGCCGGAAAAGAAAGAAAAGAATAAAATTACTCAGCATGTAGATAGTCACAACCTAATGGGAGACAGCCAACATGGCTTTAGACAAGGAAGATCTTGTCTTACTAATCTGTTATGTTTTTTTGAAGGAGTGAATAAACAGGTGGACAAAGGTGAGTCGGTTGATATTGTGTATCTGGACTTTCAGAAAGCCTTTGACAAGGTCCCTCATGAGAGACTTTTGGCAAAACTAAAGAGTCATGGGATAGGAGGCAGTGTACTATTGTGGATCAGGAACTGGTTAAAAGATAGAAAGCAGAGGGTAGGGCTAAATGGCCAATTTTCCCAATGGAGAAAGGTGAATAGTGGTGTACCCCAGGGATCTGTGCTGGGTCCGCTGTTTTTTGACATATTCATAAATGACCTGGAAAGTGGAATAACGAGTGAGGTTATCAAATTTGCAGATGACACAAAACTATTTAAAGTTGTTAAAACCCAAGAGGATTGTGAAAAATTGCAAGAGGATCTTGATAAATTGGAAGACTGGACATCAAAATGGCAGATGAAATTTAATGTGGACAAGTGCAAGGTTATGCACCTAGGGAAGAACAACCCAAACTATGGTTACACGATGCAAGGTTCCACGTTAGGAACCACCACCCAGGAAAAAGATTTAGGCGTCATTGTGGATACCATGTTAAAATCCTCGGCCCAGTGTGCAGCGGCGGCCAAGAGAGCAAATAGAATGCTAGGTATGATAAGGAAAGGAAAATAAAACAAAAGATATTATAATGCCTCTATATCGTTCCATGGTGAGACCGCACCTTGAATACTGTGTGCAATTCTGGTCGCCGTATCTTAAAAAGGATATAGCGATTTTAGAAAAGGTATAGAGAAGAGCCACCAAAATGGTAAAGGGGATGGAAGGATACTCCTATGAAGAAAGGCTAAAAAGATTAGGACTCTTTAACCTGGAAAAGAGACGGCTAAGGGGAGATATGATAGAAGTCTATAAATTAATGAACGGAGTGGAACGGGTAAACGTAGATCGATTGTTTACCTTATCAGAATATAGAAAGACTAGGGGACATGCAATGAAGCTACAGGGTAAACTATTTAAGACTAATAAAAGAAAATATTTTTTCACTCAACGTGTAATCAAACTCTGGAATTTGTTACCGGAGGATGTAGTAAAGGCTGTTAGTGTAGCTGGGTTTAAAAAAGGTTTGGACAAGTTCCTGGAGGAAAGGTCCTTAAACCATTATTAAGAAGTGACCGAAGATATCAATGCTTGACCCAGTACAAGCATTGTGGAACTTGTGTCTCTTGGGGAAACTACTAGGTACATATGACCTAGATTGGCCACTGTTGGAAACAGAATACTGGGCTTGATGGACCTTGGTCTGACCCAGTATGGCATATCTTATGTTCTTATGTTATGTTCTTATAAACCCAAATAATTTACTTCTGTTTGGCATAGCTGTGCTTTTGCTCTGGAAACTTTGTATCCAGCTTCATCTAAGAGTTGTAAAATGTCATTTGTGGCTTGTACACATTCATTCTCCGATGTGGTTGCTACCAATAGGTCATCCACATACTGAAGAAGCACTCTTTTCCCAGGAATTACAGGATAGCTTGAGAGATCTTGGTTTAGTGCAGCACTAAAGATGGTGGGTGAGTTCTTGAATCCTTGAGGCAATCGTGTCCAGGTAAGTTGGCCCCGTCTTCCTGAGATAGGGTCCTGCCATTCAAAGGCAAACAGCAATTGGCTACTCGGGGCTAATCGTATGCAGAAGAATGCATCTTTCAAATCCAGAACAGTAAAATGGGTAGCTTCAGCAGGTATCAGTCCTAAGAGTGTATAGGGATTTGGCACAACTGGATGTATGGTTTCAACTGCTTCATTCACTCTCCTTAGATCTTGCACTGGGTGGTAATCACCTGTCCCAGGCTTCTTAACTGGCAGAAGAGGTGTATTCCAAGGTGATTGACATACTTTGAGAAGGCCATACTCCAGTAACCTTAACAAGTGGCGGTGAATGCCTTCAATTGCTGGTCTTGGGAGTGGGTATTGTTTAACATGTACTGGTTCTGCTCCAGGCTTAAGGGTCACAATTACTGGGGCTATGTGCTTATGTGCTTAGCTAGACCTGGTGGATTACCTTCTGCCCATACCCCAGGAGGAGCCATAATGTTTGTTAGCAAACTAAAATTGGTATCAGGAGCTGACTTAGTACTGTAATATCTCCACTCTTCTTCTCGGGGAACAGTAAGCACCATTAATCCTGCAGGCTTCGAATTCACAGTCATTTGCATTTCTCCTTTCTCAGTAAAGGATATTTGGGCCTGCAGTTTGGCTAGCATATCTCGTCCCAGTAGTGGCACTGGACACTCAGGCATGTAAAGGAATTGGTGCGCTATTTGCTGTCCCCCTAGTTCACATACGCGGTTTTGCAGAAAGGACTTGGTGGCTCTGGCACCAGTTGCTCCCATAATAGTGACTGCTCTTGTGGACAAAGGAGCTATTTGCTTATCTACTACAGAATGTTCTGCTCCAGTATCAACCATAAAGTCCATGAATTGGTCCCCTATCTTTAAGCAGACCATAGGCTCCTGGGGACCTAAGGCAAATTCGGAGCCCGGTCTGTCCTAATCTGCTTCATCTAAATCAGAGTCCGCTGTGGTTGCAACTCCTTCTATGGCCTCCTCTCTTTCCCGTTGGAAATGTACTCGATTTGTTCCTCTGCGATTCTGTGATCGGCCCCTCTCCCTCTCTCCCCTAGGGGCGTTCTCTCCTTCTTCGTATGAGGCGTCTTCGAGTTGCGGGTATGCGTTCCTCCAATGTCCTTCTTCCTTGCAATAGGCGCATTGATTCACGCCCAATGTGGGCCGGCTATCTCCTCGGCCCCTCCCTCTGCCTCTGCTCCTTCGGTTAGGGACACCTCCCCTTCTCCGTTCAACTAAAGCGGCAGCCAAAAGATCGGCTTTCTTCTTCATTTTACGATCACTTTCTTTCTGCCTTTCATTATCACGATTCACATACACCTTTTGAGCGACTTCCATTAGCTGAGATGTATTCATGCCCGCAAACCCATCTAATTTCTGTAATTTATGTCTAATATCTGGTTGGGACTGGCTGACAAAAGCGGCATTTACCATGCACAGACTCTCTGGTGCAGCAGGGTCATAGGGCGTGTACATTCTGTATGCTTCAGCTAATCTCTCATAGAATACTGCTGGGCTTTCATCTGCGCCCTGGATAACCTCGGCTATCTTGGAAAGGTTCATGGCTTTCTGACCCCCCTTTCGCAGACCTTGTAAAAGGCCTTGGCGAAACCGAGCTAGGGCTCTGGATCCTACATCGGTGTTTGGATCCCACCGAGGATCTTCATTAGGAAATTCTCTCTTTGCTGCTTCGCGATTATCTATTCCTCCTCCTCCCTCTGCTAGAGGATTTTCTGCTAGCCAATTGACAGCTGCTTGCATAATTCTCGTCCGCTCCTCAGTAGTGAATAAAGTAAGTAGACAGGAGTTGACGGCAATCTGCCCACGTAGGCTGGTGGGTTTGTATAATTGTATTCATTAACTCTGTTAATTCTTGGGGCTTGTCCGTGTAAGAGGCATAATGCGTTTTCCAATTCAACAAATCAGTAGTGGAGAAAGGCACATAAACTAAACTTGTGGGTCCTGCTACTATCCGGTTTTCATCATTCCTCACGGGCACTCCCGGGACCTGCCGCAGTGGCAATAATTTCTTAGTAGGGCCTCTCTTCCTCAAATTATGCTTAGTCTGGGAACCCTCGCTTGCAGCAGATGAGCCTGCACTGACAGCTGATTTTACACTGTCAGTCTCATACTGGGAAGACGATTCTTCTTCTTCATGTTCTGACTCAAGATTTCCCTCAGTCTTGAGCTGATCGGCCTCTTCAGGGGGCAAATCATCTAGCTGAGCTACTGGCGAATCAGGGGGTAGAATTTGCCGGTCCTGGGGGGCTGCCGCGGGACGCGGTGGTACTCTTACTGGGCGCTGAGCTGAGGGCTGTCTAGTTACAACTTCCGGGGACTCGGGATCAACATAAATAGGCTTTTTAGCTATCCCTGTCCTCTGTGTCTGTTCTGTCAGTGCTACCATTATTCTGCACTGTTCTTCATAGCAGCGCCGGGCCCAAGGGGGCGGGCTTTCACAAATGCTTAACCAGGAATCTATATAGGGAAACTGATCAGGGTGCGCTACTCGCACCTTCTGATAAATTGACTTTATGAGTCCTATGGCAAATGTTCCATCTCGGGGCCACATAGGATCTAATGCAGGCCACTCCCTAGTGCACAGAACTTGCAATCGTGACGCAGTCATTTTCACCCCATAGTCTCCTGAATATCCTTTATTAAAAATACTTAATCATACATTCTAATGGAGTGTGCATAGTAGACCCCGCCCCTCCCATATCGATGTGTGCGCGCAACAACAAACAGAAGGGAAAAGGAGGGCGGACCGTGGGTAGGGAGTCCTCACGGCCCTAGAAACATTCAAGGGAAACAAAGAACAAGACAAGACGATGGTCGCTTCCTCCTTTTTACGACCTGGACGCGGTCGCCCGGCCAGGAACTGCGTTACTCAGGAGTCCGCCTTCGTTTGGTCTATGTTACTAGACCTCTCAATCACACTTCATTCACACAATCATGCTAGCAACGTATCCCAAAAAAACCCAATCCTGTCTCTTCTGACTAGGCTATACCAAATTCGTACCAAGAAGACGGTAGGTTCACCTCGCGAATACACTATGCAAGGTTAATTGGACCGCCTTGAGAGGTGATCAAGCTCTCTTACCAAAATTCACAAGTTCACAAGTTTCAAGCTGCAGTTCTGACTCATCTGTCTAGACATTCCCAAAACTATACTCACCGGATCCGGTCCCCGCTCCCGAGCAAGCGCATGAGTTGGACCTCGGACTCCCCTCACGGGTTCGAGGTGTTGGCTCCGACCGGGTCCGGCACCCGCCGAGGCCTGGCCCAGCTCCCTCTGATGCAACGGGATCGGTGGCGCCTGGGAGCCGAGCCCACGTCGGGAGGGCACGAGCCCGGCAGGACCAAACCTATAGAGGCGGAAAGTCGTGGTATATCAGCCCGTATACCCTCTACTAACCACACCTTCCCAGCCAACGCACCAAGAATATGTAGCGGCAGAGCGCAAACGATCCAATAATACCAGGAGTCTGTTCAAAAGGTCCAAATCATTTATTATGCACAAGACTCAAGCAGAATCACATTAAAAATGGCTGAGCAATGGCTGTTAGTAAAACAACAACTTTTATACTTTTCTTCTCCAGTCTAGACATAGGCAAACTTTTCATTGGTCCCGGTAACCCCTTCTGCCCCATCTATTGGTCCCGGTACCCTTACGTAGTTATCCAATGAGGACCTTTGTCTGGGCTCAGCACCTGTTTCCCCCCCTTACAGCCCTCATTACAATGGTCAGTTCTTAGGCTCTTGATACATCTCTTTTCCAAGGTCACTAGCTGGCTGGAATATGTGTGAAAACAGGGCACTGTAACTTTTCTTTCAACAGAGTTAATTAATTCCATAGAAGCTTCTCACATTCTTATCAGTACCAATTAAAGCAGTTTTTCTATTTCTCCTAAGTTTCGATTCTGCTTAGCTATGCTTGGTTATGCTTAGTTACGTTTCGATTCTATGGTGGCAGAATTCAAAAGGTTTTTCATTCCTCTGGCCTGGCCACAGGCTTCATTTACAGGTCAAGCTGCTTAGGCCTGCCTGCTTAGTTCAAGCAGCATGGATCATAGGCCTTCGCCTACCACACATCCGTCCCTTCAATCACCAGGGTAGGGTCGTTCGTTTTTAGCTTCCTCTCCGAATGCCCCGGAGCTCGCTCAAAAAGCTGCCATCTCGCTTCCTGACGTCACCGGAAGTCCCTTCCGCAGTGCTGATTTTCTATAGGTATGGTTGGTGCAATTTGAGTTCTTGGTGCCAATGTCCAGTTGCAGGGATTTATGTTATGATGCAGTGTGTAGCAGTGGAGGGAGTTAGTGGTATTATCACTGAAGCAAGACTAGAAATTGAATAGAATTTCATTGTATGCTGAGTTATAAAATGAAATACCCTACTACTGCTCTGCATCCATTGTTGGGAGAGTTTTATTGACGAGTCTGGGAGTGTTCCATTTGAATGAATAATTATGCCCTATCAGAATGATATTCAAAGGCAATTAGGTGTTTGCTGGCAAACAAATAATTAGCCTAGTTTCAAAAAATTTACCGATAAAATCAGGCTGTTTCATTTGCAGAATGTTATTGTCTCAATGACACGGAAGATATATACTGTAATAATGCACTCCCTCTCAGGAAATCCTGTATCTTCCTAAATTCAATTTTCTTCTCTTATCACACAGTCCACATCAACTTAAATAAGGGGAGGAAAAAGACCTCAGAGACTGTTCGGCCAGCCAAGTGCTTTCCATGCCTCTTACATCATCGCTCATAAAAAAAACCTCCTTCTATCTGTTTTCCTTAACCTATTATTTTAACTTTTTTTTCTACATTAGACACAAAGGACCTGATATGCAAAGGCATTTACACAGTTTACAGGCCTGTACACTGTGTAAATGCCTCTAAGCGGTTAGTGCCGCTGAATATCCCCACGTACTGCTGCAATTCGCCCCAATGCTAACTGCTTAGCATCAGGGCATTGCAGGGGCGTTACCCATCGCTAACCAGTCAGCAGCAATATTGAGTTGCGCCCAGTTAGCAACCCATGGGTAAAGATAGGCATGGTAAAAGCTGGCCTATCTTTACCCACAAGAGCTAACTGGGCAGCAGCTCAATATCGCCACTGCTCGGTTAGCTTCCAGGCTATGCGGCTGACCCATATATTCAATACCTGTGGCCAGATATGGCCCCGGCATTAAATATCCAGGTTTAGCACTCAGTGGTGATAGCTAAATGCTGTAATTGCGCTGGCCACCGCTGCTAAATACAGGGCCCACATTCATTTATTGAATATGCTCAAAACAATCCCAAATAGGGAATACTTCTCTTTTTTTTTGTTGAAACGATGCTAACTCCACTTCAACCAGTTCCATGAGCTCCATCTCCCAGTTCCGAAACTGTCAGCATTTCACCTAGCACTGCATTAGGGAGGTTAGTACTATAAAACAATAGAGCGCATGTCACTATTTCACAATTTGGAAGGAAACCCCCTTAAACTCACCTATTATTCTAAATATATTGCTCTTAAACTAGTTAAGTCTCACATTACTCAGGAACACCCCTTTGAGACTGTATTACATCCAATGCTATCCCATATCACTGTTCTGCATTCATCTATATTCAAACACAGACATACAATAAGTATTCAGGCAGCACACACAATAAGTATTTAGCCCCTGCCTCTCAATGCCTCCTTGATGCTCTCGACTGAGTATCCTGGGGGTCCAAAGTGTTTACTTTGAAAAAATTAGTGTTCGAAGAAAGCTGATTGCCTGAATACTTATTCGGGGTCATTCTGAACCACGAATTAGGCCGTTGAATGTACATGGGAGACGTGCACCCTACGAACACGTCCCAACTGTATTCCAAGCATGTCCGTACCTGTACATACTCGACGCATGTACAGGGATCTCTGGATGTGGGCAGAGAGGGACGGAGCAGGGGCATGCCTGGCGGGAAAAACGTCTAGAGTGCATTCCAAGGAGACCCGTTGTCATGAAGAAGTCCCTTCTGAGCCTATGGAGGTAGGGCAAGATGAGGATTTGCTTTCAGAAACTGACAGGCAATCTGAGCACATGGTTCAGTGTTTGCAAAGAAGAAGTAAACAAAGAGAGTCACGAGCTAGAAAGACACGCCCCTGCTGTGACGTATTCCCTAGCTCAGGAGGTAATGAGTTTCACCTGTTTCAGGGCAGGGCACAGCTAAGCCCTGAGAGTTACAATGATAAAAAGTGGTCATTAGCTTGGACCAAGCAGAGCAGGAAGGAGGAGGCGAACAGCAAGCAGAAAAGCAAGCAGAACGGGAACTGGGAGAACCAGGAAGGAAGCCAGCAAAGGAGCACGCTGACTAGAAGGAGTCAAGGAGGAGTGAGAACCAAGGGAGCCATATTCCTGAGGCCAGAAGGAAGCAACCCAGGACAGGTGTTGTCTGGTAAAGGCAGAAGAGAAAGGAATCTTCCTGAGAAGCAGGCTTGGCAAAGCTCACATGCTCCGAGGAGAGAGACAGGCTGGCTGGAGAATACCGGTACATCTGAGGGGAAAGTTAATAGGCTGAGAGGCAAGCAAACACAAGCCATGTTTGAGAACCAGTCTGACCCTGCAGAGTGGAGAGTTCCTTCCCTTTCAAAGTCAAAAGGTAGGCTTAACAATTCATATAAGTTTGAACACAGCTATAAAGCAGTTCCCTATAGTTACCAGAAAGTAGCAAACTCCCTGGACAAAAACTACAGCATATATGGTAGTTTACAACCCTGCTCAGGAGAGTGTTACAGAGAGAAACCACGTGAGGGCAGAGAAACCGTTTGTTTCAGAGATCAGGATAGCAGCTTACTGCCACGCCCTGCTATACCTGAGGCTGAAGAAATGCAGATAGACTCTGTCCCTAATGAAATAGTGGATGATCGGATGGACTGTACATTATCTTTGGCTGACCATGTGAATTCCTTATGCTGAACAGTGTCTGAGAAAGACGGTAAAAGCAACAGAAGAAAAGGGAACATTTTCTTTGCTAATTGAAGCTGTTGTGATTTTGTTTTGTATCAAGCACTGCATGTTTAAAGCCTGAAGCTGACAAGGCTAATTTACCTGAGTTCATATATAATTTCCTCAAGCCAAATGTATGGCATGATTTGTCCTGAGTTATTCACTTGCAATTAATCCGTTGGGAAGGGAAAATAAATTCTTGTCGTTGCCTGAAACCATTTGACTGCAACTCGTCTGTACTCAAAGGGTAAAGGGACTCACATTCCCAGAAGGCCTTGCAGAGTTAAAGCAAGCCCACACTCTCTGAGGCAGGAACACCACAGGCAGACCAAGTCTCAGCGTCCTAGGTGTTGGGCTGGCCACCGTGAGGGTGACACCGTGTATGCCTGCCATGTTACCCATGGACGCCTACATTATACCTGCTAAAACATGGAATAAGGGCAGGACATTCTGCTCAGAGCCCCATGGCATTCCAACGAGATGAATGGCTGTGACATTGCAGTACTGTACCCGTGTGCCTGATCTGTGGGAGTGCACAGGATGCAGATGTACAGACTGGAATGCACAGATGAGGGACATGTGCAAGATGAAGGATATATAACAGGCAGCACCACAGAAACATGGGCAAGTGATATATATGTCCACAGTGACTGAGGCAGAGGGAAACACAGAGCCGAACAGGTGCATGTCAAACAATTTAATTGTGTGTATTCCACAACATGGTAGCACCAACACATCCCACATCAGTGCCCAACCAAGCCCACCTCATACACTCAAATGCCCCCCCCCCAACAGCACACCACAGACCACAACCCCGGCAACAGACAACCATCCCCACCAAGGCTTACCCCCCCCCCCCCCATGTACCTTAAACCACTCCTTCCCCTCCCCTGCCCAGAGAATACACCACTGGCCCCCAGTGGTTTGGCCATTGGGTGGTGTGGGCAATGGCACGCCCCCCAAGTCTGGGCTGCTGCTGCTCTCCCTACTGGTCCCCCCATCTGCCTCATGGAAAGGGGGGGAAGATAAGCAGAGGCCCCACACCTCGGGGCACAGGGTTCAGGATGCAGGACTGCCCCATACTGGTGGACCTCAACACTGAAGCTGCCCATGCAGTGGCACATGTGGACACCCTGCTGATGGATGGCAGGGCAGATGGCAGAGGCACACCAGCAGCAGAGGAGGCACAGTAGCAGCAGCCAGAGGCAAAGGCATAGACACAGTCTGGGCAGACACAGAGGGCAGCACAGATGTGTCAATGGGGACAGGTGCATCCTATGACCTGTCCAACTGGGTGACCAGCAGGTCGATGTGCGACCCGAGATGGCACATAGAGGCAATGAGGTACACTGTTGTTGCCAGATGTCATTCCTGGAGTGCCAGCTGCCATTCCCACAGTGCCACAGTGGGCCTGAGGAGCTCAGTTTCTCATGTGCATGTGCCTTGTGCCCTTCCTGCTGGGCAAGCAGGCACTCGGCGCAATGCATCAGCTGTATAGAGGTGCGGGGGTGACACTGCCCATGGTCACCACTGCCACCAGACAGGATAGGGGACTCAGGCGTTGGTGTGAGCTGGTCCTCTGTGTCACCCGAGCTAGTAACCTCAGGCTCCGTACTGCTGGCAGGCTCCATACTCCCATCCACAGGGCCACAGGCTGAGAGGCACCCCCCTCTGGTGGTGCCACAGAGTGCACAGCCCTGTCCATTGACTGTGGCACTGAAGGAGGGTCTGGTGGTGAGGCAGGCATAGGGTCAGTGCTGGGTCCTGCATCTGTATTAGCACTTGTTAAGAGAGGCAGGAGGAACAACTCAATGCCGACCTCTGCATACAACAACCCACTCCTAACCCCCCCCCCCACACACACAAGCATCAGTGTTGCACAAAGGCCCCAGGGACACTAAACCACAGAGGTGGAGGGGCAGCTGGAAGAGTGCAACGCAGACCAGGGCAGAGTCACCACCACAGAGCCACCCAGTGAACCAGCAGAGGGAAATGTGACAGAGCAACATGCCCTTGCGAGCCCCACCCCAAACCAGATGGGACATATGTGAAAGGTGCAGTGGGTGGTTCAATGGGTATCCACACCATGGGTGCAGGCCTAGGGCGGGGACATGCAGTAGGTGAATGTCAGCACAGACACGTACCTTGGACCGATGGGTGCCATGAGGTGTCCACGTCCCTGACACCCTCAAACATAGCGGTATCAATGGTAACCAGGACCCGCTGTTCAAGTTCAGTGAGGTACACCCCCTGACCATCTGGGCCCACAACACGTGCCTTCCTTTATGTGTCACAGTGCACCTGCCGCCATTTCCGCTTCACATCCTCAATGTCCCTATTATTGTGGTGGATCACATTCAGCCTCTGGCACATGGCGAGCCGCCTGCGCTGCCTTTCATATGCACCTACACGGGCCTCGTCGGTGCCCCTGAGGATTCCGAAGTTGGCCAGTATCTCCTCAATGAGGAGGGTCTGCTCCCCGTCACTAAAATTGCGCTTCCCGGTAGACACCTTGGGGTCCATGGCAGATGACACAGCAGCTCTGGGTCAGTATCACCCTCAGGGAAAGCAGCATGAAAGAATGGCATTTTATTTATTTTTATTTATTTATTTAGTATACATTTGTATACCGCTACTTCCAGCGATCAGCAGCGGTTTGATTACAGATTGGAAATTGTCAAATCATGACAGGAAATTTTTTTTGAGGTATAAACACATTGATTAGACAGGAAAGAACAGCACACAGAGAACTATTTTACAGGGAACATGGGCTATGGAGGGTTAAGTGGCTTGCCCAAGACCACAAGGAGCACCTGTGGGACTAGAAACCCCAGTCCTTCCGGCCCAAGGTTGCTGTCCTCTAGTGGGATTTGAACCCCCCGACCTTCCAGCCTGAAGTACCTTGCCCCAACCACTAGGCCACTCCTCCACTCCATTTTGAAGAATACCCATTTTTGCAGACCTGTCCTCTGAGGCAGCCTTTGAGGTTTTCGAGCTCTTCTTGCGTTCCACCTCCAGGGAGTTCCTCTCAGATAAGCCACAGCTGTGGAACTCCGAGGTGGGGCACTGCGGGGCACCGAGGTATCGGAGGGGGCCCTGTAGTGTGGTGGCACCTGGGACTCCAGCTCAGTCAGATGTATGGAACAACTTCTGCTGCAGCTGATGGCTCTTGATGGTCTTTGCAGACATGAATTTACAAAGGTCACAACCTGAGTTGTCGTGGTCCAGCCTGAGGGAACAGAGGCAGCAGTCATGTGGGTCACTGAGGGACATCATCTTATTGCACCGATCATATTTTTTGAAGCACTGGAGGCCATGGGGAAAAATGGGTCCTTGAATCTGGAGGAGGGACACCTCGAGAAAGAACGAATCCAAGGAACGATGCCGAGGCAAGCTGGCTCGGGGGCGGGAAGTGGAACCGCTACACATACCATAAAGGATAATTTTAAGGAAGAAAAGAGACACTTTTTCCAGGGAAACGGGATAGACGTCTGGTAGGCTCCGCAGAAAAAATAAGACTGTGGCAAGATGGCACCTTTGGGCGGGAAGGGGACCACACATGTGTGGTGCATCTCCTAAAGGCTGTCTTTGAAAACTGGAGAGACGCTTCCGCGCGGGCTTCATCAACACCGACATCACCCATATGTGAGAACTGACTTCCTGCTTGTTCCCAGAGAAATTGTAGATTTACAAGTATAAAATAGCATATATGTATTAACAGAGATTTTAGAAGATGTGATACTTTTACATATAGATAGCAGCATACAGAGATATGAATGGCGTATGTTCTGGGCAGTCCTTCAAGTATACATGTGTTCGATGTGTATAATGGCAAAACATATATACAATGGCACTTTACCTGTCAGCATTTTCACCTATTTCAACTCATGTATAACCACCAGCTAATTTCTTGTTTGGAATACCTGAGGGGGATATTAATACTCCCTTTGGTGGTGTTCAAAACCACCTCCCTGTGAGGAAACTTAGGGGTATGTTTACTAAACGGCAGTAAGGGAGCATGTATGCCGTTAACGCAGGGTATCTGCAC
The DNA here is from genome assembly GCA_033557465.1 of Ichthyophis bannanicus. NCBI lineage: Eukaryota > Metazoa > Chordata > Amphibia > Gymnophiona > Ichthyophiidae > Ichthyophis > Ichthyophis bannanicus. Next base: position 509,368,696 of record CM066032.1, read on the forward strand.
ACATGCTCCCTTAATGCCGAGAAAATGCTGCCTTAAGGGCATAGGGGGCGGAGAGCAGGCATGAACGAGGCAGGGAGTGGGCGGTTACAGCATGTGCTCCTGTGTTGCTGTATACACAATGGCCAGAAAAGCCCTTTAACACTAGGAACCAGATCGCCAAGTAAAACCTCATGGAAAGGGTGTTTGTAGAAGGGAGAGAGACTATTTTAGTGTCAGCAATGTGATGCACTGACAAGGAAGCCCAAGATAGTGATAGTAGTGCTCCATTATCAGCAACAGCATGGTCCTTCAAGCCCGCTATCCTCTGTCCAGTAGTGGCCAATCAGAGGCACAAGTACCTAGGTGAGTTCCGAAAGGACACCCATGGTCAAAGAGGCCTGTATTGGGCCAAGCAGCCGATCCTCAGTGTCTCCCGAATAAAGGTATAATGATCTTTCCTCTAGGACCGTGACCAAACCCTCCTGAAGCCCAGCCATATGAGCAGCTGTCACAACATACACTGCCACTATGTGCCAGTGTTTGCCAATACATTGAATGGCAAACTATATGCCCCAATGTGTCTGAAATGCGTTACACTGTAGCGGCAGTGCCAGTCCCCTAGTCTCCCCATATTGTGATGGTGTTAACAACCGTTAACCATTTAACACCTTTCAGTACTGCATAGACCCCTATCATATCTCCCCCCAGCTGCCTCACCAACAGGTAGAGGAGGTCTAACCTTTGTATCCTCCTTATATAGGGGAATCCTTCCATCCGCAGCACCATCTGTGATGTCCGTCATGATCACACAGTAACAGTAGTGGAACACAGCTATACTGCTGGTATGGAACGGTGATGTGCCATATGGGCTGGTCCAAGGGACATGGCACCCTGGGCAGAGATGCCAGCAGCCCCCCTCCCCTGGTGCCACTGAATCCAGCTGTGGAGGAAGAGGCCGCCTGCAGCTATAGCCCTCCAGGTAGCTGGAAAATGAAGGTGCCCAAGGAAATACCACAGCAGTGGCTGTCATCCACCCCCTGAAACATATTGGTGGCAGGTGGTGATGGGGCCCCTGCATAGGCAGCTGGTGAGGGGGGAGCTGCGTAGAATCCATATGTGCCTCTGCACCCCCCCCCATATGGCCCTTGTGCCCAAGGCACCTGCCAAACCTGCATGTTAAACATGATGCAACTGTGCACTACCACCACTGACAATGTGTGGGCATGTCTGCATGTGGGGTGGTGGCAGTGACGTGGGAAGTAGCACCAGCCTGCAGCAGACAGAAGCTATGCCCTAGTCATGTGCGCCATGCACATTGGAGCATGTGCCAAAGGCCAACCGAAGGGGAGCATGTCAGTAACAAGGGCTATTATCCCCATATGGCAGCACTGTGGTACAACACACATGGTGTTTATATGTGTGGAGGGTCACAGGCTCAGGTCCCCGCTGGGGTTTCTGTAGTGCATGTTCCTGTGGACAAGGTTTAGCTGACAGTGCAAGTACAACACCAGCATATGCAACCCCCAAGGAGGCGGCCAGCATGGGTGGAAACACCCACCAGCAGCAATGACAGGCTCCACTATCCACAGCTGGTTGGAGGCTAATAGCACACTGACCAGGCGGTAACAACATGCGGTGAGGCCAAGGTATGCCAATAGCGCCTGCACAAAGAGTACACATTATCAATCCTTGAGATGACATTGAGACAGAAGTGGCAAGTAGGAATGCCAACCATTCCTACTTTTGCACAGTGGGCCAATGAGAGTGTATGCGTGTGTGTGTGTGTATGGCTCCCCTTTGTCCCATGGCTTTCTACAATGTACTTTGGCTCACATTGTCTGAGTTTTTTCCATTCTTTGTTTGAAAGTGTGAATAATACGAGGCAGAGGATTGTGGGTATCGCCTGAAACAGTGCAGATTGGCTTGGATGTGTCTGCTGCAACAATAGGGTCAATGGCTGAGACGTCATTGTACCCTTCTGCCACATGCATTACCTGGGTGGTGTGATAAGGAAGCTTATCATAGCTCAGGAAGGAGCTATAGAAAAGAGGAAGTGACTCTGAACAAGCAACCTGTCAGTTCTGGTAGAAATAAGAAAACAGAATTTTTCCATAAAAGACTACCAGTCCCAGAATGCACCAGGTTTCCAACAGCCATTAGAGGAGCTGAAGTGGGGAAACGTGTGTTCAATTAGGAGGGCTATGAGGTAATCCCCAAGCACTCATCTCAAAGGGCAGGGCCTGATTCAGCACAGCTGCGCTGTGCTAGGGTGGAGCACTCATCTAAGCAGAATAAAGGTAGAGTTTATTCTACAGAGAATCATCCTCAGGATCAGCTTGGAGATCCTCATCTTGGACATCTTCATCATCGGGAGGATCATCAGAAGCAGAAGCCAAACCGGACGGACAGAGAGGGCAAGAAACCCTTTGGAAGAAAGAAGAGAAAAGCCTTTGGGAGGTCTAAAGGAGTCCAGAGCAGTACGTATACTGGAAAGCATTCCAAGGGCCAGCATACACCATTGGACTGGGGAAAGCCAGAGGAATGGTGCTGCAGGGCTAGGAATCTCCAGACGGTACCTGTGAGGGAGACGGCTGCATGTGGAAGGGACCCCAAGACCCGTGCCAGAAGGTATGTGAAGAGAGATCCAGTGTCCAGGGATCTGGATTGGAAGGCTGGACATAAGAACTGGACTACATACTGGCCAGGCTATTTAGAGAGGAACTCTAACAGCAATGGAAGCTCAGGTATGAACACTGATCTATGCCCAAGCTATAACCTTGAAAGACAGCAGGGAAACAAGTATTCTCCTGAAAGTGCTCCATTGAGAAATTCCTCTGCGCCAATCCCTGATATTGAACCCATGATTGTTGAAGAAGGGGAAGGAGCGGTCTTAGATACAGGCTGTGAATATATGGATTGCTCTCTGTCTAAATTCCTTTGGTAATTTTCTGTTACAAAGTACAGCAACCATCACAAAGAAATACAAACTGGTTCTTTAATCTACTCAGAAAAGCTCCTGAAGTAGAATTTGAGCCAAGCCGTAGAAAGCAAGCCAGTTAAGGGGTTTCAGCTGGGTAACTGCTAGCAATTGAGCCTTACCTAATTGCTTGTGAGCTCTGAGGGAATCACTTCTGAGTCTATGTGGGAAGATATAAGAAGTTAACCTGAAAAGAACAGTTTTTCCCTTCTTTGTGGATTTTGTTTGTTGTTTGATACACTGCTAAGAAAATATTAGCTACAGCCTACAGAAAAGACCAGTTTGTTACCAACCAGGTCTTTATTCTTTTGCTTTGATTGCCTGACAAGTTCAGCTGTTTTCCTGATTTTGTTTTTCTAAGTTAAACACTGAAAGCAAGTATCCTGTTTTATGTGCTACCAAGCATATCTGTGTTGGGAGAAATAACCCCATAAATAAATATCTTATTGGCTTTACACTCAAGCACAACTAATTATTGTGAGCAGCTGTGTCTGGTGTGAATAGACTGCATATCCCACAATCCCTTGCAAATCATATTGATATATGCACTTGCCAAGACTGTGAACATTCTCACCCAGGCAGCCGTCTGACAGTGGCCACTGCATGCCATGCTGAGATGGCACTCTCAATATAACCAAAATGTGACCATGACATGGCTATGTATCCACATAGAGCTACTGTAATGTCTGGCTCCAGTGATGTGGATGCAATCTCTGTCTGGGGATGCTAGTCACTGAGCAAAATGCTGGGTGTCAATGCTAAATATCCCAAGGACCTGTGGACGCTCTCTAAGCACATGCTGTGCGTGCTGACCAGCAGATCAACCGCAGTTGTTTTTTGCTTGGCTGACACAGCACAGTGAAGGGAAGCAGGAGCAGTCTTAATGCATCTGCTGTATGCAATTGTTAGTCCTCAATGGTTAGGGCAGTAGAAGTCCATGGTCTACTCACTGGGGTCGTGGCAGGACAACAGCAGTAGTTCCACGCCAGCATATACGCCCCCACTGCAGTGGCTGTCCATGGCAGCAGCATATTGACACTGGCCACTACCCTGCACTGTTATCAAAGGGTTAGTGTCCAACATAGGCAGAACACAGGGCTGAGCTGTTGTTGTCGCCTACAGCATGCTACAAGCATGCAGGAAACAAGGAGAAAAGCATAACACACTGCAGACATACTTGACACACACTAGAAGTGATGTGGACCTGCAGCACGGCCAGCAGAGACCATCTCTGATGCTGCAGGTTCAGTGGACCAGGTGCTAGGCACCAATCCTCACCCTCAGGGTGACAGCTGAAACCGCTCTGCAGCACGGCTTGCAGTTGTTATGTGCATGTAACACACACAGTCAGTGTGTCTTACTGAGCTGATGTGCTGATTAGGGCATTCTCCATTGGTTCTTCAGTTGCAGACTGTTGTTTTGCATGTGCAGTGCCTCATAGTGTGGCGGCGCCCACTCGTCTAGGCGGCTGCCTAGTGGGGTGCGCCGGTCATCACTCTTTTTGTGTAGTTGTGGCCTGCTTTGTAAGCAGTACGAGTGGATGAGGACACAGGACAATTTGTAAAAATAAATTGCTTTTTATTTTTTTTTTTTTCTTTGTGGAATCAATTTTTGACAAATGACTCTGATAAGGCAAACCAAAAATATCAAACTAAAAATAGGATACTTTCTCCAGTAACTTTCTTAGCAAAAACTCTCCAAGTAGTTTTCTCCACTCTTGTTAACTTTTTCTTCTTCCATTTTTACAAAACCAGCAAAATACTGTTAAGTGCACAGTTCAACAAAACTTCAGTAAGACAGTTTTGAATTCACATTCTCAGCTGCTGCAGATTAGGATACGAGCCATGTGCTGCCTCTTAGTTTAAAATCATTAGCCTTCTTAACCGGGCTTTAGCAGTGGTAAAACTGGCTGCTTTTAAACACGAGGTTTCTATCTTCTTGTCTGCCCTTCTCCTAGGCATTCATTGATACCAGCACATATGTTATCTTCTTAACCTGTATCATACAGCCTTCCATAAAACATTAAACATTGCTTACACAAAGTCCACACTCCATTGACTCTGCTGAAGACACTGGACTGTCTGGATAAAGCTCCACTTCCATTTCTTCCGGTGAACTATAAAGCTCAGGGCTTGGGGCAACTTCCGGTACACTCTGCTGCACTTCTTTTAAAAGTTTAAAAAGCTTTCCCCATTTTAGATTCTGGCTTCCCCTTTTAACTGGGTCAGAACCTCTTGCCCTTCTCTCCCTTAACAACTCCACCTCAGGGAATATGTGAGTTGTTTGGCTGGCAGAAACCCTCCTTTTATCAGACTTTCTGTACTGTCTGTTCAAGGGCCCAGGACTTGAGCTGCTGCCTTCAGAATCAGACGTAGAGTCCTGTATTCTTCCCCAGCTCCTTTCTTGCCCACAACCTTGACACTTGCCTTGGGAGTAGTGGCTGGTCCCCTTTGAACCACCAGGTCTCACAGCCTTGTAATGCTGCCTCTTCCCCTGGTCTCTCTGGACTCTCTGCCTCTCCTCCTGGCTTCTGGCCTGCAGTCTTTCCTGCCCTCTGGCAGTCTCTCTCTGCAGTCCTTCCTGTGCCTGAGCATGTCCTGCTTGCTCTGCTTGTTCACCTTGTTCTGCTGGTTCACTTCCTTGTTCTTCCTGTTCACTTCCTTGTTCTGCCTCACTTCCTGAGTGACGCAGCTTAAATGTTCTGTGGCTTGTTTCCTTCGCTGGCCCCACCCTCTCTCTGCCTGCAACTATTCTAGAGGCTGGGTGTGGCTTAAGGCTAGCCCTGCTAGTGTGTGCTTTAGTTTCTCTTTCTGTTTGGGAGCTATGCTTTGGTGAGCCCATCCCCCGTTTATGAAAAAAAACCTCTTTTTTTCCAGTTTTAAAGGGCTCTGCTGCATGTGCATCACCACATATCCCCCCCCCTTAAGCTATTACCGGCTGGCGCCACAACCCGCACACAGCTGGTAATCCCAACTAAAGCTTGTGGGTCATTGTCCTGCTCTGTAGCTACTTCCACAGCCCGCTCCTGCCATGGGCGTAGTACATTGATATGGTACACTTGCTGCTTCCCTTTTCCTGTTTCCAAAGTATATGTCACAGGACCCACCCGTTTTAAAACCCTGTAGGGCCCTTTCCAGGCATTTTCAAATTTGGAACTGGCAGCGGCAATCATTACCAGTACCTTATCTCCTACTCTCAGGACACGTGGTCGTGCTCGTCGGTCGTGATAAGCCTTCTGACGGGCCTGACTCGCTTTTAAATTCCCTTCCACTGCTTCTGCCATACGCTGCAAGCGGCCTTTCAAATCAGTTAGAAATTTGGGTACCCTCGGCGGATGATTCGCCGTGACCCTCTGACAGGACAGGCAAAACGCGCAAAATCTTGCCGTCTCCCTAAAAACACCGGGCCAATAAAACCTAGCCAATACTCGCTCTAAGGTTCCTTGTACCCCTTTATGCCCTCCCACTGGGTGAACGTGAGCTAATCTTAAAACCATGCTCCTAAAAGAATGAGGTACCACTAACTGTCTCCTTATGTCACCCGACCGTGCATCTGTACTTTCCCTATACAACACATTGTCTTCCAAGAGAAATCTTGGTAGGGTCTCAGATCCTTTCCTGGCATATTCGAATGCTCGGCCCAGGGCAGGATCTGCCCTCTGTTCCCCGGGAAATGAGGGAAATTTCTCCTTTAACTCGGCAGGAATCCAGGGCAATTCCTGTCCGGCCATCAAATCAGCCCTGTTCTGCACCCTTTCAGGTTTTCCTTTCCTAGGAATGTTTTTTGAGGGGGCACTCAATTCTCCCTGAAAAGATTTCCCTGACCTAGGGTCTTTCTGAGGGCTACTTTCTTTTTCCAAGGGCTTACCACCTGTGCGGGTAGTGATCATACCTTTTTTACTTTCTTTTAGCCTGGGGTCAGCAACCTTTCCTAACTGGGGTAAGGCTTTCTCCCTGGCTGCGGTATCTTCAACGGCCCTATTTCCTCTTAGCTGGGGTCAGCAACCTTTCCTACCTGGGGTAAGGTTTTCTCCCTGGCTAAATTACCTGCCTGTGAAAAGGTAGCTGGTTGGTTGGCTTCTCCCTGCAACTCTTCAGCTAAACCTTTTCTGAACTGTGGCCAGTCACGGCCCAGGACTACCTCATGTGGAAGCTTGGGTACTATGGCCACCTCCATCTGTTTTTTCAGACCTACTCCCTCTATTACCACAGACTGTATGGGGTAGGTAGAAGCGGCGCCATGGACACAGCGTATCCTAATATGATTCCCAGAGGTCAGTGGCGAGGGTTTGTCTTTCGCCTCTATTTGCTGCCATAGCCTCTGGGAAATCATAGATTGGTCTGCGCCTGAGTCCAATAATGCCTCCGTTGGTATCCCTTCTACCTCCACTCTTAACAGGAACCCTTCTCCTGCATCTCTGTGCTGGGTTGTTATCAAGGCCTTTTTGGCTCTACAGTCCCTCTTTACATGTCCAGCTTCTCCACACGAGAAACACTTCCTATGCATATTGTATCCTCTATACATCTTTACATTTTCGTCTGCAAATCCCTCAAGCTTGGCCTTCCTTTCTAGAGACTCCAGTTTGTCCTTTTTAAAAACACCCTCTTTCTCTGGGCTTAATTTATTAGCCTCCAGAAAGCGGTCAGTCAATGCAATGGCTTCCCGAGTGTTTTTGCAATTTTGGAGTACTGTACTAGGAAGGTTTGCACGCTGCTTGGTACAGACTCCATATATTGCTCAAGGATTATCGTATCTAAAATAGACTCTATATCCTTTACTTCTGGCATCAGCCACTTGTATACCAGGTTTTTCACACGGTGATATAATGCCTGAGGTGTCTCACCTGACCTCAACTTACATGAGCGCAGTTGCCTGCGATAGACCGCCGGATTTAAACCTAAGCGATCTTTCACAGCTTGCTTTACATCATCATAACTCTTAATTAAACTAGCAGGCATAGCTCTGTAGGCCGCTAAGGCTTCGCCTGTGAGAGAAGCAGCGAACCTTAGCGCCCACTGCTCTTTTGGCCATCTGGCTAAGAGAGCTATTCTCTCGAAAGCCTCGATGTAATCATCCACATCGTCATCTTTCGTGAGGCGCCCACCCGAGAAAGTCCCAGTTCCTGACCAGTCCCAGCCCTGAAAACCTGCCCCTGCACCTGGCACAGTCCCGGCAGCATCTTCTTTCTTTCCCTGGGCTGCCAACCAGCTGGACATCGCTTCAATGAGTGGTGCTTGCTGTGCCTGGAACAACGCCTTTGCCTGCTTCAGGCTCTGTGCGGACAACTCCTGATGTTTGGCTATCTGGCCAGCCGCCCAATCCAGGATGTCGCGTGACTCCATGGTTCCTCTTTCCTGTGGAGAGAACAAAAGACACAAACACCAAGTGCGGACTTCTTTTCTTTTCCCTTGCCTTGGTGATTATTTCCCAACAGCCACCCTCTTACACCAGGGCTATCCAGATTAACCCTCCAGCCTACGGGTTACCTGGTTCTGGTGCAGAGTCTCACTTTGTCAACTCCGTTGATCCGGAATCCAGCTCCACCGCCACTCCGGATTTTCCCTTCTGCTCCGCAGACCTGGGGTTGACACGGCTGCTCCTGGGGATGTCTCTCCTTCCTCTTGGTCCGGACTGCTTCTCTGGCGTGCCAACTTGATTCCAGCGAAAAAATCCAACTTACTACGCCACCTGTGGCAGTGCCCACTCGTCTAGGCGACTGCCTAGTGGGGTGCGCCGGTCATCACTCTTTTTGTGTAGTTGTGGCCTGCTTTGTAAGCAGTACGAGTGGATGAGGACACAGGACAATTTGTAAAAATAAATTGCTTTTTATTTTTTTTTTTATTTGTGGAATCAATTTTTGACAAATGACCCTGATAAGGCAAACCAAAAATATCAAACTAAAAATAGGATACTTTCTCCAGTAACTTTCTTAGCAAAAACTCTCCAAGTAGTTTTCTCCACTCTTGTTAACTTTTTCTTCTTCCATTTAACAAAACCAGCAAAATACTGTTAAGTGCACAGTTCAACAAAACTTCAGTAAGACAGTTTTGAATTCACATTCTCAGCTGCTGCAGATTAGGATAGCAGCCATGTGCTGCCTCTTAGTTTAAAATCATTAGCCTTCTTAACCGGGCTTTAGCAGTGGTAAAACTGGCTGCTTTTAAACACGAGGTTTCTATCTTCTTGTCTGTCCTTCTCCTAGGCATTCATTGATACCAGCACATATGTTATCTTCTTAACCTGTATCATACAGCCTTCCATAAAACATTAAACATTGCTTACACAAAGTCCACACTCCATTGACTCTGCTGAAGACACTGGACTGTCTGGATAAAGCTCCACTTCCATTTCTTCCGGTGAACTATAAAGCTCAGGGCTTGGGGCAACTTCCGGCACACTCTGCTGCACTTCTTTTAAAAGTTTAAAAAGCTTTCCCCATTTTAGATTCTGGCTTCCCCTTTTAACTGGGTCATAACCTCTTGCCCTTCTCTCCCTTAACAACTCCACCTCAGGGAATATATGAGTTGTTTGGCTGGCAGAAACCCTCCTTTTATCAGACTTTCTGTACTGTCTGTTCAAGGGCCCAGGACTTGAGCTGCTGCCTTCAGAATCAGACGTATAGTCCTGTATTCTTCCCCAGCTCCTTTCTTGCCCACAACCTTGACACTTGCCTTGGGAGTAGTGGCTGGTCCCCTTTGAACCACCAGGTCTCACAGCCTTGTAATGCTGCCTCTTCCCCTGGTCTCTCTGGACTCTCTGCCTCTCCTCCTGGCTTCTGGCCTGCAGTCTTTCCTGCCCTCTGGCAGTCTCTCTCTGCAGTCCTTCCTGTGCCTGAGCACGTCCTGCTTGCTCTGCTTGTTCACCTTGTTCTGCTGGTTCACTTCCTTGTTCTTCCTGTTCACTTCCTTGTTCTGCCTCACTTCCTGAGTGACGCAGCTTAAATGTTCTGTGGCTTGTTTCCTTCGCTGGCCCCACCCTCTCTCTGCCTGCAACTATTCTAGAGGCTGGGTGTGGCTTAAGGCTAGCCCTGCTAGTGTGTGCTTTAGTTTCTCTTTCTGTTTGGGAGCTATGCTTTGGTGAGCCCATCCCCCGTTTATGAAAAAAAACCTCTTTTTTTTCCAGTTTTAAAGGGCTCTGCTGCATGTGCATCATCACAATAGGTAGTGGAGGGCCCAACCTATACTGGCACACACAGCAGTTTGATCAGAGATCTGCAGGCTCTACACATCTATGTAGAGCTGTGTGGAGGTGTAGCCTACTGGTTGGTGCAATGTCCCCATAGTCAAAGCTCCAGGGTTCAATTCCCACTTGTTCATTTTGTGCCTGGGTGCTACTCAGGTCCCTTGCCCACCTCACACAGTCCTGGCTCTGCTGTGACCTGCAGACAATTATTCTTCTACATTTCTATGCATTATGGCCACATGTTGGGTAGCCCAACATGGCATTCCCCATCATGGACATCTGAGGAAATGGCTTTTGTGGCTCTGCTGCTGTCCATTGCAGCAGGTCAGTGATGTATATTGTCATGAGGTAGACAGCACTAAGCCAGAAATATTAAAGAGTAATGCAAAGGAAGAGCTTACTTGTCATGAGCTAGACAGCACTAAGCCTGAAACATTAAAGAGTAATATAAAAGAAGAGCTTACCTGTCATGAGTTAGATAGCACAGACCCTGAGATATTAAAGAGTAAAATAAAAGAAGAGCTTACCTTACAGCCACATGTACAGTTGCAGCATACACAATGCAGAAAGGTAGGGAAAGGAGAAACAAACTTTCCTCATGGCCTAAGTGACATAGTAAGAATTCATGGTCCCAATCAGGCTCACCTGGAGCCAGAGTCACGTTCTACGTCTGATGAGCAGAGAGATAAACCAGGTGGGAAATCACACAGAAGGAGCGCAGGCCCGAGGAACTCAGGCCTAGAGAGCTCAGGCCCGAGGAGCTCAGGCTCAGGGAGTTCAAGCATCTGGAGGAAAAGGCTGGAGTTCAGCATTCAGGGCTGCAGCCAGAGCTGGAGTTTGAGCTCGAGGAAAAACAGTCCAGGAGATTGAGAGGTCAGTCTCAGAGAAAAGGTGAGACAAGAACTCCAGAGCAGTTTCAGAAAGACACGTTGCCTTGGAGAATCAGGGCAGAAGAAAGGCAGGCTGAAAAACTCGAGAGAGCTAGGAAAGACAGTGGCAAAGTCTTCCCAACCAGAGGGGTCCTCGTACCGAGGCAAGCAGCCAAGCCAACAGAGAGCAAAGGTCACGTACAGGGAAGCTCACTGAAGACAGGAAGTGAGTGCTGCTCAGCCAGGCACAGCAACCGATGCTCACAGAGAAAAGCAGGGAGCCAGTCAGAGAGAAAACCTTGGCTGGAAGAAGAAGGGCTGGAAACCATCTTCTCCCCGAAGAGAGATAAGTACCCTGTCGTTTGTAAAGGGAAAGAAGTGGGACCTTATAAGAGAAGCCTGGCTTACAGCAAGCTAGAGAATCCCTATTGGCATAGGACGTGGGAGGAAATCCCCAGCATAGCTCCTGCTAGCTTTGACACCCTAAAGCAGCTCCAACTATCAGAAGCTGAGGTCTCCCGAGGGCAAAGCTCTGAGAGCAGTTTCACAAGTACTCAGTGCCCATATACAGGACCAGGTCCCGACCTTATGCAGTGGGACAGCTCTATCCCAGAGAACATCCCCGAGCCAATGGAATGTGCTTTGTGTGTAGCAGATGACATAGAATCTCTGTGTTAAAAGGGAGCAGGAAAGGAATTGTGTTTTTGCACATATGGAATGTGATGGACTCTCTTTGCTGAAGAAGAAGCATAATTATTGTTTGTAAGAATCCTTTACACCGGTGAAGCAACCGTTCAATTTATGTTGTCCTTATTTGAAGACATCCTCAAGGGAAAGGGAATAAAACCTAACCTTAACTTTCACTCTGGACACAACTACAGAGTCTTTATTCCACAACTTCAGGCTATACCCAGGTCTAGGCAACCGCCTAAGACCGGCTTAGTCTCACAATATGCAAATATGCAGCAGATATCTGTGACAACTCATATGGATGTGTTTTCTGTTGTGCCATCATTGTGAACTCGCAGCTTTACGTAAAGAGGATATACTGTATCTCATACATTCAGGTACCTAACACTCATTGCATAGCCATCCACTGCACTATTCTGCCACCATTACTTGCTCCACATGGAGCAAATGGATTCAACTTGTCCCTTTCTATCATGCCACTCTGTCAGATGTATTGTATTGCAGTTGCACAGGCTGAAGCACCAGTTCCACCCACACAAATGTTGTTTCATGTACCCCATGGCACTGCTACTTTTGGATCACACACACCAAATGCTTTTGGCCAGTATGAGCCTATACATCCACCCACCACACACATTGCAAACTCTCTGCTTGGAATATCCATGGCAAAGCCCTGCACCCACCATTTGGCTGTCAGGGGAATTCATGGTGGGGCAGCTTACTGGCACAGCCAGTAAGCTGCCCCACCATGGCCATCAAGGGTCATTTGCAGCAGTTACCCATATCATGCACACCTCTCCTGGGTCTGCTCCACATGAGCACTCATGGAAAATCCTCACTTTGCTGCCCACATCAGGAACATGCTGCCTCCACCAAGATACTGTCCTGGCCTATGGCATGCTACACACTGAATACATGTCCACACCTCACAGACACTATAATATAGCTTACGGCACAATGTATGCTTTCAGGAGCATCTAGGACTGCACGCCTGTCACAGCACCCCCCCCCCCCCCCCCGCTGCTGCATCCCCTCCGTTGCCACCACCACCCACCCATGACACTGCCAACACCCACACTGACCAGCATCACTAGGCTATCTCGTCTAGTCAACAGGCCTAATACAGGCCTGCTGTATGGTCAAACATGCTTATCATACATACTGCCACATAGCCAGGCATCAGGTGAATCAACTCCATCAGCTTCCAATTATGTTTGCATCCATACCTTCTCCAATGGCTTCTCTGCCCCCTTTTAACATTTCAGAGGCTTTCCTGCGTTAAGGTGCATGCAAGACACCTTAACGCAGCATGTCCTGTTACCGCACATTAAGTGTCCACTACCCCCCCCTTAACGCAGCATGTCCTGTTACCACCTATTATGTCTCCACTACCACCCCTTAACACCGGAACATAGAAATATGATGACAGAAAAAGACTACATGGCCTATCTAGTCTGTCCTTCCATGTCAACAACTACAACAGTCCCCTTATAGAAACATAGAAATATGACGACAGAAAAAGACCACATGGCCTAAGAAACTGTACTTGCTGCACCCCACCAGGTGTTCCAGCCATGCACAAACTAACTGCAGACAGTCCACTAGCCAGTCTATATTGCATGTTCTAACATGCCCATCACACCGCATGGTAACCCCTTATCGCTGCCGTTACCGCTCAGAAAGACATGTCCCTTACCGCTGTTTAGTAAACATACCCCTTTAGAGTTTCAGAGAATGGCTCTCTAATTAGCCGCTCTTTTGCAGCGCTCCCTACCTAAATGAGCTATACCAAGTTAACTTCTGCTTGGCTTAAAGTTGTAATTTCCATGGTAGTTTACTGATTCAGCTTGTTTATTGTGTTTCTGATTTATAGCTTAAAGATAAATTGCTTTGAGTTTCTTCTATAGTAGAAACGTTCACTATCCATGTGTTGTTCTTCTCTATTTTTTTTCCTTCTCTCTTTTTCTCAAACTGAGATCTGACATCTGTATTTCACAGAGAGTATCTCCGTGGATGTATCAGTGAGCCAAAGAAAGCTTTAATAGAATGAAAGTTAAAATACCTAGGGCTCGATATTCAGTGGCAGAGACTAGCTGTTCTAAAGCAGCAAGCTGCTGAACCTTAGACCTGGATATTCAATGCTGGGGCCATATCTGGCCACTAGCACTGAAGATTCAGGTCAGCCAGTTAGCTTTGGTGGAGAAAGTTAGGACAGCCTTTACTGTGCCTACTTTTCACTGCTTAGGGATAACCAGGTGGCGCCTGAATATTGCCACTGCCCAGTTATCCCCAATTGTCTCCCCTGCTCTGTTAGCATTGGGGTGTGCAGAGACGGCACCCGCAGATATTCAGTGGCACTTAACGTGTTGGTGCCACTATCCCCATTAGCGCAATTAACGCGGTTAGAAGATCTGCTAACCACGTTAATTGCTTTCAATATGCACCCCATAGAACATTTCCCACCATCATGATCTTTTTAAGTTTTACTGTTTTTTTCTCTGAAAGTAGAGCAGTAGACACCAAATCACACTTCTAAAAGTCTATTTCACATTATCAGAAAGATGCCTCAGAAGGTCAAATTGAATTATGTAGCAAGAACATTCTGTTTTTGCAAACACTCATATCTGTACACAAATGAATCAGGGATGCTTTAGTCAGATCACTCTTAAAACAACGCAAAATGGTTCACATTGATAAAACAATTTATTTTTGTCCACTGTGAATTAATTTCTTCTGGCAGAAAGTGTAGCTATACAAATATTACTTGGTATCAACATTGGAAATAGGATAGAAGATGCCAAGTTTAAATATACATTTTCATACTTAGGATAAATAATGTATAACCTGAGAGTAAGTTGCAGGTACTAACTCACCTGATAGAATATCCTGTTATTCTATAAGCAAATGAGCAGATTTTCTAATGCTAATAAATGCCTCTAGAGAGAGAGAGAGAAAATGGATATTAATGTACATTTGGCGAGCTCTACTGTGGACTATTTCCAATCCATTATGCAAACAGTTTTTGGAGATACAACAAAGCTCTTCCAAGACAGATTTACTCAGAAGAGCCAAGTTTCAAAAGTGCCGATATGTAAATGGCACACAGTCAGCACCACGGTGCTTAAATATTGGTGGGATATTCAGTGGCAGTATTTGGATATCTCCACAGACTGTTCCAGAAGTATCTGGAAGCAGATCAAGGGCAGGCTGGTTAAGTGCTGGCACTGATCTCGATTGCTCTAGTACTGCCCTTACTCCACCCCCAGACTTCCCTTGCACTAACCAAGTAGTTCCGGGATGATTTGTGGAGATATTCAGCAGCACTGTCCAGATAGTGCTGCTGAAAATCTCCGTCAGCACGCTTATCCAGTCTCACACTGGCCATCCAGATAACGGTTCTGAATATTGATCCCAGAATTTCTAACATCAATGGAACTAAACAGAATAAATGATAAGCTGCAGTGAAATAGAAGGATGAGTTCCACAGAGGAATTTTTCTGTTAATGAAGAAATTTTGAAAGGTTTAAAGATCACTTCAGTCCAGAGGTAGAAATGCTCCCTGGTTTTGCTTCTCACTTTACTTTTCCTGGCCACTGCTGAAGAAAACATTTCTATATTCAGGTACGATATATTTTTAGACCCACAAAACACATGCAGAACCTTGGCCCTGTGATGGTTTTGCAGAACCTAATTTCTTTTCTGAGCAAAATCTCTTCTCCTTGAATCTGTGCTTGGGTGGTTGACAAGACATCTCTCTAAAATGCTACAGTGTCCTTACTGCAGCAGTCATATGCTGTAGAATGGCACACCCAGAAAACACATCTCCTCCCCCACTAGCATTCCTCTTTGCATCATCTCCAGATGAGCAAAGAGAATCTCAATTTAAGGTCAGCAGGAGTGGTCCCAGTAGAATGAACCAGTCTCTCCTCTCAGGTGGCATATCTTTGCCACTCTAACACAGAAAAATCAAATAAGATGACTCAAGCAAAGTTTAAAACAGAGTATTCCTTTTTCCTCAAAACACACATAGAAATCTATTCTAATTTAGTTTGCAAAGAAAACTAAGAAACTATAAATTGCAATTGAGTGCTTGTTTAGGGATTAGATTTTCTCTATAAACTCTTGCTCTTTCATGTCCTCTGTGGTGCTGCTGGAGATTGAAGAAGCAAGAAAATGATCTGTCCTGCTGAGCTTCACCAACAATCAAAAACCTATTAAAGATATATCCGGGTTGATATTCAAAGGCACTTTTGCGGAGCACTGACCACACAAGTGCTTTAAAAAGATACCTACAGCATTGAAATGGATAATGTTCAGCATATCAGTCGTTGTTTTGTTGTTAAGTGCTGTCAAGTCAGTGTTGACTCATGGCGACCCCTTTGGATAGTTGACCTAAACTAGTCAGTCGTCAGTCAGGCAACTCATTGTTGATCGAGTGGCACCATAGTTACTGTTATTGTATCCATCCATCTCATTTCCTGCCTTCCTCTTTTACATTGACCTTCTACCTTGCCAAGCATTATGTCTTTCTCTAACGATCTCTCTCTTCACGTGATGTATGAAAATCAAAGTCCTGTCATCTGAGCTTCTAAGGAAAGCTTAGGTTGGATCTCCTCTAGTAATGACTGGTTTGTTCTTTGGGCAGACCATGATATACACAGTATTAATTGCCAGCACCATATATTGTTATATGACCAAAAATGCGGTGGGATTTGGGATGCTCTGGAGGAGATGCCACATAACCATGTAACTTATACTTTTAAGCAGTGATATTCAGTTACTAAATATATTCCTAAGTGGCTTGAACAAATATCAGGTAACACATTTAATTTTTTTTTTAAAAAGCCCCTTTCAGCTACAGTACAGTAACTACTTGTTTGGACCTGGGTTTGGAGACGTGATTGAGAGAAGACTTTCGCTTACCTCGTTGGTGTTCAAAATCAACAGATAGCAAAAGAATTGAATTTCGTAGCTCAGCTCCTTAATTGAATCCCTTTTGGGCATGCAGTTTTGCAAAAGTGGTACTTACACAGGTAAGTGTTGGCGCTTACACAAGTAGGTAGCAAAATCCTCATCCTACAGGTGTATGTGCTGCTATCTAAACATACAAAACATACAGGTGTATACGCCGCTCTTTTTTTGAATGCGCTTTTTTTAATGAAATGACTGCTCAACATGCACCACATACACATACTTCTGCAGTCTTATATATTCCACAAAAGGCTCCATACACAAATTGGGGGCTTAGAATTTGAAACCATTTATGCCGAGAATTTTAAATTCTACATTCACCATGTGGTAGAATATTGACCTCATCAGTCACTGCTGGGTTGTATATTGGAGCTTCATTTTTTTCAAATTTGTATTGTAAATAATGAAAACACATTATCAAATCTATACCTGTTGATATAAATAATATTAGGATATCCTCAGGGCACTTCTTAGCCTGCTTTCTGAAGAAAAGAAACCTGAGTGTATGAGGCATGTTTACTAACCTGCGGCAGCATACAGCATGTTAAACCCCAAAACCTAACTTAGGGGTGGCATTGGACCCACGCTAATGAGTGGAAGCATCTATGGCAAGTCCTCATGCAGTTAGCGTGGGTCCGGCACCACCTCCACAGTAAGCAGTTTGCCATGATTAATGTGAATGCGCTTAACCCCACCCACTGCGTTGGGGGTAAGTATATCCATGCTATCTGCAGCATTGTTGGTTAGTGTACACTAAAGACACTTGTGCTAACTGTAGTGTACACGCTTTGCCTCTAAACCGCTCAGTCTCTGCCCAAAGCCATGCTACGTGGTTAGTGGGATTTTAGTGGTTAGTGGGATTTTTTACTATGGCTGCATTTTTAGTGGATGGTAATTATTGCAGCATGCTTAGCATGCAGTAAACACCGCACTAACCATTAGCACAGTTTGGTAAATATGCCCCATGTGTGTGTCTGTATTTTTCCAATAACATTTGTATTTGGTGTCCTATCCACCTCAAGTTTTCAGTGCCAGTCCAGGAATCCAAGAGGATCATGAGTGAGGTTGTTATTTTGGATCTGTATGTGTGGACTAGGCATTAGGGGTGTGCAGGCAAAACATTTTGCTTTCTATAGTTTCCCATATCATTTGCAGGATGTTTTGTTTTATACATGTTTTTTTTTGTTATGGGTAATGGCATCAGCTTTGTGCATTATGGTTCAGTAGTGCGCTGTTTTTTTAAAAAAATGTATTTATTAATATTTCCAATAATACACAAGCAATACCCACAAAATATCAAAGACAAAAAAACAAATCACAAAAGCAATATATAACCATCATTGCCAATTCGACCACCAAGAGAGTGGGGCAAGAAAAGGAAAATACACAAGGAAATATACAACAATATAAATGCTGAGGAGAATCCTATTGTCTAAGGGGCACTCTCCATGATTCTCCACCCTCAACCCTAGATTTCCCTTCACAGGTAAATTAAAAGCTCCAGGAGTTGTTTAGGTTCAGTGAAGAAATCATTTTCACCCTCAAAACTAAAATAACAGAGACAATGAAATTTCAAAAGCCAAGTTCTCCCAAGCACTACAACTTGAGGCAAAGCCAAGAATTCCTTGTTCCAGGTTTGGGTTTGATTAGAAATGCCAGGAAATAATATACAAACTAAAGAACCTAAGAACTGCTCCTTCATATGTCTAAAGTAAAGATGAAGAACAGAATTTCTTGAAGACTCTTCTGGTGTGATCTACAAGAGTGTTGGTTACTTTTATTTCAGAAGCTGTCAAATATAAAATTCTTAAACTTTTCTTTAAGAGTAAAGATGCTGTGTTTTGTGGGCAAAAATTAAATGTGCTCCCTAATGTCACATGGGCAACCCAGTTGAGAAGGAGGCCATTTCTTCAATTGAACCCCAAAGTGTTGGCTTTTGATGGCTCCTTTATTTAGTGATTTCCCTGCAAATGTGTTATAACCTTTTAGCGGCAGACTTTTGTTTTCTGTGAGGTCTCTCACTTGGAGAAATTTCTTTTGGATAGATAGGGGCAATGGATGTTGGTGTTAAATAAATAGTATTATCTCCTCCTAGAATGGCTGTTAAGTGCCTGTTTTTCTTTGATGTTGTCCGTTATATATAAGTTGACACTGTTCTCATGATGTGGGCTTTACCAAGTTTGTTTTTTTCTTTCTTTGGGAAGATATGTTCTTGTTAACTTGTTTCTTTTTTAATTTGTTTTTCTGTGCTTAATGTGGAGTGTATAATACAAATGCTTAATAAAAACTTTTTTTGTCTTACTCAAAAGTAAAAGTCACCAACATAGTGCTACGGGCAGTCACCAACTCCAAGGACCCTTCCAGAAAACCAATCAGGTCTAGTTGATCCAGGGAGTGAGTGGGGCTCCCGGATGCTCCACTAGTGGGGGACAGATAGTAAGCCCGGGTTATAGGAGGAAGATTGTCTGATGCCCAGCCCGGGATGTCCACCAAATACTTTTTCACCATCACAATAGGGCCCAGCAATGGTGACCGAGGGAAGCCAAAAAACCTAAGGTTGTTCCTCCGGGTCTGGTTTTCTACATATTCCAGTTTTCTCCAAAGTACCAAACTCTCCTTAATGTGGGCATCCTGAACAGCTCCCATCTCTTCCACCTGTGTTCCAAATGCTCCAGTTTAGCTGCATGTTGATCAAGTTCAGTCCTCCTGAGCGGAGACAAGTCCTGCTAAAGAATCTACCTTTGCACCAGTTCTTTCCATGTTACTATTCAGGGAAATATCCAAAGTTTTGATGGAGTCCCATAGCACCGCTAGGGTAACTGGCGATTCCCCCCCCCCCACCCCCCACGACAGAGCTCTGAAACTCCCCCCAGGTAGCTGATACACCAGCTTACCTCCCTTCTGCTGCTTCTTGGCTGTAGTCCGGGGGAAGAATGTGAAAGGAGGGAGCCCACCGAATCACCTAAGTCTGGCACAGCATTAAGGCTCCGAGGCAGGAGAACTGGCCCTCCCTCCTGGAGCACTTCCAGGTTGTCAGGGAAGGACTTGCTCTTTGGGGCTAAGTGACGCTCCCTCTGTGCTCCACTCCAGGAGAGAACAGCCAGAGCGGTCCAAAATGGCAGGAGACTCCAAAATCGGATGGACTCCAAGCTGGTCCAAGGTAAGCTGACCTCTCGCTCCCGATCCCAGCCTCGAAGGGTGGGTTGAGTTCTTGCCCTTCTGCTTTGGCATTGGAGTGGTGGGGTGAGTCACATCCCAGACACGTGGAGCTCACAGCGCATACCTGTTACCATCTGCAATCTTGCCCTCCCAAAGGGGTCATTCAGGAATGCACCATTTAATAAATAGTGAACTCTATTGAACAATAGTGCACTCTATTGATGACACAGCAGCAACCCCAAAACGTCAGGTTTTCTCCTGTTGCTTCAAGTGAAAAACATTTCCTACATTGTTTCAAGTGAACACACATCCCTAACACATATATGCACAGGGAAAATTTTTGTTTCAGTTCATTTCCAGATCAATTACCATTGCATTTATTTTTATTTTGTTTGTTTCAATCAGTTCCATTAAAGTCAATGGGGGAAGCAATTTTGGACTCTTAATAGTACAGATTTCCATGGATTTTTAATTAAACTGGCTTAAAATCTGCTGGCAGGCATTAGCAACAGAGCAACACCACTCCAAGACACCAAGGATAGCATAAACCTTTCAAGGCACCAAAAGAGGGGTAAAGGATACTAACAGTGGCATGAACAACCCAAGCCATTCTTAAAGGGGTAAAGTGGCACAAATAATAGAATGAACACCCCAAGGCAACAAAAAAGGGATTAAGATCATCCCAACAGTTACATGAACAGCACTGTACAGACATGTAAGAGACAGTCCCTGCTCATCAGAGCTTACAATCTAGTCAAGACAGACAACACAGAAAGTGTAGACAGGGATAAAACAAGGGGGGATAGTAAGGAAACACAAAGGAGATCAGGTGAGTCAAGATCCAAAAGCAGCAGTGAAAAGGTGAATTTTCAGCCTGGATTTGAAAAGGGTCAGAGAAGGCGTCTGACATACAGACTCAGGTAGTTTGTTCCAGGCATATGGCGCTGCAAGGTGAAAGGAGCGAAGTATGGAATTAGCAATAGAAGAGAAGGGCACAGATAGAAGTAATAGAACACTATAAGGCAACTACTTCTACATCTACATTGTCTGAAATGAACTCTTGAAAGAATATGGTGATTCTTTGAATGCTGAATCTAGAAAACCACACTTATATCATAATATGTTGGCAGAGCTGAACTGTCCACTAGGCAGTCGCCTAGGGTGACATACTACACCCCTCCCCGTTCAGTGCCGTGGCAAAGTTTAAAATGCTTGTGCACAAGCATGCACTTCCAGCTTGCTGTCCCTGCTCCCTCCAAGAAATTTGTGTCGGAGGGGGGGGCAGGAATGGCAGACTGAACATACATACATACATACATATGGGCACTTTAAGACCTGATGCAGCGTCAAAGCTGCTGCTGCTTCAGCACAAGGGTTGGGGGGGGGCAGAATGGCAGGTTGGATGGCAGTGCATTTGGAGGGGGGTGGATGGAGGGTTTGCTTAGAGCATCAGAAATCTTTGGGCCGCCACTGATACTGGTTATCACGGTTTCCTGGCATTATAAGGCTGCTTCAGATGTTTCCAGTTTTAAAGTCTTTCTTCTGTGGTGACTCTACAATGATCTAAGGTCTTCATTATAAAGTTTATAGGCAGAGACTTAAAGATATAAATATGCATACTTTGGAAGAAAAGCAGGAGGGAGAAGATATGATATATGTTATATATGTAAAAACGCATTGGGAGTAAGCCTCTTTCAATGAAAAGGAAGCTCTGAGTAGTCAGTTACATAGCTTTTGTCAAACTCATTTTGATAGGTAGAATCAGATGATCAGTATTCACTTCCCCGTTAAGTGATGCCCATGTCCAGTCTTTCAGTCAATCAGTTTTCACTTTCAAAACCAAGACCCAACTTAGCAATGCCCCAACCGCCCACTCTCCGCCAATTTTGCTGATATCTGTGATAAGAAAGCTTATCAGGACCCAAGAGATAGGGATAAAGAGAAGGAATTTACCTTTATAAAAGGACCTATTTTACCAGGTCAGAGACACAAAACTCCCTTTACACCTAGAAAGCAGGAAATTCCTAGCTACAATAGGTTGCAGAATGCCCCTAGTGGAGAAAAGGAGAGGGAATACAGGCCCAGGGTAAGGAACCCTTACGTCACTGAATTCCCCAATTACTCAGCTGCCACGAGGCAGTTTGATCTCCAATACCTGAGAGGAGAGGGGGTGGAACAGGCACCTGAGAGGTTTAAGACTAGGTCAGTTTATTCAGAAGAGAGAGGCAGGAGAGGAAGAAGAAGAGGAAAGGAGAGAGAGAACATGAGAGCAGTAGGAGTGCCTACTGGAAGAGGAATGGATCTGGAACAGTGAGAACAGCAGGAACCAGGAACACAAGTTGGAGAACAGGTCGTGGAAGCACCGGTGAATGGTGGCCAGAGCATGAGAGAGGAGAAGCTGTACAAGCTTTGACCCAGGTATGAGCATTAGAAGTTTGTCTAATTCTGAGCACTACAGAATTGCCAGAGACAGCCTTAGCCCTAAAGGAAGGCAGTCAGCTAAGACCTCTGAGCCAGAATCTGAGGAAGTGCCAGTGCAACTGGGTGAACCAGACATAGCTTTAGAAGAAGAAGTCTCATACATGGATTGCTCTTTATGCCAGTCTTCCAATACAGAGGTGTTGAAAGGGAGTCAGCCGTAAGGAAAACCTCCAGTGTCCGGTAGCCCTAAGAGCCTGTGGTTAATTTGTGAAGGTCCTGAGTTAAAGGCAAAATACCTTTTTTTTTTACTGTGCAAGCCGAAGCTGCCTAATTAAGTTGGCGAGCCAGAGCAGTGCTCAGCCAGAAGCCGTACTAACGGTAAAAGTAAGGAAAGCTTTTGTTTGGCTGTTTATAAGAAAACCTTGCATAGAGAATTGCTTACCTGTGAAGAGTTTAACTGCCTTGTTGAAAGTTTTTCTATGTTTAAGAAGACAAACAGTGTTCTGGACTGAGAGAAAAAGAAACCTGCTTTAGGGAAAGCTGTTTTCTGTTTGTTTGATCAGCACTGCAAGCCATGCCTGATAGCAAGGGCTGTTAAAGTATTTATGTTTATACTGGAGAACATTGCAAGCTGTTTTGTTTGGAATTCATTTATATCCTGATGTTCATTTACAAGAATCCTGGAGAAATAATCCAAAGGTGGAATTTGTGAACCTTAGCGTGGTTTTTTTTCAGTTAATAAACTGTCATTACCTTACCACTCAAGGCAACTACAAAAGTGGGTATTTTTTACCTGAGGTTGAATACTTTCTGACTGAACTACCTTTCCCATAAGGCATTACAAGGCAATCAGTCAGTTAAAGACCAAAAGGTGAATCTCTCTAATGACAACCACGCCCCTCCATACTGCATGTAAGGGGCTATGGGCGTGACATATCACAGGAAATAGTCATTAGCCACACCCCTAAATGTAAAAGAAATGCCCCCTAACCACACTCACTTAATGATGTATCCTGCATGGGTCTGTCACAGGAAAATGCCGTTTCCTCTTTAGAAAAAGAGGAGCCTTTGATATAAATAACATTCTTTAAAAAATGTGATGTCTTTAAAATAAACTGTTGGTTGAAAGTGTAATATTGGGTTTTAATAAAACAGTTTGCAGAAAAAGACAACAGACCCATGATTCCTTTTCAGAACACCTGACAATACAGGGAATTCTGTTTGCTATTCTATGTAAGAAATACGCCTGTGAAGGTTATTAAAGAGGCCTTGAAAACATCTGTACATACACTGCTTTCTTTTGTTATTTTTACTAAATGCAATTCCATTTCATCATTTCTCATAGAGTCTTCAGAATGTAACTTTGAAATATTTTCAAAAGATTTGTCTTTACAATGATGAAATAAGAAAAACATACAATGGTAACTGCAGGTGGTAAATTCAGGATGCAGTAACTGCAACTGCCCATCATAGTGTACAATAGTTCCATAGTGCTTCTGTAAAAAGTCCATAATACTGCTAGGAAACATTACATTGTCATCTTTAAAAAATCAAAAAGCTGTCCAACTCTCTTCTGAGTTAGGCAGATGCTTTACCATTGTACACTGGATAAGCCTTGAGGATAGGTATTCACCACTAACTCCACAAGTCTCTGTGACACTCATGCACCATCTAACTGGATATTGGGTAAAACGTCTAAACATGATTCTGAAATGTAGAGATCCTCTTTCAATAAGTGATAGATTTGCACAGTGTTTGTTTTCACATACAATATAGTAAAACAGGATATTCCTTTGTTGAATGATTTCTATCATATTGTCAAACACATTGAATATGATCATATTTGCCATGCGTGGCAAAGCTCTGGCAAAATGGATTTCTGCACGCAAATTACTAGTTTTGATAAGGGAGTAGTGATCAGCGTACTCCTGGTCCAGTGACAAGTCATAAGCCTGAGGGAATTCTGAGAGAAGATAAAGCCTTTGAAAGTAAGTGAACATTATGTTGCTAGGAAATATGGTGACTTAAATGTTGGGACAGAATCAAGATCGTGGGCTTATTTGGAAAAGTCTATGCTTTAATTGCATTACAAAGTTAAAAAATATTTATTGGCTTAGCTAATCTCGTAGTTAGGCTCTTATAGTCTTAAAAGAAAATAGATGAGTAATTTGCCTTTTTCTCACCCACTCCAGGGCACATCCCCTCCTGGCCAGTACCCAGGGTGCACTGTACCCACCGCCCTACCCTTGGTACACCACTGAATTAGGGCATCCTGACAAGTTGCAATAAAGATTAAAATAAACCCAGATGCCTTTAAGAGCAGAAAGAGTAAAACGATTGCAAATTATCCTTGTCAACTGCTAAGAAAGTTGCAAATTCAAAGATAAAATGCCTTGAACTGCCTCTCTACAAATGCAAAAAGCCTTAAAAATAAGATAGGTGAGTTAGACTATATTTCTTTATGTTATTTATTTTTAAAACATGTCTAAACTGTCATTTGCTTCAGCATTCGAGGCGGTGTACAATCAATAAAACATAAACAGCTCCCAAGGCCCCACCCAGCAGGACCCTCCCCTTACATCCCCCTCCATCACAAACCACCCCAGCTGCCACTTGCTGCTACTCCTTCCAACCACCCCATACCCATCCTGCATGCCACAGTACACTCAGCTCATGGGAAGAGGAACGTTTTCAATGCTTTCTGAAATGCTAACAAATTAGTCTCCATCCACTATACTGCCAGTAAGGCATAATCGGAGCCGCTACAGAAAATACTCGCACATGCCAGCATTGTAGGCAGACAGTGGAGAGCCCTGGTATCACCAGCATTTGAGTCCCAGCGGAATGCAAGGCCCGACCAGAATGGTATCATTGCACCAGCTCCTGCAAATATCAAGGAAAGATCATGACAACTGGCAAAATCAATAAATTTATCATTGATGGAGAAGAAACTGAAATAGCGGACTATTTTAATGTACTTGGATCAACTATCAAAAAAAAGCAACAAGCAGTCAAGAAATCCGATGATGCATTGCTCTTGGCAGAATGGCTATGAAGGACCTAGACAAGATTCTCAAGAGCAGGGATGTCTCTCTCCATACAAAGATTCGACTTGTTCAAGCCATGGCATTTTCAATAACATCATATGGATGTGAAATTTGGACAGTGAAAAAGATAGACAGGAAGAAAATTGATGCCTTTGAATTATGGTGCTGGCGACGAACACTGTGTATCTTTATCCGGCTCTTGATATACCACTTTACAGTAAAAACACCAAAGCAGTTTACAATACATCAAAACAGACTGCTGGAAAAGGAAAGGAACACCATAGTTACAACAGGAGAGGTGAGAACAGAGGAAGGAAAGAGAAGGCAAGGTAAAAAGGACAGAGGAGGCAAGGAGAGGAGAGAAGGACGGGATCCTCAGCTGGATGTAGGGGGGGCAGGGAGATCAAAAGCAGAACAGAAGAGATGAGTCTTAAGAAAAGATTTGAATCTGCTGAAAGAGAGTTCCAATCTAAGGTCTGGAGGGAGGGAGTTCAGAGTTTAGGGCTGAGAAAAAAGAAGGCTGAGTTTCTGGTGAATTCCAGGTGAGCAAGAGACGTGGGTGGGGAGGAAGGAACATACGGTTGATGTGAATGTAGCAAAGCGAGCAGTGGGGGGCATGGAGATGAACCAGGTTGGAGAGGTTGTGACGCAGTGGCAGGACTGGAAGCCATGGAAACTGATACTGACCCGCTGGTTGGTTCAGGTATTGCAGGAAAAGGCAAGGTTTTCCCTTCTCAGCACAAGCTGCAGGGAGCTAATCAGCTAACACAGTTCACCTCAGGGGAGGAGAGAAGCAGAGCTGCTGATTGGGCACGCCCTAGTAGGAGGCGGGCTCCCCAGAGCAGGGGCACCTTGTTAAGCAGAGAGAAGGAAGACAGTAGTATGATGAGGATGATGACGAGAAGGCAAAGGACGTTGGAAAAGCAACAAGGAAAGGAGAGTGACTTTGGAATAAGGCCAGAAGCTCTCTTTGATGCAGGATCCTTTGACCTAGCAAGAGAAACACTGCCCAGCCGTAATACAAGGAAAAGGGATTCAGAACCAGGAAGTAGGTACCAGGGATACTCAGTGCCTGAAAGAACCTTCTGGGAGCAACAGAGGTTAGAAGCACTGAGAGACCCAGGATTAAAGCCTAGGTTTCTGGAAGACACAGTTGACCCTTGGAGAGAAAGGCACCGTGGCAAGGCATTCTCAGACAAGCCTCATTTTAAGGTACCTGCTGTATTTAATTCATATGACAAGTTTTATGAGAAGCCAGAAAGAGTGAATGCAGACTTTAAAGCTCAGGACAGTTTCAGGCAGTGTGAGAGCCGTTGGCTACAGCCTGAAGTCTCTTTAAACAAACCCAGCTTTTCTCACCAAACACCTCAAGCTTTTAGCAAGCAGGCTGACATAAAGAATTCAGCTGAACTGTTCAGAAGAGAATTAAGCCAAGATAATTCAGGAGGTCCTACCTTTGAATCACTCTTTAAAAGCAGATCTCGTGCAGAGGAACTTGTTAACCCAACACTTGCAAACAGAGATAAGTGGGGGAGGGTTAACTCCACTGCAGGCATTGATTGTTTAAACAGAGACGGCATTACTTGCTTTCCAGAAGTAAATAATCACTTACCCAAGCAAGGAGAATATCCTCAGTCTAGCCCAGCTAGAAGGCAGGCTGAACTTCTTCTCAGTGAGTTTAAACAGTTCTTAGATAAAAGAGCTGTTGCTGAACAAAACTCAGTCCAAGCAGGAAATAGTCCTGAGACAGGAATACCATTACCTGTTCCGTTGCCCATGTTTGAAATTAATCAGCCAATGGACTGCTCAATTGGGCTGATTGACAAAGCTGACTAAAGCAAAGCTTGAATGGTCATTTTTCTACCTTATCCTGAATGGTATGCTGTTCAAATACCTGGATTAAAAGCTTATGAAAATGAGTAGTGTTTAAGTACCTAGATGAAGAGCTTATGAAGCACTGGGAAAATAAGCTGAAGTATAATCTGGTTACAACACATGAACATTATTGTTTCTCACTTGATTATTTGTGAATACAAAGTAAAAGGACACATGATGTAATGTGCACTCCAGTGTGAAGAATAATTTAAGCACAGTATTGCAAAACCTGGATTTTTCCTTTGTTCCTGTTTTGGTAATCCTCACGCCTGTTCCATTCCACCACAGAGCGGGGTAAATAAATCCTTACAAAATAAATATTCTTGTTCCCGACTATCATTTGGCCCCCACAACTACAAAAGGCCCATCCCTCCTTAACCCTCAAGGTTAGGGAGTGGGTGCAGGGTAACAAGGTATTGGGGATAACCAGAGTAGATGGCTTTATGAACAAGAGTTAAGACCTTGTATTGGATACGGTAGATGACAGGGAGACAATGGAGGTGAATAAGAAGAGGGGTGACATGATCGGTGCAGAATGCATGAGTATTGAGACGGGCTGCGGTGTTTTGTAATAGTTGGAGTCTTCATAATTGATACTGGGGAGGTCAGCCAAAGCAATGTTACAAAAATCGATCTTGCTCATAACTAGGGAAAGGAGAAGGGTAACCAAGGAGGAAGTGGGGAGGAAAGGACAGATGGCACGGATCTGGTGAAGGGAGCAGAAGGAACTGCAAATTATTGATGATAGATGGTCATGGTATGTCATAGCAGAGTCCAAAGTAACACCTAAGTAACATAAGGAAGGGACCAAAGGGATGGAGGAAGAGGAAAGAGGGTGAAAGGGCAGGGAGGAGGCTACCAAATATGAACCAGATGGCTTGAGTTTTGTCCAGGTTGAGGTGGAGAAAGTTTGAAGTTAACCAGGTACTGACAGAGGAAAGACAGGCATTGAGGAGGGTAACATTAGGGGCAACAGGGTCGGTATGATGGAGGAGGATGATGTCATCTGCGTAATAGTATGCGAAAATGCAATGCTGCTGGATGAGAAGTGTGAGGGGAGCCAGAAAGACATTGAAGAGAAGAAAGGCAAGGACGGAGCCTTCGGGGACACCACAGGAAACTGGAATGTTGGGTGAGGAGGAGACACCAGAGGAGATTGAGAAAGACCTGGTGGACATAAAAGATCAGAACCAGTGAAGCACAGAACCGCTGAGGCCGGCATTGGAGAGACAGGTGAGGAATGTGCGATGATCCACAAGGTTGGAGGCAGAGGACAGATTGAGGGAAACTGCAATGGAATACTGACTCTGGTCATGGGAGGAGTGAAGTTCGTTGAGGAGGGAGGTTAGAATGGTTTTGGTGCTATGTCCCGGATGAAAGCCAGACTGACAAGGATGAAGAATAAGTGCAAGATCTAGATGAGAGGTGAGCTGTACAAAGACTACCTTCTCCAGGCGTTTGGAGATAAAGGGGAGGTTAGAGATAGGGTGCCAACTGGCAGGGACAGAGGGATCCAGGGATGGTTTCTTGAGGATGGGCCGAAGTATGGCATGTTTCCAGGGGGTGGGAAAGATGCCAGAGAAAAGACTGGAATTAATGATGGAAAGGATGAAAGGGAGGAGTGCGAGAGAAGTCTCATTGAGCTAGTGAGAAGGAATAGGGTCAAGTTAACAGGTGGTCTTGTGGGAGTGAGAGAGCACCCTGGATAGTTCAATAGAGGAGATGGGGTGGAAGGAGGACCACTGGTGGGAGAAAGAGGGGCCTACAGGGGGAGAAGGGGGAAGAGCAGGGTTGGAGAAGGAAGGAGGCAGGAGGGAAAGGAGGAGCGAAGATTCTGGACCTTGGTACTGAAGAAACCTGTGAGGAAGGCAGGGTCAGGAAGGGCAGGGGGGAACTGTGGAAGGGGAGATATGAGGGGCCAAGAGGGAATGGAGGATGGAATAGAGCTGATGGGAGGAATTGAAGAAAGAAGCAATGAGGTTGGAGTAATATGAACACTTAGCAGCGTATACCATGGACTGCCCAAAGAACAAACTAGTCAGTACTAGGGAAGATCAAACCTAAGCTTTCTTTAGAAGCTTGTGATAAGGAAGCTTATCATAGCTCAGGTAGGAGCTATAGAAAAGATGATGTGACTCTGAACAAGCAACCTGTCAGTTCTGGTAGAAGCAAGAAAACAGAGTTTTCACATAAAAGACTACCAGTCCCAGAATGCACCAGGTTTCCAGCAGCCATGAGAGGGGCTGAAGTGAGAAAATGTGTGTGCAATCAAGAGAGCTATGAGGTAATCCCTAAGCACTCATCTCAAAGGGCAGGGCCTGATTCAAGACAGCTGCGCTGTGTTAGGGAGCAGCACACATTAGAACAGGATAAGAATAGAGATTATTCTTCAGATAACAGCTTCAGGGAGAGCTACAAGAACAGCTTCAGAAAGAGATACAGGGACAGCAACGGCTACAAGCTCAAGCACCAGTATCACCTGGAGAAACAGAAGCCAAGCCAAGCGGATAGAGAAAGAAGGAAACTCTCTGGAAGGAAGAGAAGAAAGCCCATTGGAAGGTCTGGGAGATTCCAAGGCAGTACCCATACTGGGAGGTATTCCAAATGCCAGCAGAGTCCATTGGACTGGATTCAGCCAGAGGAATGGATTGGCAGAGATAGGAATCACCAGTGGCTACCTGGAAGAGAGAAGACTGCATGTGGAAGGGACTTTCAGACCAAGGCCAGAAGGTATGTGAGAGGAGATCCAGTGTCCAGGGATCAAGATTGGAAGGCTGGACATCAGAATTGGATTACATATTGGCCAGGCTTTACAGAGAGGAATTATGATGGCAGGAGAGGCTCAGGTATGAACACTGATCCAGACCCTATCTATAATAGAGAATGGCAGCAAGGGAATAAGCATTCTCATGATAGTGCCTTAATGAAAGACTCATCTGTGCCAATGTATGATATTGACCCTATGCTGATTGATACAGCAGATGAAAGTACAATTTATATGGACTGTTCTCTATCTAAATGCTATTGCTAGTTTTCCGTGAGCAAACACATCAGCCATCACAAAGAAACCTAACTTTGTTCTTTATTTCCACTGCAAACAGCTCTTAAAGCAGGATTTGGGCTCACACAGTAGCAGCCAGCCAGCTAAAGGCTTTCAGCTGGTCCATTGATAGTAATTAGGGCTGCACCTGATTGTGTGTGTGAGCAAGGGAGAATCACTGCTGAGATCGGCGTGGAAAATAAGCAGAAGTTAACCTAACCAGCAAAGTTTATTCTTTACTTTGTGCCTTTGTATTTGGTAATTACTTGCTAAGAAAACATTAGCTAATTGCCTGACAAGCTGAAGGTTGTTTTCTGGTTTACTTTGTGACTTTTTGTTATCCATTTAAAACACTGCAAGCAAGTAACCTCATTTATAGTGCTATCAAGCATACATGTGCTGGGTGAATTAAACCCCATCAATAAAAGAAGTATTTTATTGATCTTACCACTTGGTTTCACAACTCAAATTATTGTCATCAGCTGTGTTTGGGAGTGAATGAACTACAATACCCACAATACCTTGCAAGAATCATATGAATATATGCATCGTCAAGATTGTGTAAGTTCTCACCCTAGGCAGCCGTCTGACAAGCTCAGATAACAAGACTTTGACTTTCATATTTTGGACACATCATGCAAAGAGAGGGATCATTGGAGAAAGACATCATGCTTGGCAAAGTAGAAGGTCAACTCAAAAGAGGAAGGCCAGCAATGAGATGGATCGATAAAATAACAGCAGCTATGGTGCCAGTCTGTCAACAATAAGTCGCCTGACTGAAGACCGAACACAATTTAAGACAACTATCCAGAGGGTGGACATGAGTTGACACCGAATAAATGGCACTTAACACCACAACAATAACAGGAACCTTCAAGGCTTTAAATGCCAAAAGCAAGATTTTAAAAATACACCTTTGCTTAATCGGGAGTCAGTGCAACTACCACAAAACTCCCATTACCGGGTCTTGCCTGTGAAGTCCCCATATAACACAGGCAGCTGAATCTCAGACCACCTGCAACCTGCTCAGCAGGTAGCCCAGAAGCTGCACATATAGAATGTTACAATAGTCCAGGCATGATAATACTAGTGCTTGAACTAGCAAATGCAATGCCTCTGGATCTAAATAAAGCCTGAGCTAGTGAACTACCTGCAGGTACCCAAATGCTGCTTGAACCACTTGCGACACCTGTTGATGGAGACCAAGTTCTTCATCCAAAATAATACCCAAATCTCGAATCTCATATTTCCACATCAAGCAAACCCCCTCCCCCCACCAACAGAGAGTCCAGCCTGCAAGCTGCCCTCCGTCAACCTCCCACAAAGCAACAACTCAGATTTGAAGACATTGAACACCAATTGATTAGACCAGTGGTTCTCAACCCAGTCCTCTGGGACCCCCAGGTCAATCAGGTTTTCAGAATATCCACAATGAATATGCATGAGATAGATCTGCATACACTGGATTAGACTGTAGCCAGATCGCAATGTCATCTAGACAACAGTTAGCACACTGAAGTACTACAGGCTCATCATCATCATCCATCTCAACCAGGAGCTGAATATCATCAGCATACAAAAACCCCCCACAAATCCATGCCTCCAACAAATATTTTTTAATGTATTTATTTGGCTGCATTTATATACTGCTTTTCATGGAGGTCAAAGTGGTTTACAAGGAACTTTGTTTTACAACTAACATTTACAACGAAAAACTTTGTAACTTTGTACAGAGAGAAAGAATAGTGGTTAACTTAAATTAACTATGTACAAACTGAAACTATTTACATGTGCTTGAAATATCTTGTTCTTCATGTGGATTCGGAAATGTTCAGGGGGTAGGGTTAGGGGGTGTGGGGCTGAAGTGGAGGGTGAATAGATGAGTCTTGAAGAATTTGTGGAAAGAAAGGAGATCTGTAGTATTTTTTTTTTTTTTTGTGGGTAGGCAGAGAGTTCCAGGCAGTAGGAGCTAAAGTTCAAAGGATCTGGTATGGGCTTGTTGAGTGCTCCTTGTAACATCTTGGGGGAGGGGGGGGTAGTTAGCATGCTCATTGTGGAAGTTTTTCATGGTCTGTTCGAAGGCTGTGGTGTGATGAGAGAGCGAAGGTGGGTGGATGATTGATGGTTCAAGGCTTTTTGGATCATTAGAAGGATTTTGTAGAGAATTCTGTTTTGCAGTGGAAGCCGGTGGAGGTGTTTGAGGATGGGGGTGATGTGTTCATATTTGGAAGTTCCAGTAATGGCCCTTGCTGCCATGTGGAGAACTGTTTGAAGAAGATGGAGTGTTGATTTGGGTAGTCTGTGGTATATTTATTTTATTTATTTATTTTTATTTCTTATATACCACGCTATTATAATCAGTGCGGTTTACATTCTTGTATGTTCTGTTCAAATGTAACAAGTTACATCGAGTTTTTACAGTGAACAGGGAAAGTAACATGGAGAAAGAACCGGGGGCAACTATGTACAGATTATATACAAATTATAGATACTGATATTGAGTTGCAATAGTCTGCATGGGGTATTATGAGAGCTTGAAGGGCTGAGCGTAAATCCAATGGGGTGAGGAGAGGGCGGAGATGTTGTAGGGTCCGGGTTTTGAAGTATATTGATCTTGCTGTGTTCGCTATTTGAGCCTTCAAGGTGAGGTGGCTAGGATGATCCCCAGGTACTTTATTTCTGGTTTGATTTGGATTTCCGTGTTGTTGAAGGGAATGGTTGAGGGGGGTGATGGATTCATTCCTGGTGATGAAGAGGGCTTCTGTTTTCTTGAGGTTAATAGAGAGGTGATTTGTGGATAGTCATTTTGAGACGGAGTTTGTGGTAGGATGGTTTGCTGAGGTCAACTAGAGTGTAGAGCATGATGTCATCTGTATATATGTGATGTTATCTTTTGTGCTTGGGTGATGTTGCAGAGGGGTTGGAGATAGATACTGATGAGAGCTGAGAGTGTGGAGCCCTGGGGTATGCCTTGCATCTGTATGTATGGTGCTGATGATGTTGTTCCTATTCTGATTTGTTGAGTTTTGTGGTGGAGGTAGTCTTGGAACCATCATAGTACTGTGTCTTGTATTCTGATGGACTGGAGGTGCTGTAGGAGGGTATTATGTTTGATGGTGTCGAAGACAGCAGAAATGTCGAGGAATACAAGGATGAACCCTTGGTGGATGTTTTGGATTCCCTTTATGAGGTTGCTCAGGTTATGAGGATTTCTACTCCATGCTGAGGATGGAAGCCATGCTGCTGATAGTCGAGAGGGGCATGAATGTCGAGCTAGTCTTGAAGCTGAGTTTGGACTGTTTTTTCTATTATTTTGGAGAGGAAAGGTAGGCCAGCTAAGGGTCTGTATGAGGAGGGGTCAGATGGGTCGAGGTGGGGTTTTTTTTAGGAGAGGGCAAATTGAGGAGGTTTATAGGCAGGATGGTAGGTAGCCCTGTAGTAGGGAGCATTGTGTGAGTTTTGCTAGGAATGGAGCAAGGTCAGGTTTTTATCCAGCTGACTGTGCAAGAGTCGAGGGGGGAGGTAGTGGTGTTGAGCGAAGAGATGGTGTTCTGGATATTTTCAGCTGAGATATTATCAAAGGTGGTCCATGAGTGTGTTGGTTTGGTATGATGCAAAGGAGGATCAGGTTAATCTGTAGGCTGGGGGTGGCGTGTAGAGAATAAGTCTTCTAATTGCTGAGGAGTGATGGGGATGTTGGCTGAGTTGTTGGTGGTTGATGCTGTGAGGATGAATAGTTTACAAGGGTGAATAGTTCTCTTGGTTGGTTGAGTGATCGGTGGATACATTTTGTCTGGTAGTTTTGCTTGGAGAGGTTGTTGGCATAGTTGTATTCTCTTAAAGCGCTCATGTATTGGGTTTGGTCCTGAGGTAGCTGTGATTTCCTCCATCTGCATTCATGTTTCCTTAGTTGGGATTTAAGCTTTCAGAGGTCGGGGTGTACCATGGGGTCTGTTTGTGAGCAGGGTTGTGGGACTGGGTCGAGGTTTGAGTGGAGGCTGCTTCACTGATGAGTTCGTTCCACGTGTGGATGGCAGAGTCTATGTCTTGCAGTTCAGTAGTGAGATGTACTGTAAGCGAGAAAGGAATCTTTGCCAAATTGGCTGAAACGTCTCTTGTGTGGTTTGGAGGGTGTAGTGGATCTGTGGGAGTTGTTGAGGGGTAGCTGGAAGGTTACAGCCTTGTGGTCTATCCAGGGTACTGGGATGGTTTGGACGGGGGGGGGAGGGAGGGTTGAGATAATGTGGGTGGGGGTATTGCTGATGAATATGAGGTCAAGGGTGTTTCCCTTGCAGTGGTGGAGGAGTTCACTATTTGGGAGAAGTCCAGTGTTGTCATTGCTTCCATGAAAGCTGATGCTTGCTTCATTGTAGCTTTTTGGAGGTTGAGGTCATCCAGAAGGATGAGGTCTTTATGCTTTGAGTTGTTTTCGAGTGAAGTGTGGATGAGATCGGAAAGGATAGTGGATAGTGCTAATGGGGAGTGATACGTGAGGCAGATGCTGCGTTGTTTCTTTGTAATGGTGAGAGTATCCAAGGTTAAGGTGGAGTCTGCAGCTTTCTTGTTGAAGTTGAGTTGGATTTGGTGAGGATGAGGATGCCGTCTCCTTTTTTATGGGTGCGAGGGGAGTGAAAGAGATTGTAGTTTGGGGGATGTAATTGGTTTAGGAAGATTGTGTCTGTTTCAGTGAGCCATGACTCTGTGATGCAGAGGATGTCCAGGTTGTGGGTGCAGAGGAGGGATACTAGGGTGGGGGGTTTGGTAGTGGGGGAGGTAGTAATGTTATGTACTGGTACTATGATGAGGTGTTTTGCATTGCAGGGGTAGTGGGGAGGAGTAGTTAGATATTATGCTGAAGATGGGTAATGGGTGATAGGAGATGAGGAAGGAGTGGGGGAGGTTAGGGTAGGGAAGTAGGAGAGAGTCTGCGGTAGGGGATAGACTAAGTAAGGATAGTAGGGAATAGATGAGGGTGTATAGTTGCAGCATGTTGAGTAAGATGGTTGATTGGGTTGTTGTCTTGAGGTCTGAGGCCTATTCAGTTGTAGATGTTCCGGGAAGAGGCTCTGATTGTCCTTAGCAGCAGGAGGTCGGAGCTTACCTTCCACTCTCTGCTGCTGGTATTGATGGGGGTTCTGTGCACTGAGGGTTGTCAGCTTGTGTGGAGGTTTGTTTGTCGGTTTAAGTTGTTTCGGTGTTGTAGTCTGGGTGCAACGAGTGGGTCTTTCATTGGATCTGCGAATGTCCAGGTTGGTTAGCTGTGTTCTTGGTGGGTTCTTGGCCCGTGCCTAAGGGACGCAACAAAGGGCCCTCTGGCGCACCTACAGATATTTAAAAGTCCCAGTGTGTGCAGTGGTGGGCCCTGATTGGTCTTGGCGACAGGGGGCAGGAAAATCCTGCTTTCCTGCTTCCCCATTGCAGACACCAATCGGGGAATCCTTCTGGGTGCACCTGAGCCGCCAGTGGACTCATATCAATATTAAAGAGAATTGGGGCAAAGCAGCTCCCTCTGGGATACCACAGACTCATTGCCGTACCGTGGAGGATTGAGCCCCCCAACGTACACAAAACCGTTGATCAATCAAAAAGGAGGTTAAACAATGAAGGACCATACCTTCTATTTCCACAGCTCTGCATCACCATAATGTCCCAATCAGCAAGGCCAAATGCTGTTGATAAATATAGCGTCAGTACAAGGGAAGTTCTCCTCCGATCCCTCACCTTGCCCAAGAAATCCATAATGTGCACCATCAGGGACTCAGTACCTGAGTAATTCCGGATCCCCACCTGCCCCCAATCCAACCCCCCTCTTGCTCCAAGAATGCTGTCAACTGAAGGAAAACCACCTTCTCCATAACCTTCGCCAATCCCATTAGCGAGGAGATAGGGCGCAAATTGGAACAATTTAGGTTAGTACCCTTCTTAGGAATGGGGGTAACCATAGCCTCCTTCATTTCCATCAGATAACACCCCTGGCTTAAGGAGGTATTGATCAAATCAGTCAACCACTCCAAGGAGGGCACTGGGGCCCTCTGTAGGAGCAGCCCAGGGATCGTTTCAAAATGTATCCAAGTAAGATGCCACCCCTGGAGCAGCTCCCACACCTTGGTCACAGACACCTTCAGAAAGGATTGCCACTTAACTTCCACTCTATCTCTCCCTTCCCTACACTGAACCCCTCCCCCCCTCCTACAAGCCCTCTACCTTCCCTAACAAAATAATCCACCACCTGATTAAAATCCACCTCTCTCCTAATCCCTGCCTCAAAAGGTGACGAGCAATGCGAAAAACGACTTATGTCTTGTTGCTTGCGGGACTTGTAGGACTGATCTGAAATCGTAAGTTGTGAATAATGGTCTCAACTATTGGAGCATCCTTAAGTTTATAATATATTGAGCTAGTGATCCATTTTATGTGGGTAACCATGCTAAGTGCCTGATCGAGGGTAACCCCGAGGTATTTAACTTCACTTTTCACTTCAAGTTGAGCTTCTGAACGTTGGATCGTGGATGGTGGAATAAAGCTGTGGTTACTAGTGACATATAGAATTTCAGTCTTTTTATAGTTTATTTTAAGATTGTGTAAGTTTTACCACTGTGCCATTTCTTTAACATTTCTTATATACTGCCTTTCATGATATCAAGGCGGTTTAGATTGAACAAACTGAAATTTCATTGAACAGGGCATTATAACTTGGAGATAACTATTTTACAGGGAACGTTTCACTGCAGCTGGACTTTGTCTGATGGGGAAGGGATCTGAGATGTTGATGGGGAGATATAATATTATATCATCTGCATATGCATGATATCCTACATTAAATTTCTTAAAAATATTACAGATAGGCTGTAGGTATAAATTAAACAGTAGGGTTGAGAGGGCAGATCCTTGAGGTACGTCCTGCTCTTGTTCATATTGGTTGGAGTTAAGATTGGACAACATACCTCCAACCAATATGAACAAGAGCAGGATACGATTAGTGAGATATGTTTGGAACCACTGAAATACCTTGCCATGTATTCCTATTTGGTTGAGGCGTGTGAGGATGAGATTATGACTGACATAGTCAAATGCTGAGGCAATGTCTAGAAATATAAGTATGAATGCTTTATGCAAGTTATCAATAGCTCTGATCATCTTATCCATGAGTAATATTCGGAGGGTCTCGACCCCATAATATGGTCTAAAACTTATTGATGCTCATCCAATGGGGTATTGAAATCAACATAATTTTGCAACTGGGCTTGCACTACCTCTTCAATCACTCTTGCAAGGAAGGGAAGGCTAGAAATTGGTCTATATGAAGCTGGGTTATCTTTATCCATCAATGTATTTTTCAATATTGGGTGGATTAGAGCAATGTTTTAATGATGATGGCATAACACCTTGACTCAATGATTGTTCCACCATGTTAAAGATAAAAAATGTTAGCTCAGTATGTGTTGCTAACTGGGCACGGATCCAGACTGGAAGTTGTTGTGTTGATTTTATTTATTATGTCATTCAGATCATTTAAACTGATCTGGTGGGAGGCCTGCCATCCATCAGCTGAGGTGTGTTGTGTGGTTGCTTGAAAGGTGATTTCCGATGAAGGTCTCTTCAATGTATTTCGTAGATGGGTGGCCAACATTTGTGGATTTATATTAATGTTATTTGATTCTGTACTGGGCGTCTTGGTGAATGTTTTGACTATTTCAAACAACTCCCTGGGTCGATTGAGTTGGTAAGTATCGTTGAGTGGTGTTCCTTCTGTTTGTTGTTGATAGTTTTATCATCATAAGATCTTGTGGTTCTCCATCTACACTCGATCCTCCTCAATGATCTTTTAATCATCCTAAGGTCTTGTGAGTACTAATGTTCTGAGCACCCTTGCCTGTTATTATAATGTGAGTTAGGGACGGAGGAGGCCTTTGATAATGTGGAATTCCAGTTATCCACCGAGGTTTCTAAATCAATGGAAGAGGATTTTATATGTGGAAGGATTTCTTCTAAGAAGGCTTACTTCTCGAAAGCCTTAATCATTTGGCGTAGCAGACCTTATTCTCTGATAATGTGTGTGGAACTTGGGATGGGAAGTCTATTAGATATTGGTCCAACCATGGTACAGGTGTTGTTTTTGGAGGGGCATTTAGGTGGTGCTGGCGAAGCTCGCTGGGTAAAAAGATTGTCCAGAGTATTATGTTTTTGGTGTGTAGGGTCCTGGACAGTCTGATCGTATTTCATGTCGGATATGGAGTTAAGAATGCTAATGCGTTGCCATTGTATACTAATGGTAGATTAAAGTCCCCTAGTAAAATTAAAGGCTTTTTCAAAGATACGCTACAGACAGTTTCTATAATCGTGGTTATGCTCTCTGAATTAGGTGTGGGTGGTCTGTACAGGAGACAGATGGATAGCTGCTTATTTTCAATGATTAGAATATCCATCCCTTCAATATTTTTTGTTAGAACAAGTGAGGCTTTAAGCTCCTGTTTTATAATTATAAGCACACCTCCTCCTTTCTTAGTAATTCTTGGACAGAGTATTAAGTCGTATCTAGGTATATGTAGCTGATTGGATAACAGAGTCTGTATTCGACAGTCATGTTTCTGTAATACAGACAGTATCCATATTGCTATCTCTAATAAGGTCCATTATAACAGGAATTTTGTTCCTTATAGATCGTGCATTGAAAAGACAGCAATTAATTATTTTGGAGCTGTCTGGTTTATTGTTGAGGGTGTCTGGATTATTGTTGCGGTTATATGGTATTT
Source organism: Ichthyophis bannanicus (assembly GCA_033557465.1). Classification (NCBI taxonomy): domain Eukaryota; kingdom Metazoa; phylum Chordata; class Amphibia; order Gymnophiona; family Ichthyophiidae; genus Ichthyophis; species Ichthyophis bannanicus. The sequence goes on from CM066032.1 coordinate 509,407,659, forward strand.
GAGGCTTGATGTATATGATATTGCCATAGAGGTGCCTAAAACTACTTGTGCTTTTATGAGCAAATGTAGGGTAGATGGAACGGACATGACTATGTATTATAGGGATATTTTGGTGTTGGATGTTGATTTGCTTTGAGAAATAAAGCAGAATATTACTGACAAACAGTATAAGTGTATTAGGTAGCCTTTTGTCTCCATATTGGATCTGGAAGGATTATCCAAACTAGTTTAGAATTCACTTCAGAAGTATTTATAAAGTATGTAGAGCTATCAAGATGGTCTCTGACTGTTACCTACAGTAAGTAGTAATGGGGATAGACAAAGAGAAGGGTCAACTATCTGACAGAAGTTTAGGTTGTAGATTAAAGATAGATGTTATGCACAGCAATGTATGCAAAGGTAATGTAGATATTGCATGTGGTGAGGATTAGAGTGCACTCCATACAAAATTACACATTCCATTCATAGGAAAATACCATAATCTAGAGGTTAAACGCTGCAACAGGGTCAGTCAATCATGTTTGGCTACTTATTTACAATAACAGCACTTGGTTATTCCTTTGCATAGTAGGCTATAGGTATAGTGAACATCTAAAAGCTTAGCAAGCTCTGATGAGGTCCAATGAGGTCCTCATCTAAGGGCCGTGCCAAAGGGCCCTCTGGCAAGACCCGCCATGCGCGGGTACACCCGATGGCACTTCTGATTTTAAATCTGGTGTTCTGCCCCATGCTGATGCCCAATTGGCCTTGTGGTGAGGAGCAGGGGAATGGGAAGCCCTGCTCCTTGCCCCGATGCCAATTGGGTGCTCCTCTGCAAGCGCCTGATGGCACTTCTGATTTTAAATCTGGTGTCCTGTCCCACATTGAGGCCCGATTGGCCTTACGTTGAGGAGCAGTTAAATAAATGATTGCTTCATAGGACAGCTGTTTAGGAGTCAACTGGAGGAGGAGCTATTTTAGATCTAGTATTTAGTAGAATGCAGGATTTGATATGACAGCTTACTGTGTTGTGACCATTTGGCAATAGTGATCATAACATGATCAAACTTGACTTAACTTCCCTCCATTGGGTATTACTGTTATATGGTGGAGGGCTTATGTGCTCTGAGGATATTGGGAGCTTTGCTGGTGGTAGTTTGCTACCAGCTGGGTTATTCAACCTAGGCATTGAGGAGATAGACCAAATGGCATACTGAATGGTTGAGTTCAGTATGTTGCAAGTGATATGAAAGGGGAAGCGGAAAGCTCAAAGTAAGGCTTACACTCCAACCAAGACCCTGCAGGCAGTGCAAACCTCGCAGATGACTATCAACCACTTTGTGGTTTGCACTGTTAAGACTCCTTAAGTTAATACTCCTGGGCCCCTCTAGCCAGAGCAAGTGTGAGGTCTCACTAAGTCCAGTGAATCGATTTGTCCTATCTTGGTTGTAGTTATCTGATGTTGAGAGAGCCACAGAGGTAGAGGAGATTGCTCCTGTTGAAGTCAATTGATTTGCTGCAGGATTCAGTTTGCCCAGCATTCAACTTACAGTATATCAGAAGAAGAAAATGAAAATGTTGAGCTTCTCGTTGATTCCTTGCATGGAAGTGGAAAGGAGGTTGCAAATTCTTTGCTGAATAGAGAGGCTAGAACAGCTACAAAACTTTGACAGTTGGAAGAGTCTTAGCCAGTTGACTAGCTACAGTGACTTTAGGCTTTTTTATGGGATGCCCTGGTAGGTATGGAGGCATCCCTGACAGTGATAAGCCTGACCTTTACAAAGAGATCTGTGAAGAAGTCTTAAATAAGTGTTAAAGGCAAGTAACAGATCAAAGGGGCAATTTAAAAGGCCCCTTCTATCAAACCGAGCTGTGTGAATCACCCAGGAAATTGCTATGCCTTTACCTTAGAAGCATCATTCATTGTTTAATTCAAGTCATGTGAGTACTGACAATTGATCACGGGTGCGTCTAATTTTACTGCAATGGAAATAAGGTTCTTCAAATTGATTTGAATTGTTCTGTGGACAGATGAAACCAAACTTGAGCTCTTTGGCAATGCAGACCAGCGATACTTTACAAGCAAAGAAATAAAGCTTATAAGGAAAAAAACACCCTTCCTATGGTTAAAATATGGTGGAGGTTCCTTAATTTTGTGGGGCTGTTTTGCTGCCTCAAGAACACAGTCCCTCCTCCACAGCTACTTAAACGCCACATCACCCCTACCACCTTACAGCTTTTTCCCTCCACTGACTCTCTCTTTCCTTCTGAGTTTTCTTCCTTATCCGTGGACCAGCAGGTTGACATCTGGTCCTCCACCCTTACTGCCACTCTGGATTCTATTGTGCCCCTCCGCCCTTCCTCTTCCCGTTCCCCCTCTCATCACCCCTGGTTCCACTCAGGTCTTTACCTACAACGTTCTTATCTTTGGCGTGCAATGTGGTCATGGCACAAACACCCTTCTGACATTTCTCTCTCTATTTTTTGCCATGCACAGCAACTTTACCGTTCTATGATAGCCACCGCTAAACAAACTTACTATGCGAATCTCATTACCGCCTCCTCAAATTCTTCCCGACGCCTCTATCAGGTCCTTAATTCTCTCTCTTCTCCTACCACCTCCCCCTCCTCCCTAGTACCACCTTCAGCTGCTCCCAGCCCGTCTACTCTTGCCACTTTCTTCTCAGGTAAGATTCGGTCACTCCGCTCTACATTTGCCTCCTGCCCTCCCCCCTCTCCCTTTCTCCCGCTCCCCCCACCTCTTCTCCCCCTTGCTCTTCTTCATCCTCGCACATCCACTCTCACACATGGTCTAAGTTTCAGCCCATCACTTCTGCCGACCTTGTCAAGACCTTCTCAGCTTCTCACAAAACTACTTGCCCGCTTGATCCGCTTCCTTCCTCCTGACTGCTTGATCCCTCACTCACTCTTGCTTCGTACATTCTCACTATACTAAACTCTAGTCTGAGCTCCGGCTGCTTCCCTTCCCGCTGGAAACACGCCTTGGTCCGACCTCTTCTTAAAAAAGACTCTCTCGACCCTTCTGTTGCTGTCAACTGGCATCCTGTCTCCAACCTCCCTTTTCTGTCAAAGATCCTTGAAAGACTTGTTTTTCACCAACTTACCTCTCACCTCAATTCCACCCTTTCGCTTCACCCCCGCCAATCTGTATTCAGGACCGGCCATAGCACTGAAACTATTCTCTTGGCACTTCTTAGCGAGATACACCGCTCTCACGATCATGGTGACATATCTATCGCTGTCTCCCTGGATCTTTCTGCTGCGTTTGATGTGGTAGATCACCCCACTCTTCTCACTCGTCTATCAGATTTTGGTATTCACGGCACTGTCCTTCAGTGTTTTTGGTCTTTCCTTTCATCTCACACTTTCACAGTCTGTTCAGGATCCATCACCTCTCCTTCCCTCCCTCTGCACTGTGGCGTCCCCCAGGGCTCCATCCTTACTCCCCTTCTCTTTAATGTCTCTTGCTCCCTTGGCCCTGCTCATACAACAGGCTGGCATCTCTGCCTACTTTTTTGCTGATGACATTCTTCTGGTTCACCATACTAGTCCCTCAGCCCTGGATCTCCTTGCCCTCAACACATGCCTTGACTGTCTCTGACTGGTTCACTAGTAATTACCTCCATGTTAATCCCTCTAAGTCGGCCGCTATTTGGTTTACCTTCGGTACCCCCTCCCCCACCTTGGCACCTCTTATATCCACTTCTCCGATTCCTCTGTTTCCTGTTCTTCGTTACCTTGGTATTACTCTCGATTCCTCTCTATCCTTTCACCAACACATCTCCACACTTGTGCGTAGCTCATTCTTTCACCTTCGTAGAATCCAAGCCATTCGTCCTTTTCTCTTCCTCTCCTCCCTCACTACTCTTGTCCTTTCTCTGGTGATCACCCGACTTGATTATTGCAATTCACTTTTCGCTGGTCTCCCCCAATATCAGCTTCGTCGGCTCCAACTAGTCCAGAACACAGCTGCATGTCTTCTTACTCATTCCTCCCCTCGGGACCACGTGACCCCATGTCTTCTCTCCCTTCACTGGCTCCCTATCAAAGTCTGCTTCATATATAAGCTTCTCACCATTACCCACAAGGTTCTTCATACCAGTACCCCTCAGTACCTTGCCGACATCCATCTATCTACAGCCCCCCCCCCCCCCGTCTACTTTGTTCTGCCTTCGGTAATCGTATTTCCCTTCCGTCCCCTGTCCAGGCCCACCTCGAATTGACCCATCATGCTGCTTTTTTCTTTCTGAGTCCTGCCCTCTTGAATTCTCTTCCCCATCTTCTTTGTACTGAATCATCCTTTACCCGGTTCAAGGCCCTTCTCAAGACCCACCTCTACTGCCAGGCCTATGATCTTCCCATCCCTCCCAAATTCCTCTCATCACGATGCCGCTAAACCACCCTCCTTTGTAAATATACCCTTTGTTATGATTAACACTTAGGTTTACAGCCCCCCCCACCCGTCCACCTACCAGCCCTACCTTTCCCCTTTGTCTTTATTTGTGTCATTCCTCCTGGGTTTATAATCTGTTATAACTGTCCTTATTATCCTTCTCTCTTCTTTCCTACTTGCTCTCCTATCATACCGATGGTGTTCCTTTTTCCTCCTTTACTTTCACCAGCCGCACTTTGTTATTATTGTACACCGCTTTGATGCTCCGGCAATGGGCGGTATATCAAATATTACGAATAAAGATAAAGATAAAGAAAGAACTGGAGGCCTGGAACGTATTCAAGGAATCATGAAATCAGAGCACTACCAAGGTATTTTGGAGCAAAATGTGCTATCTCATGTCAGAAAGCTAGGTCTGGGTCAAAGGTTATGGGTCCTCCAGCAGGACAATGTCCCAAAACATAAATTCAAAAGTACAAAAGAATGGTTAAAAAGGAACAAATGAACTATTTTAAACTGGCCAGCAATGAGTCCTGATCTCAGTCCAATTGAGAACCTTTGGAAAGAGCTGAAGTCTGCCATTAGTAAAAGGAATCCTGGAAACATTCATGAACTGGAACAAATTACAGTTGAAGAGTGGGAGAAACTACCAGCAGACAGATGTACGAAATGTATAGATGGTTAAAAAAATGTTTGGTGCCTGTTATCCCTGCCAAGAGTTGCACAACCAAATGTAGAATGAAGGGTTCCATTATTCCTGTCCAGATCATATTTTTTTTTTCTCAGAAATTACTACATCTAAGTTGCACAGACATCTTTTTTTTTACCTTTACCTGTATACCTTTGAACTTACTATTAAAATATTGAGATGACATACAGATGGAATATTTCCAATTATTTCTCAAGATATTGTATGCAACATACCTAAAATGCAAGGGTGCCAATTGTGTTGACCACAACTGTATGTATCAAATATGTGTGCCTATTGTCATGGCGCCAGGCAGATAGCGCCTGTAAAAGTGGAGAAAAACACACAGGGCAGTTTTAAAATCAGCAGTGCAGAGCACATGGCTAGGGATTGTCAGGGGCAACCAAGCAAAACAAGAGCACAGGCTGTAGAGAAACGCCCAGAGATATCATTACGTCATAGCTCATCAGCAAAGCAGAGACAGCTGCAGAGAGTTGAGCTAACTCAAGTCTCAAGGAATGACGCAGATAAAAAAAGGTCAGTCTTGAGCAGAGCAGAGACAGGTGCAGATTCAGGCACAGGGATACGAGCAGATTCACGTACAGGCACACGTGGAGAAGGAAGGAAACACAGAGACGCAAGCCAGGAGTCAGACTCGGTCTCTGTGGCAGAGAGAGAAGGAGACATTGAGAGGACTCAAGGGAAAGTACAGCGCTCAGAAAAGCCAGGAGCCATACCTGGAAGGTTCAGACGTGGAATCAATCTGCACCTCAGAGGGGTTTATCCAAGAGGAGTTCACGAAGGTTAGTGCTGGGAAGTTAGGCTGCACTAAGCCAAGGTCCGTGTGGGGCCAGAGGGAGACTCCAGGATATAAACCACAGGAGCAGGGAGAAGAGATAACCACAATAGCAGGAACCTGGGGAGCCAGAATACTTGTCCAAGAGATAATTCCCATGCTTTAGAAAGACGTCCTGTGAAAGGAAGAGAGGGGAAGAAAAGTTTCCACTTCCCGTTTACACACCAGCCAGGCAGAGCTCAGCCTGAAAGCCAAAGTACCTGGACTAAAGGAGCACTGAGTTTTACCCCCAGTGGTCAGGAAGTGTGTAGCCCACTAAAGAAAGATTCCATAGTGTGTGGTAAAGAACCTTTCTGCAGTGATAGGGGGGAGTGGTGCTCTGACCCAGCCGAGAGGAGAGAAACAAACACTAATCTACAATACAGCCCTGCAAGTTATAATTATCAAGAAGCACCTGAAGATATGGATTGTGACTTTGGTGATGATAATTCTGATATGTGCAAAATGGACTGTACGCTTGTTTTCTCTGATAGCATAATCTCTTTTTGTTAGGGGCCTAAGAAAGCTTGCTGGAGTGAAATCTGTGGGAGAGCACAGATTTCACAGTTCAAAGTGTGTGATTGAAAACCCTGTTTTTCCCTCTTTTTGTTCAGTTAAAGCTGACAATAAGCATTTTTGTTCCCATTTGTAGTCCCTCACTTGTGTTATACCAGCTGTATGGTTTATTTGCTTTTTGATATTTGTTGCAAGAATTCTCCCGGGACGGGAAATAAAACCTCTTTAAGCATAGCTACTCGACCACAACTACCTCCTTATTTCGATTAGCTATTGGGACCCAAAATCCCTGAGGGCAACATAAAGTCCTTGCTGTTAGAAGAGGAGCAACACTGAAGCCCCAGGCTCCCGCCTTGTGGGCCAGCAAGGTGTTTGACACTATATAGTCCAAAGCCATTTCAATGGCCACTTTTTTTCAGGAGATATTGGACATTAAGGGGTTGAAGTGCAAGAGTGCCAGTAATGTTGACCACAACTGTAACTATACAGTTGTCAACATTAAATTTAATCTGCCATTTGGATGCCCAGTCTCCCAATTTCTCAAGGTCCTCTTGCAATTTTTCACAATTCTCTTGTGCAACATAGTAACATAGTATATGGCAGCAGATAAAGACCAGCATGGTCCATCTAGTCTGCCCAGCAAGGTGGCAAGAGTAGGTGCACCCACCATTTCATGCAGGTCATCCCTCCCCATGCCTTTGTTTAGGGGTGTTCCCACCGCTCCATGATGGCCATCTCTACTTGTTGAGATACCAGAAACAGTTAAGTTTATTTCGATTTTATCCTGTTTCTAAAAAGGGATCCACTGTGTCCGTCCCATGCCATTTTGAATTCTATCACTGTATTTGCCCCCACCACTTCCATCGGGAGGGCATTCCAAGCATCCACCACCCTTTCAGTGAAAAAGTATTTCCTGACATTGCCTTTCAGTTTACCATCTTGCAGTTTCATGTTATGCCTTCTAGTATTACAGCTTCCCCATCTTTGTTCATTAATATTTTAAATATTTAAAGGTCTGTATCATATCTCTCTTGCCCTTCCTCTCCTCTAGAGTATACATATTTAGGTTTTGGAGTCTCTTTTCATATGTTTTCTGGCACAGGTTCCAAATCATTTTGGTCGCCTTCCTCTGAACAGTTTCCAGTCTTTTTATATCCTTTGTGGTATATGGTCTCCAAAAATTAATACAATATTCCAAGTGAGGCCTCACCAGCGACTTATACAATGGCATTAGTACCTCCTTCTTTCTGCTGCAAAATTCCTCTCTGTATGCAACCCAGCGTCCTTCTGGTTTTGGCCACTGCCTCGTCACACTGTTTTACAATTTTGAGATAAGAACATAAGATATGCCATACTGGGTCAGACCAAGGTCCATCAAGCCCAGTATCCTGTGTCTAACAGTGGCAATTGAGGTCACAAGCACCTAGCAGTTTCCCCAAAAGACACAGGTTGCACAGTGTTTGTATTGGGTCAAACTGTGGATATCCTGGGTCCTCTTTAATAATGGTTTATGGACCTTTCCTCCAGGAACTTGTCCAAACCTTTTTTAAACCCAGCTACACTAACAGCTTTTACTACATCCTCCGGTAACAAATTTCAGAGTTTGATTACGTGTTGAGTGAAAAAATATTTTCTCTTATTAGTCTTAAGTAGGTTACACTGTAGCTTCATTGCATGTCCCCTAGTCTTTCCATATTTTGATGGCATAAACAATCGATCTACGTTTACCCTTTCCATTCATTATTTTATAGACCTCTATCATATCTCCTCTCAGCCATCTCTTTTCCAGATTGAAGAACTCTAACCGTTTTAGCCTCCCTTCATAAGGGTATCCTTCCATCCCCTTTACCATTTTGGTGGCTCCTCTCTGTACCTTTTCTAATAATGCTATATCCTTTTTAAGATACAGTGACCAGAATTGCACACAATATTTAAGGTGCAGTCGCACCAGGGAACGATACAGAGGCATTATAATATCCTTTGTTTTATTCTCCATTCCTTTCCTTATGATACCTACCATTCTATTTGCTCTCTTAGCTGCCGTTGCACACTGGGCGGAGGGTTTCAACATGTTATTCATGGTGATGCCTAAATCTTTTTCCTGGGTGGTGGTTCCTAATGTGGAACCTTGCAGCGTGTAACCATAGTTTGGGTTGTTCTTTCCTAGGTGCATAACTTTGCACTTGTCCACATTAAATTTTATCTGCCATTTGGATGCCCAGCCTTCCAATTTATCAAGGTCCTCTTGCAATTTTCCACAATCCTCATGAGTTTTAACAACTCTGAATAGTTTTTTGTCATCTGCAAATTTGATTACCTCACTTGTTGTTCCCATTTCCAGGTCATTTATGGCTCTCTCAGAGGTTTTTTGCTACGAATGTACTTAAAAAAGACCTCAGAAACAATCATAGTAACATAGTAAATGACGGCAGATAAAGACCAGTATGGTCCATCTAGTCTACCCAGTAATATGGCAAGAGTAGGTGCACCTGCCGCTCCATGCAGGCCACCCCTCCCCATGTCTTTGTTTTAGGGGTGAACCCACCGCTCCGTGTAGGACACCCCTGTATGTTGAGAAATTAGATAGTTAAGTTTATTTTGATTTTATCCTGTTACTGTAAAGGGATCCACTGTGTTTGTCCCATGCCATTTTGAATTCTGTCACTGTATTTGCCCCCATCACTTCCATCGGGAGGGCATTCCAAGCATCCACCACCCTTTCAGTGAAAAGGTATTTCCTGACATTGCCTTTCAATTTACCCCCTTGCAGCTTCATGCTATGCCCTCTAGTTTTACAGCTTTCCCATCTTTGGAAGAGGTTTGTTTGTTCATTAATACTCTTTTAAGTATTTAAAGGACTGAATCATATCTCCCCTGTCCCTCCTCTCCTCCAGAGCGTACATATTTAGGTCTAGAAGTCTCTTCTCGTAAGGCTTCTGACGCAGGCTCCAAATCATTTTGGTCGCCTTCCTCTGAACAGTTTCCAGTCTTTTTTATATCCTTTGCAAGATATGGTCTCCAAAACTGAATACAGTATTCCAAGTGAGGCCTCACCAGTGACTTATACAGTGGCATTAGTACCTCTTCCTTTCTGCTGGTGATTCCTCTTTGTATGCAACCCAACATCCTCCTGGCTTTTGCCACTGCCTTGTCGCACTCTTTTGCCACCTTGAGATCCGCAGAAATAATCACACTAAGGTCCTTCTCCTGGTCAGTGCACAACAACCTCTCGTCCCCTATAGCGTATATTTCCCCTGGATTTCTGCTTCCCAAGTGCATGACACTGCACTTCTTTGCATTAAATCTTAACTGCAATCACTCCGAGCTCCTTCTCCTGGTCCATGCATACCAACCTATTGCCCCCTATCTCATACAATTCCCTTGGATTTCTCAAAACCAAATGCATAACACACTGCACTTCTTCACATTAAATCTTAACTGCCAGGGGAGGAGGACTTCCGGTGGCAATGAGCTGGTAGGGTGTGGGTTGACCAGCTCCGGGGGAAACCCCAATCTACAGCAATAAAACCTCTTCACACTATACTGTGCGCTCTCAGGAGGCTTCGATATTGATTGAGGAAGCTGTGCGGGAGAGGGATATCATCTTTAGGTCTTCCGGCGTAGCTGTATGGCCTCAAACTGCCCGCAAGGAGAAAGGACGGCCCCCGGAGGGCAAGATGGCAGAGGAAGCACCGTCCAGCCCTAATGAAGGCCGGACTCAGGCTATGGTGGCTGAAGTGAGTGCGGCAGTGGTGACCGCGCTAGATGACCGGTTTCGCTCACTGGCCGAACAAATCTCTCATGTCAGCCAGAGTATTGGTGATTTCACGGGGCGCATGGAACAGGTCGAGGCACGGGGCTCAGATGTGGAGGACTCCCACCATACCATGCAAGAGTGGGTGACGGCCTTGGAGAACATGGTGAAGCAGCAGTGTGACAAAATCGATGATCTCGAAAATAGGGGTCGGCGAAAGAACCTGCGATTTGTGGGCATCCCGGAGAGTGTGGCGGATCCTATGCTTGCTGGGCATCTGGAGACCTGGATTGCTCAGACCTTCTCAGACACCATTACAGGTCCGATAAAGTTGGAAAAAGAGTGCATAGGCTGGGCTGGAGGCTGGAGGGTGCCCGCCGGCCACGTGCGGTTATTACACGGTTCCTGGAGTTTCGGCAAAAGGAGGAGGTACTGAGAGCAGCTAGAGGCCGGCGAAGGCAGCCCGGCAGTGGGGACCAGATCCTGGTCTTCCAGGATTACTCCGTCCTCGTGAGCCAGCAACAGAGGGCCTTTTCTGCGGTGTGTGGACAGTTAACCAACCGGGATGTGCGGTTTGCATTGCTCTATCCAGCGAAACTGTGAGTGGAGTATCAAGGGCGCCTGAAGTATCTGGCTACTCCGGAGGAGGCCCAGAACATTTTGGAGCAGCTCGGTGGGGTTGCGGCCACATAAGGGAAGACACTTCCTGGAGGTTGGGGTGCTTCTGTGGACTATTGCAGGCAGAGAGAGGGTGGATGGTGGATGCTGGCACGGGGCGCTTTACCAATTGTTAAATCTTGTCCCTTAAGGATTGCCTGCTGTTCCATTTTTTGTGATTTTCTATGTGTGAGTTGCACAAGAGTCTTGCCTTTTATTTTTATTCTTTATTTGTTCTCCTGCCTGTTTCATGTGTACTGCTTTGTATTAACGGCAAGGTTGCGGGTGGGAGTGGGTGGGCGTGAACAACGGGAGGACAATATCTTTTATAACAGCAATGCTTAGTACACTTTGCCGTTGTTAACTTATAGTGCGGAGCTGCTATGGAGGAAGTTATACCACTGCCCAGAGTTGAGCAGTACTTGCTGCCCTCGTGCCCAGTTCGTGAGATGAATGCGGCAGGTTTAGAATTTACCCGGATGGGGTTACTAGAAACCCAGGGCTGGTTTAATGCAGCGCCTTCCTGGAACTGGGTACTTTGGCACCTCTGGCATCCTCCAGCACACAAAATATTCTTGCAGGGGATGGTTTCCTCTATGGGGTGCAAATAGCCTGCTGCTGAATCTTCTGACTTTGGTCATGTTATATCTCTAACTGTTGTAAGCTAAGAATGGGCAGTGCTGCTTTATGTTTTTCTGTGGGTCGATGATGTGGGGGTGGGGGGGCGCAAGTTTTGTATAGGTTGGTGGATGTATGTAAGGGGTAATTAGTCAGCTATTGGGGTAAGCCCGAATGCCATTGGAATGGGGAGCCGGTGAAGGCTTGGGGGTACATAGGGGGAGTGTTGCTCATGCTAAGGGGGGGAGGGTGGGTTGGGGCAACAGGAGGTGGGGGAAAGGGAGGGATGGGAGCTCGGGGATGTGGATTCGCTGCTGGTTGGTTATTGGCATTGGAGGAGGGGGGTTGTATGTGAGGTTGGGTCCCTAGGCTGGGGGGGAGCAGCCTCAATGAAGGAGACAATTTCAGGCTTAAGATGCAGCAGTGGCCCGTTGATAATGGTTAAGACCTTGAAGATAGCTTCTTGGAATGTATGCGGTTTAGATTCCCCTATGAAGAGATATAAAGTGCTGCAACAGCTGAGGTTAAAGCGGGTGGACATAGCCATGCTACAAGAAACACACCAGTCCTCTGAGGAGCATGATAAGTTGTGTAGGGGGTGGGTTGGTAAAGTCTATGCGGCTCTGGCAGTTGGCAAAAAGAGGGGAGTGGCCATTCTTATCGCTAAACAAGTGGGGTGGGTGGAGGAGAGGGTGGAGGTTGACCCTGAGGGATGCTATGTTTTTGTTTGGGGGACTTTAGCTGGAATGCGGGTGGTCCTGGGGTCGATTTACGCACCCAATGGGTATGACGCTCGGTTCTATAAACAAGTGACTCGGATGGTGTCCACCTTGGGGAACTACCGCCTGTTGTTAGGCGCTGACTTCAATTCGGTCATGGACGAAACTCTGGATAGATTGGGGGTGTCTGGGACACGTGATCAGCGGAGTGCCAGATGCATTCGAGAATTGTGTGAGGGGTACGAACTCTTGGATGTGTGGAGGGTTTTGCATCCTGGTGACAGAGAGTATACTCACATGTCCAGGGCGCATGGGACATGGTCGAGAATTGATTACTTCCTTCTCTCCGCGGATTTATTTTGGTGGGTAGACCGGGTGGACATTGGGCCGCCAGTTCTCTCAGATCACGCTATGGTGGTACTGGAGATGTGGCAGCCTGAGCGAGGGAGTGGGTGGAATTGGTGGTACCCCCTAGATCTTGAGGGCGATGCAGGTTTTGTGAAATTTATACGGGAGAAGTGGGCGGAATACTCTCAGCATAACGCCCAGCACGGGGATAATCCGGCTCTATTCTGGGAGGCAGGGAAAGCTGTGATGCAAGGGGAGATTATTAGTTACCATAGTCAGAAACGGAAGAGACTGAATAGTCGAATTATACAGTTAGAAAAAGAGTTGTCCAAGGCACGACGCTGGCATGCCCATTGCAAGAGCGGAGCGGCCAAGGCGCGGCTGAAGGAATTACAAACTGAGTTGGAGACTGTGCTTTGTTATAGGGCTAAGAAATCCCTGATGTATTATAGGTACCAGCTCTATCGGCATGGGAATCGAGCCGGTAAATTGCTGTCTTCTTTGGTGCGAGCTGATGGGGGACCCCGGCAAATTGGGGCAATTAGGCATGAGGATGGTACTTTGCATACTAGGCCGGGGGACATTGAGCAGGTGTTCTGCGATTACTATCAGCAATTATATGGCAAGGAAGGTATTGACTCGGGGGGAGGACGGGAGTTTTTGCAGGCGTGTAACATGCCGAGAGTGACGGTGGATCAGTTGGAGGTGCTGAATGAGCCCATTTCTGCTCAGGAGGTACAGAGGGCGATTAGAAGTTTAAAGAGGGGGAGGGCTCCTGGATTAGATGGCCTAAGAGGGGAGTTTTATAAAGTTTTGGAAGATAAGGTGGCGATCCCTTTATCAGAGTACTACGAGGATATGATTTGTAGAGGATTGTTTCCATATGAGGCGAATAAGGCCCTTGTCACAGTCTTACCTAAACCGGGTAGGGATCCTCTTTTGCCGAGTTCTTATCGGCCCATTTCCTTGCTGAACGTGGACCTTAAAATCTTAGCAAAGATCTTGGCGGAGAGGCTGGTGGGTTTCTTGCCGGCCTTAATACAGACGGATCAGGTAGGTTTTGTGAGAGGTAGATATGCGGCTTACAGTCTGCAGCGAGTACTGGCCTCTATGTGTGCTAGCCGAAAGGGCAACAAGCGATCTATGTTAATAAGTTTCAACGTTGAGAAAGCCTTCGATAGGGTGGACTGGGGATTCATGTACCAGGTGTTAGATGCGGTAGGGATCACAGGTTTTTTTTGTGGAAGCGGTGAGGTTGTTGTACGCAGATCCCCGCGGGGCAATTTTGGTTAATGGGAATATGTCCCCAGAATTTAAGATTCAGAAGGGCACCCGACAGGGCTGTCCCCTTTCGCCTCTTTTATTTGTATTGACGCTGGAACCCTTATTGTGTCATATTAGATCTTCCACGGCTTTTCGGAGGATTTCGGTGGGGAACACCGAATTTCGGGTTGCGGCTTTTGCTGATGACCTACTGATGCATCTCGAGAATCCGGAGGAAGGGTTACTGGCCTTGTTGCAGCTGTTTCACAGTTATGGTGCGTTCTCAGGGTTCAGGTTAAATTTGGATAAGTCCGAGGCCTTGCCACTAGATGCTGCTATTTCTCAGACGTGGTCGGGTACCTTTCCGTTAAAATGGGCAGGAGATAGGTTCAAGTATCTGGGAATTTACTTGCCTAGGGATTTGCGTGCTCTTTATCAGATTAATGTAACAATGCTATTGAAGCATCTCACTGATAGGGTGCATAAGTGGAAGGACTTGCCTCTGTCCCTGGGGGGTAGGATAGCCCTTTTCAAAATGACGCTGTTCCCCAAGTGGCTCTATACTTTACAGACATTACCGTTGTTGAAACAGAAAGACATCTTCATGGTGGAAAAACAGATTAATATCTTGTTATGGAGGGGTAGGCGGCCCAGGGTGCGTCTGGCGGTGCGACAGAGACCGTGGTCTGTGGGAGGTATGGGGTTCCCTGATATTAAACAATATAATAGGGCGTGTCTTCTTTGGCATGTTAGAGACTGGCTATGGGGGATGGGTGACTTCACTCCATTAAAGATGATCGGGGCCCTGGTTGCACCTCTGCATGTTCGCTATGTCCTGCACATGAGGCGCATGAAAGGCATAGATCGGCAGGTATGGAATGTGATGCTCTATCCCGTGGTGCAGGCCTGGAGGTATTTATGTGGGAGAATGGTGCTCTCATCGTATTGCTCTCCATATCTTCCGGTACGGGGGAATGCTGATTTTTTACCGGGTTTGACGGAAACAAGTTATGTGAGATGGGCGGAGATGGGCATTACCACTATTGAGCGGCTATTAATGGGAGAGGGGACCATTGAGCCCTTGGTTAACCTAAGTATACAGTATCACTGGACGGGCAAGGACGTGTTCCCCTACGCTCAGATCCGGAGCTATATTGGCACGTTGCCAGCGGTTTCATTGAAAGGGGACATCTGTTCTCGGCTGGAGGAACTCTTGCTGGGGGGGGAGCAGGTGATGAAAGTGTCCCAATTGCATCTGGCTCTGTTGGGGCTTGAGTCTTATGGGACTGAGGAGGCCTTAGCGGAGGCCTGGACATGAGATTTAGGTGAAGCGGTGGATGGTGAGGGAGTTGTGCAGGCTATTGCGCAGATTCCTAAGTTGATTGTCGCCGTGGACCACCGTGATATGCAATACCGGTTGATCCGTCGGCTGTATTTTGTACCAAATAGGGCCTGGCAGGCGGGGATAGCACACACGAATGGCTGCCCGTGATGTGAGCTGGTGGATGCCACACTCGGACATATGTTTTGGCACTGTCCTCAGGCAAGGATCTTCTGGGGTAAAGTTGCTGGGTACTTAGATAAATGCTTGGGTATGTCGCTGGCACTGACACCCCTGAATCTGGTGCTGGATGTTTGGCATGGGGATGGTGGAGCAGATCTGGGTAAAAAAGAATGGGATTGGATGTGCATGGTACTTGTGACCGCCCGTATCACCATACTGCATAGCTGGTTGGATCCTCGGGGTCCGATGTATGGGCAGTGGCGGACCCGTTTGCATGGTTTGTTGTGGATGGAGAGGTGTAGGGCGCGGAATCATCCAAAAAGGTGGGATGCTTTCATGGTGGGATGGGGCCCCCACCTCCGTAGCCTCCCGGCTCGAGTTAGGAGTAGGATAATAGGTGGAGGGGGGGGGGGCTAAGGTGTTGATGATGTGCAGCAGCAGCGAGTCAGGATGATGGTTATACTTGGGGGGTGGGTGGGGACCCTTGGATGCTAAGGATCACACTGGTCTGAGGGAGCGGGCGCTGGGCGGGGAGAAGAACCATCCCCTAGCCTGGGGTCCAGGGATCCTACCAAGGAAGGTTAGGTTGGGGGGGACGGGTTGGTTAGTGGGAGGGAGGTTTGGGGTGGGGGGGAGAAGGAGGGTAGGGTCCGGGGACTCTGTGGGTCCAACAATGGCCAGCTTGGGTCTAGTTGAGCGAATATGTTGTATAGTTTATCGTGTTGTTCTCATACTGTGTAAGGTCATGGGTGTTGGTGGAATAGTGGAGGGAGGGGGGTGGAGGGGGAGGGGGAGAGGGGGAAACTAGAGTTCTGTAGTATTCATGTTGGGTCACATGATCTGTATTCCCAGTTTGGTTTGTCACAGGAATGCTGATACAGCATATATCACGTGTCTTTGTTTTTGAATGAAAATGAATAAAAAAATGATTTTCACTAAATCTTAACTGCCAAACAGACCATTCTTCCAGCTTTTGCAGATCTTTCCTCATGTTATCCACTCCCTAAGGTAGATCACATCCGTCACATGCTCTTGGATCTAGATCTTTGGTCACCCAGTCAAAGAACTCAATCAGATTTTATGGCATGATCATCCTTTGCTAAAATCATATTGTTTCAGATCATGCAACCTACTGGTTTTGAGAAAGTCCACTATTCTCTCTTTCAGGAGTGCATCCATTACTTTTCTCGCTACCGAGGTAAGGCTTACTGACCTGTAGTTTGCCACTTCTTCCCTATTACCACTTTTGTGAAGAGGTATCACATCGGCCCTTTTTCAGTCCTGCAGAACTTCTTCTGTCGCCAAGGATCTATTAAAAACATCCTTTAAAGGCCCTGCAAGGACCTCTCTGAGCTCTATCAGTATCCTGGGATGTATCCCATCTGGTCCCATGGCTTTGTCCACGTTCAGTTTTGCAAGCTGTTCAAACATATCATCTTCTGTGAATGGTGTAGTATCTACTCCATTTCCATATTTGACAATTACAGGTGGTCCTTCTCCAGGATTTTCTTTAGTAAAAATAGAACAGAGTATTTGTTTAGCATTTTCGCTTTTTCAACGTCACTTTCCACAAATCCGTTCTCAGCAGTTTTGAGTCTTGCAATTTCATCTCTGATCTTCCTCTTCTCCTGAATATACCTGAAAAAAGTTTTATCACCATACTTTAGATCTTTAGCCATCTTTTCTTCTACCTTTGATTTTGCTATCCTTATTTCTCTTTTTCTCTTTTTTAGCTTTATCCTGTATCCTTTTTGGTGTTCCTCTGTTTGCAAACTTCTGAATTTTGTGAAAGCTGTGTTTTTTGCTTTTATTTGTGCAGCCACTCCTTTAGAAAACCAAATAAGTTTCCTTTTCTTCTTGTTTTTATTTACTTTCCTTACATATGTATCTGTTGCCCCTTTTATTTCCTCCTTTATTTTAGCCCACTGAAATTCCACTTCCCTTACCTCCTACCACTCTGCCAACTCCTCCTTCAGGCACTTGGCTGTCTTCCTGAAGTCAGCATTTTTGAAGTCTAGGACTTTGAGCTTGCCGTGAAAGGACTCTGCCTTTGCTTTTGTCTCAAACCACACTGTGTGATGATCACTGCTGTTCACATGGACATTCACCCGGACATTCGACACACTTTCTCTGTTGGTCAGTACTGTGGGGGCCCCTAGCCCAGGCCACGGCCTATAGGTATAGGGGGGCCACTGTTTAGTCTTTGAATAAAGAATTATTTGTCTTCGTCCAGAGCTTGGGGCTGCTGGGACTTGTAGTTGTGCTACCACTTAAAAACAGTAGTATTGAGAACCAAGGGTTTTTTTTCAAAAGACACACAGGAATTTATTTCTCTCTTTTCACAAGCATATAGCTCAAACAAAACAACAGGATTCTTCTCCAAAAACAAATGATCTTCAGGAAAATCACACAAGCCCAACAGTGAAATTGCTTTAGCTGGCCTTCACAACATACGTAGCTGTTTCTCAAACATACAGTAACATACACAGTTTCTTTTCTTCAAATCAAAGTAAATGTCTTTTCTTCTTTCAACGGGGTACTTAGCAATTCAGGCTAGAATCATTCTCCCTGTCTTACTCCCTGCTTTTGGTGGTATTCAGGTTACAGACTTTCTTTAACCAGCAGCTTCTATTCTGCCTTTTTGCACCATGAACAGTCCATTAATAAATCCTCTGAGTCAGAATCAGGTTCAACAGATTCTACCTGCATTTCCTCCGGCTTTTCAACCAGTATGTCTGGCTCTAAGCCTTCATGCAATTCTTGAAACACTCTAAGAGCTCCTGAATTCTCCTCCACTCGGGCTTCTTACTAGGAAAAGGGTTTTCACCTGGAGTGAGAAGGTTCTTCTCCTGACTCAAACGCCAGAGTGCCTCTAACTGGCTTAGGTCACTCTTAGATATATTTTTATCCATCCACCTTCTAGGAACTTGAATCTTTTTAGCTGGTCCACATACTGGAGGAACTGCACCTTGCCTCTTGTCTGCAATTCTTTCAGCTACAGCTCTACTGGCTTCAGAACCAATTGCAGTTTCCCTGCAAGCCTGGCTCTCTTTCTGGGTGCTGCTTTCACCTCTGAAATCCCCCTGGAAATCTCCACCATTCTCCTCTTTGGTGAGTTCTCTGGGTCTTTCCCTGGTGCTTCTCCCTCCACAGAAGTCTGCAATGCTCTCTCTAGTCAGCTCTCTTGTGTGCTGCTCTCTCCCTGAGTACTGCTCTCTCGTAGAATCCTCTCTCCAGCCGGTGCTGGTCCTGGTGCTGGCTCTAGTGCTCCTCTCACGTGTTTCTCTGGGTTTATAAGGCTGCCTTTTTCCTAACTTGCACTGTCCCTTACCCAGGTGTTTCTCATTATCCTCCAAGCCTGCCCTTAGATCAGCAGAGCTTGGGTGTGGCTTAGCTTCAGCAAGTGCGTGTTTTTTCCTTTGCCTGCACCCTGAAAGCCACAGATACATTGCCTGTCTCCTTCATTAAAGGTAGATTTACAATTTTCCTCTGTTTGCATGGGCTCAGCCATGCTCTCCTCATCACAGTACTAAATGCAGCACTGAACTTTCCCTGGTCGGTTCCATCACCATTTGTCTAAGCAATGCATCTTGGAAGGCATCCACAATTTCTTTTACTTCTTTCCAGATTTGCAGAAGGAATACTCAAATCCACATCAGGTAGATTAAAGTTACCCAGTATGATCTCTTCCCCCTTCATGGCCACCTTTGCAATATCAATAATCAAGTCTCTGTCCATTTCTTCCGTTTGTGTTGGAGGCCTGTAGACTACACCAGTATGGATGACAGTGCCATCTCCTCTTTCCAACACAATCCACAGTGCTTCTTCTTTTCCCCATGTCTCCTGCATTTCAGGCGCTTTAGTATTGCTTTTGACATATAGAGCTACTCCTCCTCCTTTTCTGCCTACTCTTTCTCTCCTAAATAAATTATAGCCAGCTATGGCTCTATCCCATTCATTTGACATGTTAAACCATGTTTCTATAATGGCCACAATGTCCAAGTCCATTTTCACCATTAGGGCTTCCAGGTCAGGAACTTTGTTGACTAGGCTTTCAACATTTGTACTCATTGCTTTCCAGCATTTGTTGACTGTATTATGCATTGATTTGGAAACGCCTCTTCCTACTTGCCATTGATGTGTGGCTTAAAAGTGTGACTGTTTCCAATGTTATTATGCTTTTGCTGGGAGTGACGTCCTGAACTTGTCCATTTCCATCCATCACCCCCTTTCCCTAATTTAAATGCTTGTCCACATACTACCTGAAGTTTTCACTTAGGATCCTTTTCCCTGCAACAGAGAGATGTAGTCCATCAGCACAGTTTAGTCTCTTGTTGATCCATCTGTTTCCCCAGATGGCTATATATCTAAGTCCTTCTTGTTTGCATCAGATTTGGAGCCATGTATTAAAGTTGTTTATGTGATGCAGCCTTTCTGCCCCCTTACCACGAACAGGTAAAACTTCTGAGAATGCTACAGTGTTAACAAAGGGCTTGAGTTTCTCTCCCAGAGTCTGGAAATCTCTTTGAACTGCAGAGGCACCGTTTCTAGCAAGATCATTTCTACCCAAGTGGATGACAACATCAGTTTTGGCGTGCTCACTTTCTGCACTAACTATACCAACACTTTGTTTGTATTCCTGCTGGCTGAAGAGCTTGGGAGGCATTTGACCATCTTCTATCCTTTGAAGTGTGAAGAGGAGGTGTGTTTAATGGCAGCTAATTCTTCCCTTAGTAGAATCAATTCTTTAGGCACAGCAGATAACTTGAGGCATATAAGGCATGCTCTTAGGGTCTAAATGATACACCACAGTTATTGCAATGAATACACTATATGCCAATTGTTGTTAAGTGCGTCGAGTTGGTGCCGACTCACGGCGACCCTCTGGATAGTTCTCATAAATTGAGTTCGGTCTTCAGTCAGGAATGTCATTGTTGACAAACTGGCACCCATAGCTGCTGTTACTGTATCGATCCATTTCATTTCTGGCCTTCCTCTTTTGTGTTGACCTTCTTTCTTGCCAAGCATGATGTCTTTTTCTAATGATCTCTCTCTTCGCATGATGTGTCCAAAGTATGAAAGTCGAAGTCATGTCATCTGAGCTTCTAAAGAAAGCTTGGGTTTGATCCCCTCTAGTACTGACTGGTTTGTTCTTCGGGTAGTCCATGGTATACGCAGTATTCACCGCCAGCACCATAATTCAAAGGCATCAATTTTCTTCCTGTCTATCTTTTTCACTGTCCAACTTTCACATCCATATGATGATATTGAAAATACCATGGCTTGAATGAGTCAAATCTTTGTATGGAGAGAGACATCTCTGCTATTGAGAATCTTGTCTAGGTCCTTCATAGCCATTCCGCCGAGAGCAATGTGTCATCTGATATTTTGACCGCTTGTTGTTTCTTTATTGATAGTTGATCCAAGAAGGTTAAAGTTGTCCACTATTTCAATTTCTTCTCCATCAATGATGAACTTATTGATTTTGCCAGTTGTCATGACATTTGTCTTATTTACATTAAGGTGCAGGCCCATTTAAAGACTGTGTTCCTTGATCGTGAGAAGCAAATGTTTCAGATCATCTTCACTTTCAGCCAGAAATGTGGTATCATATGTTGATGAGTCTTCCACCAATCTTCACACCTCTGTTGTCTTCATATAATCCTGCTTCTCTGATGATTTGTTCTGCATATAAATTAAACAGGTAGGGGGAAAGTATGCAGCCTTGTCGTACACCTTTGCTGATTTTAAACCATTCTGTTTCTCCTTGTTCTGTTCAAACTGTTTCTTCTTGATCAATGTACAGATTGTGCAAGAAAACAATCAGGTGTTCTGGTATATCCATGCTTCTTAATGTGACCCAGAGTGTCTCATGGTTTACACAGTCAAAAACCTTGCTATAGTCAATAAAGCACAAATAGATATCCTTTTGGTATTCTTTAGTCTTTTCAAGGATCCATCTCACTTCCACAATATATCTCTCATTCCTCGCCCTTTCCTGAACCCTGCTTGCACTTCAGGTAGTTCTTGTTACAGGTATGGTTGTAGTCTCTGTTAAATAACCTTCAGTAGATATTTCTGGCCTGTGGGATCAGAGCAATTGTGTGATAATTTCCAGAGTCAGTTGGATCACCTTTCATTAATATTAATATAAACAGAGATCTTTTCCAGTCAGATGGCCATGATGTTGTCTTCCAAATTTCCTGGCAGAGCCTTCTAAGTATGGTAACAGCTGCATCAGATTGCTGTAATACTTCTATGGGAATGCCATCAATGCCTGGTGCTTTGTTCTTTGATAAGGCTTTCAATGCTGCTTCAACTTCTTCTTTCATCACCAATGGTTCCCGATTGAAACGGCCGTTGGTCCACTTGATCTTTATCATATAAAAACCCTGTATATTCTTTGCACCTTTTCTTGATCTTCTCAGTATCATTCAACATAGAACCTTGAGCATCTTGTAACATTCCAGTTCGAGGTTGGACCTTTTTCTTTAACTCTCGTAGCTTTAGGAAAGCCGATCTTGTTCTTCCTCTAATAGTTTCTGCTTCTATTTCCTTGCATGCGTCATTGTAGTACTTTTCCTTGTCTTGTCATGCTGTACGTTGGAAATCTCTGCTGATTAAGACTGTTATAAAGTGGTCCTAGAAGAAGAAGAAAAGGTGGGTGTAACACCTAATTAAAGGACATATGTCAATGTATATGTTGACTATACAGGCAATGCAACCCTGGGGTGGATGGGTAGGAATTTAAGTAAGTGTTCCTGGCCAGTAGACCTTATATGAACTGAGGGCACACTCAGACATCTGATTTAAAGGCAATGCAAGGAATGTAGGCAATCTAAATATTCCTAAAGTTATAGCCAAAAGTTAAAATTTATATTAAAAAAAACCAGGCAATTGTAAAGTAGCTTTGTGTAGAGATTCTTGGAGCTGTGATGACCAGAACTGGATCAAGTAGCTTGCTCAGGCTGCAAAGCTGATTGAATTAACCACACCCCGTGAAGCAGGCTTGTTACAGAACAATGGAAACTGAAAAGTTCAAACTGAAATCTTACTTCTATGTATCAGCCCACTATGCAAAGGACCATGTAACCTTAAAATGTATATCTTTGCTGCAAAATTTAGTAGGAGACTTAAGTAGACGACCAGTCTCCGCAAATCTAAAAGCAAATGTGTACTTCAATTCCAAGTTGATATATATCAAAAGCATCCCTGGCAGTAGACCTTACATGAACTAAGGGCAAACTCAGGTATCTGATTTAAAGGCTATGCAAGGATTAAACAACTTTGAATAATTTTGTGTTATCCTCAGATTTGATCACCTCACTCATTCCTATTTCCAGGTCATTTGTGAATATGTTAAAAAGTAGCAGGCCCAGTACAGACCCCTGAGCTACTCCACTATTCATCTTTCTCTATTGAGAAAATTGGCCATTTAGCCCTACTTTCTGTTTTCTATCTTTTAACTAGTTATTCAATGCTGACCTGTAGGGGCGATTTTCAGTTCACACTTCTTCAGATAGCAACTTGCTTTCCATGTGGCCTAAGTTATCTGTATAAGTTCCAGCTGAAAATCATCACTTATCCAAATAGCAGCCATAATGCCTTTGCTCCGCCGATGGACCACCTCTACATTAACGGGATAGTATCAAAGCAGTCTCTGGAGATATTCTGTGGTCCCATCCAGATAGTACTTCTGAATATCTCACTTGACACCCTTATCTGGATAACCCCCTGAGGGCTTTTCAGATAAGGAAGTTTGAATATTGACCCCATTTTTTTTTTTAGTTTAAGGTTATGCAGAAGGTTGAAAACAATTTTGGATCAAGACGATTTTAAGACTATTTGTCAAGCACTAGTTTTAATTAAATTAGACTATTGTAATTCATTCTGTCTTTGGCTTATCAGTGAACATGATTAAAGCATTACAAATAGTGCAAAGTGCAACAGCAAGGATATTGTCTGGGGGTCAGGAGGTCTGCATGTATAAAACCAAACGTGTGTTTGTTGCATTGGCTTCTGGTGCTTTGTTGTTGTTATGTGCCGTCGAGTCGGAGTCGACTCATGGCGACCCTCTGAATAGCTATCCTAAATTGTGTTCGGTCTTCAGTCAGGCGGCTCATTGTTGACAGACTGGTACCCTTAGCTGCTGTTATTGTATCGATCCATCTCATTGCTGGCCTTCCTCTTTTGCGTTGACCTTCTATCTTGCCAAGCATGATGTCTTTCTCTAATGATCTCTCTCTTCGCATGATGTGTCCAAAGTATGAAAGTCAAAGTCTTGTCATTTGAGCCTCTAAAGAAAGCTTAGGATTGATCTCCTCTAGTACCGACTGGTTTGTTCTTCGGGCAGTCCATGGTATACACAGTATTCGCCGCCAGCACCATAATTCAAAAGCATCAATTTTTCACTGTCCAGCTTTCACATCCATATGATGTTATTGAAAATACCATGGCTTGAACAAGTCGAATCTTTGTATGGAGAGAGACATCTCTGCTCTTGAGAATCTTATCTAGGTCTTTCATAGCCATTCTGCCAAGAGCAATGCGTCGTTTGATTTCTTGACTACTTGTTGCTTCTTTATTGATAGTTGATCCAAGTAGGTTAAAGTTGTTCACAATTTCAATTTCTTCTCCTTCAACGATGAACCTGTTGATTATGCCAGTTGTCATGATCTTTGTCTTCTTTACATTAAGGTGCAGGCCCATTTTGAGACTATGTTCTTTGATTGTGAGAAGCAAATGTTTCAGATCATCTTCACTTTCAGCCAGTAATGTAGTGTCACGCTCCCCTGCTACTGGCCGAAGGCTTTATAGTAGGGGTGACCGCTGTTTTGCTTCTGAGTGTCCTTTATACTATCTAGCAGCAAGGGTTGCTGGGATATGTAGTTTTTGGTTTCACTCTCACAAAAATGTGTTGTGGCACAAGGGTCTTTTGGAACAGATAAATTTATTATTATTGTTGGGTTTTTCCCCTCACATAGGTTCTCAGGCAAATAAGCAAAGCAATATAATTCTTTTCCAGAATAAACAGAAAAATAGGAGCAAATGAAAAGCATCAAATAAAAGTGGAAAAACTGTTTCTTCACAGCAGCACAAAACTTCCAAACAACTTTGTAATTCTTCTTACCAAAGCTTGTTTAACATAAGTTCATGTCCACTCTATTACACATAGAACAGTCCATCTCAAAAGAACCAGAGGACTCAGGAACATCTGCTGCGTCAATGATCATGTCCTCGCTTTCATTCTCACAGCTCTGCCTAGGAGAACTTCTAGGCTGGCATTCTGGAATAGCCTTCTGCAGCTGCTCTAGAAGATTCCCTCCTCTACTAGCCGTGACGTCCTCTAGCTCAGGAGTTTGGTTAGTACGTAAGCTTCTCTTTATGATTTCTACATCTGCATTAAACCATTTATTCCAAGTGTTTCTGCTAGGTGGTTTTACAGCCGTGCTATCGTGGCACTTGTTAGCACTGGCTTTTAGTTGTTTTACAATGTCTTCAACAAGACTCTGATTAGGCAGAAAATCCAACGTACCTTGTCTGCTATCACTGCCCGGTCTGTGCTTGGAGCTCTCTTCCCTTCCACAGGTAAAATGCTTGTCCCTGTCTTCAGGTAGCTCCCACGACGGCGTTGACTTAGCTTTAAGGTAACTGGGATTGGATCCACCAGAATCCCTCTTGCCTGGAGCTGGGTTCCAAGACTTCCTTAGTTGCTGCCTTCCTTGTTGAAGTGGTTTAGACACTTGTAAAGGCTTTTCCCTGCCTTCTTGTCTGTCCAGTTTCCTTCTCTGCTGACAATCCTGTCAGCTGTTCTGGTACTGCGTGCTGTTCTGAAAGACTAGCCCTGAAGCTGGTTTAAAACGGCTTCCTTGTTCAGGCACGCCCTTCTGACTATCCAGGTGCACCTCGTTAGGGCTGCTTCCAGCTCTTACGTCATGAATCTGACTGAGCTGCATTCTCTCTGAAAGCTTCCTGCTGTCATGGAAACCTGGCTTGCTCTGGCTTTTAAAGGTGCAGTGCTCGCTATTTTGCCATTCCATCTGCTCAGGCATGCTTTCGGTACCACAGTAGTATCATCAGCATAGCGAAGGTTGTTGATGAGTCTTCCACCAATCTTCACACCTCTGTTGTCTTCATACAATCCTGCTTCTCTGATGATTTGTTCTGCATATAAATTAAACAGGTAGGGGGAAAGTATGCAGCCTTGTCTTACACCTTTGCTTATTTTAAACCATTCTGTTTCTCCTTGTTCCGTTCGAACTGTTGCTTCTTGATCAATGTACAAATTGCGCAAGAGAACGATCAGGTGTTCTGGTATACCCATGCTTCTTAATGTGGCCCAGAGTTTCTCATAGTTTACA
This sequence comes from Ichthyophis bannanicus, assembly GCA_033557465.1. Taxonomy (NCBI): domain Eukaryota; kingdom Metazoa; phylum Chordata; class Amphibia; order Gymnophiona; family Ichthyophiidae; genus Ichthyophis; species Ichthyophis bannanicus. The sequence goes on from CM066032.1 coordinate 509,433,315, forward strand.
CAGTCAAAAGCCTTGCTATAGTCGATAAAGCACAAATAGATATCCTTTTGGTATTCTTTAGTCTTTTCAAGGATCCATCTCACATCCGCAATGATGTCTCTCATTCCTCGCCCTTTCCTGAACCCTGCTTGCACTTCAGGTAGTTCTTGTTCCAGGTATGGTTGTAGTCTCTTTTGAATAATCTTCAGTAGAATCTTGCTGGCATGTGGGATCAGAGCGATTGTTCGATAATTTCCACAGTCAGTTGGATCACCTTTCTTTAGTATTGGTATAAACACAGATCTTTTCCAGTCAGTTGACCATGATGTTGTCTTCCATATTTCTTGGCAGAGCCTTGAAGTATGGTAACAGCTGCATCAGATTGCTGCAATACTTCTATAGGAATGCCATCAATGCCTGATGCTTTGTTCTTTGATAAGGCTTTCAATGCTGCTTCAACTTCTTCTTTCATCACCAATGGTTTCCGATCATAAGGTACAGGTTGAAACGGCTGTTGGTCCACTTGATCTTTATCATATAAAAACTCTGTATATTCCTTCCACCTTTTCTTGATCTTCTCAGCATCATTCAACATAGAACCTTGAGCATCTTGTAACATTCCAATTCGAGGCTGGAACTTTTTCTTTAACTCTCGTAGCGTTAGGAAAGCCAATCTTGTTCTTCCTCTAATAGTTTCTACTTCCATTTCCTTGCATGTGTCGTTGTAGTACTTTTCCTTGTCCTGTCTAGCTGCACGTTGGAAATCTCTGAGTTCTGCGACTGTCTTTCTTTCTCCTCTGGCTTTAGCTTCTCTACGTTTCTGGGCAATTTTCAGAGTTTCTTCCGTCATCCATTTTGGCCGTTTTTGCTTTTTCACCTTTTGTAGAGACTTCTCGCTTTCTTCCAACACAACCTTCTTGATGTCATTCCATAACTCTTCCGGAGCTCTGTCATTTGTATCTAAAGCAGCAAATCGATTTTGCAGGCAGTCTTTAAATTCCAGTGGTATATTCTCAAGGTCATATTTTGCTGCATTCATGAGTGGTTTGCTCTTTTTCAACTTTAGCTTGAGTTTGCATACTAGTAGTTGATGATCTGTACCACAGTCAGCTCCAGGTTTTGTCTTGGTTGATGTTATAGAGCTTTTCCATCGTTGACTTCCGCAGATGTAGTCAATTTGATTTTTATACAATCCATTGGGTGAAGTCCATGTGTACAGTCGCCGCTTGTGTTGCTGGAAGAAGGTGTTTAAGATGAATAGATCATTGGTTTTGCAGAATTCTATCAGTCTTTCTCCAGCTTCATTTCTGTTGCCAAGTCCATATTTTCCAACTACTTTGCCTTCTTCTTTGTTGCCAACCTTTGCATTCCAGTCACCCATGACTATCAGGATATCCTGTTTGCATGTTCTGTCAATTTCAGCTTGTACTTGTTCATAGAACTCTTCAATTTCATTCTCTTCTGCAGCTGTTGTTGGGGCATATACTTGAATTATAGTTGTGTTGATAGGCAATCCTCGTAGACGAATAGAGATTAAGCGTTCGCTGACTGCATTGTATTTCATTACGGTTCTTGCAAATTTCTTCTTTATTATAAATGCAACACCATTTCTTCTTTGTCTTTCATTTCCAGCATAGTAGACCATGTGATCATCTGACGCAAAGTGCCCGATGCCAGTCCATTTCAGTTCGCTGACACCCAACAGATCAAGTTGTACACGTTCCATTTCATTCTTGACCACCTCCAACTTCCCTTGGTTCATACTTCATACGTTCCATGTTCCAATGTGTAAGACATCTTTACAGCTTCTGACTCTCATTTCATGCGCAGCTACATCAGCAGTCAGACTTCCCGAGGGCTTTGATCCAACCACATCATAAATGCTGGCTTTACTCTGAAAAGTCTTCAGCTCTTCCCCAGTAGCTAGTTGAGTGCCTTCTGACCCGGGGGTCTCATCTTCCAGCACCATAGCACAATTTGTTTTGTTGTAACTATCCATTGGGTTTTCATGGCAAGATACAGAAGTAGAATGCCGGGCCCTTCTTCCGCGCAATTTAAGTTTGGTGTTGTTGCCGTTGTCACAAAAATGTGATCCTCCGCCGTCAACACTATCCCATTCTGCTGCTGCCCAGATGGGTGGTTTGTCTTGGTCTGGCACCTCAGCTGAGACCTGTCCATCTTGGGAGACCCTGCCAGAAGTTAAACTACCGATAGTTTAGCTCTCAGCATCACTGATGCACGCAAGCCCTCACAGCACGATAAGCTGCAAACCAAGTGGTGCTTTAGAAATCATTTCAAAAAACTATTTTTGGTTCAGGCATTCTGTCAAAAAGTGGTGTAATAGTCTTGATAAGCCTTTTTGTTTGTAATATGATGATGTCTTAAATGTTTTTGTTTGCTTTTATGGGTAGAACTATATCCACATGTTTGAAATGTTTTGTATAAATGATGTTTTATTGTAAAGGTTATATTGTTCACTGCTTAGAATCATAGGTGGGCTGGCTATAAAATCTTTTAAATACATTAGAAGGATTTCTTCAGCTTCAACTCTGGTTTGCAGTACACCCACCTTGTACTTAGCTCTCTGGTAACAATCTAGATCAACGTGCATTTTTTTTTTTTTTTTATAACTTTATTTTTATTGAAAGAAGAAACAAGTTTTTCCCCCTCCCCGCCAAATGGGGAGCGGGTACTAATTAACAGCACATTCAAATAGTAATCATACAACTATAAAGAGATCACAAGGTACATATCCAACAATCATATAACCCTATGAAACATTCTAATAAGCATATAATCATAACCAAAGTAAGTACCCCCTCCCAACTTCATTCCATCTCCTCCCCTCCCCTCCCCCCCACCTTCCCCTACCCCCTCAGACCTAACCCCCCCATGCCCCCCCCTGTTCCTCTTATCCCCCCTTCCACCCCCACCCCCGCCCCCCCAATGCTCGTCCCTTACCCCTCCTTCCGTAAATATTCCAATAAGGGCTTCCACTGTGTATCAAAGCTGGCCTCCTTAGCTCTACGCAGCATCGTTAATCGTTCCATCATGACGACCCTGCGCAGCTGGGTCACCCACGCCTCCAAGCTAGGAGGATGGGGCTGTTTCCATCGCCAAGCTATTTCACACCGAGCCGCTATTAAGCAGGCCCGAATCGGTCTAGACCAACAACGTGGTAAATCCTCCGGCCATATCCCCAGCAGAAAGAGAGGTGGAGAAAGAGGGAAAACTGCGCCCAATGGAAATATCTCGCAGATTTTATCTTGGATCCCCACCCAATAGCCCTGTATGATTTCACATGCCCACCACATATGCAGATAAGTCCCCTGTGCCCCACAGCCCCTCCAACACCGATCTGACGCTCCCAACCCCATCTTACTATAACGAACAGGAGTATAATACCAGCGCATCAGGATCTTATACGAATTCTCCTTTATTATCGTACAGACCGAGGAGCGCTTGATCTCCCTAAAAATCCGGCTCCACTCCTCCTCCCCCAGATTACCCCCAGGTCTTGCTCCCACTCCGTCATGTACCGAAATTTCTCTCCTTCCGCCCTGGATAGGCTCAAAGTAGCATAGAGCACCCGAATTAGACCCCGGGATTGACCATGTCCCCACCAGATCCCCTCAATCCCATTAAGACCATCTTTAATCACGGCCGGATTAGGTTTAGTTTGCAAAAAATGCACTAGTTGTAAATAGGCAAAGAAATCACGGGTTCCCAATTGGTACTCCCCTTTCAGCTGAGAGAAGGATTTAACCTCCCCGGAGTCAAGCAGATGTATAAATCTATCCAATCCCTTCGCCGCCCATTGACGGAAAACCCCTTCCCTCCCGGGCCCAAAAGCCTGAGTGCAGCCAATGGGGGCCAGCATGGAGACCGAGTCTCGGGGCCTGGTATTAATCCTTCGCCACCCAGCCTGCCACACCTCCCACAGATGTCGAAGATACGGATTCGCCGTCCAATTCCGGTGCACCCCCCCCTGCGACAGCCATGGAAGAAACTGCAAATTATGCTCCCCAGCCCAGAACTGTTCAATACTCCCAAATCGCTTAGTTCCCTCAGGCTCTCTCCAGTCCATTATTTGTCGCAATTGCGCCGCCATATAATAGATCCCTATCTCCGGCATACCCAAGCCCCCTGTAGTAGCGGTACCATATAACACCCTCCTTGCCACCCTGGGCGGTCGATGTCGCCACACAAAGAGAAACATCTTCCGCTGTAAGGTTTGCAACACCAATCGCGGCACCCTCAGTGGTAAAACCTGGAAGAAATATAGTAGGCGCGGCAACACCACCATCTTTAAGGCTGCTATACGCCCTAACCAAGACAGATCGTCTTTATGCCAGCGCAGAAGATCTTTGTCGATTTGAGCAATCAGAGGTGGATAGTTTGCACCATACAGGCCCTGAAAATCCCTATGCAGCTGAACCCCAAGATACTTAATGGACCTCTGAGCCCAACGAAACTTGAAGGTCCGTTGGAGATGTTGTTGTAAACCACTACTGAGGGACACATCCAAGGCCTCTGTCTTGTCCCAATTAATTTTAAACCCGGACAACCCCCCAAATCGCTTCAGTTCCAACATATAATTAGGCAATGCCAACAATGGTTGTGTAATAAACAGCAAAATATCATCCGCAAATAACGCTATCTTATGTTCCTCCCTCCCGATCTTCACCCCTGATGCATCGAGATTCCTCCGCAACCGTTCTGCAAGCGGCTCCATCACCAGGGCAAAAAGCAGTGGAGATAGAGGGCACCCCTGCCGCGTCCCCCTCTGCAATGGAAAAAATTCCGAGTAACGGCCATTAATCTTCACCGCTGCTACTGGCTGCGCATACAACGCCTTGATCCATGCCATTAAGCCCGGTCCCACCCCAACCCTATGCAGTACTGAAAACATAAAACCCCACTCCACGCGATCGAAAGCTTTCTCCGCGTCGACTGCTACGAGCAACATTTCTTGCTTTAAAGTCTGGGCCGACCATATGACCTGCAGAGCTCGTCGAACATTATCCCCCGTGCAGCGGCCCTGGACAAAGCCAGTCTGGTCTGGATGTACCAATTTCGGCAAAACTCGGCCCAACCGAGCGGCCAAGACCTTCGCCAGTATTTTGCCATCAGTATTTAAGAGCGATATGGGTCTATAAGACCCACAAACGGCCGGGTCCCGACCGGGCTTGACCAGGATCGATATTCCGGCCTGTAACATAGAAGGCGCTAAGCAATTCCCTTCAAGCACGCCATTGTACACCCTCTGCATCACCGGTGCCAGACGCTCACAAAACTTTTTATAAAAGCCCGCCGGGAGTCCGTCCAAGCCGGGAGATTTATTATTTGCCAGATTTTTAATAACCATAGTTATTTCCCCGAGACCGATCCGCGCGTCCAACAGCTCACGCTCGTCCTCTGTCAATAGTCCCAACCCTTCCGTACCCTTCAAATACTCTTCCACGTCCTCGAGCGAGCTCTGCGTCTCACTGGAATAGAGACTTTGATAGAATTGCCGAAATTGCTCACGAATACCGCTGGCCTGATAAATAACTTTATCCTTCGCCCCCTTGATTTTAATAATATTGGTCCGGCGCTCCCTCTCCCGCAGCCGCCTGGCCAATAAAGAGCTTGCCTTGTTATTAAACTCATAGTAATATTGATTAAGCCTATTCAATTGAAATTGTATTTGCGACAATTGAAGCTCCCCCAACTCAGCCCGGGCGCGCTCTAGTGCCTGCCGAACCCGTACCCCCCCATTCCGCATATGCTGCTGCTCTAACTCTATGATCAAGTTGGTGAGGCGCTCAACCTCTTTTAAGCGTTCCCGTTTTTTCCTAGCCCCCCACTTCACTAATACCCCCCGCAGCACAGCTTTCAACCCATCCCATAAGATTCCCACGGACACCTCATCTGTGTCATTCTCCTCCAGATAGTGAGCAATGGCGTCCTCTATCTCATCCCGCACCCCTGGAACCTGCAGCAAGCTCTCATTAAGCCGCCAAAAGGTGCGCCCGCCCGTGTCCACCTCCCCCAGGAAATCTCCCCACAGCGGTCCATGATCAGACCAGGTTTTTGGCCCTATCTCCACCTGCTCCACTTTTTGCCCCCATGACTCGTCGCCCAGGAGGAGGTCAATCCTACTATAGCTACCATGCACCGTGGAATAATATGTATAGTCCCTACGCTGCGGGTACCGAGTCTGCCATAAATCCTGTAGTTGATAGCGCTGTACCAGCTCCAATAAGCCAGCCCTCCCCTTAGTCCCCCCTCTATTACCTCCCCCAGACCTATCCAACCCAGGATTCAAAACTTCATTGAAATCCCCCCCAACCAACAAAGCCCCATGTAGCTTGCCCTCCAACCAATCCCCCACGTCCTTCCAGAAATCTATCCCAGAGTCATTGGGGCCATAAATATTAACCAACGTGACCTCCTGGCCCTGCAGCTCCCCCCAAACCAGCAATACCCTTCCCTTAATCCCTTTCAACACCCCCCCCAGCTGAAAGGGCACATCACCCCGTATTAAGGTCGCTACTCCCGCCTTTTTAGTAGTACCCTCAGCATTAAAAAACAAATGTGGAAAAGCCCCATTGCGCAAGAGATGTTCATCCTTCGGCAACAGGTGTGTCTCTTGAAGAAACACAACTTGCCACTGCCATCTCTGCACCTCAGCAAATAGCAGTTTCCTCTTTTGAGGAGTATTTAGCCCACGCACATTCAAAGATCCGATACGCTACCCCCCCATACCATTTTCCCCGCCCTCCCCCTACCCGCTGCGCCCTTCTCCCAGTATCCCCTCGTTGGACCCCCCTCCTCCCCCGCCCAGTATGTCCCATCCCCCTCCCCCCTCCTCCCCCCCTCCCCTCCCTCCCCAACCCACCAGCAGACCCTCCCTCTGCTGCACCTAGCTTAGAGGACATGACCCCCACCTCCCGGGACCACCCACACCTTCAAATAACCTCTCGTTCTCCCCAATCCACCCCCAGACCCCCCCTATCCCTTCCCGAATCACCCCTTATCACCCGTCTAATGAATTATAACAGAATAACAACTTAACAACATACATACATTCCCCGCTAAGCCCTTTAGGATTGCTGACTTGCAAGTGCCCCCCCCCAACCCCCACAAAAGAAACATAGTGAGGAAAACAGTATGAAAGAAAAACCCCAGCAGGATCATAACCATGCGCTTAATCCACACCTCCCCGCGCCCTTATATACCCCGGGCCCACCAATCAAACAGCCATCTAACATCTCCTCTTTCTCAGTTCACGTTGTTCCAGCCTGATGGCTATTGCTATCACTGTCACATCCATTCGCCTGGTCCTTCGATAAGCGCCGTAATCGGTGCCCCTTCTCCGGAAGGCGCTGCCATCTCAGTTTGTCCAGCACTTGTCCCTGCACATGTTCTGATGCAGAGGGCAGCCTAGGCCGTTCCGGCAAGTTGGGAGCCTTACTCTTCTCCAAAACCTCCCACGCTTCCATCTCAGTCCGAACTCGCTTAGGGGATCCCCTAATTTCAAATTGAATCCCAAAAGGGAAGAGCCATTTATATTTGATATGCTCACGCTGCAAGTAGGCCGTCACAGGTCGAAGGGCTCGTCGTCGTTGCAAAGTGGAGGGCGCGAGATCCTGAAAAATCTCAATGAAGGTATTCCCCCAGGGCATCTTGCCCTTCTTTGCTGCCCTACGCATGATGTCTTCCTTTAGCCTGTAACTCGACAGACAAGCGATAATGTCCCTCGGTCTGTTGGGTAGCTGGGGTCCCAGCGCTCTATGAGCCCGGTCAATGCCGATGTCTGGGAGCTCGGCTGTCGCGCCCTCCTCCCCATCACGCAGTAGGGCCTCACAGATATCTTTGACAATCTGTCCCGCTTTCTGAAATTTAGCGCCCTCCGGGACCCCTCGTATCCTGATATTGCAGCGCCTTGATCTATTCTCTAAATCCTCCAACTTATCTTTCAGGTCATCCCGTTCTTTCTCCCAGCTGCTAAGTGTTGCTTGCGTGTTTTGCGCCGCCATCACCACCGCATCCACGTGCTCTTCAAGGTAATCAACCCGCTGGCCCAGCGCTTGCAGGTCTTGGCGTAATTCTTTAACCACTTCTTTAACTTCCATCTTCCCAACGATTACCTCTCTCTTAAGCTCCTTGCACCAGCGCCAAAGGTCTCCCCTCGTGCACTGCTCCTCCGCATTGTCAGGCTCCTCATCTGTGTCGGCCTCCACTCCAGCACCGCTATCACTTTGAGACGCCAGTGGGGCATAGGAGGATCGGAATTTATCCAATTTTTTCCTCACAGACATTGTAGAGGACTCCCCGACCACGATCCGTTGCACAGGACAATAATTAGAGGCCAACTGCTCCTGCTAGTAGCTCTTAACTCTCCGTCCCGAAGAGAGCTCTCGTCTCAGGCAGCCATACCAGTCGGTGACGTCACGTCCTCCCAACGTGCATTTTTTGTCTAGTCAGAACATGTCACACAGCACACATATCACTGGTCTGCCTCTGTTCCAAACACTGCGTCTAAGGGTTTCTGTGCTTTTGGCTTGGCTGTGTAGAGAAATTTACTCTAAACAGCCTTCTCAGTCAATACTGGCAAAAATGCCCCCAGATCTAGAATAACAGCTTTTTATAGTTCCTTCCAGCATATAGTACATAATGGGACCATCCACTAGGAATGATAGATCCTTGGCCCATCCTCCTTTACATCACTTTATTACTTAGCACAAACTGTGAGTAGGGATTCCAGAAATATCTTCACTGTAAAGATAGAGGAACATTTTGGGGCCCTGCTACCATCAAGAGGAGTTTGGCTTTGCTACTGGCGGCATCCATGCTGGTGGCTTCAAGGTCCTTGGGAGCCCAGGTCTTGATACCAAAGCTGGAATCAGGCATTTCAAAGCCTTTGGCAGCTCAGGTCTCGATGCCAAGCCTGGAACCGATCCCATCAAGAGCCTCTGGGTCCATGCTGAGCCTGGAACTGGCTGAATCCCATTGGCTGCAGGAGGAACAAGCATCAAACTTCCACGGTTCCGATGCCTCAGGGAATCAGCATAGAGATTGTCCATCGACATCAGATCAGCAGCAGAGACGCAATGGTGACCGACGCTATTTTGACTTCCTTTCCCATCTGATTCCAATGCCTGGGAATAGAGGCTGAATCCCCTGTTTCAAAGAGTCACTGAGATGTGCTGTTGGACCCTTCACTGCCTCATGAGTTCCATCGGTCCCCGCTAGAGGGCATGTCCTTCCAGGACTTCATCTGGGACGTGGCCAAGACTCTTTTGGTCTCCATGGACACTGAGATGGAATCGACAGCCAAGGAACTGGAAATACTTCAGTATACTTCGACTACTAAGGAGGTGTAATTCTTCCAGTGCATCGTATTTTACAGGACCTCTAGTTTCGGATATGGGAGATGCGAGAGCCAGAAGAGAAGGGGTTAATACAGTAATACAAAAATATCATCAAAATGTCTGAATGCTGGAATTGTACTGAGGTTCATACGTGAAACTCTGAGGTATGTGACATCATATGGAAAAGATGTAAAAAACACACTTATCAGTAAATGGTGGACCTTGAGAGAGGGTAGAAAGGCAATCATGAGAGATAAACATGCCAGCTTAGCATGAAGAAGAACATATGGCCCCAGTATAGTTGTCAGAACATGGAGAGTTAAAGAGATATATTTCTTGGGAACTGAGAGGTGGGAGAGAACCAAGCAAGAGAACCAGGTGAAGAACTGAGTGAGGGGGGAAGAGGTCAGGTAACAATATAAATCTGACAAGACCCAGGGCCTCAGAAGAAGGTCAATGGAGAGGGGTACAGATATTTTATTTAGCTGTTTATTTATTTAGCTGTATTTATATCCCGCTTTTCACCGGGTCAAAGCGGTCAATTGGGGGATACATTTAACACGAGGGGATATGAGACACATACGCTAATACTTACAGGGAACATGGGCAATGGAGGGTTAAGTGGCTTGCCCAAGACCACAAGGAGTGCCTATAGGACTAGAAATCCCAGTCCCTCCGGCCTGAGATTGCTGTCCCCAGGTGGGACTTGAACCCCCGGCCCTCCGGCCTGAAGTACCTTGTCCTAACCACTAGACCACTCCTCCCTTATATGAGTAGAATAACATGGCAAATCACACAAGTAGGGGCCCCAGACAGCTGGAACAAGAATTAGCTAATTAGAGGAGAATGCCTGAATATTAAGAATGGTCACGAGCAATGGTATATAATGTGACAAGACCAGATACACGATGAGTTCGTCTCCTGCACAGTGAAGGCTGTGTAGAGTATGGATTCCCTGGGTTCCCTATGGCCCCAGTATCCCTATTGTCATGTCTGAGAGTTTTGTGTGCATGCTAGTTTGTCATGTGTATGTCTGTTACACTGATCTCTTGTGTCCAGGAAAGCCTCTTCTTGCTTGTAGCTATTTAGAGATCTGCATCTGAGATAAGACAGAATGACCCTGTTTGCCTGCTGTGAGAGGTGGCAAGATCTATAATTCCATTGGACTGTTTTCCTTTGTTCTTAGTTTTCTATTTCTGTAAGACAGGGAATAATAAAAGGATCCTTTTGAAAGAAAAATCTGTGAGATAGTTATTACCAAGTATGAGCGTGTTGTCCTGCATAAGGTGAGATTTTATTGGTAAATGTAAGTCCTCTCTTGATGTTTCTTTTTTTTTTTTTATAAACTTTATTTAATAATCATCAACCTGATACAGAAAACAAAAGACAACATACCTCCAGAGGGGTGGACTCTCATCCCCAACTGGAGGAAACCCATACGTGATGATTACAGTTTTAACATTTGCTTTCCCTCCCCCCCACTCCCCCCCCCAGAACACCCCCCATGCACTCTAACCGCACTAGCCCCTACCCCTCACATACAGCCCCTCCACCACTACCACCCACACCACCCTCAACTACCAATGTGTAAGATCTCGTTGCGACATCGAGCCCCTAGGGTATCAATATAAGGGCCCCATAACAAAAGAAAAGATGTCCAGCGCTTGACACTGCCCCGCGCTCTCCACCGTTCCATCAACATTAACTGATGAAAACAATTTTGCCATTCTCCGAACGTAGGGGGGGGGGGGGGTCTGCTCTCGCCACAGACGCAAAATTGGGCCTTTACCCACCAGACAGGCCTTACGCATGAGCAAGCGTACCAATTTCCGTGTAGGGCAGGGGGGTTTGATCCGATCCAAAACCACGAACGCTCCAGTCCACCGCAACCTCTGCTGTACCAAGCCACCAACATAGGCACAAATCTTGGCCCAATATGGTTGTATAGTCGGACAGGACCACCACATATGCAACAGGTGTGCCATGGGTGTCAAACAACGTGGGCAGCGACCATCGTCAGTCAAATGGCTACTTAGGGCTCTTCGGGGCGAAAAATGGGCCCTAGTCAGACATTTGAATTGCACCTCCCGCCATCGCGCCCCTTTGGCTATGTCCGCAATCCGCCTCAAAGCTGTACGAATAGTACCGGGATATACCTCCCACCCTAATTCGGCTCCCTATGCCGCCTCCACACCTCTATAATCCGCGAGAGGCCGAACACTATCCAGTCGATATTTCAAACCCGCAATAGTCGGAGGCGTTTCCTCCCCCAAAGCGAAAAAACCCACAAGCTGCATCGACCGCTCGTGCGCCAACGCCTCTCGGGGCAGGGAAGATACATAGTGGGAAACCTGCAAAAAGGCAAAAACATGCCGGGAGGGCAGCTCATATTCCCGACAAAGAAAATGAAATGACTTACACCGCCCTGCGGGGTCAACGAGGTGACCTACGTTCCGGATACCCCTTCTCCGCCAGTCCCAAAAATCACGGGAGCCGGAGCCTGGAAGAAAGTGCACATTGCCCTGTAAGGGTAGCCAGCTAGAGACGGTCCAGGATGTCTTCCAAAGACCATTAGATAGCGCCATGTCCGCTGGGCCGAACGAAACAGGACACTACGCACTAGGCGGGACGGCAAATCTTTAGACTCCGTATGCAAAGCCCCCAATAACGACAGAGGGGCAACAAATTCCTCCTCTAAAAGCGTGGGAGTATATACAGCAGTCCCTCCTAGCAAAGTCTCCGAGATGGCGGGCCTGGCAGGCGAATGCATAAGCACCCATATCCGGAAAGCCCATCCCCCCCTCTCTCCATTTCCCCATTAACCGTACTAAGGGGATGCGTGCCCGCGCCCCGCGCCACAGAAAGGTCCGAAGTATAACCTCTAATCGCTGCAAATCTCTGCGAAGCAACCACACCGGTAGGGTCTGCAACCAATATAACAGGCGGGGCAAAACTACCATCTTAACCGCCGCCACCCGCCCTGAAAGGGAGAGCGGCAAGGGCCCCCACGCCTGCAACTGCGTTCACACACGGTCCAACATCCAATCTAAATTACACCTGTAAAGGTCACGCGGTTGACTAGTCAAACGTATGCCCAGATAAGTAAAGTGAGTATCTGCCCATCTAAGGGGGAAGCCCCCCACCCAGTCCCGTCTCAGTCTCCCAGAAACATCCAGGGCCTCAGATTTATCCCCATTAATACGCAAGCCTGCGAACCGACCAAAGTTCATAAATTCGTGCAACAAGTTAGACAAAGAGTCTACCGGAGATAGAAGGTGAACCAAAAGATCGTCGGCAGAAGCCGACACTTTAAAAGTTTGAGAACCAATCATCACCCCTCGGATCCCAGGTGATTGCTCCACTGTACGAATCAACGGATCTAATGACAAAACAAATAAAAAAGGAGAAAGAGGACAACCCTGCCTCGTACCTCGCTCTAGCGGGAAGGCTTCCAACACTACTCCATTACAGAGTATTCGGGCCGTGGGGTCCGCGTATAAGCTATCGACCATTGCACAGAAAGGGGCCCCTAAGCCATACCAAGGCAGCAACATTTTGAGATAACACCAATCCACTGTCAAAGGCTTTCTCCGCATCAAAGCTAACAAGCAGTGATGGTAATTGCTGGTCATGCACCCATTCCAAAGAGGTTAAAATTTTGCGAAGGTTTCGCACTATATACCGTCCCCGCACGAAGCCAACTTGTGAATCCTGAACCAGATGGTCAAGGTGTCCCGCCAGACGATCTGCCAAAATCTTGGCAAAAAGCTTGATATCAAAATTCAATAACGAGATAGGGCGATAGGAAGAGGGCAACACCGGATCCTTACCCGGTTTTGGAATTAGGGTAATGTAAGCTTGGTTAGTATCCCACCGAAAACCACCCTGCGCGACCCGCTGCGCATACACCTCTACCAGGGCTGGACTAATATAACCATTGAGCAACTTATAAAACTCGGCCCCCAGGCCATCCGGCCCCGGGGACTTAAAACGGCTAGCTGAGGTAATAGCCGACTGCACCTCTTCCAATGTCACCGGGTGCCCTAGCTGAATGCTCTGTTCCTCCGTAAGCTTAGGCAATTTCACCCGCTGAAGATACTCTTGTATCTCCGAGGGAGAGCCACTCTCCGCCAAGTACAGTCTGTGAAAGAATGTCCAAAACACGCAGACAATATCCGTACCGTCCCTATGTAACTTCCCTTGGTCGTCTCGCAAGGTTGCCACAGCATTCGAGCCACGCGGACCTCGCAGACAGCGGGCCAGCAACCGCCCTAGTTTATCCCCATAACATTGCAACTGATAACGGTAATATAAGATAGATTTCTTGGCCCTCTGATGTAACAGCTCGTTAAGATCCACACGAACTTCCCACAACTCCTTCTTGATCCCTTCGGACGGGGTCTGAGCAAGCCGTCTCCACAGTAGAGACACGCGTTTCTCCAATCTAAGTATCCGTTCCGCAAGTAGCCGACGTTTACGCGCCGCATACCCAATAATATCCCCTCGTAGGACTACTTTGGCCATTTCCCACACCAATTCCGGATCCCCCTGATGACATTGGTGATTCTCTTCAAACTCCTTCCAACGTTGTTCCAAAAACTTATGGAAGTGGGCATCTTCATAAAGATCTGGAGGGAACCGCCAAATCCGCGGTTTATCAGCCCCCCCACCAATGTTCCCTCTAATTTTCTGTAGGCTGTGTGCGCATAAAATATCAGCTGTGTGCAGCTTTTGAAGGAAGGTTAAATTTTTGTGCGCCACATAACGACACTCGGAGTTATATACTTTAAAATTTGACTACACGTCAGAATACAGTATGTACACCACATTGATTTTAATCAGATTAAATTAAAATAGACGATTACTAAATGAAGCGGGAAATTTCTAGTAATTACAATCATAACTTTTAAATTTTAAGACGTCTGTGTTGTTTTCTATCAGAATCAGAGCCGTAATTTTTGTGCGCTCTGTTGTAAAGTATGTGCGCTCGCTCGGCGAGGTGTGTGCGCGCGCACACGCGCACAGCTTAGAGGGAACAATGCCCCCCACCCCATCTCAGCTCCATCCACACCAACGCATGGTCTGAAATTTCCAACGGCCCAATCTGTACATCTCCCACACTAGCAAATACCCCACTGGAGAGCAAAAGATAATCAATACGTGAACTGGAACCATGGGATCGGGACTGATGCGTGAAGTCTTTCTCTAAAGGGTGTAACATCCTCCACGGGTCTACCAGCCCCAGACGAGTCTTAAAACGCTGCAACACCCGTGTCACCGGTCCATGTTCTTGCGCCTCTCCCCCCCTAGATGTATCCAAGTCAATATCTAAGACGCCGTTAAAATCCCCCCCTAAAAGTAGGGGGATCTCCGGAAGCTGCTCCACTTTGGAGGCCAACTGTGCATAAAAATGCGAATCGAACGTATTCGGGCCATACACCGTCCCCAAAATAACCGTCCGACCTTCGAGAGTGCCCTGTAACAGCAAAAAACGCCCGTTCGGATCTCGGAATTCAGTGTCCACAGTACAACGCACCCGTTTATGAATCAAAATGGCTACCCCCCTTTTTTCCCCAGAGCAGGGGAGCCCCACACCTGCCCCACCCAATCTCGGCACAGCTTGTAATGTTCCTCAGCCGTCAGGTGGGTCTCTTGTAGAAGAGCAATGTCACATTTTTGTCTAGCTAGGGCCTGTAAAATTTTATAACGCTTGATGGGGTTTCCCAAGCCGCACACATTCCACGTAACTATTTTCAAAGTGGCAGGGCAGTGTCAAGGCCCAATCGCACGGCATACCAGAGTGTTAGGGACAGGGCTCTCCCAGCCTGGAACCCTCTCCCCTCTCTCAGCAACTCTCGACGTGGCAACCACTGAGGCTTGATTAGAGTGCAGCCCACCCCCCCTGAACCCCCCCACTCCCTCCATCCCCACCCCCCCCGTCCCCACCCCCCCCCAACTTCTGTAGTGGTTCTCCCTCTAACAAACCTTCTCCACCCACTCCTATAGAAATCCCTAGTGATACGCCCCACCGCCCCCCCTCCCCTCAACACCCAGCAAGACCCGTTATCCCCCCTACCACCACCCAATATCTACTAAACCATGTACTATCACCCCTATTTAAAGTACACAAATACAAAAGGGGGGCTGTCGCCATCAACAACCCCTCTGCCGCATGCAGAAGCAGCCACCCCTCCAAGCAGATATAGATAGGGGCCAGCCAGTAAACCGCCAGCCAAGGCCATTAAAGCCTTCAAAAACAGTTCAGACCCCCCAAAACTGAGAGAAAAATGGTAATCCAAGAACCAATAACTCTGTCCTCACTCCACACACAAAGGGACAGATACGCAGTCCATGTCCAATGGAAGTCCCACATTGACAGCCAAACGCGCTCAACCCTCTCCTTCTCCCGGAGGGATACTATCCACATATGGCAAAGCGGCATCTGCAGACTCAAAGATTTTGTGCGAGCCTGCGTGGAACACATGCAAGCGCGCTGGGTACTGGACCGAGAATTTGATCTTGCGGTCGATTAGTTTTTGACACAGAGGCGCATAAGCCCGGCGCCGTTGGCTCAGCAGTAGGGAGTAGTCCTGTGCAATCCGTAGCCGTACATTGTCCACTACCACCGTGCCTTTTAGTCGCGCAGCGCGAAGAATTGCCTCCTTCTGTGGAAACTGGAGAAGTTTGGCTAGGACCACCCGTGGCCTCTGGTCTCTCGCTGTCTTACTTCCCACTCTGTGTGCCCGCTCGATCAGAAGGGTTCCACCAACCGCAGACTCCTTGAGCAGCGACAAGAATAGTGCCACCAGACAGGTTTTGAGATCTTTGTCCAGCACAGTCTCAGGGATGCCCATCACCCGCAGGTTATTGCGGCGGGAACGGTTCTCCAAATCATCGCGTTTTGCCTCCTGTAACTGCAGTCTGGTCTTTAGGCCTGTCACCTCATGGTTCAGCGCTGCAATTTCATCCTCCGCACGCCCCACGCGCTCCTCTGCCTCTTGCATCCGACCACTAAAAGTCTCGACTGAGCTCTGCACGGCATCAAGTTTCTCACGGAGCGCTGTAAATTGCGCCGCCAAGGCCTCTGCCACTGCCGCCGAGATCTCTTCCACCCGGGCCGGGGAGGTCGGGGAGCTGGGCCCCCTCACGCTATCCGCCATTTTGCTCGCAGCAGGCCCGCGGTCCCGCTCTTTCTTCCCCATTCGGAGCGCGGCTGCCATCCCCGTCCTCTGCACCGCTCACCTCAGAGACTGCAGGCAAAGGTCCGGAGTCAGGGGGTATCACATTCAGCCGGTTTAGGGCAGGTACAAGGCTCTATAATGCCGGTTTAGGCGGGGGGGGCGGTCGGAGTGCGAGCCGAATACGACCACTCGCTCTCACCGCATTACCGGAAGTCCTTGATGTTTCTTTTATTGGGAAGTGATATGTCCTCCCTGAGTGGTTCCCCTTTTGGACAGAGCAAGGTGTCTTCTTAAGAACTGTCTGGTCCACAGTCCAGCTGACCCTTCACCCCGTACAGAGACCCTTCCCTCAGTGAGTAAGAGACTAGACGCTGTGTACAGTGTTCCCGATTCCCTGGGCTTCCAGAAACATCAACTCCCTCACCATTCTATGGTGGTTGAGTCGGCGATGTGCCAGGTCAAGAGTACCAAGAACCACTCCTTGGTTCTTCCTGGGAGGGAATCACATACCCTTGATGCCTTTGGCTGCTGATGCTTCCAAGCACTGATGTTGGCTTCCCGAATTAATTCCTATATGCTTTATATGGGCATGTTCCTCAGAGACATTGGAAAGCATCTTAAGAACATAAGAACATAAGAAATGCCATACTGGGTCAGACCGAGGTCCATCAAGCCCAGTATCCTGTTTCCAACAGTGGCCAATCTAGGTCATACGTACCTAGCAGTTTCCCCAAAAGACACAGGTTCTGCAGTGCTTGTACTAGGTCAAGCATTGATATCCTGGGTCCCTTTTTAATAGTGGTTTATGGACCTTTCCTCCAGGAACTTGTCCAAACCTTTTTTAAACCCAGCTATACTAACAGCCCTTACTACATCCTCCGGTAACAGATTCCAGAGTTTGATTACACGTTGAGTGAAGAAATATTTTCTCTTATTTGTCTTAAATAGTTTACCTTACTTCTAGATGATACTGCAGCATGAATATGCCAATCAACATCTGGCATATTGAAATCCCCTATCAGCAGCACTTCCCCTTTCCTAGCAATGCTGCGTACTCACTGTCCACTTCTTCCTCCTGTGAGATAGGTCTGTATATCACACCAATGCAAATAGATTTCTCTTTCCCTCTTTCTAGTTTAACCCACAGTGCCTCCTCTCTCCCTTAAGCTCTGTAGTTCCAAAGCTTTAATATTATTTTTTACATATAGGGCTACTCCTCCTCCCCTTCTTCCTACCCTGTCCTTTCTGAATAAAGTATAGCCTGGTATAGTTACATCCCAGTCATGGTTTTCTGTGAACCATATTTCTGTAACTGCCACTGAATCCAAGTCAGCCTCTCCCATTAAAGCTTCAACATTTGGGATCTTATTTCCCAAGCTTTGGGTATTTGTACACACCACTTTCCATATGTTGTCCCTTTTAACCATTTCCATAAAGGTTTTTAATGTTTCACTTACCTGTGGGCTTTCTTCACCCATCCCCAATGAATCTAGTTTAAAGCCCTCTTCAGTAGATTAGCCAGTCTGCTACTGAAGACATGTCAACCTTTCTTGGTCAGATGGATGCCATCTCTGCTCTGCAACCCTTAGAACAGCATCCCATGGTCCAGGAAACCAAAACGTTCTCAATGACAAAATCCACGCAGCCATGCATTCATCTCCAGGATGCAAGCTTCTCTGCCTTGGCCTTTACCCTCAACAGGGAGGATTGAAGAGAACACCACTTGTGCCCCCCATCTGCTTCACCCTCTGTCCCAGAACCATGAAGTCACTTTTGATACGCTCAGAGGGATACCTGGCAGTATTTCACCGTGGTGCGCAGCATGCTTTGTCACCATGGTCACATGGCCTCCAAAGTCCATGTATTCCCCAATGCTCGTCTCTACATACGCCTTTTCAGATGCCTCCACCTGAATGGATCCTCACTACTGATGTATCCAAACAGGGCTGGGAAGCTCATCTGGATGGCCTGGGCATACAGGGCATATAGTCTGTCATGGGGTAGGTCAGAATCTGCCTATGGAAATAGGAAAAACAGAGCTGAGCAGGTCTAAAAGTGACAGCTCAGAGCACATGGATCAGGGTTGCTATGAGCAACCAGCAAAAACAAAAGCACCAGGTGTAGGAGCACGCCCTAGTAGGGGATTACATCATAGCATATTAGCTGATGAGAGGCAGCTGAAGGCAGGCCAAGCTCACCGGAACTCTAGGAGTGACGCAGATAAAAATCACTCAGAGTTTGTCAGTAGGAGAGCTAACCAGGATCCTAGGAGGGCTAATCAGGATTCCAGAAGTGCTAACCAGGAGCTTAAGGCAGCTAACCAGGAGCTTAGTGGAGCTAAGCAGGAGTACGGCAGAGCTGTTTTGAAAACTAAAGGAAAAACTTCACAAAAGAGGTTTAAACAGAGTTTCAGAGGAGAGAGCTAAGAGAATACCAGAGGCTGGTTACAGGGTGCTGGGCAGCACATAACAAGAACCAGGTGGTTGGGGCCACGAAAGTATTCAGGCTGTCAGACGGAAGGAACCTGTAAGAGGAAGTCTCCCTGAGAACAGGTACCGGGAGGGCAAGAACTGTTATCAAAGGGATACTTACTTGCCCAAGGAGAAGGGTGCAGTAACGGGGAGTAGAAGGCTTGTTTGTAGGAAAAGCCACGCTAAGTTTCCTTGCTCAGAAAGCTCCGGGGGAACCGAGCCAAAGGACAGGCTAATTCCCTATAATAGAGGGAACTTTGAAAAAGAGAGTTTCCCATACACACAGCCAGGGGTGTGTGGCCCTCTAGGGGAAAACTCTGCTATTTACGGTAACCTCCCAGTTCCCTTTGATAGAGAGGGGGAGAGAAGCCTTTGGAAAGAAGAGGAGGGGTTTTGCAACAATGATATGAGATACAGCCATTCTGAAGATAGCTACGGGGAAAGCTATGAAGATATGGAATGTGACTTTTGTGGGGAAAGTCCTGAGGAGTTCCAAATGGAATGTGCACTAATGTTCTCTGATAACATTTCCTCTCTATGCTAATCTGTTTAAAGACAGAAATCCGTTTAGGGAAACGGATTCTGTAAAACTTGCTTGTGTAAAATACAAGGACTGTCTTACCTTTTTTCGATTGGCTGAAGATAAGCACCTTTTTGTTACCAGTAGTTCATTTTCAGTTGTACCAGAAAAACATGGTTTATTTCTTTTGATTCTTATGTGCAAATGTTCACCCGGAAGGGAAATAAAATACCTCTTTTGAAAAAGCCTGGCTACTCGTTCACAACTACCTTATTGATTGGCTAGTGGGACTACAGATCCCAGGGGGCATTGTAAAGTCCCGGCTACATTAAGAAGAGGCCCCACTGAAGCTCCTTAGGCTTCCGCCTATGAGAGTGAGTAGGTGGGTGACAAGTCTCAACAGGAAGCCACCCATGAGATCAACTTCCTGGAGTTGAGAGTGATAACCAGTGCCATTCGGATGTTTCACCATCAATTATCACATCAATCAATTCTAGTTCAGATGGACAAACAGGTTGCTATGTTTTACATCAATAAGCAGGGAGGCATGGGCTCCCATTTCCTCTGCAAGGAAGCGATCCACCTGAGGACCTTTGCCCTGGCTCACGGAATGGTTCTCCAAGCTGTTTACCTGCTGGGAGAGCAAAATGTCCTTGTGTATGTCAGCATACATCAGCATGACATTATGCTTAGCATAGGTGTCATGGCTTTTCCCAGACCTTGGCCTGCAGCTCTGACCCCCTGGTGATGTCAGATAGGACATCTCCAGACTTGATGGGCTTAGTATGCCTGATGAGATTAGTCTGCAGGACAATAGCCCCTCCTTGCTAATCAGGAGACATCAGATCAAATAGACCAAAGTATGCTGGAGAATTTCACTATAAATACAGAGGACAAAAATCATCTCTCTCTCTCCATTCATGGGACACTTCTTACTATGAGGCTCTGACACACACTTCTCTTTACCCCCCCCCCCTTGTTCTCTCTCTCTCTCTATTCATCGGACACTTCTTACTATGAGGCTCTGACACACACTTCTTGCCCCCCCCTCTCTCTCTCTCTCTCTCTCACACACACATGCACCCACACAGAGTCATTCGTATACACTGAAGCAGCTCTGTAATAACCTTATAACTGTTCTGTACCTATGTAATAAGTCTATTTCTATATAAAAACCTTTTTCCAAGCCACACCAGTTTGGTTGTCATGTTGTGCTACCACACCTACTGCCTCTGTGAAGTGGACCCAGGACCAACAGGAGAGTAACCGAATGTAGGAAGCGGCAAAAGGTTACAACACACAGTTATTTACCCTGTTGTTAATACTGGTGTGCAGTTTGCTAACATGCTTATATATCCTGTGGATCCTCACCTGGGTGCAGCCACTGGACGATACCTTGACTTCATTCAAGCCTATGGACCCCAGTTTGTGTGAACAGACTACATTTCAGTTCAAGTGTGAACCGCACCAATTTAAAGAGGCTGACACCGCCTGCTGGAACAATTCTTCCTCTTGCTCCCTGACTGTTAAGCTCTCATACTCCCTGACTACCTCACACAGTTTGTATTACCTTGGAGCTGGACACTTTTGTTTTCATCTGTTCTTTCCCCAGAATTTTCTTTTTCAATTGCTCCCAGAATGCATGACATTCACCTTCCTAAGAACACTTTGCTGTACAGTTCAAACTAGTTACTAAACAATACCTGGTGCAGTCATACACCACTGGTCTCCATCACCATTAACGGGACAACTTATTCCACACCACTGGTTACCAATGACTTTATTGATATTCCAGATTTTATCTCATATGCTGTGCATCCATTACCACTTAGCATGGGAGAAGAGACATTACATAAACTGCTCAACTTTACAGAACTCCATGCCTATATTGATCATCTTAAAACAACAGCCACCCAAGTGAATCACACCATCATTTATGAGAATGGTCACATTTGACAAACTTTTGAACACTTGCTACAAGATGCTCATGTGTCTGTGTGGGAACTGTTATTTGGTTACTCACCTACTGCTGATCATGTCTTTAATGTTTTTATTCACCCTATTATTTTAACTGCTGTACAAATATTGCTATGCATTATCATAATTTTCCTGTGTTGTAAAATGAAACACACGTACATCTCTTTGCAGCGCATGTCCTACAAAATACCAACAACATTTTAAGGTAGTTACACTTAATTTCTCCAGGATCTACCTCTACATCCAGGCTCATTTGGCCTGCTAATTTGGCATTTCCTACTACATTGAATACCAGAGTCAGTTGCAGTCTAGTATTGCTTCCTACCCTCACTCATAGCATCCTGGTACCTTTCAGCTTTAACCTCCTCAGAAATTCCTGCATCCCTTATGCACTGTTCATTCTCTCTAAGACGGGCACTGAGTGCATATTGGGTTTCCCCACCCAGTAGTGGCTGCCCTACCTAAGACACGAGGTTTGGACTCATAATGGGACTTGCTTATCTCTAGAACACTAGAGACAGTACTGTGCAGGACAGGGGACCTGCTGGACATAGCAAGGTATTTAATACAGGAGGTATTAGACAAGCTGCCTACTATCATGTATTGTCCCCACCAGGTGGGCAGGCTGCCGCCTAGGGGTAGCAGGTCTGTGTCTGATGGTGGTTATGAAGAACAAGTAGTTGTAGACACGAATGGTAAAGGTAAATTAGGATTTATTTCCCCTCCCGGGGTTGGATTCTTCAAAAGGTACAACACATAAACGTAAGACAAGTAAGCCATACTTTCTGGCATGTTATAAAGGAAAACAGGAAAGCTTCTTCTTGCTTCTTAATTAAATGATACATGAGAATCTTAGGAATACTCAGCATATAGTTCCTCTATAGACAAACAGGCACACTTGACCTTCAGTGTTAACCTTAAGCACTATACAGCTTCTGTCTAACATAAAGAGATTATTCTGTCAGAAATTGTTAATGTACAGTCCATTGGATCATCCAAAGAGCATTCACTGGGACAATCAATGACCATGGGTTCCTGCGAGGTTTCAGAAGGACCTGTGTTTTCCTTGCCACAGAATGTTTGTAAGTTACCTTGCAATGTCCCGTTACAGAGCCTATCTGACCAGCTCCCTCTAGGGCTGGAATAGCTGTTACCGTATTCCTCTGAGTTTGGGAGAGAAGGAAGCCACCATTCAGGGTTTCCAGAATCCAACTTCTTATAAGAGTTTCTAACTCTAGAATATCTGTTGGTTCTACCTTCAGGCTTTGGCACAGAATAAAATAATTCTCCTCCCTTATCAGCACAGGGTTTAGCTCTGTGTGTCTTTCTATGAGGCTTGGGAGTTTCAAACACTTCCTCTTCTGATATGCCAGTGTCTTCAATAGAATACCTCTCTCTTTCAGGGGCTTGGAACTGCTCTCTCACTAGCTCTCTGGGTAAATCCCTCGGTTGGTTTTTACAGCCCTGCTCTCCCCTTGGATTTCTCCCACGAGGCTTCTGAGCATTAACCCTCCAGGTATTTCTACTGCCAGCAAACTTCCTTAACTCTATTTCAGAATCACTCTCAGGTTTATAGCTTTCATATACATACTGTTTCACTTTCTCAGGCTTCCATTCATTCTGGGTGGAACGTTATTTTATTTTTTATTTTTTTATTTAACAGTATTTCTAAACCGCCTTATCTTATTAATCAAGGTGGTATCACAGCAAACAATCGGGTAAAGTGAGTGTGTTATTCATGCAGTGAGGGGGAACTTCGACTTGAGTGTATGTTGTGTTGTGTGCGAGATTAGTTTGAGCTATGTACAATGTGTGCTATATACATTGGGGCTATAAACATTTTCTATACATATAGTGTTGGGAGTGTTGGAACGTTGCCTCTGAGTTTCAAACTGCGTCGCATCAGATGAACACTCACAGCTGTTCTCTGACTCCATGGCTCCTAACTGCTTTCTCCTGAGGTGTTCTGGGTATCTTGTGGATTGAACTCTTCCTGGTTCCTGAACTTCTCCTAGTTCCTGTTCCAGTTCTCGTCCCAGTTCTGGTTCTGGATCTGAATCTGTAACTCCTGCATGACTCTTATAGTAGCTATTAGCCCTTCCTCTATTCAGGTGCAAGCTATTAGGAACTGGGGATTGTTTGTCAGCTGGGCGTGTTTGCAAACCTCGTGGCTGGGTTTGTTTATGTTGCCCCTGACAATTACTGCTCATTTTGCTTGCCCGCCTGTCAGCTTCCAAGCTAGAATTCACAGAATCCTGTGTTTTTAAGGCAGAGAATGGATCTTCCTCATTACACATCCCCCCCCCCCCCTTAAGACCTTACGGGCTGCTGACGTCCTCGTCGGACAGCACGTAAGCTGATGCTGACTATCCCAATGCTTCTCTACTTTGACCAGCCTTACTGATGCTGATCGGTCTTGCCACGGTTTTAATAAGTTAAGGTGGTAGACTTGTTGATGCCCCCTTTCATTCTCGACCCTATAGGAGACGGGGCCCACTTTCCCTACCACTGTACAGGGTCCTTTCCACCTAGACTCAAACTTTGGGCCGACAGCTGGCACTAGGACTAACACCTTGTCCCCTATATCCAATTGCCTTTCTTTGGTCCCCCGGTCATAGTAACGCTTTTGCCGGCGTTGGCTAGCCTGCAAATTTTCAATGGACACCCGGGAGGTTCTTTCCAGGTGGTTTCTGAGGTCCCTGAGAAACTGGGGTACCCCTACCTCTTCTGCTTCTGGCTCAACCCATTGCTCCCTTAGGATATCTAAAATCCCCCTCGGAGCCCGACCAAATAGAAGCTCGTAGGGCGATGCCCCTAAGGATGCCTACCTACGCTCTCGGCATGCATAGAGTACAAATGGGAGTAAATTATCCCATTCCCCCATCTTTCCCTCCAGGCCACGTCGTAGCATTTGTTTGACTGGTTCATCCTTTCGACCAGTCCATTAGACTGGGGATGATACGCGGAGGTCCGGATATGCCGTATTCCAAAGGCATCCCATACTAAGGCTAAATGCTTGGAGGTGAAATTACTCCCTTGGTCTGTCAGAATTTCTTGGGGAAAATCCGATTTCACAAAATAATTTGATGAGTTCAAGGGATATTGTTCTAGCCGAGATGTTTCGTAGTGGAATGGCCCACGGAAATCTAGTTGCCATATCTACAATTACCAACAGGTATTGGAAGCCCCTTGGCGTCCTAATTATGGGTCCCACTATATCCATAGCCAGGCGACGAACTGGCGTTGAAATAGTGGGTGGGGTTATCATTGGTACCGGTTTGGGTTTTGTGGCAGTGACCCTTTGGCACGCGGGACAGGACTGGCAATAGCAGGCTGTCTCCTTGAAGACTCCGGGCCAGTAGAATCGGGCCAAGATCTGGTCCAACGTGCCCTGTATGCCTTTGTGGCTGCCCACGGGATGGTCGTGTGCCAATCGCATAACTACCACTTTAAAAGTAGTTGGCACCACTACCTGCTTCCTGATAGCTCCAGTATGTGGGTCTGCACTCTCCCTGTACAATAATTCTCCCTCTAGAAAAAATCTGGGCAAGATGGTCCTGTCCTCCTGAGCATATTCAAAAGCTCTTTTTAAAGCAGGATCAGCTCTCTGCTCTTTAGGGAAGGAAGGGAATTTTTGAACCAGTTCGGCTGGGACCCATGGTAATCCTTCCCCTGCTTCCAGCTCCGCCCTCCCTTGGGACCTATTCTTTTGTTCACGACGTCTCTCTGCTTTTCCTTTCCTCTCTTTAGAGGGAAGGTTAATTAAATCGTTATGAGAGGGGAGTACATTAACTACCTCGTCCTCCAGGCCCTCCTCACCTTCCGGGGCTTCCTCCTCATCTGCTGGATCCACCCCTATCTCTGAGGACTTGACCCGGGCTCTGGTAGAGACCAGGTTTGTTTTTCCACACAAACCTTCTCTTAGGCCCTGGTGAAACAGTGACCAATCGCGTCCTAAGACAATTTCATAAGGGAGGTGTGGGACTACAGCTACCTGCACTTCTTCATCAATACCCATTCCTTTCACAGACACTCTATAGCGCGGGTAATATGCTGATGTGCCATGCACGCATCTAACTTTCACTCGGTCCCTTACTTGACTCAGGGCGGATGGGTTATGGGCTGTGATGGTCTGCCACATCTTTTTGGAGACCATACTTTGGTTGGCTCCTGAATCTAGGAGTGCCAAAGTCCCTATCCCTTCTACCTGGACTTTGAGCAATATTCCTTCCCCTAGGTGGTTCTCTCCTCCCGACACTAGGGCAGTTCGCTCTTTACACCCCCGGTGTAAATGTCCATGCTGGCCACAGTTAAAACATTTCCTAGAAACATTTCTTTTTACATTTTTACCAAATGCACTTCCACCAAATACATTTTGACCAAATACATTTTCCTTAGAGGTCTTTCTTAATCCCCACATTCTATCAAGGCCAGCCACTTTTAACACATTACCTCTAGAGGTGCCGGCTAATTCTGCCTCAAGATAGCACTCAGTGAAATTGGCAGCTTCTTGGGTAGAATGACACTTTTGCAGCATTATGAAAGCCTTGATTTCAGGTGGTATAGCTTCCAAATATTGCTCTAAGATGACGGTGTCCATCAATGACTCCACCGTTGCCCTCTCAGGAGCAAGCCATTTGGTTGCTAGTCCCCTTAACCTTTGTAATAACGCTTTGGGCGTTTCTTTAGTCATAAGCCTAGCTTCTCTGAAGAGACGTTTATAGTGCATGGGAGTTAAACCCAACCTATCTCTTATAGCTAATTTCACATCAGGATAACTGGACGATAGACCGACAGGCATTGTCTTGTAGGCCGCTAATGCTTCCCCTGATAAAGTCATAGCGAACCTAACGGCCCATTGGTCAACCGGCCATTTAGCCGCCTCTGCTATGCGCTTGAAGGCGTCCGTAAAATCATCAAAGTTGTCATAAGATTTTAACTGTCCTAATGTTAAAGCATTACAATCAGGTAGTCCTACCCCCTTTGATACTGAGGGATTAACCTCTGCTGTCACACAAGTTTTCTTGATGAGAGTCTCTAGTAGTTCAAGAAGCGGTTGCTGTTGCGCGGTCATCGCTGCCATAACCCGTTCTTGACTCAGTCTAGCCAATTCTCCTTGGGACTTCCATTGAGCTTCCATCCAGCTCTTCATTTCTTGTGGATCCATTCCGTCGCTCTGTCGTGTACCTGCAAAAGAAAAAACACAGGGCCCACCAAGTGCGGCACAAACTTTTTTTTTTTTTTTTTCTGCTTGCTTCCCACGATAACACAGCTTCCCCCTTTCTCACTGATCCTCGCTACCCCCGTGCCCTCCTACTATTACCTTAGCACGGTGTAGGATCGTGCGTTGAGAAAGGTTTTTTTGCCTTGACTCTTTCCAGGTCGGGAATGGTGGAAATCCAGTCTGGGTTTTTCCTTTGTCCAGGATAGCCAAACGTTTTCCTCTTTTTCCAGCAAGTTATCCTTTATGAATGTCCTTGTATTGTGGTGGGGTTTTTTTTCCTTCTTTTGAAAAAAATCCGAAAGACTATGCCAATTATGTCCCCACCAGGTGGGCAGGCTGCCGCCTAGGGGTAGCAGGTCTGTGTCTGATGGTGGTTATGAAGAACAAGTAGTTGTAGACACGAATGGTAAAGGTAAATTAGGATTTATTTCCCCTCCCGGGGTTGGATTCTTCAAAAGGTACAACACATAAACTTAAGACAAGTAAGCCATACTTTCTGGCATGTTATAAAGGAAAACAGGAAAGCTTCTTCTTGCTTCTTAATTAAATGATAAATGAGAATCTTAGGAATACTCAGCATATAGTTCCTCTATAGACAAACAGGCACACTTGACCTTCAGTGTTAACCTTAAGCACTATACAGCTTCTGTCTAACATAAAGAGATTATTCTGTCAGAGATTATTAATGTACAGTCCATTGGATCATCCAAAAAGCATTCACTGGGACAATCAATGACCATGGGTTCCTGCGAGGTTTCAGAAGGACCTGTGTTTTCCTTGCCACAGAATGTTTGTAAGTTACCTTGCAATGTCCCGTTACAGAGCCTATCTGACCAGCTCCCTCTAGGGCTGGAATAGCTGTTACCGTATTCCTCTGAGTTTGGGAGAGAAGGAAGCCACCATTCAGGGTTTCCAGAATCCAACTTCTTATAAGTTTCTAACTCTAGAATATCTGTTGGTTCTACCTTCAGGCTTTGGCACAGAATAAAAGAATTCTCCTCCCTTATCAGCACAAGGTTTAGCTCTGCGTGTCTTTCTCTGAGGCTTGGGAGTTTCAAACACTTCCTCTTCTGATATGCCAGTGTCTTCAATAGAATACCTCTCTCTTTCAGGGGCTTGGAACTGCTCTCTCACTAGCTCTCTGGGTAAATCCCTCGGTTGGTTTTTACAGCCCTGCTCTCCCCTTGGATTTCTCCCACAAGGCTTCTGAGCATTAACCCTCCAGGTATTTCTACTGCCAGCAAACTTCCTTAACTCTATTTCAGAATCACTCTCAGGTTTATAGCTTTCATATACATACTGTTTCACTTTCTCAGGCTTCCATTCATTCTGGGTGGAATGTTGCCTCTGAGTTTCAAACTGCGTCACATCAGATGAACACTCACAGCTGTTCTCTGACTCCACGGCTCCTAACTGCTTTCTCCTGAGGTGTTCTGGGTATCTTGTGGATTGAACTCTTCCTGGTTCCTGAACTTCTCCTAGTTCCTGTTACAGATTCAGATCCAGAACCAGAACTGGGACGAGAACTGGAACTCCTGCGTGACTCTTATAGTAGCTATTAGCCCTTCCTCTATTCAGGTGCAAGCTATTAGGAACTGGGGATTGTTTGTCAGCTGGGCGTGTTTGCAAACCTCGTGGCTGGGTTTGTTTATGTTGCCCCTGACAACTACTGCTCATTTTGCTTGCCCGCCTGTCAGATTCCAAGCTAGAATACACAGAATCCTGTGTTTTTAAGGCAGAGAATGGATCTTCCTCATTACAGTATATAGTAATTGCAGATGACAGGTACCACAGGTTTGCTTCCACCATTTCCCAGAAAAGAAAAAAGGTGTGGGAGAAGTCAGCATACATCAGCATGACATTATGCCTAGCATAGGTGTCATGGCTTTTCCCAGACCTTGGCCTGCACCTCTGACCCCCTGGTGATGTCAGATAGGATGTCTCCAGACTTGATGGGCTTAATATACCTGATGAGATTAGTCTGCAGGACAACAGCCCCTCCTTGACTTGATGGGCTTAGTTTGCCTGATGAGATTAGTCTGCAGGACAACAGCCCCTCCTTGCTAATCAGGAGATATCAGATCAAATAGACCAAGTATGACAAAGGGAGCTGTTGGAGAATTTCACTACAAATACAGAGAAGGACAAAAATATCTCTCTCTCTCTCTCTCCATTCATGGGACACTTCTTACTATGAGACTCTGACACACACTTCTCTTTACCCCCCCCCCCTGTTCTCTCTCTCTCTAGTCATCGGACACTTCTTACTATGAGGCTCTGACACATACTTCTTGCCCCTCCCCTCTCTCTCTCACACACACACATGCACCCACACACAGAGTCATTCGTATACACTGAAGCAGCTCAGTAACAACCTTATAACTCTGTTCTGTACCTATGTAATAAGCCTATTTCTATATAAAAACCTTTTTCCAAGCCACACCAGTTTGGTTGTCATGTTGTGCTACCACACCTACTGCCTCTGCGAAGTAGACCCAGGACCAACAGGAGAGTAACCGAATGTAGGAAGCGGCGAAAGGTTACAGTGTACAGTCTCAGTCGGGTCCATCAACCTCATGAGTGGACTCTTCATCGGAGAGTAGTCGATCACATCTTCAGACTCTGGGGGATCTCACAGATCGACCTGTTTGCCAGTCTGCTCAGCATGAAGGTCCCTTGTTTTTGCTCCAGGATGCCATCTCCACAACATCAAGCCCCGGATGCTTTCCTTCGTCATTGGGGAATGGATCTGTTATACGCTTAACTGCCCATTTCACTCATAACCAAGACGCTATTCAAGTTACAGGCCGACAGAGGCACCATGATCCTAGTAGCCTCATTCTGGCCTAAACAGCCGCGGTTTCCCATGCTTTTTCATCTAGCTCAGCATCAGCCTCTCCATCTGAGATGCACATCGGATCTGATATCACAGGATTAGGGAGTGCTCCTCCATCCCAGTATTTGTGCACTCCATCTGAAGGTTTGGCTGCTGAGAAGATAGTCCTTTCCAATCTCAATTTGCCAAATGCTGTAACAGACATCCTTCTGGCGTCCCAGAAGGACTCCAAGTGCTGCACGTATGCCTTTAAGTGGCACTAGCACACCTTCAGCCCCTTTAATTGTCCAGTGGAGTCTCTTCTGCTGTACTTGCTCCACCTGTCTTCTACAGGTCTCAGGACTAAATTCCATTCATATCCACCTCAGTGCCATTTTGGCTTCACATCAGAGGACTGATGGAAAACCCCCTTTCCACACATCCATTGATAGTCTGCTTCATGCGTGGTCTCCTCTTGACTAAGCCACCAATTTGGCCCCCTGCTGTTGCCTGGGACCTCAACATGGTTCTTGCTCAACTGCTGAAGCCTCCCTTTGAGCCTCTAGGCATTATCTACCTCAAGGTCTCCTTCCTAGTTGTGCTCACCTCGGCTTGCTGGGTCAGCAAACTGCAGGCTTCGGTTGAATATGCGCCCTATATACATTTTCATTATGACAGGGTGGTCTTGCAAACCCAACTGCATTTCCTTCCAAAGGTTGTATCTCCTTTCCATCTCAATCAGTCAGTAATTCTTATGTCCTTTTTTCCAAAGCCACATGCATAGATTGCAAATGAGCTTTACCATATTACCTTGACAGAACCAAGATACACCAAAAATCCTCACAATTATTCATTTCTTTTGACTCTAGTCACCTTGGTCTTCCTGTAACAAAATGCACTCTCTCTTTTGTAGCAGACTACATATCCTTTGCATACACTCAGGTGGGTCTGACATTAGAGGGTCATGTAACTGTTCACAATGTGCGAGCCATGGCCACATCCTAGTCCACTTATGGTTTGTCTCCATAGCAGAGATCTGCGTGCAGCCACATGGTCCTCGATTCATACCTTTGCAGTCCATTACTGTCTGGACAAGGACTCTTCTAAGGACAGTGACTTTGGAGAAGTCATACTCTGGCACCTCTTTGGGACTTAGCTACACCTCCTTCCCTCTGGTCCTCTGTCCATTCAGGCTACCGCCACTGCACTCACGATTGGGGGGGGGGGGGGGTGCTGGATATGCAGAGTCTACAAGAACCCCTGGATTCCCCATGTTGTCCTTAACATTTTTCCCCATTTATAACGGGCCCTGCTCCTTGCTGATTTCCAGTAGCCTGTGGCTAGGGAGTCCCATATGTGAAGACTGCATTCCAGCTTGTTCCTGGAGATAGCATACTCACCTGTAGCAGGTGATCTCTGGGAATAACAGGAATCAGTCTTCACAACCTTCCCTCCTCCCCAAGGAGTTGTAGGGCTTTTTACTTTTTTCTCAGCAATGAACCTCACTGAGGAGAATCACTGGGAAGATGGGAAGGCATGCACGCATGTGCAGTGAGATGCTTGGGAATGTTTATTTATTTATTTACTTATTTATGTGCTCTTATTATATCGCTTTATCTAAAAGCGGTTTACATGGAACAAGTAACAATTTACAATTAACAATGAACACATGAGAAACTAGTTGTTATACATGTACAGTGATGTGAAAAAGTCTTGCATAAGTAGTGCCGAATTGGCAGTTTTTAGTTGTTTGGATCACAAGGACAAAATGCATTGCAATTTATAACTCTTTCTGCATGCAATTTTCTTCCCTTTTGTCTTTTGTACAAATCTGACAAATTTGCCATGACTTGAGCATTCTTTTATGAGTTTTTAATACCCATATTCATTTGGTTGTGAACCTGTGTACAAATATGCAATATATGCCCAAAATGTTGTTGTGTTTTCTGTTTCGTGTATGTTGGCAGAGGGCATATTTTCTTCTTAATTTCACTAGGTAGCCATGAAAAAGACTTTTTTGTTGTTGGTGGCCATTAGTACTTGATGGGCCAGCCCTTGCTCTCTCTCATCAGATGACATCTGTCTGGCATGGAGTTGACCAGTTTGACAAGGTGTTCTTGTGTTATGATGTGATTCCAGACTGCAATCAGTGACTCAGTCAGCTCTCGCTTGTTCCACAGCTGCTTCTTGGCGATCTCAACTGAGAGCTTGTACCAAAGATTCTCAGTCGGGTTGAGATTGGGTGATTGAGCTGGCCAATCAATGGTCTGAACTCCATTTATTTTCTTCCAGTCAGTGACAGTTTTCACTTGGTGGCAAGGTGCATTGTCATCGTGGAAGAAATATCTGCCAGGAACTAGTATCTCAGCTGATGGCAGCATGCATTTCTGCAGAATTCCTATGTATTTCGCTGCATTCACTATCTCGTCCAACACCACTGACTGCCATACATCCCCAGATCATGACCTTGGTTGGATGCTTCATGGAAATATTCAAGCACTCTGGTTTGTACTCTTCATGAGGAAATCTCCTCACATAGGTTTGCCCTGGTCACCCAGAATGCAGAACGTGCTTTTATTGCTGAACAGAACTTTCTCCCAGTCAGCCTTGCTCCATTTTGAGTACTTGGATGCCCACTCAATGCGTCTTTTGCTCTGTTCCACCATTAGTAGCAGCTTCCTCCGCTCCTTACAGCCCTTCAACCCATATTCCAAGCATCATCTACTCATAGTGGAAGTGCAAAAAGTAACGGAACACTTCTCATTCCATTCCCGCAGAAGCTCAGGGGAGATTAGCTTGCGTTTGCCAAGAGATGTCCTTATAAAGGCCCTGTTGTCTCTCTTGGTTTACTTTCTAGGCTGACTGCTACGATGTCGGTCCTGCATATTTCCCATCTCCTTATGCTTCTGCAGAAAGCAAACAACCGTGCTCTGATTACAGCCAACCTTTGCTGCAATCTGCAGGCTGGAATACCCCTCCTCATGCAAAACCACCACCTCGACTTGATTCTCCATTGACAGAAAATGTGACCTTTTCACCATGCCAGGACATTGAGCATCAGATGTGATACACACCAGTTGATCCACATTAAATTCAAACCCTGTGTGCTGCCAAAATGCCATGCACTGATTGTCTATCAAATATGACTTTCTATTGGCCGAGGATGCGCAGTATTTTCTAGCTTTTTTTTTATCCCGCTTTGACACAGAATCCGGTTGGTCGTACCGGGACATCGTTTCCTCACGACAGCCATAAAGAAGTTCACAGACAAGTAAATGGCTGCCAAATTAAATTTGTAACAGTATATAATAAGCCAGGATTCTGCCACAGCATTTGGAAACATTGTCAAAATAAAGCTGAAAATAGCTTGATCATGCAGCCTATACAAGACTTTTGCACACCACTATAGCATTAAATTTTAACTATTTACAAATCTTTGGGACAGGGGGGCATGTTGTGTGTATACAGGTGGGTGGATTGTGAGTAAGATTATCAATTTCCTTAGGGATTTGAGCAATGTAATAAAGCTGTGAGGTTATACATATAGCTGAATAGAAGGGGGAAGTAATAGGTGGGGGGTTGATGTGCAATAGGGGGGATTGAGTAAACATATATTCAAGTTAAGTGGCCTTCAAAATGTTCCTTGAATAAGAATGTTGGTTACAGAATGATTGTAGGTCTAACGTGCTTCTTATTTGTTCTGGAGGGGGTTCCAATGGCCAGGAACAAAAAATGAAAATGCTCTCTTGCAAGGGCTTTATTGCTCTGTGTGTATTCCATAGGAGTAGTGAGTGTGTTTCTTGAACAGCTTTTTCTTGATCTTATGTCTGTGTTAAATTGTAAGAGCGATCTTAAGTAGCTAGAAGATTGATTGTGGAGTACTTTGAAGGTGTTCAGTAATATTTTGAATTTAATTCTGCTTGTTATCGGTAGCAAATGGAGTTGTTTTAAGATTGGAGTGATGTGTTCATATTTTGGAGTTTGAAATATGACTCTGGCAGCACTATGTTGAGCCATCTGCAAATGGTGTAAAGCTTGTTTTGGAAAACCTGTGAGGATGCTGTTACAAAAGTCGAGGTGTGGGAGCACCATGGCTTGTAGTATTGTACAGAAGTCATATGTTGAGAGAAGGGGTTGCAAGTGTTGAAGTGTTTTTAATTTGGTATAGATTGCTATAGTGATATTGATGTGGGTGGTCATGTTTAACTGTCGGTCTAAGGTTATGCCCAGGTATCGTACTTCATCTTTAACTTCCAGTAAAGCTTGCTTTACTCTTAGGGGTATGTTTACTAAACCGGGCTAACGGTTAACCCGAAAAAACCTTTTAAAAGGTCTCTTATCCAAGTGAATCAAATTGAATATCAAAAAACTGCATAAATTCACTCACTAACGATTTAAATATAATCTATAAATAAGTTTATAACATCTAGTCACCGGTCTCAGATAAACGTTTTCCACTTTGACACTTAAATATGGGTAATGAACTTATCCCAACGAGTGTCCGTTTACATCAATGACCATGGACTAGTGCGGCTTCAGTTCTCTTTTTCGTTTTCAATTTTCTATTTTTTCATAAAAAAGAATAAATGCCATTCCAACTTATCTTAATGGTGGATGGCTTTTAAATAAAGCCCCTTTGTGTTTGCATACAGGGAGACCCCTCGTTGGGATAAGTTCATTACCCATATTTAAGTGTCAAAGTGGAAAACGTTTATCTGAGACCGGTGACTAGATGTTATTAACGGTTAACCCGGGCTATATTATTCAATGGGACCTAGGGGCAGCTAGCCCAGGTTAACCGTTAGCCCGGTTTAGTAAACATACCCCTTAGAGTAGATGGTGGGGTGAACGACTTATCCTTCGTGATGTATAGAACATCTGTCTTGTAGTTGATTTTTAGGTTGCGAGAGGATAGTCAAGTAGCAACCTCATCAAACCAGGTTACCATTTGTGTGTGGTTGAGTTTCTTGGTTTCAAGCGGTATGTATAACATCATCAGCATAAACACTGATAAAACACTTTGTTCTTCTGTATTATGTTACAGATCGGTTGTATATGTAGATTGAATAATAATGCTGATAGAGTGGATCCTTGTGGTACTCCCTGTTGTTGGCTGTATGGCTTTGAAGTACTGGCTCCTATTTTTACCTGTTCTTTGCGATCAATTAAGTATGATTTGAACTAGAGTAAAGTGGTGTTCTTGTTTCCTATTTCCTGAAGCCTTGTAATAAGTAGGTTTGACAGATCGAGTCGAAGGCCGATGCTATATCCAAGAATATCAGAATGAAGCAAAGTTTTTGCTTGTCTTTTCCCTTTATGATCCTGTCTATGAGGGCAGTGAGCAGCGTTTCTACTCTGTGACCTGTTCTAAAGCCATGTTGCTGAGCATTGAGTGGGGCGTGTTTATCAATGTGGTCCTGGCGCTGAAGTTGTACCACTTTTTCTATTAGTTTTGTTAGGAATGGGAGGCTGGAAATAGGTCTTGTGATAAGGAAGCTTATCAGGACCCAAGAGATAGGGATAAGGAGAAGGAATTTACCCTTATAAAAGGACCTATTTTACCAGGTCAGAGACACAAAACTCCCTTTACACCTAGAAAGCAGGTAATTCCTAGCTACAGTAGGTTGCAGAATGCCCCTAGTGGAGAAAAAGAGAGGGAATACAGGCTCAGGGTAAGGAACCCTTACGTCACTGAATTCCCCAATTACTCAATTGCCACGAGGCAGTTTGATCTCCAACACCTGAGAGGAGAGGGGGTGGAGCAGGCACCTGAGAGGTTTAAGACTAGGTCAGTTTATTCAGAAGAGAGAGGCTGGAGAGGAAGAAGAGGAGGAAAGGAGAGAGAACGTGAGAGCAGTAGGAGTGCCTACTGGAAGAGGAATGGAACTAGATCAGTGAGAACAGCAGGAACCAGGAATACAAGTTGGAGAACAGGATGTGGAAGCACCGGTGAATGGTGGCCAGAGCATGAGAGAGGAGAGGCTGCTACAAGCTTTGACCCAGGTATGAGCATTAGAAGCTTGCCTAATTCGGAGCACTACAGAATTGCCAAAGACAGCCTTAGCCCTAACGGAAGGCAGTCAGCTAAGCCCTCTGAGACAGAATCAGAGGAAGTGTCAATGCAACTGGGTGAACCAGACATAGCTTTAGAAGAAGAAGTCTCATACATGGATTGCTCTTTATGCCAGTCTTCCAATACAGAGGGTTTGAAAGGGAGTCAACCGTAAGGAAAACCTCCAGTGTCCGGTAGCCCTAAGAGCCTGTGGTTAACTTGTGAAGGTCCTGAGTTAAAGGCAAAATACCTTTTTTTTACTGTGCAAGCCGAAGCTGCCTAATTAAGTTGGTGAATCAGCTGTGAGCCAGAGCAGTGCTCGGCCTGAAGCTGTATTAACGGTGAAAGCAAGGAAAGCTTTTGTTTGGCTATTTATAAGAAAACCTTGCATAGAGAATTGCTTGCCTGTGAAGAGTTTAACTGCCTTGTTTAAAGTTTTTCTATGTTTAAGAAGACAAACAGTGTTCTGGACTGAGAGGAAAAGAAACCTGCTTTAGGAAAAGTTGTTTTCTGTTTGTTTGATCAGCACTGCAAGCCATGCCTGATAGCATGGGCTGTTAAAGTATTTATGTTTATACTGGAGAACATTGCAAGCTGTTTTGTTTGGAATTCATTTATATCCTGATGTTCATTTACAAGAATCCTGAAGAAATAATCCAAAAGCTGGAATTTGTGAACCTTAGCGTGGTTTTTTTCTTCAGTTAATAAACTGTCATTACCTTACCACTCAAGGCAACTACAAAAGGTGTTTTTTTTTACCTGAGGTTGAATACTTTCTGACTGAACTACCTTTCCCATAAGGCATTACAAGGCAATCAGTCAGTTAAAGACCAAAAGGTGAATATCTCTAATGACAACCACGCCCCTCCATACTGCATGTAAGGGGCTATGGGCGTGACAGTCTATATGAATTCGAGTTTGATTTGTCTAGTATATGTTTTTTTAGCATTGGGTGTATGGAGGTGGTTTTCAGCACTTTTGGCATGTAACCTTGTGTTAAAGAGAAGTGTATTATTTTAATAATTATGGGTGTCATTTCTTCTTATGATATTTTTAACCAGCTTACTGGGCAGGGATCAGTTGGTGATGTGGTTGTATTCAGGCCCATCATGAGTTTTTGCAGTTTATTTTTTTGCAGAGATTAGTGAGGATTCCCAGGTAGCTGTTGAAGTGATTTTGTTGTGCTGATACTCAGGGGCTAATGTGTTGCTGTTCTTTATTTTGCTTATGTAGTAGTTAGCTATCATTTGTGGACTGATTATAGCGAGTGAATCATCTTATTGGGGAGTCTAATAAGATCTGACGATCTCAAAGAGCTCTCGGTTTATTTAAGGAGTTCATTATGAGTTTTGTAGGATATTCTCTCTTATTGATTCTTTCCCAGTATTCTTGTAGTTTGGTCATGAATTTGATCTGGTTGTTTTGTCTGTCTCGTAGCTGTATTTTTAAGTATTTTAGTTCTTGTGTATACCAAATTGCACTTTTTTATGGTAATGGAAAATATGTTTTATTGGTGTTACTAATGTTGCTTGTCCTATG
This sequence comes from Ichthyophis bannanicus, assembly GCA_033557465.1. NCBI lineage: Eukaryota > Metazoa > Chordata > Amphibia > Gymnophiona > Ichthyophiidae > Ichthyophis > Ichthyophis bannanicus. The sequence continues at coordinate 509,470,432 of CM066032.1, forward strand.
ATTTCATTCCAATTTCTTATTAGTGCATCTAGGTTTGATGTTTCTGAGTTGAGGTGTGGTAAAGTTTCATCCAGAAATGATTTTGTCAAATTCCTGGAATCGTAGGGATGCAGCAGAAGTTGATCTTGGAGTGTTTGTATTAGTGTGGGAAGGGATGAAGAATTTGACTGCAAAATGGTTGCTCCAAGGAATAGATTGGATTTGAAGATATGGGGGATAGAGGTGATGGATCCTGTCTTTAAGTATAAATATAAGATCCAGTGTATTACCTTTGTTGTGTGTAGGAATATTTACTATTTGCTGGTAGTTAAGTTCTTCCATTGCTTCAAAGAATGATTGGGTAGTCCCTAAAGAGGGCTGTGGCAAGGTTGAAGTCACCAAGGACCAGTAGGCCTTCCCACGCAGACTCCATTGGTGGATGTCACCCATATGTGAAGACTGATTCCTGCTGTTCCCAGAGATCACCTGTTACAGATGTGTAACTACACTTTCCCTTCTGTCTTTCCCCCATTCTCCATTACCACATTGCCACCCATTGTACTGTGGTGATGAAGGTGCATCAGAGCCCATGGAAATAGGTGAAAAACAAACTTTTACCTGTAAGCAGAGGGTTAGCTCAGAGAGCAGTGAGTTTCAAACTGCAGCCAAAGAAAAAAAAACACACACACAGAGCTGCTGAGTCCAGACCACGCCCAATCTCCAAGGCAACCCAGGAAGGTAATAGGAAACACCTGGGGGAGGAGTTGGGATCAGTAGGGCAGCTACACATATTTAAGCTCCAGGAAACAGAAAGAGAGGAGCCTATCAAAGGAAAGGAAAGAGGAGAGTTCACGAGGCACACGGAAGGAAAAGGATCCTTCAGGGAAACTGAAAGAGAGAGGGATTCCAGAGACAGCCGCAGAAGGGATTCCTGAGGCAGCCAGCACACCGGGGACTACAGCCCAGAAAGAAGCCCATGCTGTAAAAGAATTGCAGCTCGGTCTGGAGATAGGAGGGTTTGTCCTGAGAGAGTTGCTGACCATAGCCCAGGTACGGGAGCAGCCCTGCAAGAGTCCATGAGAGAAGTTTTCCCTCTGGAAAGGTCTGTGAAGAGAAATGTCACTAAGAACAAGGTGAGCCAGTTAAAAGCCTTGAACAGTTTGTTGAGAGATAAGAGTCTCTATAGCTATTCCAAAACCCCTGAGCATGGAGAGAAGTCTCGTTGGGAAAAGGTCTTAAAACATTTACAGGAGATTAAGCCTACGTTCCCACAGCCTGATTTAAGCCAAGAGACAACAGAGTCAGATTATGAGGACATGCAGACAGAGCCTTGTGAAGTTGAACAAGATAACTCAGAGTCCTTGATGGATTGTTCTCTTTGTATGAAGACAGAGTGAAGAGGCTATAGGGTTTTAAAAGCTGGAAAACCCCAGAAGCCATTTTACCTGAATGTCTTGTGTCTTGAATGCTGGAAATGTTTTAAAAGGGGAATTGCTGGTGTTTAAAGCTGAGAGGAAATGATTCAAAGCTTGATTTGAATGTTTAAAAGAAACAGCCATTTGAATGTAAAACAGCCAGAAGCAAAGGACACTTTATTTAGAGAATTGCAAAGCTGATATGTTTGCTAGAAGTTAGCTGGAACCATTTAAGCTGTATTTCTAACTGCTGGACTTTGGAAGAAACACCTTCTGGTGTAACAAGCTGCATGAAGCAACTGTAACATTTATCACTGTCATAATCCTTCTTGATTGGAACTTCCTTTGTTGGAGACTGCATCCTAGATTTTGTTGACATGTGTTGAGCTTCAAAGAAGTTCTTTGCAAAGGCAGAAAAAAAAAAAATTTCCTGTGTTTGCCTTCAACCCTCGGATTCTCTGTTATTTCACACAACTACAATACCCAGAAGCTCTAGCTCTGGAACCCATACTAAAAAGGGACATTAGATGGCACACCCCTGCCTATAGGCAACCGCCTAGAGAGTGGGGAGCGCCACAGTACTCACCATCCTTTTCTCATTCATCTCCTTGACAACACCCCATGGCCTTTCCAACAGGATTCCACTAGGCCTAGCATCTTCCCTCTCTCCCCCCCAGCCCCCCACTTCCCACCATTTTTCTCCACCCGTCTATGACTATTCCCCTCCAAAACCCAGCAGCTTCCTTTCACCTCCCTCTTTTTTTTGTCTTCCCCTACCCCCCTAATATTCTAGCATCTATCCCCTCTGTCCACCCCTCAGAGCGCAGCATCTGCCTCCTCTCTGTTCCCCCCTCAGAGCTCAACATTTGCCCCTCTCTTTCTATCCACACTTGGTCCAGAGTCTGCCTCCCCACTTGGTCCTATCCTCAGAGCCCAGAGAGTCTGCCCCCCCCTCTCTGTCTATCCCTCATAGCTCAGCATCTTCCCCTCTCTCTTTGTCCCCTTCCCAGTACTGTATCTCCCCATCACCTTCTAGTTCAGCAGCTTCCTGTCCCTTCTTCCGCTGCTCCATCTCCCAGGTTTTCCCTTCTCTTCTTACCACCACCACAGTGCCACTGCTCCAATTCCAGAAAGTAAACAAGTTGAAATGTGACAAAATGGCACGTTTCCTCATTCCTCCATTTACATGCTCGGGCATGTCTGTGTGGGAGATATGATTGAAAGTCATGGGAAAGTGTTACTCAATAGGGCAGCATGGCATATGTAGCTACACTGGCATACAGACTGATGGCGTACATGAGGTATACAAACACAGAAACATGACTTCAGAAAAAGATGATATGGTCTATCTAGTCTGCCCTTCCATATCAACTACTATAGTCCCTTTTTTTCCTCAGAAATCATCTATGTTTGTCCCATGCTTTCTTGAATTTGATACTGCCCTCATCTCTACTACCTCCACTGGGAGACTATTCCATGCATCCATTACTCTTTCTGTAAAGAAATATTTCCACATTTTACTCCTGAATCCATCCCCTTTCACCTTCATCATATGTCCTCTCATTGAAGAGCTTTCTTTCAATTGAAAGAGGCTGTCCTCCTGTGCTTTTATGCCATCAAAGAATTTAAACATTTCTATTGTATCTCTCTCTCCCGCCTTTCCTCTAGAAAACGTATTGAGATCTTTAAGTCTATTCCCATATGGCTTATAACAAAGACCACTAACCATTTTGTAGCTACCCTCTGCACAGACTAAATCCTATTTATATCCTTTTTGAAGGTGTGTTCTCCAGAATTGCACACAAAATACTCCAAATGAGGTCTCAAAGATTTATACAGAGATGCTATCACTTCCTTTTTCTTGCTGGCCATTCCTCTCCCTATGCACCCAAGCATCATTCTGGCTTTTGCCGTCACCTTTTCTACCTGTTTAGCCACTTTGTCATCAGAAACAATTATGCCCAGGACCCGCTCCTCTTTCATGGAAAGAAGTACTTCACACCCATTATACTGTACTGCTCTCTTGGATTTTTGCAGCCCAAATGCCTGACTCTGCATTTTTTAGTGTTAAATCTCAGCTGCCAAATTCTTGACTGTTCTTCAAGCTTATCTTGATCCCTCCTCATGTTATCTACTCCTTCCTAGGTGTCTACTCTATTGCAGATTTTGGTATCAGATGCAAAGAAGCAAACCTTACCCAACAGCCCTTCCACAGCATTACTAACAAAAATGTTAAAAACAATCTGACCAAGAACAGATCCCTGTGGCACACCACTGGCAACATCCTTCTCCTCAGAGTGAGCTCCATTTGCTTGTATCCTTTGTTGCCTCTCAATCAATTTCTAACCCAGCCAATCCTTTAGGGTCCATTCCTAGAGTACTCAATTTATTTGAGTCATCTGTGAGGAATGGAGACAAAGTCTTTACTGAAATCTAAGTACACCACATCTAGGGCTCTCCCTTGGTCCATCTCTCGTCACTCAGTCAAAGAAATCAATTAGATTTGTCCGATTGGTAGGCAGATGGATGCCTCAGTACCCTCCAAATAGAGTCACCAATCACTACTACCTTTCACTTCCTTGTAGTCACTGACTTTGCAACGTTGGGGTGCTTGAGCTCTGGTTCTTCCCTTTCCTGGGATGTTTTCACCTCCTCCACTTTGCAGGGCTGCATACTGGTTCTTCAGTTCAAGGGCTGGAGGAGTTGGACTGTTTATTCTGAAGGCTCTGGTGACTCGGGTCCAACTCTTCATTCTGTAGCATACCATCTTCACCTCTGTCAGATCTTGGCTGTTTCAAGAAGCATCTCATCAATGTATTTCTCACTATCTTGGATGCTTCTCAGTCTCATCACCTCTTCTCTGAGCTCCTCCTCTTGTTTTATGAGGGCTTCAGCTTCCAGGCATCTTGCACATGGAACCAGTCCCTCAACTGGCATTGGGCTGTCTATCTGGACAGAGGCAGAAGCTGTAACGGGGCACCAGCTTTGGCATTACGATTTTTCCCAGACATCGTTCAGTTGGTGGAGCTTTGGTACCTGTTGAATAAACAAAAGAGACTACCAAAGTCCCTAACTTTTGCTCAGCTGTCCTTTAGGAGATAGAACACACATAAAAGAGGTTAGCTGCTTTAACAGTGCTGTTCTGTGTCCCTGTGTGTAGCCCTTCTTGCTTGCTAAACAGTTATTTTACACTAGTAACTTCTGAAATTATGTGTCTGAGGTATATAGAAAAATGTGTTCCCTTTGTAAAATTACCTAATCAAAGCGCCTTCAAGAATATCAAATTACTTACTATTAGTAGATATCCAAATGTGGAACTATTTGCTTCTTAGATTTTCCCTACCAACCAATTATATCTGTTGTCTAAATCAACAAGCTAATTGGGGAGTTGCCCTATATAGCAAGCATTCTCATATGGGGGGAGGTGGGAGGTCAGTGACTTCAAAGAATTTGCTTACCTCTTTGAACTTGAAGGCTAAAAGGAGGAGAAAAAACTCTAGCTGCAGAAAAAAAATCAATGGTATGATATGCATATCTTTTTTCATGGAGAGAGTTTAGCTGTTTGTTTATGGAGCGGAGGAGTAGCCTAGTGATTAGAGCAGTGGCCGGGTGACCAAACAGACCAGGGTTTTAATCCCACTGGTGCTCATTGTGGCTTTGGGCAAGACAATTAACTCTCTATTGCCTCAGGTAGAAGCAGATTATAAGCCCTCCAGTTACAGGAAAATACCTATTGTACCTGGTTGTAACTTAACTTGAACTTCTACTGAACACTGAGCTAAATACTAAAAAAAGATGTGAGGTTGGGATGTATGTACTGTTTGTGTTTGTTCAGGAGGTGGAGATGTGTACATTGGGAGATGGGGTAAGGGTACAGATGATTGTCAGTATTGCGGTATGTTTGTCAGGGAGAGGGGGGATTGACAGGATGGAGTATGTGTTAGGAAGCTGCGTGTGGGGATGTGGCATGTAGGTTCCTCTCTCCATTGCATTATTACCCCTTCCTGCCCTTCAATAACCTCTTTCCTGCACTCTCCCTGCTTTCTATTCATCCATTCATGGACTCTCCCCCTCCCACATGACTTTATTCTCTTCCTTCTACCTTCTGTTCAGTTTCTCCTCCAACCCCACCCCCATTAGGCTCCACCCCTTCTGTCCTCCTCTACCTCTGTCCTTTTACTAATGTCCCACCCTTCCTCTTCTAGCCCCACCCCTTCCATCAATCTCTGCTCACTTGCTCTCCTCTCCTTGATGCCCCCCGCCTGCTCTTACTGGGTCTTACAATACCAGCAGGATGCTAGGACTCCCACTGATATTTTAAGGCCATAATTCCTGCCGCTGCTGGGAGATTGGGGCCCCCACTGACAGACTGAAAGGCACTTTCCCATCGTAGCAGTGGCCCTCGATCCTTGCCACTGGCAGACAAATACTCTTCCACCACAGCTGCAATCTCCACTCTTTACCGCCGATGGGGGATAGGGTCCCTGCTGGTGGACAGGCAGTTCCCCGCTGTTCCAATGGTGGCCTTCACTCCTTACTGCCGGCAGGGGATGGAGTGCTTGCTGGTGGTGGGCCCTTCCCTGCGACCATGGCAGCCTCCATGCCTTACCTCCAGGAGGGATGAGGTCCTTGTTAGTGGAAAGGAACTTCCCGTCACCACGGCGACCTTTGCTCCTTACTGTCAGTACCAGATGGGTTCCCCATTGGCAGGGCCAGCCCCACGCATGAGCGAGAATGTTGTATACACAGGGCCCCATGCTTCACAGGGCCCTGTGCCAATTTCATGCAGCACATGCTGTCCGATAATGCATCCTGACTCCCAGCCATTTGCAGGGCCAGCCCACACATGGCACCGTGCCTGCTTGACTTGCTTCAGGAGTCGGGAAGGCCCGAAGCCCCGGCTCACCTCTGCAAAGCTACCAGAGTAGCATTTTCCTTCACTCCGGCGGCTGTATTCTCTTGCATCCCGCTGGCTGATTACCAGGAGGTTAAAGGGCATTCAAAAAGTGAATTAAATGTGCAGGCATCATTTTGGTAACAGACAGGCATAATTGGTGCCTGCAGTGCCTCGGGCCCAACCACCAGCCTGCCTTGTGCAATCTGTGCCTGCAGATGATGAAGAAGAGCCGGGAGAAATAGAGGGAGTCCTTCTTCAGACCATCAGAGTCAGAGTCCTCAGCGCCAGCAGACGGCTTTGCATGGTACCGCTGAGGCATCGTCATCAAGGGGTGCCCGAGCACATTCAGAACCGAGGGGCTGGAGTGCCATGCAGCGGAGACTCTTCATCGATCTCCAGTCACAACCAAGGAAGAATCCATCATCGACTCCTACATCAAAGCGGGCATCCGAGCACAGAGCCAAGTGCATTGGCATCGGGGCCTTTCCTAATGTGACCTTGAGAGAGTGATGGCAGGGAGCAACCTGCTAAACTGCCTTGGTGAGAGGAATTGACTCCCAGGACCCCAGAGGGCTGCCAGCTGTCTCCTGATGACCCTACCATTGTGGAGGGCCCTTTAGGGGTGCCACAGTCAGTGGCTGAAGTCACAATACTGGCCCCAATGACTTCAGAGATGGCAGTGCTGCAGGAAAGCCTTCGAGCCCTTGAGGCTTACATGGCGATGGTGCTAGCCACGCGACAAGTTGTCCCCCCAATGCCTTCAGCATTGTCACTGCATTCTGTCCAGCCCATCCTTGAGACCCATGCACTGCCTGCTGAAGCAGGCATGTTGGGTAGGCGGTCGGAATCTATGCCGGTTCCTACAACCATCTCTCTCTCCAGCATCTTGGGCTCCGATGTCCTGCTGCACCAGCACAAGCACTTGGTGCACCATCAGTCTCACCAACACCCAGCTTCTCTGTCTGACCGGAAATGGTGCCGAGAGGAGACCCGATGCTACTTCAAGTTCCTCTTGGAGTTGGACTTTGATGGATGAGAGACTAAAGGAGGAGTCGGTGGAGGACCTTCCCTCTGACCCCTACTCTCTGTATGGGTGGCAGAAGTCGGTCCCGGAGGACATGTCCTTCCAGGACTTTGTTAGGGACATGCATACTCTTTTCCTTGGAGTCCGAGGATGAGCCAAGGGTGGAGGAGTTGGAGATCCTCCAATATTTTTTGGCTCCCAAGGAGGCAGTTATGGTGCCGTGCACCAAATCCTGCAGAGCTGCTATTGGGGATGTGGGAGAACCCACTTAGAATGCCAGCAGTCAGCTAGTGGCTGGACTCAATGTACCTGGTCTAGAAAGCCCCAGGCTTTGAGAAGCTACAGTTGGTGATGAAATCAGCCATAAAGCGGATCAAGAGCATCAAGACTCAGTGCCCCTGGGCAGGGAGACCAGAATCCTGGACTCCATTAGTAGGAGATGTTTCCTATACTCCATGCTGGTGGCTATGATCCTCTCATACTAGCTGTACATGAGTATGTCCCCTCAAGGACATGACGGATCTGAACGAGTTCAGCTCCCTCATTACCTCAAAGTGCCTTGATTCCTTCCACATCCTGGTAGGCCATGGCAAGGACTTCTCTAAAAGTCCAACATAAAAGCACAATACCATGTAAACCAATGAGGACCCAGTCTAGGCATGGTAACTGAAAAAGCCTTTATTGAAAATTCAGGGGTACAATATGAAACCCCCATAAGGTATACCTTAGCCAACCTTAACCGACACAGGCTGTGTTTTGGCTATGCCTTTTTCAGGGGTTCTTGGCATACTAAAACCATAAATAACAATAAAAACCAATGAAAACAGATTAAAAAAGAAAATTAGAAATACATGAAGAAACAATGTACTGTAAACGGGGCTGCTGGTCATGAATGTCCACAGTCTTAGCAAAGGCAAAATATTATTATGACTTGCAAAGGATTGTGGGGGATATAGTTCATTCATACCAGAATCAGCCGTTCACAAAATAATGAGTTGTGATGCTCAAGTGTAAGCAAAGAAAAACAGATTTTATTCATGGGGTTAATTCTCCCACACAGATTTACTTGGTAACACAAAAGGACACTTGCTTCAAGTATTGTACTCAGGAAAAACAAAACATGATATAAGGTAACTGAAGTTCTTAAGCAAAAATCAATAAAGACCTTGATGGGAAACAGAAAAGGTCTTTTTGATGGCTCCTGCTAATGACCTTCTTAGCAGTGCTCCAAAAGGCAAAAACAAAACCCAAAAGTAACAAAAAAACTGTTCTTTATCAAGGATAACTTCTATTTACACACACAAAAATAAGTTTCCTTCCAGAGCTCACGTGCACTTGTGCCTGGCTCAATTACCAATAATTAGCCAGCTGCAAACCCCTTTGCTGGTTCACTCTCTCTACGTGGCTCAATCCTACCCTAAAGCTTTCTTGCAGAGGCTTTTCTGGGTAGATAAAAGAACAAGTTACAGTTCCTTTTGGTGGCTGTTGCATTAGTGAGAAACTATTTTAAAACAGCAGCCTAGACAGAGAGCAATCCATGTATTCATTCTGATCATTTTATATATCTCCTTCTTCCTCAAATATCATGGAATCCATAGCATGGTCTGGCTCAGAGGAATTCCTTAATTGATCACTCTCAGGATAATATTTGTTTCCCTGCTGTCTTCCTGGAGAAGAGCTAGGGCATAGATCAAAGTTCATACCTGAGTTTCCCTTGCTGTTAGGTTTCCTCTCCTGGTATCCTGGCCAGTAAGTAATCCAGCTTTTATGTCCAGCCTTCCAATCAAGATCCCTGGACACTGGGTCTCTCTTCACATACCTTCTTGCACCGGTCTTAGGGCCCCTTCCAAATGCAGCCGTCTCCTTCAAAGGTGCCGTCTGGGAATTCCTGGCTTTATAACCCCACTCCTCTGGTTTCCTCAAGTCCAATGGAGTATGCTTGCCTCTGGAATCACACCCAACACACGTACTGCTGTGGCCTCCTTCTTTAGACCTCCAAGATGTCTTTCTGTTCTTCCTTCCACGTTGCTTCTGCTGTTGTAGTCCTCTCTCTTCTTTCTCCAACGGTTTCTGCTTCTGTCTCTCCTTGTTCTCTCTGTTCTGTCTCTGTGTAGAATATCCTTTACTTTTAACGTGCTTAGAGGGACACTCCACCCTAGCACAGCCCAGGTGTGCTGAATCAAGCCCTGCCCTTGGAGATGAGTGATTGGGGATTACCTCATAGCTCTCCTGATTGAACACACGTTTCCCCACTTCAGCTCTTCTAGAGGCTGTTTGAAACCTGATGCATTCTGGGACTGGTAGTCTTTTATGAAAACATTCTGTTTTAGTATTTCTACCAGCAAAGACAGGTTGCTTGTTCAAAGCCAATTCACCTCTTTTATAGCTCCTTCCTGAACTGTGATAAGCTTCCTTATCACAGTACACATATAAAAATGTCATAAAAAGCCTTATGAACAAATGTCACAAAACATGCATCAACCTATGATTAAATAAAACCATCAGTACGTAAATAAATAATTGGTAAAAGAACAAACTCACAATTAAATAAAAAATACATACAATAGAAAAAACTATATTAGAAACAATATCAAAAAGATAATATTATTAAGAAACCAACAATATTAAAAAACTTTACATTTAAAAGAAACACTAAAATGGAGGGGAGGAGAACCTACTCTTGGGTATGTTAGATACTTCATAGAAGGAATCTTACATAATACAACTTTGAAACTACATCACATTGCTAGCAATGTTAATTTAAGAAAGGGCACCATATACAGACATGAATGATGTGAAAACAAAAGATATAAATTGAATTTTTTTACCAAAGGAATTTGTTCACCTTGTTGTAGGTGATGTGGACATAATCATTCTTTTACAGATATAGTGGTAACATAACTGGAATTAATATCAAAATACTGTCTACGTCAGAGGATAGGGTTATAAATATTGTTTCTTATCGTGGTAGAATGAGATAATGCGTGACTTTCAATTGGCAATCTTTCAATTTATAAACTTTGGAGTTTGGTGAAAATTATTAGTTTTTAGAGGAGACTCACAGCTCATGCTACTATTTTTTGAACTGAACCTGAATGACAGCATTCCTTAATACCGTGGTATAAATTAAAGTTTGTGTTTGGGGCACTTGACAATAATCTCATTCCACCACGATAAGAAACAATATTTATAACCCCATCCTCTGGCGTAAACAGGTATTTTGACATTACTACCCGAGTTCCCTGAACTTGTTTGAATTATATTGTAAACAATTTGATTCGCTACATGAGCTCCCTGTACTTGTTTCGAGTTATATTGTAAGCCGCTTTGATTTTAAGATAAGGCAGTATAAAAAACTTGTTAACTGGAATTAATTAATTTAATTATATTTATTTATGTCAATCATTCTTTTACAGATATAGTGGTTTGTCCATGTCACCAACAACCAGGTGAACAAATTCCTTTGGTAAAAAAATGCAATTAATATCCCTTTGTTTTCACATCATTCATGTCTGTATATTGTGTCCTTCCTTAAATTAACATCACTAGCAATGTGATTTTGTTTCAAATTTTACTATGTAAGAGTCCTTCTATGAAGTATCTAACATACCCATTTTAGTTTCCTTTTAAATGTAAAGTTTTGTTTTTCACTCACTTATTGTGTTATTGATCAAGGTATGGGAATTTTAATTATGTTTTAACTTACATTTAAGTAGGTATAAGTCTAATTAATTTTAATTCATTTTAACTATACATATTTCCTATTGAGAGTTTTCATTTTTATTGGTTTATCTATCATTGTAGCCGTTATTTGTTTATAATTGGATATATGTGTCCACTTTGTAGACCAAATCCCTGATGAAGGTAGTGCCGAAACATAGCCAGGTCAGGTAGTGGCTCTTATGATCTACCACAAATAAACTCATTTTGCCATATACCTCACTCCTGATTGGTACCTTTGACACAAGAGTGTGTCTTTGCTTTGTTATTGGATCATGGACTTTTCTCCGCATGTTCTCCCCCTGGAAGGACATTCTTAGCTATGGGGACGATGTCCTACAGAATATGCTGCCCGAAGAAAACCTTTTCACAAGAACAAATGATGAGAAAGAAAGCACAGTGAGAAAATGGGAAGACGCCATCCTAGTGACACAGAAACTTATAAAAAAGAGGAAATGCACTCTGTCTCCCTTTTAGAATACTGCGAGTCCAATATCATCCTTGAAGGCTATGGATCAATAAAGTTCCTAGCATGTTCTTAGATAACAAAGGATTTATTAGAAATTGGAATGCAATCCTTAACAAATGCTCTCTTGACCTCACGGCTGCCACACTACTGGCGGATTCAGAGGGGTCATAGGCACCCTGGACCATAAACTCCAAGCAGTCCTTGCCATGAGCTACAAGACCTTGAAAAGACTTGTGACAGTCCTTGGTAACGAGGGAAGCAAAGTCCTCGATGTCCAAAATGACATCCTTGAGGAATAGGGCCATGTATTGTGACGTAGAAGCTCACACAGAGCACATGCAAATAGATAAAAAAAGAGGAATTTACCTTAGAATCTGTGAGGCAGCCAGCATATGCAGCTCAGGAGAAGCAAAGGAACAGAGGAGTAGAACTGCCACACCCAAGCTATGACGTAGTTGAAAGCTTAGGAGCTGATTATGATCACCTGTCCCAGAGAGCACAGTCAGCATGCAGAGAACAGGGAGATAAAAGCTGCGGGGTCAGAGAAGTCAGAGAGGGTGGAGATCCAGCAGACGTCGGTAACCAGAGAGGCAGAGGTCACAGAGAGGGAAGCCTGCTGAACAGAGGAAGCAGTGGGTGTGTCACTGGAACAGGAAGCAGCAGAGGCAAGGCTTCAGAGGAACGTGGCAAGAGAAGTGCTCAGATGGTCGGTAGCTGGAGGTCCTACAAGGAACCTGACTACAGCCCAGGGAGAGAAGCCAGTGCTCCAGAGAGAAGGAAGGCACAACCTGTGGCTAGGAGGCTGCCCAGACAAGGAGAGCAGGAAAGTCCCCAGTCCTCATTGCCAGAGGAAAGACCTCAGCATTTACACAGGTGGGAGCCTAGCATTGTGAAGGAGAAAGCTTGAAGCTCTGTGTGGAACGGAGGGCCAGAGCAGAGCACAAGACAAGAAAGATCTGCAGGAAGATATAAACTAAACCCTAACAACCGGTGGGTGGAAAAGGAGAGCTGGAGAGGAAACACCACACCTACAGGTATTTTTAAACCCAGTGGCATAGAACTGTGTCCCTGTAAGATATCTGAATCCTCAGAGAGGGGTTTTCACAAAGTCAGCTGTGGAGGTTTAAACCCAAACTCAACACCCAGGGAATGTGAGGATATGCAATGGGAAAGTAACTCCAGTGTTTCAGAATATACTCCTATGGATTGTACCCTATGTCTTGCGGATGATATTAAGTCCTTGTGTTGAAGCCCTGTAAGACACCAAAGAAAAAGAAGATATTTTTCTTTGAGAAAAACTGTTTTGTTTTCCTTGATTTTGATGTGCACGTGATATCCTCGGGGGAAGGGGAATAAAGCCTGTTTTGTTTTGCCTTAAACACTCGGTTTGAGACTATTTTTGTTACCAGAAGATAGTAAGGCAACTACAACCTCGGGGCCCTAGGCGAAGGCCTGAAGCCCCGTGACAGTATTTATTTTATTTATTTCTTTGGTTCTTCTATATCACCCCTTCCAGAGATCAGGGGTGGTTTACATTTAACACAACATATTGCAAAGAACAGAGGTTGAACTATTTACATAAAGTCATAGGCACATTTAACACAAAGCGAATGCATCGTTGTCTGAACTGACGACTAATAACTATTTACAGTTTACTGTTTGTGTGTATTTATGTGAGTTTAGATATGAATAGGGGTTGATGATTGGGGGGGGTACAGGGGGTTGGGTGGTGATCATAAGGTGTGGTGAGTTAGGTGTTTGTGAGGTTGGGTTATCATTGGTGTTACTGTAGTGTTCAGTAAAGAGGTATGTTTTGATTTCTTTTCTGGATAACCGTAAGTCTGGTCACATGGATTGACAATGGCAGTGAGTTCCAGAGACTAGTAGCAGTGTAGAAGGCGGCTCTGGAGCTGGTGGACTGTTTTGTCGTACATATAGAGGTTGATGTTACCAGTGAGTGTTTTGCATTTTTCCTATGGGATCTGGAATCTGGTTGGGTTTGTATGAGAGTAGATAGGTATGATGGGGCTATGTTGAACAGTTTGAATGTTATCAGCAGCTTGTATTTTATTTGGCTCCCTACTGAGAGCCAATGAAGGTCATATAAGATTGGGGTTATGAGTTCAATCAGTCAGGCCTTGTACACTATTCTTCCTGTTAAGTTTTGCACTCTTTGGAGGATTGTTAAGGTTTTGACTAGTAGCCCTGTAACAAGCTATTAGAGTAATCTACATGGGGCATAATGAGAGCGTGGACTACTGACCTGAAATCATGGGTATGAAGTAGGGGTCTTAGGTATTGGATAGTTTTTAGCTTGAAGTAGATGGTTCTGTTTGTTTTAGATGGGGTATCATGCTGAGGGATTGATCTAATGTAGATCTTGTAGATCAGGATACGGTTTATCAGCGTGGAATCCTGGCAGAACTTCCTCCTGAAATAGTCCAGGGTCCTCGCTTCCGGAAATAGTCATAAGAACATAAGATATGCCATACTGTGTCAGACCAAGGTCTATTAAGCCCAGTATCCTGTTTCCAACAGTGGCCAATCTAGGTCATACGTACCTAGCAGTTTCCCCAAAAGACACAGGTTTCACAATGCTTGTATTGGGTCAAGCATTGATATCCTGGGTTCCTTCTTAATAATGGTTTATGGACCTTTCCTCCAAGAACTTGTCCAAACCTTTTTTTAAACCCAGCTACACTAACAGCCTTTACTACATCCACCGGTAACAAATTCCAGAGTTTGATTACACGTTGAGTGAAAAAATATTTTCTTTTATTGGTCTTAAAATAGTTTACGCTGTAGCTTCATTGCACGCCCCCTAGTCTTTCTATATTCTGATAACGTAAACAATTGATCTACGTTTACCCATTCCACTCCATTCATTAATTTATAGACTTCTATCATATCTCCCCTCAGCCGTCTCTTTTCCAGGTTAAAGAGCCCTAACCTTTTTAGCCTTTCTTCACAGGCATATCCTTCCATCCCCTTTACCATTTTGGTGGCTCTTCTCTGAACCTTTTCTAATAACGTTATATCCTTTCTAAGATATGGCGACCAGAATTGCACACAATATTCAAGGTGCGGTTGCACCATGGAACGATATAGAGGCATTATAATATTCTTTGCTTTATTTTATAGTCCAGGGTCCTCGTCTCCTGCATAGGCGGTACTGAGAAGTACATTTTGGCACTCTTTGCATGCTTCAAGGCAGACAAGACTACAATCGATTTGTGGGGTAATTGAAGCTTCTCGTACCCCAGGGCCTTTGGACCCAGTAAAGGGATTTGAGCTGGTGGCTGACGGCTGGGAGCATAAGCGGTGCCTACCACAGCCGCAGGAGCAGCGTCTGCACGACATGGTGGATGGTGACAGTCAATGCCTCACGAGGGGCCGAGGGATATTGGAAGAGTTTCAATTCCTCTGGCCTTGGTTTCTTTTCTGATTCCAGAGAAAAGGTATTGGCCTTGGCCAGATTCTGAATAAAAAAATCATGGAAGGACATGTCTTTCGGGGGAGACTTCCATCGTTCAAGGGGGAGTATCCTGAGCCTGAAAATCTGATACAGTCAATTCCACCTCAGTTTCCCATTCTGATTCGGACTCTGAGAAGAAGTCGAAGTAATGCCAAGTCTCCTTCGAGCGCCGACTGTGCAGCTCAGGAGAGGGTGGACATCTATAGCCTTCCTTGCTCCTGGCATGCTGATGGCGATGCCCTGGGGCCTCGGACTCTGACACACTGGAGGAGATGGCTCCGGCTACCGGCGTTGATACCAATCTCCTACCCCTATGTCCCAGCCATGACGGGCAGGACAAGGGTCTCCAGGATAGGCTGGAAGGAGTGTGGGGCTTCCAACTCTGCAAAGTGAGCTTCTAGGGCTCATAGGCATTCCTCCAGAATCATCACCGATGGTGACCCCTCAGGTGGGGACTCCACGATGGAGCACTGGGAGACATCTGGCTGCCCTCCTGGGCACCGAAAATGGACTCTGGTGTCTGGGGAGGGTCCTCGTGCCGGGGAAACTTGGTTAGCCATTCCCAGCCCTCGCTGTTTATCTCATACTGAGACAGGCTACGATGGTGCTATACACAATCTTCTCCTTGTGTTCCCTCTTCAATGAAGCAGAGGTCTCTGCAGAGGGATGCCCCTTTCTGCTCAAACCCTTCTGCTCTGACTGAGCCCTCTGCACCTTTCCCTTGGCCACCTCAGGTGTGGACGAGTGGGTTGGGGCTGAGGATGCTGAATCAGATGAGCCAACGTGGGACCCCTTCAGTCGTCAAACACCTCATCTGCAACTAGAGATCGCAGGATGCTGGCTGGTGATCGAGTCCAAGGCATTGCAAGCACCAGTTATGGCGGTCAGTGGCAGAAATAGTCTTGATACACTTGGTGCATTTTTTAAAGCCACTAATCTTTAAAACCACTAATTTTAGTATATGTGCTCCCTTGCCATAACCTGACTGTACATAGTTCGAACATGTTAAGACTCCAAACTGTTCAAAAATATAATGCAAATAGTTTTAACATAAAAGTTCAAATGTTATAATGTAAAAGTTCCAAAAATGATAATTACACTTACCTGGTAATTGTAGTTCCTTGAGTGACGACAGTTCAGTCCTCTTCCTCTGGGTTGACAACCTCCTCCTGCAGCTTGGAGACTGGTATATCAGAATCATGACATCACTGGATATAGCCTGCTGCTCACTCCTCCTCAATCCCAGTGTGAACTATTAACAAAGCAGACTCAAAGGAGCAACAAATAAGCAGCCAACAACAAAACAGAACCTAAACTATCTAGCCTGAGTAGTTTACAATCCCTATCCCCTGGCAAGGCTTTCTTACGCCCTGTAGTGCCATAGAAAGGATAGGAAAAAGAGAATGCATGAGAAATACCTCAAAACAGACTTACCTGCAAAACTAGCTTGCTGGCCGGTAGCACTGAGCCCTTTCCGAAGAACCCTGGGCAGGATGGAGGACTGAACTGTCGTCACTCAAGGAACTACAATTACCAGGTAAGTGTAATTATCATTTCCTTATCGTTCCTCCAGTTCAGTCCTCTACCTCTGGGATGTGCCAGAGCAGTAATCATTGGGAGGGACCCCGCCATCCAGCCCACAACACCGCCGAACCGAAACGCGCATCTGCACCTGCCGCGACGTCCAGACGGTAATGCTTACTGAACGTATGTAGAGACGACCAAGTTGCTGCTCGACATATGTCCCCAGGCGGAACCAAACTGTGTTCCGCCCAGGAACACGCTTGCACCCTGGTGGAATGTGCCCGCAACCCCTCAGGCACAGGTCGACCTTGAAGCAGATAGGCGGAAGCTATCGCCTCCCGGACCCATCGGGCAATAAAAGCTTTAGCCGCCGCCTCCCCTTTGCGCGCACCTCCAGACACCACAAACAAACGATCCGATTTACGAAAACACTCTGTCACCTTCAAATAGCGCCGCAACGTCCTCTTGATGTCCAACTGGCGCAAACTGCGATCCCGCTCATCTCCTTCCAAAGAACCGAGAACAGGTAAGCACACCACTTGGTTCAAATGGAATGGAGACACCACTTTAGGCAAAAAGGAAGGAACCGGTCGAAGCACTACCTTCTCGCTTGAGAAGGACAAGAACGATTCCCTACACGACAAGGCTTGCAAATCCGAAACACGCCTAGCTGAACAGATCGCCACCAGGAAAACAGCTTTCAACTAGGGAGGAGTAGCCTAGTGGTTGGGGCAAGGTACTTCAGGCCGGAAGGTCAGGGGTTCAAATCCCACTAGAGGACAGCAACCTTGGGCCGGAAGGACTGGGGTTTCTAGTCCCACAGATGCTCCTTGTGGTCTTGGGCAAGCCACTTAACCCTCCATTGCCCATGTTCCCTGTAAGTATTAGTGTATGTGTCTCATATCCCCGCGTGTTAAATGTATCCCCCAATTGTGTTGTGACCGCTTTGATTGAAGGATAAGGCGGTATACAAAACTGTCTAAATAAATAAATAAACGTCAAGTCCTTCACCGAAGCCTGATGCAACGGCTCAAAGGGAGGCTTGGATAACGCCATCAACACCAGATTGAGATCCCAAGGCGGAATCAACACCCTACGCAACGGCCGCAATCTGGAAACCGCCTTCAAAAAGCGAATCACATCCGGGTGAGCTCCTAGAGGCACTCCCTGCACCCTACTGCGATAACAGGCCAGGGCTGCCAGCTGAACGCGTAATGA
This sequence comes from Ichthyophis bannanicus, assembly GCA_033557465.1. Lineage (NCBI taxonomy): Eukaryota > Metazoa > Chordata > Amphibia > Gymnophiona > Ichthyophiidae > Ichthyophis > Ichthyophis bannanicus. The sequence goes on from CM066032.1 coordinate 509,488,153, forward strand.
ACTAGCTGCAAGACCCTTATCAAAGCCGTCCTGCAGGAACCCTAAGATGGAAGGAATGGTCACCGTAGCTGCCCGAATCTGATGCCTCGAACACCAATCCTCAAATATACGCCAGATTCTCACATACGCCAACGATGTGGACTGCTTCCATGCTCTACGCAGCGTAGCTACGACTGCTGCCGAATAGCCTTTCTTCCTTAACCTAGCCCTTTCAATGGCCATACCGTAAGTGAAAACTGATCCACTTGAGGAATGAAGAGGGGACTCTGCAGCAAGAGATCCGCCCTTGCTGGCAACTGCCATGGTGGACCATCTACGAGCCGCACGAGATCTACATACCACGGCCGCCGCGGCCAATCGGGCGCCACAAGGAGCACCTTTCCCAGATGAGCTCCGATCTTCTGAAGCACCCGGCCTATCAACGCCCACGGAGGAAAGACGTACAGAAGCCCTGTGGTCAGCCACTGCTGCAACAGCGCATCGATGCCCTCTGACATCCTTTCTCGCCTCCTGCTGAAGAACCGGCTGGCTTTCGCTGACTGCAAGGTCGCCATGAGATCCATCATGGGCATCCCCCATGATGGATCTCATGCAAAGACGTCGGGGTAAATTTCCCACTCCCCCGCATCTACCTGCACTCTGCTGAGAAAATCCGCCTTGACATTGTCCTTCCCTGCTATGTGTGCCGCTGAAATCGCCGACAACCGCTTCTCTACCCAAGAGAACAACAGATCCGCCTCCTCTTCCATGGCTGCACTCCCTGTGCCGCCCTGGCGGGTTTATGTAGGCGACTATCGCCAAGTTGTCGGACAGCACCCAAACCGAACGACCCAGCACCAAGTACACGAATGCCTGCAGCGCCCGCGCCACAGCTCGCAGTTCCAGCCGATTTATATACCAGGACGTCTCCTGGGGAGACCAAGCTCCCTGCGCAATCCTGCTCCTGCAGTGAGCTCCCCCACCCCGCCAAACTGGCGTCCGTTAACAACGGCAGCCATTCCGGTTGTTCCAGGGGCATGCCGGTTGACAACCAAGTCTTGAGGAGCCACCACTGCAGGGATTGCCGGACCTTCAGGGGGCACGGCAAACGCTTGCTCAAAGGATCGGTCTGATGCCTGTTGCAGAGGCCGCATATGAAGTTTGGCCCACAGCACTGCTTCCAAAGTCGCTGCCATCGTTCCCAACACCTGAAGATAGGACCATGCCGACGGAGCCGGGACTGACCGGAACCTGCGAACGAGGTCCCTGAGCACCTGAGCTCTGTGGTGCGGCAGGAACACTAGTCCGTTCCTTGTGTCGAACCGAACCCCCAGGTACTCGATGTCCTGAGAGGGCTTCAGACGACTCTTGGCTGGATTGACCACCCAACCGAGACTCTGCAAGAACTCCACTACTCTGCTCGTCACCCGAATGCTCTCGGACTTGGCCCGAATCAACCAATTGTCTAGGTAAGGATGCACTAAAATCCTTTCCTTGCGCAACGCCGCCGCCACCACCATAACTTTTGTGAAGGTTCACGGCGCCGTAGCTAGGTCGAAAGGTAAGGCTTGAAACTAATAATGACCCCAAGGAAAGGCGAACCTCAAACGTTTGATGAGCTGCGCAGATTGGAATGTGAAAATACGCCTCCGTGAGATCCAGAGATGTCAAGTACTCCCCCTGACGCACTGTCACTATGACGGATCACAAGGTTTCCATTTGGAAGTGCGGCACCCGGAGACAACGATTTACGGCTTTCAGATCCAAAATAGGTCGTAACATTCCGCCCTTCTTTGGCACCATGAAATAAATGGAGTACCGACCCATGTCGTACTCCGCTTTCGGCACCTCTATAACCGCCCCTAAGCGAAGCAGTTGATCTAAGGTACCGCGAAGCGCTATAACCTTTTTGGCACCCCTGCACGGAGACATGACAAACGAATCCCGTACCGGCCATGCCAACTCTAGCGCATAGCCCTGCTGAATTATCTCCAACACCCAGCGGTCGGAGGTGATGTGGGTCCAAGCCGGAAGGAACTCCCGAAGCCGCTCTCCTATGGGAGGCCCCTCCGCCGGGACTCCCCTCGTTTCATTGGGACTTGCGAGCTGCGGGAGAAGAGTTGGTGGAGAAACTCCCCGAAACCCGCAAAATCTCTGGGCTCGAGCCGGAAGGTGACCCCGCTGGAAGGAGCTGTACCGCGGTGATCGAAATCTGCGGAAATCCCGAAACTGACCTCTAAAGGCTTAACCAGATTTCCCTTGCTTCGGCTTATCCTCCAGTAGCCTACCCGCTTTGGACTTCCTGAGGTCCTTCACCAACTTATCCAAATCCTCTCCAAAGAGCAAACCGCCCCTAAACGGCAGTTTGCTAAGACGAGATTTGGAAGAACCATCCGCCGCCCAATTCCGTAACTACACTGATCTGCGGACAGCCACCACGGACGCGGTACTATTGGCAAGGGCCCTGATCAAATCATAATGCACGTCCGCCAGGTAAGCCGCTCCGGACTCCAGGCGACCCAGCTCCTTGAGCTCCTCAAGATCCATGTGCGGAGATTGCCTCAGCCTCTGCACCCATCGCAAACACGCTCTAGCTACCCAAGCTCCACAGATGGACGCCTGTAGCTAAAGCGAATCCGCCTCAAAGGTCTGCTTCATTAAACTGTCAACTTTCCAGTCCTAGGCATCCTTTAAAGCTGCACTGCCCTCCACCAGGATGGTAGTCTTCTTTGTAACCGCTGAAATCACCGCGTCCACTCATGGCGCCTTGAACTGCTCTTTATCCTTATCCGCCAAGGGATAGAGCCTGTTCATAGTCCGTATGCCTCGAAGACCCACTTCTGGCCGATCCCATTCCTCCTGGATCATTCTGTCCACCACTCTATGAACCGGAAACACCACGTGTGTCTGTCGAACCGCCTGAATAATGGGCTCTTCAACTTCCTCCTCCGCGGCCGCCTGCAAGGAGAGAATCAACATCTGCATAGATTCCGTGATTAACGCTGAAAGTTCTTCCTTACGGAATATTCTAATAATCTTGGCTTGATCCTCAGGCTCCGGGATCTCCCCATCCTCGAGATCCTGTGAGTTCTCATCCTGCTCCCAATCAACATTCTCCTCCTCCATCCAGCCGACATCTGCAGATGCCGACGCTCTGGTTTTTGCCCTTTTGGGAGCCGGCGGTTCCTCGCCAGACCCATCCCCCACCTCAACCGGCTGGGAAGGTCCGGGAATAGTCAAAGCACCAGGTAACCTACCCTGATGCCGCAGACAAAATGCGTGATGCATCAACAAAATGAAGTCAGGACTAAAATCTTGTACTTCCGCCGCCTGCGCCTAGCTGAGCCCCGAAGGCCCAGACAATTCTTCTGACGCTGAGCCCTGCGCAGGGCCCGGAGGAGACGCAGCTCGCATTCCCAACGGCACCCCCTGCGACTCCACGGCCTCCTTAATATCCATCTGCTGTACCACCGAGGAAGATAGGGCTGCACAGCCACAGCACACCCCTGATTCTGCTACCGTGCCCCTTTGTATCCCACACACTGTGGTCTAGCCGCCATCCAGGAATCCAACACCATCCTAAGGCTGTTTTTTTTTTTAAGGTACAATAAAATTCAAAAAACTAGACCTGTCATGTCCTGCACCTGAAAGAAGGAACCCCCCTGCAGAAGGTCACCCTTCGCAAAAACCGCGGAGCATCGCCAAAGAACAAAATAACAAAGGACGCTTAAAAGAAAATCAAAAAGAAAGCAAAAGGAAATCAAAAGAAGTAAAAACCCAGAAAATACCTTTGCCTTTCCAGCCCGGGGTCTGCCTGCCGCCCGGCAGCCACGAGGCCTCACTGCGTCGCCAAAAATGGCCACCGCGAACTGAAGAGCAGCAAAAAGGTGCCAAAACGCTCACCGGCCCGTGCAGCGGTCCTTGCCGGGATTCCTCACTCTCATACGCCGCCTGAAACTGGTTAAAGCCTACCGGCCAGGTCAGCGCTGAGTCCCAATTGTTGTGCGGCAGGAGTCCCTGCAACAAGAGCTGCTGGCGATCTAATCAAGCTGCGTCCCCTTCGGAGCCGCGTGAGATTCGTCAATGCGGTCCGGTCAAAAAAGCGTTGTGCAAAGGGCTCTCCCCCGAACATCCGGGGGGAGAGATCTTTGCCCTGAGAAAATGACAAACGGCTGGTAATTAACTAGGCTCTTCTGTCTTTCCTGCTTTTTCTTTTTTTTTTAAACAGGCAGGGCGTAAGAAAATCAGTGCCCTGAATCAAATGCTCTTCTCTTCACTTTTAAAGAGATATCACCCAATAACAAAAAAACATTAATTTCTCAACCTAAGACCCATCTACCTCTACCTAAAAGCTCCTTATTTGTTTCTCCAGTGAGCCTCTAAGAGGCTCACCACATCCTCCTGCTGCATGGAGACTGGTCACACTGGGATTGAGGAGGAGTGAGCAGCAGGCTATATCCAGTGATGTCATGATTATGACATACCAGTCTCCAAGCTGCAGGAGGAGGTTGACAACCCAGAGGTAGAGGACTGAACTTGAGGAACGATAAGGAACTGTTCCATGTAACATGTTATTTGTAAACTGCCCCTGATCTCTGGAAGGGGCGATATAGAAAACTGTAACAAATAAATAAACTAATCAGCTTAGACATACCAAAAAATACCACCTTGGCAAAATCAAACAGAAAAAGAATTGTGGGTGGAAAAAGTTTCGAAAGGGGAAAGAACACCAAAATGACACAAAAAAACCCAGAAAAAAATTAACCGAAAGGTGAGAAAAAGGCTAACTGACAACAGGCGGGTGAAAAAAATGAGCGAAAGCTCAATCACAAGGGCAAGAAATTCAAACTTTTTTCTGAACTGCAGGAACACATCCTAGAGGCTCTGCAGAAAAAATAAGACTGGAGAATGACACTGTGGTGGGTGGGGAAGGCAGGTGCGCATGCAGGGCATACCTCCCAAAAGCTTCCTTTGGAAGCTGGGGAATGTTCCATGCAGGGCTCTGTCAGTGACATCATCCATACATGAGGAATTATTTCCTGTTTGTTCATGGAAAAAAAGTTTTCACGCATCTAACTGGTATTAATGTCTGGAGATTAGGTTCCCAATTTATTTAAATATGAATATTTTATGCTATAGGAATATATAAGAGATGAAAGGTTATGCTTTATGGGGATTAATACCTGAATGGTTTGAATGCACTGTTGGTGCTCTCTATAAACTTATAGTAGTAAAAGTTAATAAAGCTTGTAAATATTGCCAACCACATTTAATTATTTTTTCAGAAGAAGGGAGGGAAATCCCATCTGTTAACTCCCTCCTTCCACAAGTGGAGGCACTAGACACCAAGCATTCAGAGATTGGCAGAGCCTGACTAAGAGGGACTCCTGCAAGTGGGCATTGCAGCAACACCTGTTAACATGTTAAGTGCTATTGAAGGGGATAGTCAGCAGTACTATCTCAGAATAGCAGTGTCTTGTGAATGTGTGTGTGGCTCTGGGCATGTAGGATCCCATCCTCCTAATCAAACTGCCTGTCCATCTACCCTCTTGCATGGTTTCCCCTCCCTCCCCTTGTTCTCCTGCCACATTGCATTCTGTCTCTTTTCCCTGCCACACCCTTTCAATACCTTCCCTGCTCCACCTTGTACTTTCCCTTTTCCCCTCATCTCACTGCACCCTCCCTTGCCTTTCACTCTCCCCTTCCTTATGCTCCCCCCTCCCTCTCATCTTTTTCCTCCTCTTACCCCACCTGTTCCCTTCTGCTCTGCCTCTCTCTCCCCATCTCTGGCGATGATGCCCCACTCCTTTACCCATCCCACCACCTCAGGCAATCCCTTATGCTCTGCCCTCTCCCTTCTACCCCTTCTTCAACCCTTGGGCAATCATCAGTGGGAAGAGGAGATTACTTTGTTTGGCTGGTGGAAGGTGGGGAATCCTGCAAGCTCTTTAATTTGCTTCACAGCTGCTGATTTTCTTTTTGTTTTGTTGGAGGGAGGTGGTGACATCTGATGGTTCTTCAATTAGCCCCACCTCCAGGGCCAGCTCCAGAGTTGGTTCAAGTTGTTAGTGCCCTGAGTAAACCATAAAAACTTATGCACCCACCTTCTGGCTGTCAGAATCTATTGTTTAGCTTTGAATGCCCTGCTCTTTGCTGCCTCACAGAACATGCTGCCCTTCATAACATAAGAGATACAATGCCAAGTAGTGACAATCACCAGTCAGCATGTGGCCTGTAAGCCAGTGAATATTGCCCCCCTCCTATATGAGCTTCCTGTTAGACTAGAAACCCATGCCGAGTACTGGGGTCTGTAAGAACACACTGACACAAGGACTGACCCTGTGCTGACTACTGCTGAAGTTACCACTACTGTCGCTGCTACCTTCTTTTGAGATGTGTGGAAGAAGGGTAAGGAGACTGGAGACCTGCTATTTTGATTTCATCATCATCTGGGATCACATGAATTTTAAGTTGTTAAAATGGGGTCATAAGGGATTTAAGTTTGAAAAGCAATGTTCTACAGTGTATTTTTTCTCCTGCAAAATTTTTATCCTGTTTGACCCAATGCCCTCTCTAACATACAGCGCAGCCCCTCCACCAATTTGAGCTACCTTATTATTGCGATAGTTTGTACCCAGGTATCAGTGTCCCATTGGTTGTCCTCCTTCTACCAGGTCTATGAGATACCAATTATATCTAACCTTTCATTTAGTACATTTGCATACAGGCATTTCAGGAGGTTGTATTTATATTTTGTTCATATTAGCAATCTGGTTATCAGTTGACAGGGGTAATTTCAAATCTTTTAGCTCTGTACTTAAAGAGGTTCTAATAAAGTAAAACCCAGATACTTTAAACAGAATACCCCAACTTCCCTCTTTTGCTAGTATCCTTCAAGGATACATCATTCCAAACCATGCGCTCTTGGGCGACTGTCAGCTTTCCCCTATTATCTAGTTCTAGCCGACCCCCTAGTTCTAACCGATTGCTTTGTTTGCCTAATGGTTGGACTGGCCCTGTCCAGCTCTTTTCCTTCTGTACCTCTTCCTGCCTGTCCTTATGCATACAGACAGACAAGAAAAAAGACACAGGGCTGGAATGTCGCAGATAGGAACTATCGCATTAGCAAAATGCATTTAAAAACAAATGCAAGGTACAGAGAACTCGCTCACATTGTCGTACTCTGTAATTCCCCATATAAACCAATAGTCAGTGGAACTTAGGGAGTGCCAGGTACATCGCCTTGATTTTCCAGCAATGCATCCGGGCTTTTGGATTAATGTTATCAACTAGAAAGGATAAAAAAAATACATAACCCTTCCTTTGAATTTTAATTAAATATTTTAATTAAATTTTTTAAAATTAAAAACATTTATATACCACCTTTATAAACCAACATTCATAGGATAGCCAAAGGTCTGGTTTGCAGTTGAAGAAAATCTCTCTTCACCTTCTGAGTCCTAGGGGACACATTAGCAAATATGTCTTTTTACAGTACCCAAGTAGGATTACAGGGCTACAGACAATACTGTGGAAGAGAAAATATAAAAAAAGGGGAGGTAAAGTGTCAGTAAGGTACAGTAAGGGCAAGGAGAACCGAGTAATGAAAGTTATCTATTGGTAGTTTCAAACAGCACTGATATATTCTAGTCCTCAAGTCATTCATGCTTACTTTAGCTTACATAACACCTCCAGACATACTGGGAACTTATTTAGAAGAAAGCGTAGTTACTCACCTGTAACAGGTGTTCTCCAGGAGCAGCAGGAATCAGTCCTCACTTATGGGTGACGTCGGCGCCGACGGAGCCCTCGCGGAGCAATTTTCCCCAGCTTTCAAAGAAAGCCTTTGGGAATTGCAGCGCGCATGCGCGGTCGTCTTCCCGCCCGAAGGTGCCATCTTAGCCAGTCAGATGACATAGCTAAAAAAGACAGCATAAAAATTTGCAAAAAGAACATAAGCAGACGATTGCAACTCCAAGGGGAGGAGGGAGGGTAGTGAGGACTGATTCCTGCTGCTCCTGGAGAACACCTGTTACAGGTGAGTAACTACGCTTTCTCCAGGACCAAGCAGGAAGTCAGTCCTCACTTATGGGACTCCCAAGCTCAAGGCTACCGGAGACCCTAAGCACAAAAATGAGCTCCCTCTAGCTCAGCAGCACAGAAGGATAGAATCTTCGCTGAATGATCACCCACCGGTAGCCCACATCCGGGATGGAGGGTAGGAGTTGCTCAGACCTCAAAGAGATTACGGAGGACTGCCTGTCCGAAAGCACTGTCCCTACGGGACTCCCTCTCGAGACAGTAATGGACCGCAAAAGTCTGGCTCGACGACCAAGTAGCGGCCCGGCAGATGTCTGCCAGCGGAACAGAGCGGAGGAAAGCCACTGACGTGGCCTTTGCCCGAACGCAATGAGCCGTGACTCGACTTTCTAAGGCGAGTCCGGCTGCCCCATAAGCCCAAGAGATACAGTCCGCAACCCAGATGGACAGAGTACGCTTGGAGACCGGGAGTCCCAATTTATTGGGGTCAAAAGACACAAAAAGCTGAGCAGCTTTACGGTGCTCCCGCGTACGGTCAAGGTAGAAGTTCAATGCCCTTCTACAGTCCAGGGTATGGAGGACCGTCTCAGCTCGGCTGGAGTGTGGTCTGGGAAAGAAGGTTGGAAGTACCACCTCCTGATTGATGTGAAAAGGGGAGACCACTTTAGGCAGAAACTTTGGGTGAGTCCGCAGGACTACCCTATTCTTGTAGAACCGAGTGTAGGGGGGATCAGACACGAGGGCCTGCAATTCACTTACGCGCCTAGCGGAAGTGAGGGCTATCAAGAACAGTGTTTTCCAAGACAGAAAACGGAGAGAACATGTAGCCATAGGTTCAAAAGGCGGACAGGTGATCCGCTGCAAAACCACATTCAGGTCCCAGTCCGGCGCTGGCGGGCGCAGAGGTGGTTTAAGTAGAAGAAGACCTCGGAGAAACCTCGCTACGAGAGGGTCGCTGGAGAGAGGTCTACCGTCCACCGGCACATGATGTGCCGAAAGAGCACTGAGGTGAACTTTGACGGAGTTGGACTTAAGTCCCAGATTAGAGAGGTGTAGCAAGTACTGCAAGATCACCGACACCGGGCAGGAGAAGGGATCCTGCGACTGTTGGGTACACCAGACTGCAAAGCGACGCCATTTAAGGGCGTAGCATTTGCGGGTAGAAGGGCGTCGCGAAGCCAGGACGACCTCCTCCACCTCCGCCGGCAGGAGAAGGGGAGCAAGGACTACCCTCTCAGCAGCCAGGCCATGAGGTTGAGAGACCTGAGGTTGGGGTGCAGTAGGGACCCCTGATCCTGAGTGAGGAGATCTGGTTGTACCCCCAGAGGGATCGGACCCTCCACCGCCAGTTGCAGCAGGAGCGGAAACCACGGCTGTCTGGGCCAGCGAGGGGCCACCAGGATCAAAAAGGCTTTGTCTCGGAGAACCTTGAAAAGAGTCCGAGAGACCAGCGGGATGGGAGGGAAAGCGTACAGAAGGCTCCCCGACCATGAGATCAGAAAGGCGTCCGCCGCAACCCGAAGGGGGTGTGGCTGACGAGAGCAGAAGCGAGGAAGCTGCCGGTTGCGAGGACTGGCAAAGAGATCCATCGTGGGGAGGCCCCACTTGAGGAAGAGCTTCTGAACTACCAAGGGATCCAGACGCCACTCGTGCGGCTGGAGGACCCTGCTGAGTTTGTCCGCAAGGCAATTGTCTTGGCCCGGGAGATAAACTGCCTTGAGGAGAATGCCGTGACTGACGGCCCAAGAGCAGAGCTTCTGAGCCTCCCGGCAGAGGAGAAAGGAGCCCGTGCCCCCCTGTTTGTTCACGTAGAACATGGCAACTTGATTGTCCGTCTGGACAAGGACGGACTGTTGGGAAGTCAGGTGGGAGAAGGCCTTGAGAGCTAGGCGGATCGCCCGGAGCTCCAGGAAGTTGATCTGCTGAGCAGACTCCCACGTGGTCCAGAGGCCCTGAGTACGCGCCTCTTGGCAATGCGCTCCCCAGCCCAGGAGGGATGCATCGGTGGTCAGCACCCGGGTCGGCTGAGGTGACTGGAAAGGCATACCGAATGTCAGGTTCGGCTGCCGGAGCCACCACCGGAGAGACGAGATCAGCGGCTCGGAAACGCGCACTAGGTCTGCGAGGCCGCCCGTGGCCTGTCGCCACTGCCGGCGGAGACACCATTGAGCAGACCGCATATTCAGACGGGCATTGGGGGTCACATGGACGGTGGAAGCCATATGGCCGAGCAGTCTCAGGAAGCGCCTGGCGGAGACCAGGGGCTGGCTGCAAAAGCGGTCGGCTAGGTCCATGAGCCGCTGAGCCCTGTCGAGCGGTAGATACGCTCGCGCCTGAGGAGTGTGCAGCCTTGCGCCGATGAACTCGAGATCCTGTGAGGGGAGCAAAGTGGACTTTGCGAAGTTTATGACAAAGCCCAAGTGCTGCAGCAGAGTCACCGTGCGGCACGTGGCGTTGGTGACCTCCTGAGCGGACGCTGCTCTGATGAGCCAGTCGTCGAGGTACGGAAAGACAGAGGCCGTGAAGCCGGAGATGGGCCGCCACGACCGCGAGACATTTTGTGAAGACTCGCGGTGCGGAGGACAGGCCAAAGGGCAGTACTCTGTACTGGTAATGATTTCCTGCCACCACAAACCTTAGGTATTGGCGGTGGCTTGGGTGGATGAGGATGTGCGTGTAGGCATCCTTTAGATCCAAGGAGCATAGCCAATCTCCCTGCTGGAGGTAGGGCAGAAGGATTCCAAGGGTAAGCATTTTGAACTTCTCCCGCACAAGGAACTTGTTGAGGTTGCGCAAGTCCAGGATGGGTCTGAGGCCCCCTGTTCTCTTTGGTATCAGAAAATACCTTGAATAGAAGCCTTGACCTCTCAGGTGGTGTGGCACCGGTTCCACCGCCTGTTCCTGCAGAAGACCTGCTAACTCCTGAAGGAGCAACTCCCTGTGCAGAGGGGGGCGCGGAGGCTCTCCCGGAAAATAGGAGGGAGGGACCTGATGGAAGTGGAGAAGGTAACCTTCTCGCACGACCTGAAGCACCCAGGCATCTGCGGTGATGCTGGACCACCTGTGGGCGAAGTGAACCAGCCGGCCTCCGGTGCTGGGGGGAACCAGCGGGGGGGGAGAGGCTATGCTGAGCGAGTCAAAAGCCCCCACCCTGCTGAGCAGGGGCTGGTGGTGCAGGCTTGGGGGCTTGCTGCCTACGGGACCCGTTACCCCGTCCCTTGGCCTGCTGGCCCTGTTGGGGAGCTGCAGGGGCCTGACAATGGGGGTATTGTTTGTAGGCAGCCGCCTTCCTCGGGTAAAAGGCCTTTTTCCCCGAGCCCTTCTTTTTCTGGGAAGGGGCGGAGGTCTTCCTAGAAAGCCTGGTCCTGGTGAGAGTCTCAGTCTCAATTTGTGCAGCCTTTTCCGCCATGGGCTTGCCAAAGAGGCTTTCGCCTCGGCAGGGGACATCGACCAACTTGTCCTGTACCCAGGGCTCAAGGTCGGACGACTGAAGCCAAGCCTGTCGGCGGGCACCGATGCCGGCTGCGGCTACTCGAGCCGAGGCTTCAAAGCCATCATAGGCTGCTCGGGACATGAACTTTGAGCATTCCCGAATGCCCGTGGACAAGGCTAGGAACCTCCGCAAGGGCTCCTCGGAGAGACCAGCGGAGAATCCGGCCAGCTCTTTAGCCAGATCCCGGAGATACATGCCCATGTATAGCTGGTAAGTCTGGACACGACAGGCGAGCATAGAGCCCTGGAAGCACTTCTTGCCAAGGCCATCCAGGTTACGGGCCTCCCGTCCAGGAGGCACCGAGGAGTGCATCTTCTGGCTCTTAAGACGATGCATGGCCGATTCCACTACCATGGAATGGTGTGGCAGCTGTGCCTTTTGAAAGCCAGGGCTCTTGCGGACCCGATAGATAGAATCGACCCGCTTGCTCAGGACCGGCGAGGAGGCCGGACTCTCCCACATACGGAAGAGTAGTCGTTCCAGCATAGGAGGAACCGGCACAGTAAAGTGTTCCCTCGCGGGAGAGTCATACTGGAGGGCGTCGAGCTCTTCGGCTCGAGGCTCCTCCTCGGGATCCGCAGGGAAGGCCAAAGCCTTGGCCATATCCCTAACGAAGTCCGAGAACCGGGCATCCTCCGGGGGGGACTGCTTCCGAGGCTCGGACTCCGGTGAGTCCGATGGGACACACCGAGTCCGGAAAGAATCAGGTGACTCTTCCTCCTCAGACTCCCAGACCGACTCCGACGAGGACTCGGTGGGGTCGGCCCGGGCAGGGTGCGGCGCCAGCCGCCCCGACGCCGAGGGAGTCGGCGTCGGCGACCTCGGTCCCGAACGGGAGGCCGAGGGCGACCTCGACCGAGGATCGACTCGAGTTCTCATCGACTCGAGGATCGGCTCGGTCTCCGGGGTCGACTTGGACGTCGACGTCCCAGCGGTCGGGGCAGCGACGCCAGCGAAGCCAGCGAGCAGTGCCCTCTGCTGGTCCATGAAGGCAGACAGTCTGCTCTCCAAGGCCGTCAACCTGAGTCCGAGCTCAGGTGACCCAGCAGCCCCCGACTCGGGCCCCGACGGCGTCGGGCCCGACGTCGGCTGTCGCGGAGGCGAGTCCAGAAGGACCACAGGACTTACCCGGGCAGGCATCTCCGACTCCAGGCGAGGTCGCTTCGGGATGTGTTCCTTCTCCAAGGACCCGGGGCGGCTGTCGGGGCTATGCGACCTGGCCCTCGCGGAGCCAGGAGCGTCCACCGACGCCGCCCTCGCGGGTTTTTCCTTCCGACGATGGTCCCCGGAGGGAGAACCCCGGTCGGAGGAGCTCCGGCGACGGTCCGAGCTGGAGCCTTTCGACACGGAGGCCTCCGACGAGGTCCGGGTACGGCTGGGGTCAGCGAAGATTCTCTCACGCTGATGCCGCCGACTTCTCAACGCCTTTGAGGACAGTTTGCTGCAGGGCCCACAGATCAGTTCCTCATGATCCGGGCCCAGGCAGCGGAGGCAAAAGTCGTGTGTGTCGGTTAGTGACATATTTCGGTCACACCGACCACACCGCTTAAACCCACTGGCAGCCATCGGGGGAAAAAGGGCCCCTGCGAGGTCAAAGGACCGGGCTGCCAGGGAAAACGAAAACGAAAGCTGACTAAGTCAGAAAAAACCGAAAAAAAGTAAGAGGACTCGAGACCGGCGTCGCGAGTCCGGGCGGGAAAACGATCGGCGTCGAACCGAAAGAAAAAGGATAAAATAAAGAAGAAAATCAACTTTTTCGCGGGGACAAGACGGGGACGTCTGTAGGGCTCCGCGGAAAAAAAAGAAGACTGGCTAAGATGGCACCTTCGGGCGGGAAGACGACCGCGCATGCGCGCTGCAATTCCCAAAGGCTTTCTTTGAAAGCTGGGGAAAATTGCTCCGCGAGGGCTCCGTCGGCGCCGACGTCACCCATAAGTGAGGACTGACTTCCTGCTTGGTCCTGGAGAACATTGGTTCCACAAGGTATATCATCTCCAGATGGAAAAATGAGTACTGGTAGAGGTGTGTCTGTTGCACCACTATGGAACACTGATACATTTACCCCAGGATGGCTGTTGGCTACAAATAGCTACAGGTTTTGATACAGAACTTTACTGCTGTTTTTTTTGAAGTGGTCCTTCCTATACTTACTTGGTCAGTAGGAAACAGTTTTCATTGTCAGCGCTGACATACCACAGAGTTACTGAAGAACTCAGGACGGAGAACAGTTCTTTTATCTTTTTTTTTTTTTGCTGTTCAGTTTCAATATAAGAGCAATGAATCCAACTAAACATATATGCTTATTATAAGGCAGTAAAAACAAATAAATTGAACTAAAAATAGCCCCTTTTATAAATATAGACACAAAATTGAAAGATAAATATTTTTGGATGATGATTAGGGTTTCTGATTTTAAGTATTAACCAATAAATTACTGATAAAATGCCTCACTGCAAAAAAAAAAGTGTATATTGTATAAACACTGCAGAAATGCCACTTCTGGAATCCACTCACCCCACTACAGGCCTGCTGTGGATTCTCTACTCTGTTTTTATGCCTTTTCTATGCTGAGGACGCCTCAGCTGTACAAATAACCCTTAATTAGATGGATAGTAAACACCTAAATTTACAGGGCCCGATATTCAGTGGCGGCAGCTAACATGGTTAGATCGAGCTGCTGCCAGTTGAGCACTAGACCAGGATATTCAATGCCAGGGATCATCCGGTTTCACCACTGAAGCTGGCGATATTCAGCCGTTGCAGGTTAGCTTTTATGGTAAAGGTTAGGACAGCCTTGTCTGTGCCTACCTTTTACCACCGAGGGATAACCAGTCAGCAACTTTATATCACCACCAACTGGTTATCCCTGGGTGCCACCCCCAGAACACCCTGATACTAACCACTTAGCATCAGGGTGTGTAGTGGCAGTAACTGTGTTAGTGCTGCTGAATATCCCGCTTAGCAGTATTTACACGGTTTGCAGATCTGCAAACCGTGTAAGTGTCTTTGCATATTGGGCCCTCAATTTATAAATATGTAAAAACAGAGGGGAATATTCTGCAGCGGCAGCTAACATGGTTGCAGCGGTTAGCCATCACCGCTGAAACTTGAACCCGAATATCCAATCCCAGGGTCTTGTCCAGCCACCGGTCCTGAATATCTGGGTTGGCCGGAAAGCAGCAAAGCAAACCGGGCGGCGGCGATATTCAGCTATTCCCTGGTTAGCTCCGGCGGCGGACGTTAGGCACAGTAAAGGATGGCCTATCTTTTGTTGCTTAGCAATAACTGGGTAGCGGCTGAATATCATCGCTGCTCAGTTATCTCTGGGTGCCGCGCACGGAACACCCTGCGGAGCATAATGCAGTGGCACCAACTGTGTTAGTGCCACCAAATATCCCAGCCAAGGCAATTAGTGCTGTTAGAGAGTCTGCTCAGCGCATTAATCACTTTCAATATTGGGCTTGGAAGCTCAACTGAAGATACAATACAAATGCTCTCATCTTGGACATGGCGCATGCATCACATTTTTCTTTTACAAGATCTTTTCTTGCCTCATGCAGTTATTTATTATTAGTAGTATTTAGCTCATGCCTTTCCAGGAAATGATCAAGGCAAGTTACTGTAGCTGAATGTATGTATTTCCCTGTACCCAGAGGGCTCACAAGTTTGTACCCGAGGCAATGGAAGGTTAAGTTCTGGGGAATATCAGTGCAGAGTCAAAAAAAAAACCTCTTCACTCCATCTAGTCAATCTTGTACAATTAGGCTGACAAACAATTAAAACAGAATTACCAGTTCTCTTTGCATTACAGGAACATACCACCACAGTTACTGCTTACTGGAAAAACAGAGTGATGAGAGTGCATTATGTGATAGCTCCTGAAAACACTAACATGAAACAAATCAATATAAAAATAAAGAACTTGCCTAACAGAACATTTTTGTATTTGCACATAATCCTCTAAAAAGTAATAACACTCTTTAGCAATAAATATGACTTTGGAAAAGCCTTTCAGAAAAACACAACCAGGAAAATATGTTTGCTTAGGACAAGAGCTTTAAATTAATACTTCTGCTGTAATTCTGCACACAATAATAAAAAAAAATTGCAAACTTTTTTGTGATATTTTATTTCTAAACTGTTTTTTAAATTAAGTATCACTCAAAAACAATATGCTTTGTCACTCTGGCAACCATAGCATACAGACGTTTGCATAATTCAGACCTTTTGACACAGAACTTTGAATTTTTTGTGAAGAATTCCAGCAGAAGTAATAATGAAGAAGAAATTATACATATTGTACCTGAATGTAGCTCGCCTTGATCTTCTCCTGGAAAGGCATGAGCTAAATACTACTACAAAGACAATCCACCCATCTGGGTGGCAGTAGAATGGGATAGTGTTGATGGCGGAGGATCACATTTCTGTGACAACAGCAACAACACCAAACTTAAACTACGCGGAAGAAAGGCCCGGCAATCTACTTCTGTATCTTGCTATGAAAACCCAGTGTATAGCTACAACAAAACAAATTGTGCTATAGTGCTGGAAGATGAGACTCCCAGGTTGGAAGGCACTCAACTAGCTACTGGGGAAGAGCTGAAGACTTTTCAGAGTAAAGCCAGCATTTATGATGTGGTTGGATCAAAGCCCTCGGGACGTCTGACTGCTGATGTAGCTGCGCATGAAATGAGAGTCAGAAGCTGTAAAGATATCTTACACATTGGAACAAGGAACGTACAAAGCATGAACCAAGGGAAGTTGGAGGTGGTCAAAAATGAAATGGAACGTGTACAACTTGATCTGTTGGGTGTCAGCGAACTGAAATGGACTGGCATCGGGCACTTTGCATCAGATGATCACATGGTCTACTATGCTGGAAATGAAAGACAAAGAAGAAATGGTGTTGCATTTATAATAAAGAAGAAACTTGCAAGAACTGTAATGAAATACAATGCACTCAGTGAACGCTTAATCTCTATTTGTCTATGAGGAATGCCTATCAACACAACTATAATTCAAGTATATGCCCCAACAACAGCTGCAGAAGAGAATGAAATTGAAGAGTTCTATGAACAAGTACAAGCTGAAATTGACAGAACATGCAAACAGGATATCCTGATAGTCATGGGTGACTGGAACGCAAAGGTTGGCAACAAAGAAGAAGGCAAAGTAGTTGGAAAATATGGACTTGGCAACAGAAATGAAGCTGGAGAAAGACTGATAGAATTCTGCAAGACCAACGATCTATTCATCTCAAACAGCTTCTTCCATGAACACAAGTGGCGACTGTACACATGGACTTCAGCCAATGGATTGTATAAAAATCTAATTTACTACATCTGTGGAAGGCAACGATGGAAAAGCTCTGCAACATCAACAAAGAAAACCTGGAGCTGACTGTGGTACAGATCATCAACTACTAGTATGCAAACTCAAGCTAGTTGAAAAAAAGAGCAAACCACTTAAGAATGCAGCAAAATATGAACTTGAGAATATACCACTGGAATTTTAAAGACTGCCTGCAAAATCGATTTGCTGCTTTAGATACAAATGGCAGAGCTCCAGAAGAGTTATGGAATGACATCAAGAAGGTTGTGTTGGAAGAAAGCGAGAAGTCTCTACAAAAGGTGAAAAAGCAAAAACGGCCAAAATGGATGACTGAAGAACTCTGAAAATTTGTCCAGAAACGCAGAGAAGCTAAAACCAGAGGAGAAAGACAGACAATCGCAGAACTCAGAGATTTCCAACATGCAGCAAGACAGGACAAGGAAAAGTACTACAATGACGCATGCAAGGAAATAGAAGCAGAAACTATTAGAGGAAGAACAAGATCGGCTTTCCTAAAGCTACGAGAGTTAAAGAAAGTTCCAGCCTCGAATTGGAATGTTACAAGATGCTCAAGGTTCTATGTTGAATGATGTTGAGAAGATCAAGAAAAGGTGGAAGGAATATACTGAGTTTTTATATGATAAAGATCAAGTGGACCAACAGCTGTTTCAACCTGTACCTTATGATCGGGAACCATTGGTGATGAAAGAAGAAGTTGAAGCAGCATTGAAAGCCTTATCAAAGAACAAAGCACCAGGCATTGATAGCATTCCCACAGAAATATTACAGCAATCTGATGCAGCTGTTACCGTACTTACAAGGCTCTGCCAAGAAATATGGAAGACAACATCATGGCCACTGAGAACCTGAACAACTCCTGGGTCAGGATCTTCAAATACATGCCTATGTATAGCTCATAGGCCTGGATTCAACACACCAGCATCGAGCCTGGTAACACTCACGTCTAAAGGTGCTGAGGGTCTAGCATCCCTGCCAGGTGGGACAGAAGAATAAAAGTCTTCTGGCTTTTGAGTTTTTGCATGTTTGACTCGAAAACCGTGGAATTATGTGGGAGTTGGGGCTTGTGGAACCCTGGCCCCTTTGACACAGTATATGGCGTCGAGGCATCAGCTGACATTCTCAGCGGTAACCACTCGAGGATCGGCTGCACTGGCACCGTGAGAGTTTCCTTGGATGGAGTCTTGAACTGGAAGAACTCCAGCTCCTCGGTGGGTGGGTCCTCCTCCGCCTCAGTTTGCACCGAGAGGGCCTTGCCCATATTCCTGATGAAGTTGTGGCAGGCCACATCCTCTGGAGGAGAATGGCGCTGGGGGAGACGGGTCCGAAGGGACATCTCTGTGCCGTCTGGTTTCCGGGGAGGCCTTGTTGTCTGTTTCCCACTTGGAGTCAAGGGGAGACGATGAGTGAGGCTCTGCGACCCCTTGGCTCGAGGCCCTCTCCGAAGGGCCAGGGCCCTCCCGAGGACCTGGTCTCAGAAACGTGCCAGAGAGAATCAGATTCCCGACAAATGGGACAGAGACCACGACTGGGGCAGAGGGCTTACCAGAGGCTGGTGGTGCTTGGCTCGATGACTGGGGACACCTCTGCCAGCTGGGGGTCCGGTGGTTGGGGCAGATGATGCAGACAAACCAGCCGTCATTGCGCAGCAGTGATGATCTGTTGCATGGCTGCCATTTTGGACATCAAGCCAGAAAGCTCCGCAGCTTTCAGCGCAGGCACCAAGAATATCTGGCATGGCACCAGCACTCTCGCGAGTGCATCCTTAACAAGGACTACAGCCTTGAGGATCCTCACACGGTCTCCGCCAGCGAGTCATCCTTCCCGAGGACCTTGGTGGGACATTTTTCGGAGTCACCAAAGTCCCTCTGCGGGGTCTTATCGGGTTTCTCCGACAGAACCTCAATGGACTTCGAGGAGTTTTTCTTTTTATGCTCATGGTCCGAGGTCTGAATGGAGGAGCCACTGCCATGGGACTCCGAGGACGCTCAGCTCTCTCAGGAAGAGCTGGGCTTGGAGCTCAGCATCGGGGAGGCTGGTGTGGTGTCGGACCTGGGGAACAGTTTCTCCTGCAACTCCAAGCTCTTCTTATTGGTTTTCGGCATCATGGCCTGGCACCGGTTGCAGGAGGTGCTATCATGGTCCGGTTCCAGGCAGCAGTCATGGGTGTCGATGACAAACATGGTTTGACTGCCGTGATCACATTTTTTTGAACCCATCAGGGGACATGGTGGGATAACACCCGGCCAAGGTAGACGACCCCCAGGCGAAAAAAGGCACGAATGCTAGTTGAGGCAAGTCTCGATCAAAAAACGAGAAAGGAGCAGAGAACTGCACTGGGGCCGGGGCCGGCTCGAGACAGGACGAGGAATCGGTACGCAAACCGGGAACAGCTAATCTGAGGATATAGCAAGGATTTTTTCTAGGGAAATTGGACAGACGTCCATTGGGCTCCACGGAAAAAAGGAGACTGAGCAAGATGGCGGGAAGGGGACCACGCATGCGTGGTAGCATGTCCCAAAGGCTTTCTTTGAAAGCTGGGCAAATGCTCCACACGGGCTCCATCAGCGCCGACATCACCCATATGTGAGGACTGATTCCTGCTTGTTCCTGGAGAACTAATGATTGCAATTCATGCAAAATGCTGGAATAAAATTACTAATAAGAGTACACAGATATGATCAGCTGAGGTGTGATATGACAGAAGTCTATAAAATGATGAGTGGAGTGGAACGGGTAAACATATCACTTGTTTATCCTTTGAGAAGTACAAAAGAACAATGGCACATGGAATGAAACTACAATGCAGCACATTCAAGACTACTTGGAGAAAATAATTTTTCTCTCAATGTGTAATCAAATTCTGGAACTTGTTGCTGGAGGGTGCAGTAAAAGCTGTTAGTGTAGCTGGGTTTAAAAAAGGTTTGGATAAGTTATTGGAGAAAAAGTCTATAAACCATTATTAAAATGGACTGGGGAAATCCATTGATTACCCCTGGCTTAAGCAGCATGGAATCTGTCTACTTTTTGGGAACCTGACAGGTATTTGTGACCTAGACTGGCTACTGTTGGAGACAGAATACTGGACTTGATGAACGTTTGGTCTGACCCAGTATGGCATATTTTATGATCACACAGCTCCCCTGTTGCAGGGCTACCAATTACAACCAGGATGGTCTTAAATTTTACTGTTGATCCACCCTGTTTTTTTAAATTCGGGTTTAAACATTTTTTCGTCAGTCTGTTGATCAATATGCACCTTTGTATCGAGATGAATTTAATCTACTTCTGGTTCCTTTGCATCACAACATTCATTTTGAATTAACTAGATACCTGGGGGGATATTCAAAGCGATTTATGTGGCTAGCGTGTTAATCGCACTGAATATCCATGGGTGTCATCGCTACACACCCCGATGCTAGTCAGCTAGCATCGGGGTATTTCAGGGGCAGCAACCAGCAATAATCGGGCAGTGGTGATATTAAGCTGCTGCCCAGTTATCGCAAAGTGGCGAAAACTAGGCACCTGAAAGGGTGGCTTAACTTTCACCACTGAAGCTAACTGGGAAGTAGCTGAATATCGCCACTGCCCAGTTAACTTCTTTGCTACCTGGCCAACCTGGATATTTAATGTCGGTGACCAGATATGGCCCTGGCACTGAATATCAGAGTCTTAGCTTCAGCGGTGCTGCTGAATATCCCCACTCAGATTTTAGTGTTCTAGCCCCCTCATTGTGGATTCACATATACTGTGATGGGGTCTGTAAGATAGACCTTCTTTGAACCCTATTAGGCGGCTGCCTAGGGCTTTAAAGTTCACGATGCCTTTCTACCAAAAAGAGTCTTGCAGTCAAATGGTAAGACAAAATAATGTCAGGGCTTTATTCCCCTTCCCAAACGGATATTCTTTGGATACAACACAAACAAAACAGCAGAAAACAAAAAGAAACTGCTACAAAGAAAAATATCATCTTTTCCTTTGGCACTAGCACACGGCTGCTTTCCACAGGCTTAACATAAAGATATGACATCATCTGAAAAACATATTGTGCAATCCATAGGGACCAGGTCAGGAGTACAGCTGTTATTCTCCCACTGCATTAATTCTGATTCACTCCCGATAGCATAAGGGTCACACTCTTTACATGTGCTGGCTTCCTGAAAACCCTCCTGTGATGCATGGATTACTTTTCCCAAAAAGTGCTCTTCAAACCTAGGTCTCTGAATGCCTGGTATGGTGATAGCTTCTTTCTGGCTTTCCTTTCTCTTCCAACCTGGTGGAATCACTGGATATCTTTCCACATCAAAGTCACTTCCAGTGCCACGCCCTTGCCCTTTAAAACACACAGAGCTTTTAGCCTTTTCCTCAGAAAAGCAAGGTTCCCACCTTTTAACTGTGTTTCTGGTTCTTGTTTCTGGGCTCCTGACAGCTCTCTCCCGGACTCTCCAACCACCGTCAAACCTAGCAGGCTCCTGGCCACGTCCCTGGCTGCTTCCTGCTCTGGTGTCAGACCTACTGTTTCCTTCTCCAGGCAAACTTCCTTCAGCATGACACGTGCTCACTGGTTGCTTGCTCAGTCCTCCTGAGTCACTGCCCCTGCTGGCCTTCCCTGGTTCTAGCCAGCAACTTATATGCTTCCCTTCTCTGCACGCTACATGGGTCTTTGTGAACAGGTGTTCCTGATGAGGCTTTCTGTTTCTCACTACGTCAGGACTATCACCAGGAAAATTCATTCTAATGCCTTTTGGCTTCTCCTGTGCTGAATGTATTTGCTGCTCAGCTGTTCCTACGTGTACTGAGTTTATTTGCTGCTCAGCTAAATCTGAGGTAAGTTCCTCATTTTCTCTTACCTCCATGTGCTCTATACTTCCTACTGTGTCACAATACATAGAGATAAATCATCTTTCAAAAAATTAAAAGCACCCTTAAACAAATCCATTTAAGTTGTCATTCTCAAACTAGTAGGTGGAAATGATCTTGATTCATAAACTGCAACTCGGATTCGGAATTAAAGGCTAGGGGAAGAAGACAGAAGCACAAGTTATTTCACCAATTATTAAACTTTTTGACAAGCAGCCAAGTTCTCTGCCTACCTTCTCCCAAATCCTTTGGTTGATGATATCATCAGTACCTTAGTACAACGATTTTGAAACTGCTGTGCCACAGCAGTTTGGGGGAGGATCATTTATTAGTAGGGCCATTGGGGGAGTTTGAGGGAGGGTGGAACCAGTGTTATTCTTCAGTCAGCTGTTGTTTGGATCGGGTATGTTATTCTGTGTAAGCTTATGTTACTGCACATGGAAGTGAGATGGGTATCTAGAGGACGGGTGCTTTCAAGGTTGTATGAACTGAAGAAAGAGCTCATTTTTTTTTTTTACAATCAGAAGAGTCCGAGCTGGCTGAACTGCTTAGTGATGAGACCTAGTGGAATAAAGTTGCATTCCTAGCAGGGCCGGCGCAAGGAGATGAGGCACCCTAAGCGAACCTTATCCCTTGTGCCCCCCATGGTGCACACCCCCTCCCCCAATGGAAGCCATTGCCACCGCTGCCGCCCCTCTTCAGGACCAACAGCAGCGATACCAGAATCAAACTTTTTTTTTTTTGTATGTTGAGTTCTGTGGGATTAACATCCTTGTCTGCTCTAGACTCATTGTTGAGGGATGGGGAGGGGGGGAAGAGACAGAAGTTTCTATGGATGCAAAATATATGTGAAATAAGAAAAGGGAGAACAATATTGCTGTTTATAACGCCACAGTAAAATGAGTTTTAATAATTGTATTTTGGTGTTATATACTGCGCTGTGGTTTGTGCTTTTATATTTTCTTCTACGGAGTATGAGCAGCTTGCATCTCCTTTGTTTTTTGCAGAATATATATTTACATTTAACACAATGCCAATCTAGTGTGCAGAGTGGATAGCTGATAGTGTCAGGGGTCAATATTTTCTATGTTTGTAACAGTTTAGTTATATAGCCTGAGACTAATTTATAAACAGCATTGCAAAGGGCTGTTTTTATTTAAAAAAAAAACAAAAAAACAAACAAACAGCAAAACCCCCCAAAAAACATAGCCTGGGAATATGTTGCTTTCTTTTTTCTTTGAACGAACACCTGACGGATCTCCTCCCCTCCCCTACTCCCTTCCCATTCTGGGCACCTTGTGGAAGAGGGGATGCCATATTCCTCGCTTCAGGCAGCAGATTACCTTGAGCTACCCCTTGTTCAGCATCCCTCCCCACCCAAGTCATCTCACGCAGGTTCAAAGCAGCTGATGGCACAGATAATTTAAAATACTTATAAAATGAAATTAAACTTAGCAAGTTAACTGAAATGCAATCTTAGCTACCCATGATTCTTGCCAAGGATGATCCAGAGCATGGAACATTTCTTTAATCATCTATTAAAACCATACTATATGAGCCATCACATAACTGTTTGTTCATCTTCTCTTACTCTATGAAACTCTACTAGAAGATGTTCTTTTAACACTTGGTACAAGTTTATTGCTAGAGCTCCTCATCTCTTTAAGCTTCTTTGACATTCTGTATTTCTCCGTGGAAAGACAGAGCTGAAATGGGAGTTAGCCCCAGCTAATTCTAGAAGCGTTTGGGAGGTTCCTCTGTGCATGCATGGCATCTTCCTACCTGCTGCAACAGTGCCATATTATCTCAGCTTTTGTCTTTCCACGGAGCCCAATGGACACGTCAAGACTAGTTCTTCAGTTCAGTAACTCGAGCCATTTTTGACATTTTTCACTACCCAGCTGCTGTTATGGTTTTTGTGTTCCTTTTTAGTACTCCTTTATTTTCCTCAGCAGCGTTGTCTCCTTAGTCTTTCGGTGTCACTGAGACGTCTGCTTTTGTTTTTTTCTCTGTCAAATATCTATGGGGAAAAGAAAGATTAAGGCGGGGAGCAAGGTCCAGGGAGTTCCCACTGTTAGTGGTAAGCCGGTGGAATCCTTGGATAAGCATCTTGTTCCCATGCCTTTAGCACAATCTTCTCCTGAAGGAGCCTCCTTCGGTTGGGGGGGGGGGGGGAGGGAGACACCCACCACCCTGTCCTGTCCCTCTTCTGTCCTCAACTTTATCGGGTGAGTTCTCTGAGCAGGTAAGAGCTGCTGATTTGGAAGTAAAATTGCCTAAACCAGTTTGGCTTGTAGATGCTGGCATTACTTTTGGTTTTTCGGTTTTATCTCCCGACGCAGAGATTACCTTGAAGGATGTCTGGGGGACTTTGAAATGTATAGATAAAATGTCCACTACTCTTACATCTTTGTGTGTCTTCTCTCAGGAAGCTGTGGATTCATTGTAGCTTCTTGATCGGAAGGTTTCTGTTGTTAAGGCAATTACCAAGCTGGAGTCCACTACGTGCAGTGAATGATGCTGGTATTAAGGATTCCTTCATTCTACATGCTAAGATGGAGGCCCTTGAGAACTCCATGCGGTCTCGTAATTTGCATTTTTTGAATTTTCCTCAGACTTCTCTTGTCACCTAAAATTCTTTTGGATAAATATTTGAAGGAAATATTAGCCATATCAGAATAAATGGATGTTCTTCAGATATCCCCTCCAGGGTCAGAAAAGTTAATCCTACTGAGGGAGAACTGGATGTGGTGGAACCATCGGTGCAGAATCTTACTGCTTTTTTGGAAGACTCTCGAGATATTATTGATTCATGTTCCACTTTATTGGTAACATTTATGTCTGAGTCTGTGAAACTGTGCATTCTTAAAGCTTTTTTTAAGTGTAAGACTGCTAGGTTTTGTG
The DNA here is from genome assembly GCA_033557465.1 of Ichthyophis bannanicus. Lineage (NCBI taxonomy): Eukaryota > Metazoa > Chordata > Amphibia > Gymnophiona > Ichthyophiidae > Ichthyophis > Ichthyophis bannanicus. Next base: position 509,512,778 of record CM066032.1, read on the forward strand.
GACAAATGGTCAGTGTTTTTCCTGATGTGTCTCGGGCACACAGCTCTGATGGAGATAATTTCTAACTTTGCAACCCGGTTTTAGTTTTGGGGGCTACTTTTTATTTGCATTATCCCTGCACTTTAGATGGTGTATCATCTGTATTTGTCGAAGTATCACATCTCAAAGTTTTTACGTGAGAGACAGGGCATAGTGGATAATGGATAGTTAGGTATGCTTGCCTCCTCATAGTAGGCATATTGCCTTGATTTTTCCTTTTTCTTTTTTGATGAAGTTGGGATTTCCTTAATGTGGGCTGCATCTATTGTATATGTTGCCTTTTATTTTTGGAATTCTGATTGTATAAGGACAATCTGAAATATTAAAGAAACAATTTTGTTTTGTAAATTGACTAGAATTTTCATAAATAAAAAAAGGAACAGTCCAGCCCATCCTTGAGAAACATAGATTGCCTGTGGGAGAGGCATCGACATCCAGACATCAAATGACCCCAATGCTGGAGCTTGCCCAGTCGATATCTCTTTCTAGTCATTGGTGGATCATCGTTCCCGATCCCCAAAGGACAGGAGAGTGATCCAGGCATAGACTCAGAAGTGATTTCCTCTCCGAGTCTGACTCAAAAGGCTGGATCCCCAATGTGGAATCTGATGACTTGTCGGAGGACAGGTCCACAAAGGATATGTCTTTCCAGGATTTTTTTTTAGAAATATGACTAAGGCCATACAATTTTATTTGGAGACTGAGGATGAGCCCAGGGCAGAAGAATTAGAGATCCTTCAAGTACTCCTCTGCCCCTAAGGAAGCGATAACAGTGCCCATGCACCATAGTCTTCAGAGAGTACAGATGAGAATTTGGGAGAATCCCACCATACCTCCTGTTAGTAGAAAGCCTGACTCCATGTATGGAGTTCAAAAGGCTCCCAGATTCAAGAAGCCCCAGCTTCATCATTCCTTGATGATCAAATCCGTCATTATGAGATCCAAAAATCCAAGACTCCCCAGAACCTCTGGGAAGGGAAGCTGGACTCTTTTGGGAGAAGGTTTTTCCCAGAGTTCCATGCTTACAGCCCACATGGCCTCTTACCAGCTCTACATGGGCATGATTTTGAAGGATATCATGAGCGGCATAACTGATCTGTCCCAGTACCTCCCTCCAGAGAGACTGGAACAGTATCCTTCTCTTGTGAGACATGGTAAAGACTGCTTTAAGTTCATGGTCTCAGCGACCTCTGATATCTTTGAAACAGTATCGAGAGCTTCTACAATAGGTATTGACCCCCCCAGAGACTCGCCTGGCTCTGATCCTTAAGCCTCAAACAATTAGTGCAGGAAAAGCTTGCTGATGTGCCATGCCGTGGAGAGAATCTCTTCAGAGAAAACGCCTTAGAGAAAGCTGGCTTCATCAAAAAGCAGCATGTCACCCTTCGTAATCTTTCCAGGTGCATGTCCAAACTGGCCTCTTACCACAGGAGGTTTCAGAGTGGTAACCAGAAAAAGATCTATTATTCTTGCAGGGGTAGGTACTTTCCACTATTCCCAATCAAAGCAGGCTTCTCGATCACAAAGCGAGACAAGTCTCTGAAAGCCCAGCCTTTTCCCCAGACAAGAACTGGGGCGGGGTTTTGATTGGTTCCTGAACAGCATAGCCTTTCTACCTGTAACCACAATGGAGAACTCTCCTGTTGGAGGGAGGTTCACTCTTTTTGCCCAAAGATGGTCCCTCATAACCTCACACTTGGGTTTTGCAAATCATCCAAATTGCATCTGTTTGACATTCCTCCAAATTACCTACAGAAGGATCATGCCATGGACCCTCAGCATCAGGAACTACTTCAGAGAGAAATCACCACCTTCTTGTGATCGAGCTCTTACCACAACAGCAGAGAGGACAAGAGTTTGTATTCCAGGTATTTGCTGATCCCTCAAGAAAAACGGGGGGATACCATCCCATCCTAGACTTAAGAGATCTGAAAACGTCCCTGGTCAGAGAAAAGTTCAGGATGATTTTTCTAGGCATTCTACTGCCTTATCTTCAAAGAGGAGATTGGCTATGCTCCCTTGATATAAAGGATGCATATACTGACATACAGATACTTCCTGTGGGTTGGAATTATTTCTGATTCGTTCTAGGGAACACCACTTCCAGTACAGAGTTCTGCCTTTTGGCCTAGATTCAGCACCTTGGGTCTTTATGAAATGTTTCATGGTAGTAGCAGCTTACCTTTGGACACTTGGAATGTTTGTTTTTCCCTACTTGGACGACTGACCGATCATCAGGAAGAAGAAGTGTGGGAATCAACACAGTTGACCGTTCGGGTGCTGGAACTGCTAGGGTTCGTCATAAATTACCCAAATCCCATCTGCAACCCTCCCAACAATTGGAATTCATAGGAACCCTGCTCAATATGACTCAAGTGAGAGCTTTCCTCCTACATGACAGGCTTCAAAGATTGACAGCGATAGCATGAGAGACTCAAATGAGTCAACAGGTAACAGCTCATAAATTGTTAATTGTTCTGGGACACTTGGTTTCCATAGTACATTGAAAAAGTGACAATTCTATACAAATACTTCTGCTCTGCTTTCACTAGAGAAAATCCTGGAGAAGGACCACCCGTGACTGACAAATACACAAATGGGAATGGAGTAGATATCACACCATTCACAAAAGATGATGTGTTAGAACAGCTTGCAAAACTGAAAGTGGAAAAGTCTATGGGAGCAGATGGGATACACCCCAGGATACCGAAACAGCTCAGAAAGGTTCTTGCAGGGTCTTTAAAGGATGTTTTTAATAAATCCTTGGAGACAGGAGAAGTTCCACAGGACTGGAGAGGGGCTGATGTGGTACCTCTCCACAAAAGTGGTAATAGGGAAAAAGTGACAAACTATAGGCCAGTAAGCCTTACCTCAGTGGCGGGAAAAGTAATGGAGGCGCTCCTGAAAGAGCGAATAGTGGACTTCTTTGAAACTAACAGGTTGCATGATCCGAGGCAACGTGGTTTTACCAAAGAACGATCTTGCCAAACAAATCTGATTGAGTTCTTTGACTGGCTGACCAGAGAACTAGATCAAGGGCATGCGATGGATGTGATCTACCTAGATTTCAGCAAAGCCTTTGATACTGTTCCTCATAGGAGGCTTATCAAGCTCAACAGCTTGGGTCCCAAGACAGTGAACTGGATCAGAAATGGTTGACTCACAGACGACAGAAGGTGATGGTAAACAGAACTCACTCGGATGAAAGGAAGGTGATTAGCGGTGTGTCTCAGGGTTTGGTCTTGGGACCGGTACTGTTCAATATATTCATGAGTGATATTGTCGAAGGGCTGAATGGAAAAGTCTGTATTTTTGTAGATGACACCAAAATTTGCAACAGAGTGGACTCCCCTGTGGGAGTGGGGAATATGAGGAAAGATCTACAAAAGCTGGAAGAATAAATCTTAACTGCCAAGCATTAGACCAATGTGAAGAAGAGCAGTGTCATGCACTTGGGGAGCAGAAATCCAAGGGAATTGTATGTGATGGGGGAGAGAGATTGGTGTGCACGGACCGGGAGAAGGACCTTGGTGTGATTGTTTCTGACGATCTCAAAGTGGTGAAACAGTGTGACAAGGCGGTAGCAAAAGTCAGAAGGATGCTGGGTTGCATATAGAGAGGAATTACCAGCAGAAAAGGAAGAGGTACTAATGCCACTGTACAAGATGATGGTGAGGCCTCACTTGGAATATTGTGTTCAGTTTTGGAAACCGTATCTCACAAAGGATATAAAAAGGCTGGAAGCAGTTCAGAGGAAGGCAACCAAAATGATTTGGAGCCTGCGCCAGAAGACTTATGACAAGAGACTTGAAGACCTAAATATGTACACTCTGGAGGAGAGGGGGGACAGGGGAGATATGATTCAGACCTTTAAATACTTAACGAGTATTAATGGAAAAACAAACTTCTTCCAAAGACGGGGAAGCTGTAAAACTAGAGGGCAGAACATGAAGCTGCAAGGGGGTAAACTGAAAGGCAATGTCAGAAAATACTTTTTCACTGAAAGGGTGGTGGATGCTTGGAATGCCCTCCCAATGGAAGCGGTGGGGGCAAACACAGTGACAGAATTCAAAATGGAATGGGACAGACACAGTAGATCCCTTTATAGTAACAGGATAAAACAAACAAATAAACATAACTATTTCTTATATCTGAACAAATAGGGATGACCTACATAGAGTGGTGAGTACACCCTTAAACAAAGGCATGGTGAGGGGTGACCTGCATGGAGCAGCAAGTGCACCTACTCTTGCCACCTTGTTGGGCAGACTAGATGGACCATACTGGTCTTTATCTGCCGTCATATACTATATAATGCCCTTGGTATGCCTCCAAATGAGGTAGGCTCAGTGAACTCAGAACCCAGTGGACTTGGGCCACAGGGAAACTCAGGGATCATCTGTGTGTACAATGGTGGACGATTCATCACAATTTGCTCTTCTCCCCTTTCAAACCATTCTACACAAGGTTTTGACGACAGATACATCCAAACTGGGTTGGGAGGGGGCTTATCTTGATGGGTTTCACATTCAGGGTGATTGGTCCTTCCAAGAGAACCTTCACCGGATCAATTTCTTGGAATTAAGAGCTATAGCAAATGCTCTAAAGGCTTTCAAAAGATTGGTTAATGGACCAAATTGTCCTAATACGAACATGCAATCAGATAGCAATGTTCTACATTAACAAGAAGAGAGGAACAGGCTCGTACCTTGTATGTTGGGAAACAGTCAGGATGTGGAACTTTGCCATTGTCCATGGATTGGAATTAAGAGCCACATACCAACCAGGCAAGTAAAACACTCTGGCAGACAGACTGAGCTGAGTCCTTCCACCAAATCAAAAGTACCCTGGCCAGGGATGTTACAACCCAACAACCCACATCTTTCGGGAGTGGGGCACCCCCTCAATAGATTTTTTTGCGACTCCTCAGAATGCGCAGATGGATCAGTTCTGCTACAGATTAAGATCACACAGCAAACTAGCCTTGGATGCTTTCTTCCTACACTGGGAGCGGGTGGGGTGGGGGTGGGGGGGCAGTGCGGAAGGGCCCTCTGTATACGCATCCTCGAATACCTCTCATTGCAAAGGCTCCTGAAGCTCAAAACAGACAGAGATACAATGATTCTCATTGCTCCCTACTGGCTCAGACAGACAACCTTGGTTTCCTTTCCTGCTTCAACCATCCAGTCTGGAATCAATCTATCTGTTTGGGCCACATACCGTATCCAATATTGCAGGAGAATGGAATGATGTTACAACCCACCATCAAGTCCTTGGTCCTCATGGCTTGGATGTTGAGAGGCTAATGTTATCCGAGCTCAGCCTGCTAGCCGGTGTGACTGATGTCCTTTTAGCTTCCAGGAGAGCCTCAGCGAGAAAATCCTATTCTTACAAATGGAAGAGGTTTGCCCTCTGGTCTGACAACCATTCCCTAGATCCCTTTGACTGTCCTACATAAAAACTGCTCAGGTATCTTCTACACTTCTCCAAGTCTGGACTTAAGTCCAACTCTGTTAGAGTTCACTTACCATCGAGGTATAGAGGGAAGACCTATCTCTGTGCAGCCTTTAGCTGTTTGCTGTATGCAGGGTTTCCTTCTTTTGAAACCTCCCTATAAACCACTCACAGTATCTTGGGACCCCACAATGTGTTTTTTGTGCAGCTGATGATAGCTGCTTCTGAGCTACTCAATTCCTGTCCTTTGAAGTTTTTGACCTGGAAAGTTTTGCTTTTGGTGGCAGTCACTTCAGCATGCAGGGTAAGTGATCTTCAGGCTCTAATAGTTCATCCATCTTACACTAAACTCCATCATAATAGACTGGTCTTCCATACTCAGATTTCCATCTTAATCAGGCAGTTGTTCTACCAACATTTTTTTCAAAGCCTCATGGTCACAGAAGGGAAACTGCACATGTTGGACTGCAAGCGAGCCTTAACTTTTTACTTGGAGCGGATAAAAGCCCATAGAAAGTCCATTCAACCTTTTGTTTATTTTGATCCCAGTAAGCCATGAGTTACCATCTCTAAAACACTCTCTTTCAATTTGGCTAGTTGGCTGCATCTCTTTCCCTTATAACCAGGCAGGCCTAAGCCTTGAGGGTCACGTCACGGCTCATAACGTTGGAGCCATGGTTGCGTTGGTGGTCCATTTGTGCTTGGGCTGCATGGAAGAGATTTTCAAGGCTGTAGCAATCTCAGTCCACACTTTCACATCTCACTACTGTCTGGAAGGGGATTCCTGATGCAACAGCAACCTTGGCCAATCAATACTACAGAATCCGTTTGGGGAGCAGAATCCAACTCAATCCCCCCTAGCCTAAAGATAGTAATTGGCCTCTCTTAAAAAAAACCAAAAGCTATAAAATACAAAAAGGTATGTTGCCAACAAAAACACAAAAAAAACACTGTTTTAAGTATTAAATAAGGTACAAAAAAGGTTGAGGGCAAAATAAAGAAGGCAAATATAGGAAAGGTAATGATGCATCATCAAGCCTCAGAGCTCATAGTATCAGGAAAAGCCATAGAGAGGAGATAGAAAGTTTTTAACCCTTTCTCGGCAGGTCAACTCCAAAAATCTGTTCTTTATCACCAGTTTCAATACAGACTGGCCTCAAACTCATGACCTTTGCGTTAAAAGGCATATAATCTCGCACTATTATGCTATTATGACACTACAGGGAGGGGGTAGGGATTGACTCTAATCAGCTTGCTCTTAACTCTTTCTTCTATTGCTGGTGATCTTCATTCCTCTTTTCTAATTGGTCCAAAGTATCCTGTTTCGATCAGTGGCTAATCCAGGTAACAAGTACCTTAGCATATCCCGAAGGTAACCAGTTCCATATTAACTATCCCATGGAGCAGCAGTTCTCTCTCTCATAATCTTATAACAGCTTATGAACTTTTCTTTCAAGAATATGTTCAAACCTGGGCAGCCAAAGGGATCTGATAAACAGAAGGGAGATGTGGGCAAATATAGATGCATGATGGAGGATACGGACAGTGGTCCTTTGGATGGTCTGTAGGCATTTGATCTGATAAAGTTAAAAACTGGAGTAGACGACGTTAGAGTAATCTAGGTGTGAAATGACGCGGGCGAGAAGCAAGGTAGTGATGGCTGAGTCTGGTAAGAAAGGGGTGCAGCGAAGGGATCTCATGGAGGATGTAGAAAGAGCGTTTGATCACTGTACCAATTTGGTCATGGAAAGTGAGACCACTTTCTAGGACAATACCAAGGTATTTAAGTGAGGACACAAGGGTGAATGGTGAATCCTCCTGTGGGTTAAACTAGAAAGAGGCAACGGGAAATCCATTTGCACTGCAGTGATATACAGATCTCCCTCACAGGGAGAAGTGGATGGAGATTTAATAGAAGACAAATGCAGCATTGCCATGAAAGGAGAAGTGCTACTTTGAATATGTCAAATGTTGATTGGCCCATCCCTGCTGCAGTGTCATCTAGTAGTAAGGAGAACTATTCAGGTAACTAGTAACAGAATCCACACGTGATGGGGCCACACTGGACTTAGTGCTTACCAATGGGAAAAGTGTTTCTGATGTTATAGTGGGAGACATTTTGCATCGAGCGATCACCAGATGGTTTGGTTCAGTATTAGTACTGATAAAATCATTCAAAAGCGAGGGTCTTTGACTTTAGGAAACTAACTTTGCAAAGATGACAGCACCTCAAATGCCTCATCAGTAAACTAACTACGTCAAACAGATTTTCAGCCAGCTCTTTCTGTACAGTTGTAAATAGTTACCCCTTGTTGTCTAATCCAAGTTCTGTTGCCTGTTAATTGTAAACACAAATCGACTGTTTTGAGATGTGTATTTAATTGGTTCTATGTAAACCGCACTGATGGAAAATAGCGTGGTACATAAGTGCATGTAATAAATGGGACAATACCTCCAAAAGCCGTTAGCGGGATGGGAACAGCTGGGGGATGTAGAAAAAACAGTGGGCATAAATGAAAGGGGATATTTTAAAAGGACAACAAACCTTTTTGTTAGAAAGGTAAATAAATGTAAAAGGAAAAAAGGAGGCCGCTATGGTTCTCAAAAGTAGCTTAAAAGGTGAGAAAGAGGGAGGCCTTCATGAAATACAAGAGATCACAGAGAGGAAGACAGGCATCTATATTTGGAAAAACTTAGAGAGGCTAGCAAAGTAGTCAGGAAAGCAAAGATACAAAAAAGTATAAGATATAGCCAATGCAATAAAATGTGGGGATAAGACATGTTTTTGATGTTAGTGAGAGGAGGAAGGGCAAAAGTGGTATTGTCAGACTCAAAGATGCAGGGGAGGAATATGCAGAAACTGATAAGGATAAAGCAGAATTGCTTAACAAATATTTCTGTTCTGTGTTCACAGATGAAAGGCCAGGCGCAAGAGCTCTGAAAACACCCACCCATAGAAATGAAACGACGGGGGATCTCAAACGATTTTCAGAAGACTGTTTTGTGAAGAACTAGCTAAAACTAAAAGTAGACAAAGCCATAGGTCCGGATGGGATACATTCAAGAATATTGAGGGAAGGGGGGGGGCGGAGCCTGATGTCCAGCGGGTTAGACGCTTCGCGCTGAAGCTCCCGAGAGGCCTACTCAGAATCCTGACTTAATACCTACATAAACTTAATATTTTGCTCCGAACTTACCGGGGTACCTCGGGGGGGATGGCGGCCCACAAACCAGCGCGCTTAGACTTCGGGTCTCCCTCTTCTTCACACGGAAAACGCTCCAAAACAGAGTTGTCTTCCCCACAAAAGATGGTTCCACTTCGGGAAAACCCCGAAATGCAACAGGAGATCTTGGAGGAAATACGCGGTGTGAAGGAACTGGTACAGTCCAACGGAGAAGAAGCGCTCCGAGCCATGCGAGAAGATTTCGGTATGCTTCAGGACCGGCTTGAAGGTCTTTCACTACGGCAGGACAACATGGCGGGGGTCCTCGACTCGCACGCGGTGCGCTTGGTGAAACTGGACAAGGCTGAGCGTCAGATACAGAATCTTCAAAAAGAGTTAGAGGATAGCAATAATCGAGCCCGTCGCAACAATGTAAGGCTCATTGGAGTACCGGAGGGGGTGGAAGCAGGAGATATAAGAGAATTCCTGGTCAAAACTCTTCCCTCCTTGCTGAAGATCACTTTTCACAGAGATCTGGAAATTGACCGAGCACATCGTGTTCCTACCAACATGGCGCTCAATCGGACGATCCCCCGGCCTATCATCTTTCGATTACTGAGATATCAGCAAGTTGAGCAAATTCTAAATGCTGCCCGGGCGAATCATCATCTGGAGTTTGAAAGTCATAAAGTCTCCTTCTTCCCTGACTTGGCAAAGCCCACAGTTGACCGTCGGAAGAGACTCCTTGCTTTTCGCCCTAGACTTCAACAGCTACAGGCTCGCTTTGGCCTATTGTATCCAGCGAAGCTCAGAGTGACTCTCCATAACCAAACTAGAACCTTCGAAGATCCTGATCTACTAGCAACATTTTTAGATTCCAAAGAAGCAGACCAGATGCGCTAATCCAACAACTTGGATCTGTAATCCGCCGGATCTGCCTGCCATTTTGAATGGCCCGACGCGGTGATCACAGCCTGGAACAGAGACTGCCTGGACTTTTCTTTCTTTCTATATATAACTTTCTTGGTCTCCTTTCCCTCCATGATGTGTACCTCGGTTGGATTCGGAACACGCACAGCTATACAGGTTATATGTTTCAATTTAGGCCTTCTCTGGGGTTTCTCCCCGCAGACATATGGTCGCCAGTAATTTCTGGGGTTCTGCTTCTTCTCTAATGCACTTCGGTGCTTATTTTTTTTATATGGGGCGCTTCATTGTTTTTCATTAGCTTATTTTCTATCATGTCATGTGTACAGCCATATACAGTTAATATGAGGGACATTGTGAAATTATGTGCATTATGTTCTTTCTCAGAATTTTTAACCCTTCTGAATGGCCTTATGTAAGATCTTATCACTGAACGTAAAAGGCATCAATAGTCCAATCAAAAGAAAGAAAATCCTTAGCTATCTTAATCATGAACATGCTGATTTAGTGTTTCTTCAGGAAACGCATTTAAATTCCGTTGAAACACTGAAACTTAATGCTAAGCCTTACATGGTGGCTGCCTACTCTCCCGCCGTTTCCAAACGGTGTGGGGTAGCCATCTTGGTTAAGAAGTCTTTGCAAGCTACTGTAATGGATACTAGCTCTGATAAGGAGGGTAGATGGGCCCGTGCACACCTTAAGGTTGGAGATAGTGAATTCACGTGTATTTGTATTTATGCTCCGAATGTGGATAACCCTGCTTACTATGCAAGTATTGCGCAGTTGGCACAGGCCTCTGCCAATACTCCATTAATACTTGGCGGCGATTTCAACCAAGTACTTGATCCTTTGATAGATAGACTGCCGCCTAGAACGAGTGGTCCACCCAAGAGTCTTGATACCCTTACAGCTCTGATGAAAGATCTTGCGTTAGTAGATATATGGAGGCTGCTTCACCCCTCCGACTTAGAGTTCACCTTTTTCTCAGCCCCCCATCACTCACAATCTAGAATAGATTTTTTTTTTTCTTATCTCCAAAGCACTGATATCCCAAGTGGACATGGCTAGGATTCATCCTCTCCATATTTCAGATCATGCTGCCATATCTTTCTCATTACATGTCACTACGCAAGGTGAACATCCCCGTGCTTGGTTTTTTGATAGATCCCTACTAGACCAAAAAGATTTTCAGGTTGACATAAAGGCCGCTATCCAAGACTACTTTCATTTTAATTCACCCCATGACACTGCGAGCTGGGCTTGGTGGGAGGGTTACAAGGCGTCTATCCGTGCAACTATAACTAGCAATCAAATTCGACAGGGGAAACAAAGAAAGCAACATTTACTGATTCTAGAACAACAGATACAAGCTGGAGAGCGTCTCCTCACGTCCCGTACTGACCCATGTATTTTAATAGCTCCCATCTGAGCCCCAATGAATGGTGGAATCATGTCTGTCTCTACAGTAAATATGAGCAAATACCTCGTATGTTAGCTTCTTCCGCTCAGACCCCCCACCACTTGTCTAAATGGAAGATGCTCAACGACTATGTTCAAACTGCTAAATGCTCTCATCTGACTGTTTAAATCTGTGTTAATCTCTGTCACATGATCATTCTGTATCGCAGATACTATTTCTGTTTGTTTTGATGTACAATTACTGTTGTTTGTAAGCGCTTATATGATGATACTTATCAGCTTAGAGAAGAAGCATAGGGGTGGGGGGTAATTGGGGTTGCTTTTTCCTTATTGTATGCTTGTATTTGTTTCCTTTGGTGTGTTGTTTCTTTTTGCTTGTTGTAAAATGAAAATAAAAGTTTAAAAAAAAAAAAAAGAATATTGAGGGAACTTGTGGACGTTCTAGCCTACAGCCGGTGTATCAGGCCTGATGCTGGCCCTTGAACCGGCATCGGAGCACTCAAGGCCAAATTCCTCCGTTGGAGCCACTCGATGCCCCCGGTATCCATCAGACTCACTCCCATGCATCTCGGTTCCAATACCTCAGAGCACCGATATTTGCATTGAGCATCGACTTCCACAAAGCATCGAGGTCAAACCCAAGACTAGTGATACTTTGATTTCTTGCTGGACTGATTCAACATCTTGAGAATCTGATGGAGGTTCACTCTATTCCCGAGAACTTCCCAACAATCTTTTGGACCCTTTGCTGCCTCAGGAGTGGCATCAGTCCCCATCAGAAGAAACATCCTTTCAGGACTTCATACGTGACATGGCAGCAGGGCTCGCTATCAAAATAGCTTCAGACAAGGAACCGAGGGCAGAGGAACTGGAAATACTCCAATGCCCTCCCATGCCCAAAGAGGCATCTTTCTTACCGATGCATCATATCCTGCATGATCTTATGCTCCATATGTGGGAAGCCCTGCTCACAGTTCTGCCTGTCAGCAAGAGACTTGATACCATGTACTGAGTACCAGAGTGCCCAGGCTTCCAAAAACCTCAGCTGACCCACCATTCAGTGTTGGTGAAAATCGGTGATATGATGAATAAAGAGCTCAAAGAACCATTAATCCATGCCTCTCAGCAGAGACTTAAGGATACTTGATGCCTTCCGGCGTCGGTGTTTCCAAATATTTATTTATTTATTTTATTTATTTAGTATACATTTGTATACCGCTACTTCCAGCGATCAGCAGCGGTTTGATTACAGATTGGAAATTGTCAAATCATGACAGGAAATTTTTGAGGTATAAACACATTGATTAGACAGGAAAGCACAGCACACAGAGAACTATTTTACAGGGAACATGCATGCATGTTGGCCTCCAGAATCAACTCTTACATGCTATACATGGACATGTTTCTGAAGGATGTCACCAGGGATCTGGAGGCCTTCATCCCCATGCTTCTTGAGGATAAGCGGAGCGCATTCCAGACACTCATCAAGCAAGGCAAGAACACTTCTAAGTTTCTTACCAGGTTCGTTTTTGATGCTTTCAAATCCACAAGCAGAGCTTCAGCAGTCTGCATTGGGGTTCGCAGTATGTCCTGGTTACAAGCATCAAACTTCGAGCAATGGGTCCAGGATAAACTGGTCAATGTCCCATGTACTAGAGAAAACTTTTTTGACAAAGATTGGAGAGAAAAAGCAGGGGAGATAGAAACAGATTATCTCACCCTAAAATGCCTTTCCAGGAAAATAGCTGATCCATCCAAAAGGAAGGTACTTCCCAAGAAGTGTCTTTCTTCTAAAAAGAAGAGATACTATCCTACTTACCTCCCGTCTGCTGCCTATCAACCTCAGCATCCTCAGCAAAGGCAGCAGGGTCCTCTCCAACCCAAGAAGCCCAGGGTTCCTAAATCTCAACCAGCTGCACAGGCACAGCCTGCACCTGGTTTTTGACTTCTTCCTAGAGAGCATTACCAATCTGCCCCTGGAAGACCCTCAGACACTCCACATTGCAGGCAGACTTTGTCATTATGCCCACGGGTGGCACCTGATAATATCAGAGCAGTGGATGCTCCAGATTGTCCAAAGGTGTTATCAGCTTCACTTCAAATCCTTACCCTCTACCAGCTGCAAGGGGATTATCCCATACAACCCTTTCAAAAGCACTCTCTTAGAAGAGGTGACCACCTTGTTGTCCCAGAGTGCTATAGAAAGGAGTTCCTCCTCTCGAAGGAAAGTTGGGCTTCAACTCTCCATATTTTCTCATTCCAAAGAAACTAGGAGGCCCATCTAGGATTTGAGAGACCTAAACAAGTTCATGGTCCAAGAAAAATTCAGAATGATTTCACTAGGAACTCTTCTACTATACTTCCAGAGGCACGATCGACTATGTTCTCTAGACTTAAAAGAAGCATACATGCATTCACTGATCCATCCATTGCACACACTGTCTGCGCTTCATGTTTCTAGGAAACCATTATCAATACTGGGTTCTCCCTTCAGTCTAGCCTCTGCCCCAAAAGGTGTTCACAAATTGCACGGTAGTCGTCGCTGCCTACGTATGCACTCTGGGGATATTCATCTTTCCTTACTTAAACGATTAGCTGATCAGCGGAGAATCCCCTCAAGAGGTAAGACTCTCCATTCATTGCACCATCAAGGTGCTCCAACACCTGGGCTTTATCATAAACTTCCCAAAGTCACACCTCATTCCAACCCAACATCTGGAGTTCATCAGAGCAGTCTTAGACACTAGACAAGCCCGAGCTTTCCTCCCACAGGATCACTATGCCCACCTCATTGAGCTGGCAAAAGGGGTACAACAGCAAAGTAGAGTAACAGCTCGAGAGATGCTACAACTATTAGGATACATGGCCTTCATGGTACGTGTCGTTCCCTATGCTTGAATACATATGCGACAAGTGCAGTGGACTCTGTCTTCTCAATGGATGCAAGTGAATGGTCATCTCAGAGATCAGATCCACATCACTCCTTAACTGATCAAGTCCCTTCAGTAGTGGTGTCTCCCACAAAACCTACTCGTCGGATCACCTGTTCAGATGCCTCTAGCTTGATGCACCCTGACGACGGATGCTTCCAAGCAGGGTTAGGGGCACATCCGAATGACCTTATCACACAAGGACTGTGGACACAACAGGAATCTGCCCTGCATATCAACCTGCTGGAACTACGGGCACTGACAAATGCTCTAAGGGATTTTCAACCCTAACTATTGGGGCAACCCGTTCTAACCAGAACAGACAACCAAGTTGCCATGTTCTACTTAAACAAACAAGGGGGAATGGGGTCTCATCCCCTCTGCGAAGAAGTGATTCACCTATAGTCCTTTGCCATCTCTCACTGCATCCACCTCAGAATGGTGTATCTCCCAGATGAACTCAATGTCCTAGCAGACAGGCTAAAAGCCATATCCTTCGTCCACACGAATGGACCTTATATTGGGAGACGGCTACTCAGATCTTCCAAACATGGGGAACCCCACTCATAGATCTTTTTGCCACTCCGCAAAACACACAACTTCCACTGTAATGCTCCAGGGTTCCATCGCTGCACCGACAGGCCCTGAACATCTTCCTTCTCGATTAGGGACAGGGACTGCTCTACACATTCCCTCCCATCCCCTTGATACCCAAGACACTGTTCAAGCTACAAGCTGACAGAGGCTTGATGATGCTCATAGTCTCCTTTTGGCCCTGTCAACTGTGGTTTTCTCTGCTTCTTCGCCTGGCGCAGACTCAGCCACTCAACCTGGGATGTGCACCCAACCTCCTCTTTCAGGACCATGGGATGCTCCTCCATCCCAGTCTTCTCCCTATACCTGACAGCATGGCTGCTGAAGGGCTAGTGCTTGCCAACCTCGACCTACCACAGGTGGTCAAGGATGTCCTTGCATCTTTTAAGGATGCCACCAGGCGATCTTATGACTTCAAATGGCATAGGTTTGCCCTCAGGTGCTCTACAATATCTCCTCCACTTATTCTTGACAGGTCTGAAAGCTAACTCTGTGAGAGTTCACCTTAGTGCCATTGCGGCCTCTCATAGACCAGTGGACGGACAGCCTAGCTCCTCGCACCCCTTAGCAGCATGCTTCATGCAGGGTTTCCTTCTGTCCAAGCCACCCATTAAGCTGCAAATACCGGTGCTCCGAGGTATCAGAACCGAGATGCATGGGAGCCTAAATCTGTTGGATACTGGGGACAACGAGTGGCTCCAATGGAGAAATTGGCCTTGGGTGCTCTGACGATGCCGGTTCAAGGGCAGGCATCAGGCCTGATACATCTGGCTGTAGGCTCTGTGCCAAAGCCTGCACTCCTCAAGGACTCCATGTTATCGGTACCAAGACTGCCAGGAGTGCTGCCAAACTCCTCTCGACAGCCAGCATGCATTGGTCTAGGGCAGGGGTGGGGAACCTGCGGCCTTTTGGAGCGTGATGTGTGGCCTTCTTAAATAAGTTTTCATACTGTTATATATATATGACAATTGTCACTGATGATTAACATATGTGAACTAATTTTGGCAATATGGCGATTCCGCTAAGAGATGATTCTCGGTAAAAGCCGTTATCTGGCCACAATAAGGTGGTATTGCTTATCTAATTGTAGTTCTTGGAGGCGATAAAGAGGTTGCTCGAAATGTCCATTGCCGGAGACGTCGGTAAGGGGAACTGGCGATAGACACTACACCCGATAACAGATGCGGAACTGGCATGGCGTAACATCATGCCTTCAGATAAATAAATCACGATGAGACTTGGAGGAGAATGCAGAGGAAGAGTAAGGGATAGATTTTGAATGAGAGAACGCTTTAGCGAATCAGTTTGGAGTTGGCAGTGAAGTGTAGTGGTCGCGCATGCGAGTCGAAGTGTGTCGCGTAGAGGAGAGTGTGCCTCAGCCTTGGCGCATGTAGGACGTAAAACCACGGTACAAGGAGGTACCCGGTGTGTGACGTTGAATAAATTCTCAACATTTTCGTTAAAATTTATATGTGAAGAAACACATTTATGAGTGCAACAAAAAAGAATTGGTGCTAGTTTTGAAACCAAAATTTCTTCTCCACCTTCTGGCAACACTGTGGTGACAGTTACTAACTGGCTGGCATAGAGAGTGCAGCATTTATGGTTCCTTCCTTCAGAGTGTGTTTGTCACTTGATTACTTTTTTTTTTTGCTTTCCATCATGTCGAAAACCCCGAAAAGGTCGCTGAAAGAAGAACACAGAGTGTTTAACGATGAGTGGGAATTGCAATACTATGTTGTTTCTCAGAAGGATAAAATGAGTTGCTTGCTCTGTGATTTCAATGGTAAAAAAATACAATGCACATCAACACTACTCTACTCATAAGGACAATAAATACGTTAAGCTAGAAGGTGAATCCTGAAAGATTGCTTTACAAAAATTAAAAGAAGGGAAGCAAAAGCAGAGGCAGTTATTCCAATCAGTGCAGAGTATCAGAAACGCAACTACAGAAGCTACTTATAAAGTGGCGTATATACTTGGGAAAAAAGGTAAGCCATTTAGTGATGCGGAAATTATAAAAGATTGCATCGCAGAGGTTGTAGGATGCTTAGATCCTGATAAGGTTAACAAAAGACAAACAACTGCCTCTTTCAAGAAGAACTAATGCTGATCGGCAGCATGAATTAGCACTCAATGTAGTAGATCCACTGTTTTAAATGACACTTTGCAGAAAGTTGTAAGAATTGTGAATTATATTCAAACAAATGCAACGAGACATCGACAATTTCGTGAGATGCTAATGATGGATAATGAGGTAATTAGTGTTAATTTACCCTACCATTCGAAAGTGGGCTGGTTATCACAAGGACAGGTTTTAGTCAAAGTTTTGTATTTGCGTGAACAAATAATCCAGTTTTTCAAGGAAAGGAATGAACACTGAATTATCATGCAAGGAGTTTCATAGCAATGTTGCTTTTCTGTGCGATATAATGACAAAGCAAAATAAAAGGAATGTTAAATAAATAAAATATACTTGAAAGTTTCATTGCAAGGTAACACCAAGTTTATATATGATATGTGGCGAGAATAAAATATTCAGAAAAAAATTTAACATTTCTTAAATCACTTCTTGGCCGAAATGAGCTTCCTGAAGAGCTCTCACCTAGTAAAAATGATTAATGAAGAAAAATATTATTCTGAACGTTTCAAACAATATGAATTGGTTATAGACTCGCTAATCAAGGAATACAATGAAAGGTTCAGAGATTTTGAGAAGCATGACATGACCCTCAAATTGGCTTTTCAACCTCACTTAGTTGATGTATCTGAGGCCCCACAGAAGCTGCAGATGGAGTTAATGGAGCTCTCGGAAGATTATATTCTGAAGTCGCTGTTTGACAGCAAAAAAGATCCCATTCAAATATCGAAAAATGCCGTCAAATATCCTCACCTCAGGGAACACGCACGACGCTCGCTCTCCTGCTTCTCAACATATCGCTGCGAATCTACATTCTCCTACTTAACACAAAGACATCCTTAAGATCACAAATTACAGATGAGCACCTAGAAGACCAATTAAGATTACGTACATCCACGTTGCAGCCTGATATATCACTGCTTTCTCGCAAAAAACAAGCTCAGAAGAGTCACTGAAAGGTAAGCAGCTAGCTTAGTTGTTTAAAATAAGATAATTCTGTATAAAAGCTAAATTAGCATTAATTTGCATTTTGCAGTAAATCTGTTTTATTTGTTTTTGTTTTTAGAATGTGGCCTTCTTGGAAGGATGTTAACTCTCATGCGCCCTTCAAATGAGAGAAGGTTCCCCACCCCTGGTTAAGGAAGATGGCCGATGTCTGGGTGGAATCACATACGAGGCTCTGAGCCACCATCTGAGAACATCGAATCAGTAGCTCGCCGGAGGTCGATGCCTCGGGAGCATCCCAGAGCCCCACTTGTGCTTCAGAGGATTGATCCTCCAGCCGGGGCTGTTTGGCTGGCTGGTCTGAATTGAAAGCACCTCTAGGGGAGACTTGATGGGACATTTTGCTAGCAAAAGAATCGAGCTTCGATGCCGAAGATTCAGAAATGTCCCCAGACTTATGTTTGGATTTTGAAGAAGTCTATGCCCTCAATGAAGTGGAAGCCACCGAGTCCAAGACAAATGATCCAAACTGTCTGGCTCGGTTCTTGAGGCCTCTCTTTGTCATTTGTTGGCACAAGGGACAAGAAATGGGTTCATGTTCAGGACTTAAACATTTTAGACACCAGCCATGTTTATCAGTGGCCGAAATGCTACTGGCACACTTGGTACATTTTTTTTTAAACCACCAACTGGCTTTCCCATGCCGGGAAAGTTGTCTTCAAGATTGAAGATAAGGGTATGGAGGCCTAGAAACCTAGTTTAGTGGTCAGAACCGTGGTGATAATCAATAGAAAATAAAAACTGAAAATAAAAAAGGAAAAATATCAGGACCGGTGTTGGAGTTGACAGAAAGGCAGAAACACGATGTACCCTTAAAGATGTTTTTCGGTGGTGATAGGACGATGCATCCTACTGGCTCCACGGAAAATGAAGAACTGAGGAGAGGAATTGGGAAGGTGGGAAGGCAGGCATGCAGGTGCAGTGGAGTGCTCCCAAAGGCTTTCCTATTGGATGCCGGGGAGCATTCCTGCACAGGCTCCATCAGTGACGTTCACCATATGTGAAGACTGCATTCATGCTTGTTCCTGGAGATTAAAAATATGATCTTGGAAGCCTAGATGTAAACACCCAGGCCTGATGCAAACTCTTAGGGTTATGTTTACTATTTGGCTGTAACGGCTTCTGTGCGATAACAGTCGTTGCACCATTGATTTCCATGGGGCCGCGGCTCCGATATCATACGGAAGCTGCTACTGCCGAATAATAAACATACCCCTTTTTTTTTTTTTTTTTTTTAAAGGTCTGTTTATTGAAAAGACAGAAAAAGACAACCAATAACAACAGCTTCACAGAGTTTCCTGGATACAGCATAACTGTCTCCCGGTGGGGCTGTATCTTGTCCACCACTCCGGGAGCAATCGACAGTCCAAGAGAGAAAAAACATATACAATACCAGAAATAATCCCCCCTCCCCTTCCACCCTCCCCCTTCCCCCCCACCCCAAGCAGGAAGCACACAGCAGAGAAGGGTCACTGGAGCAACACACAGCCGAATCGCAAGCCACCACTATCCGACCTTCAATACCTCACTACGGGCTTTAGGTCCCAAACTCTGAATGTAGGGCATCCAAATCAGCAAAAATATGGCCCGTCTCTGAGGGTGCCCCACCGCACTCCTTCGCTCCATAAGCAACAGCTGATGGAAGCTATTACGCCACTCAGTGAGGGTAGGGACCTCCGGCTCCCTCCACCGGCGAAGAATAGGGCCCTTCCCCACCAGACAGGCTTTTCACACCAACAGTCTCTCCCACCTCCCCTTAGGATGGAGTGGTCCCAACTGATCAAACACCACTAACAACCCCGTCCAACAAATTTGCTGCCCCAACAACCTACCTAAGTACGCCCCAATTTGCAACCAATACCAACGGATAGATGGGCAACACCACCACATGTGACCTAGATCCGCCAGGGGGGAGGAGCACTTAGGGCAGCTGCCATCTGAAGTGAGGTGGCTACGAAGCGCCCGCCTCGGGGAGAAATAGGCACGGTGAATACATTTAAATTGTATCTCGCGCCACCTGGCGCCCTCGACCAACTGCGCAATCCGACTCAGTGCCTCCCTGGCAGCGGCCGGGGCTATCTCACGGCCCAATTCCCTTGCCCATCGGCTTTCCAACAGAGTATAGTCAGGGGGTGCCTCCAACCGATCCACCCTCTTCTTTAAACAGTGCCAAAAAATCAAGAATCCGCGTGGAGTGCTCCGCGGTAAGCTCCCGCCGAGACAAGGAACCGACATAGTGAACAACCTGCGCATACGCAAAGGCAGCCCCCCCGGGTGTAAGCCATATACTCCGTACAAAGCGTCCCCAAGGCCTTACAACCACCATCGGAATCGATCACGTGCCCCAAATGCCGTATACCCAGCCGCTCCCACTTCCGAAATGGGACCGAGTTGGAACCTGGCAGGAATTGGACGTTACCCTGTAGAGGCAGCCAACTGGAAACCGTAGAGTCACTACCCCAATATTTATTGAGCTGTTGCCAGGTGCGGCGCGTCGCCTGTATTAACACACTACTTGTCAAACGGGTCGGTAACTCCGCCTGCCGCACCTGCAGAACCGCCTCCAAGGAATGCGGGGCCGCAACGGCCGCCTCCAACCCTCGAGGTGTATACACCTCTGTCTCCCCCAGCCAGTCGCCAACATGCCATGCCTGACATGCCAGCGCATACTTCCAAAGGTGCGGGACTCCAATCCCCCCTGACTGCCATCCCCCTTGCATTCTAGCCAACGGTATGCGGGCTCTAGTCCCTTTCCAAAGAAACCCCCGAAATGCCCGTTCCATACGGAGTACGTCCCGCCGCAAGAACCATACGGGGAGAGTTTGCATCCAGTACAGTGGGCATAATCACCATCCCTAAAGCGGCCACTCTACCCAACAGGGATAGGGGAAGGGGCGCCCAAGCCTGCAACTGAGCCTGAACTTTAGAGAAAATCCGCTCAAAGTTCATACGATATAACGATGCCGGTTGCTTGGTCAACAAGATGCCCAAATAAACAAAGGACTCATCGGCCCAACGGAGCGGAAATTCCCCAGGCCAACCCGCACGTAGAGTCCCCCCCACGTATAAGGCCTCTGACTTATCCATGTTAATGCGCAGCCCCGCGAATTTACCATAAAGAGAGAACTCCCCAAGTAAGTGAGCTAAAGACTGCTGGGGACACGTAAGGTGGACAAGCAGGTCATCCGCAAAGGCCGCCACCTTGAACCCATAGGACCCAATCCGCACCCCGCAAATGTCCGCGGACGCCTCTATCCTCCGTATCAACGGATCCAGGGTCAAGACAAACAATAAAGGGGACAACGGGCAACCCTGTTGGGTACCCCGTTCCAAATTAAATTTGTCTGAGAGCACACCATTGCAGAGGATTCCAGCGGTGGGGTCCGAATAGAGTAACTCCACCATCCTACAAAACGGGTCTCCTAGTCCATAGTGAGGCAAAAGACACTTCAAATAGCCCCACTGCACTTGGTCAAACGCCTTTTCAGCATCGAAACTGATTAACAGTGATCGGAGGTCTCGTTCCCGGACCCACTCAAGGGACGCTAGAATCCTCCGCAGGTTCCGCACCGCATAACGCCCCTTAACAAACCCGACCTGCGATTCGTGCACCAACTCCCCCAAGACTGATGCAAGGCGGTCAGCCAAAACTTTGGCCAATATCTTCAAATCGAAATTCAATAAGGAGATAGGCCTATAAGAGGCCGCTTTGGTAGGATCCTTTCCCGGTTTAGGTATGAGAGTTATATATGCATGGTTAGTGCCCCAGCCAAACTTCCCCTGGGCAACGCGCCGGTGATATACTTCCGTTAGGGTCGGAGGCACTACGTCTCCCAAGAGCTTATAGAACTCAGCCCCAAACCCGTCAGGGCCAGGTGCTTTACAGCAGCTAGCCTTCTGAATGACTCGGTATATTTCATCCGCCGTCACCGGGGCATCCAAGCACGCCCGCTGTTCTACCGTCACCTTGGGCAACTGCACCGCTCTCAAGTAGGCCAGCGCCTCAGATGGAGCCCCCTCCCTCTTCGCATAAAGTTGCTGAAAAAAGGAGCGAAGCAGCCGAGCTATGGCAGTACTATCCTTGTGTAAGTGACCCTGATCATCACGCAGTGCCGCAATCGACCGAGTACCCCCATAACCTCGCAAGCAACGCGCCAGGAGTCGCCCCGGCTTATCCCCGAAGCGATACAATTGATACCGGTAATACATGTGAGATTTCTTCGCCCGCTGATGAAGCAGTTCGTTAAGAGAGGTTTGCAATTCCCACAGTCGACGTTTATTAACTACACTCGGGTCTCCTGCACACCTACGTCGAGCTCGCAACACCTGCTTTTCCAACTGAACAATCTGCATTGCCAAGAGCTTGCGCTTCCGCGCCACATAGGCAATGATATCCCCGCGCAGCACCACCTTAGCCGTTTCCCAGAGCAACTCAGGTTCATCTCTGTGCCGCTCATGGTGAACCATAAAGTCTTGCCAATATCGTTTAAGCTGGGTACGAAAGGCAACATCGTGGTAGAGCCCCATGGGAAACCGCCAAAACCTTGTCGGCAACGCCACACCCCCCCATCCAAGCTCCACCCAGACTGGGGCATGATCTGACACCATACTAGGACCTATCTGTGCATCTCCTACCTGTGCAAAAAGCCTTTCTGTGATCAATACATAATCAATCCGGGCACTAGACCCATGAGTTCGCGATTGGTGGGTGAAATCCTTCTCAAATGGATGCAGTAACCGCCAGGGGTCAACAAGACGCAACCGATCGCACAATCCTCGCAACACTTTAGTGGTTGGAACTCGTCCGCTCTCCACCCCACTACCGGACGTATCCATCTCTGCATCCAACACTCCATTCAGGTCCCCAGCCAAAAGCACCGGGACCTCCGGCAACTGTTCCACTCTAGATGCCAATCGAGCATAAAACGCCCTATCCAAAACATTAGGACTATATAAATTACCCAATATAACAGGCCTGCCGTCAAGGTTACCATACAGCAAGATGTATCTACCATCAGGATCCGAATACTCCTTTTCCAGCTCAAATCGGACCCGTCTGCTAATCAGTATGACCACTCCACCCTTTTTCCCCTTAGCCGGGGCCCCCCAGCTCTGCCCTACCCAGGTTTTTTGCATTTTAGCATGTTCTTCAGCCGTCTGGTGAGTTTCTTGTAACATGGCGATATCGCATTGCAGCCTGGCCAAGGCCTGCAACACTTTATACCGTTTGATCGGGTTACCCACCCCGCACACATTCCAAGAAACAATCTTCAGTTCGAAGAGTGGCTAAGCAAGTCCATTTCAACAGTTCTACACAAAGTAATGGGGGGGACCCTCCCAGCCTGGAGTCCCACCCCACCCCTTATGTCGCTCCAGCCTTCCGAACAGAACTTGGACCTATAGAGCCATTGTGCTTCCTGCCAGCCCCACCCCCTTCCCCCCATCAACTACTCCACCCCTCTGTCCCTTATACCCAAAGCCCATCCCCCTACCCTCTACCACCCCTACCTCACACTCCACCAGTAACCGCCACCCCACTCCCATCGAGAGCCACCTGGGATGTGAGTAGGACCCCCCCTCCCCTTCCTAAGGCATCCTGTTCATGGTGTGTGGACCTAAAGTGGCCACGCCCGGCAGGGAGGCCGACAACCCGAAGGTTACCAACCTACTCCACCTGGCGGGCAGCATCCCATGGATTCAAACACTCACCCTCTCATACACTCAAAACCCCTCAGTCACCCTTTTGAGGAGCTCTTTCCAACCCACAGGTACAGTACTACCCCCATTCCAACTCTTACCCCCAGATGAAATACAAGCACTGGAGGCTTTTAAAGCACAGTAAAAAGAAAAACTGCCTCAGCAAGCCCCCAACTTGGTATCCCCCACCCTACCCTTCCCCCACCCAACAGAACACACTGCTAAAATAGATAGGGGTAACACAAAATAAACAATTAGCAACCAGCTGTAAACAGATAGTAAGCAGTATAAAATCCTATGCAGAGCATTAACAATGGGTCAAACCCGCTCTCAATATTACCTCGAGGCAGCCCAAGCAAGTCCAAAATAAAGGCTGCCGCCCCTGAACGCCCGCCAGTGCAAGCAGGCAGCAGCATAATCTTGGCACCCAGCCCCTCGAATCGGGCCGGTGTGGGCCGCCTCCTGCACCAGACAGGCTAGCTTCCAAGGGCCGGCTGCAGCTACCTAACGGCAGCGGGAGAACCCGCCACCTCAAAACCATCAGGCGGGCCCTTCCCAAACCGCTAACATGTACAGCGGCGCATAATTACAAAGGCTTATGAACTCAAGGTCCCGAGCAGGCCAGCTCGCCTGAAAATGTTGTGGGCTCAAAAGCGCCGGCCC
Source organism: Ichthyophis bannanicus (assembly GCA_033557465.1). Lineage (NCBI taxonomy): Eukaryota > Metazoa > Chordata > Amphibia > Gymnophiona > Ichthyophiidae > Ichthyophis > Ichthyophis bannanicus. Next base: position 509,536,810 of record CM066032.1, read on the forward strand.
AACGACTGTCCCCCAGAAGGCCAAACAGTCATTGACTGAAGCCGGTCCTCAGGAATAAGGTAAGCGTAGACACCAACCTTCTCCACTCCAGAAGGCCAAAGAGCATACCGCAAGGAGTAATCGCCGGATGCTCATTTTCCTCCGGGGCTCACCTCCGCCTGCACTAACAGCTGCTCCACATAGGTACTCGCCTCCGCCGCCGATTCAAACACCCGGTGGGTATTCTGATGTAAAATGTGTAGCCGGGCAGGATACTGCACGCTGAAGCGTATCTTGGCTGCAATCAGACGCTGGCAGATGGGGGCATAGGCCTTACAGCGAATACTTAATGCCGCTGAGTAATCCTGCGTGATGCGAATCTTCGCCGTTTCCCACTCCACGATCCCTCTCTTCTTGGCAGCTCTCAATACCGCATCTTTCTACACATAGCAAAGAAATTTTGCCAGGACCACTCGAGGTCTGCGATCTCCCGACTGCTGCTTGGGCCCCAATCTATGGGCCCTTTCCACTGTAATAGGCCCGCTCGATTCAGCCTCCTCCAGCAGGTAAGCAGACAGGTTTTCCACATGTTGCCGCAGCTCTTTATCCGGGATAGTTTCAGCGATTCCCAAAAAACGGAGATTGTTGCGGCGCGATCTATTTTCAAGATCGTCGAGCTTTGTGGCATGCTCTTTGGATTCCTTTTTCAAGGTGAGTAGTTCCCGCCGCAGACACTCCACTTCCTCTTCAGTGTGGGAGAGACGCGTTTCAGCCTCCTGCACACGGGTACCTAGAAGCCCCAAGGAGCTCTGGAGTGTGTCCATCTTTGCATGCAGCGCTTCGAATTGCAGGGACAGTGCGTTCGTGACAGCGGCTGAAATTTCCTCCGTCATAGTGGAGGTAACCGCGACCCCAGGCTTCGGGGGCGAGTCCACCATTTTGGAAGGGCCTGCCACATGCTCCTTTTCCCTTCTCCCTGCCTTTGCCGCAGTCGCCATCCTGCTGTGCGATCCACGCCCGGCAGTTCCCGATCCTCAGAAAGGTACTGGGTCCACAGCAACCCAAGAGCAGTTCAAATCACAATATTATAACAACTTTTAGGGGAGACGGGTCCGGAGCTCGAGTAACTCATGTCCTCCCAAGCTCACCACATCACGTGACCCGTCAAACATACCCCTTAATCGTTGCAGTTCCTCCTTTTCGTTTTTTTCTTTAGCGTTTCTCATTTTATTATAGTCTCCTTTTTGAAAGTGACTGCACTAGCATTTAAATTTCCTGCTGTCCTCCCTCCATTAATTAAATCAAATGTGATCATGTTATGAATGCTATTGTCAAGTGGCCCTGAAACAGTTACCTCTCGCACTAGATCCTGCGTTCTACTGAGGACTAGGTCTAAAATAGTGTTTCTGCGTGTCAGTTCCTGAACCAGCGGCTCCATGAATCAGCCATTTACTTCATCTAGAAACTTTATCTCCCTAGCATATCCTGACATGACATTGACCCAGTTAATACCAGGATAACTGAAATCTCCTTGACGGTGTTGTAAATTTTGCTAGCTTTCTTAATTTCTGTTAGCATTTCATTATCTGTCTGTTCATTCTGTCCAAGCAGACCATAGTACACCCTCCACTGCAATTCCCTTCTCCAGATCCACCCCTCCACCAATGTGATCTACCCTATCATTGCGATATAGTTTGTCACCTGATATCAGTGACCCATTGATTATCCTCTTCCACCAGGTCTCAGAAATGCCAATTACGAGGGGGTACCCAAAAAAACCAGGAATAACATTGCCGTGGGCGGAGCTTGTGTAGTACGCACTTCTGCTGCTAGGCGTGTATAGTGCAACTCATTGTCAGTTCAGTGCCGCCTGTGTTGTCGACCTGGCTTGTTCTGTTCATCTGCAGTGATTGTTTTTGCTAGCGCTGTTTTGTTCTTGTTTCTTTTTTTTATGATGACAAGTTTAAGTGAACAACGTGCAGCTGTGAAATTTTGTTTTCTACTCGGTAAAAATGCTGCTGAAACTGTTTTAATGTTGAAAACAGCTTATCAAGATGATGCTATGGGAAAAAGTCAAGTGTACCAGTGGTTTGCTCGGTTTAAAAATGGCGACATGTCGATTGATGACAAACCTCGTTCTGGGCGTCCATCAACTGCCCGAATCGACGAAAATATTGAAAAAATTAGAGAGCTTGTGCTCACAGACCGTCGACAGACAACTGATCAACTGTCAGATTAGTGGGTTATCTTGGAGCTCGGTTCAGCGAATTTTAACAGAAGATTTGGGAATGAAAAGGTTGCTGCCAAGTTTATTCCTCGGGTTCTGATTGACAATCAAAAGGAACATCGAGTTGAAACATGTCATGTTTTGAAACAACAGCTTGAAACTGATCCAGATTTTCTGTCAAAGGTCATTACAGGTGATGAGTCATGGTGCTATGGTTACGACCCAGAAACAAAAGCAACAGTCAAGCCAATGGAAGACGTCATCGTCACCCCGTCCAAAAAATGTCGTCAAGTCAAATCAAACATTAAAACAATGCTGATTTGCTTTTTTGATGCCAAGGGGGTAGTTCATTCAGAGTTTGTTCCCCCAGGTCAGACCGTCAATCAAACCTTTTATTTGGAAGTTTTAAGAAGATTGCTTAACAGTGTTCGTCAAAAAAGACCCGATTTGTGGCAGACAGGAGACTGGTTCTTCCACCACGACAACGCACCTGCACACACAGCCATCTCTGTTAGACAGTTTTTGGCTAAAAATGGCATGGTTCCGCTGCCCCACGCACCTTACTTGCCTGACCTGGCTCCGTGCAACTTTTTCTTATTTCCACGCATGAAAAGGGGCATGAAAGGACACTGATTTGACAACATTGAAGAAGTCAAGAAAAAAAGGAGGGAGGAGCTGTCAGCCGTTTCTAAAGATGACTACAAAAAATGTTTCGAACAGTGGAAGCACCGGTGGGACAAATGTATCAGTTGTAATGGAGAGTATTTTGAAGGGGACAAGGTTGTTTTGTAAAGAATTTGAAATAAATAGCTTTTAAAAAATAATTCCTGTTTTTTTGGGGTACCCCCTCGTATATCTAACCTTTCATTTAATGCTATGTATTCCAACTCTTCCATCTTATGTTTTAGACTTCTAGAATTTGCATACATTCATTTCAAAGTTTGTTTGTTTTTTTTTTGTTTTTTTTATTACGGTTTTATCAAACATACAAATGAAGTCAATACAGTTCAAGCAAATCAGAAACAAAGCATAAGAATATCAACATAGATAGTAACACATTATGATTAAGTCCACATCACTGAGACCCAGATGTGAAAAAAAAATAAAGGAAAAGAAACAAGAAAAGCCAAGGTTAACTAACCCACAGTATAGAGGCATATACTACTTAATTACTCATCCCGACTAACCTCAACCACACCCTGCCGCTCCAATACAAAATTCTCTAAATGTGTTACATCTGAAAATATATAAACCGCTCCCTCATAATTCACTACACACTTGCAGGGAAACCGAAGAAAGAAAGTAGCACCCAACTTAAGGACCCGAGGCTTTAACGCAAGAAAAGCCTCCTCCTAAGTTGGGTGCTACGAGAAACATCAGGAAAAATATTTATCTTGTGTCCACAAAAGAGAGTCGCCTTACACCTAAAAAAGGCCTTAAGAATACGCTGCTTATAATCAATCGATGTCAGGGACACTACCAGAGTGGCACGCAAATTAATTACGTCAGAGGAATCCTCCAAAAAATCAGTCAAATTTGTAAGCGAAGGCTCAATTACGTCCAATCCGCCCTCAGCCGGGTTGATACGTTTAGAGCTAGCGGAAATATAAAATAACTGAGACACCCCAATAGGATCTGAAAAAAGCAATACCTCTTTAAAGTACTTGTCAAGGAGAATCTTTGGCGAAAGAAGAGGGGTACATGGAAAATTAAGGAAACGTAAATTTACAGCACGCAAGGTGTTCTCCAAAGCCTCCACCTTGCTATGCAAAATTAAAGCATCTTTCATCCCAGCTATATGTGCTGAGTGCAAAGAAGGGAGTTGCTGCTCAAGCTTAACATAAGCAGCATCTACCGCAGAAAGTTTACTATCCAATTGCTGAAGAGAGGACACAGTTTGAGAGGAAAAATCACACAAAGAACTTAATGTTGAGGATACTTTAGCATCTATAGACTGCAAAACTTGCCAGAGATCCTTCAGGGTTATTTCAGATCCAACAGAAGAAACTGGTGGGCATAAAGCACTACCAGAATCAACCAAGGTAACAGGTTTAGGCAATTGAACTGTCGCCAAAGCGGCGGCTCTCATTAACTCAGGGGACTTCTCTGACCCTACCAAGGACAAACAAGCAGCAGGACAGGGAGGAGGGGTCCTCCCGCTAGAACTAAGGGAGGCACCCTCGGGAGAGGCCTGCGCAACTGGGCGTGGGACCAGATGTTTGTCTAAGGGACCGACAACCAGAGGATTGGTCGCCGATCCCTCCTCACCATGCCCAGGTTTAGCTTTACGTTTCCCCATTAGTATAAAAACAAAACAGTACAAAAGCAAACTCCCAAAACTCACTCTGTTCGCCGCTGTGACGCCGAAGGGGCGCCAAAGGGGCGTGTCCCGCCCCTTTGGACACGCCCCTTCGGATCACGCCCCGCGGTCACGCAAACAGCCCACAATTATACCAAACAGGGTCCTTGCACTCTGAAGGTGTCCCCACTGCCTGCCCGAAATTGGGAGAGAAGGCAAGTGCTGAAGGCAAGGTACACAGCTCCCACAGTCTCAGGGCCCTCTACAAGCCCCTCACGCCTCCAAGAAATCACTCCGGGTCCACAGAGGATGACTGGAACGGAGATTTTATCCACTGCAGGGTCCTTGCACTCTGAAGGTGTCCCCACTGCCTGCCCGAAATCGGGAGAGAAGGCAAGTGCTGAAGGCAAGGTACACAGCTCCCACAGTCTCAGGGCCCTCTACAAGCCCCTCACGCCTCCAAGAAATCACTCCGGGTCCACAGAGGATGACTGGAACGGAGATTTTATCCACTGCAGGGTCCTCGCACTCTGAAGGTGTCCCCACTGCCTGCCCGAAATCGGGAGAGAAGGCAAGTGCTGAAGGCAAGGTACACAGCTCCCACAGTCTCAGGGCCCTCTACAAGCCCCTCACGCCTCCAAGAAATCACTCCGGGTCCACAGAGGATGACTGGAACGGAGATTTTATCCACTGCAGGGTCCTCGCACTCTGAAGGTGTCCCCACTGCCTGCCCGAAATCAGGAGAGAAGGCAAGTGCTGAAGGCAAGGTACACAGCTCCCACAGTCTCAGGGCCCTCTACAAGCCCCTCACGCCTCCAAGAAATCACTCCGGGTCCTCAAAGTTTGTTTTTTGCTAATATTAACAGTCTGGCTATTTGATGACAGGGCTAATTTGGAATCTTTCAATTCTGTCTGATTTAAAAGGCACCTGGTTTACTTTTACCTTTATTGGAACCTCTCTATTAGGATGCTCCAACATCCCTGTTTTGCTAGTATCCAGATACATCATTCTGAAGTATGTGCTCTTGGGTGACTGTCAGCTTTCCCCTATTATCTAGTTTAAAAGCTGCTGTCTCTCCTTTTCAAAAAGGTTAATGCCAGAAGCCCGACTCCACCCTGGTTAAGATGCAGACCATCCTTTCAGAAAAGCCCCCCCCCCCCCACAGAATGTTGCCCAGTTCCTAATCAATCCAAAACTCTCATCCTTGCACCATGGTCATCCACGCTTTGAGACCCTGGAGCTCTGCCTGCCTCTTGGGTCCTACACGTGGAACAGGAAACATTTCTGAGAAAGCTACCCTGCAAATTCTAGATTTCAATTTTCTACCTAAAAGCCTGAATTTGGCTTACAGAACCTCCCTCCTGCATTTTCCTATCTCAGTGATACAAACATGTACCATGAAAGCAGGTTCCTCCCCAGCACTATCTAAATCCTTGTTTAGGTGGCATGCAATATCCGCAATCTCTGCGCCAAGCAGGCATGTTGCCAGGTAATCCTCATGCTCAGACATCTACATGCCTAATGATCGAATCGCCAACAGCCATCCTAACCCTCCCTTCATGGGCACATGGCCCTGGAGAAACCACCTTGGTGCGAGAGGATTTTCAATCACCTGGAGGACAGCTCTTAGCTATAGGATCACTTCCTGGCACACCAAGGTGATGCTCTCCTTTCACGTGACCTCTCGACTCCATGGCAGCAGAGAGGCTGCCAGACTAGAGGTAGGACTTCTCTATCACATCCCTGAAGGTCTCGTCTATATACCTCTGTCTGCCTCAGCTCCTCCAAGGGCGCTACTCTAGCTAGCCTCCAGAGATTAGACTCCTTCCCTGAGAGCAAAGAGCTCTTTGCACTTGGTGAGAGATCTTATATGTGCACTAACTGGGAGAGAATCCTACATGCAACACTCACTGCAAAAGACTGAATAGCTTCCATCTTGCTTCTGGACTGCTGTCAGCTAAAAGAAATCTTTAAATCTAAGATGCAATTTATAGCTGTTATGTTACGTAAAGTTGTTAGGGGAATAGGGCTACTTGAGCCAATACAATTATATCTAATAAGTATAAAGGACTTCTAGGGTTCACCTCAAGGTGAACTGCAAGGACTTACTAATCTACTCCTAAGGCATAACAACATGCTGATGAAGCTAACTGGTTAAATCTGAAACTGAGTAAGATTACTACCTTCCCATTAACTGGTTTAGGATGCTATAAATCAAGGATTATGCCTAGGGTGGGTGGGAGGAATAGCCTCTTTGTATCTTTTAATTTCCTGGGTGATTCATACTGCTCTTGGTTTGATTGAGTGAGCCTTTCAAGTTGCCCTTTTGCTCTATCACGACTAACACCTATTTAAAACAATTTCACAGTTCTATTGCCTCCTAACTGGAAGGTCTCTTTATAAAACAATTTCTCTCTATATACGCAAATAATATTTACCCTATTCTATTCTCTCTGTTAACAACAACAACAGAGTATGTCTTAAGTGCCATTGAGTCTGTGTTGACTCTTGGCAACTCTCTGGATAGCTGTCCTAAACTGTGTTTGGGCTTCAGTCAGGCAGCTCATTGTTGACAGTGGCATCCATAGCTGCTGTTATTGTATCCATCCATCTCATTGCTGGCCTTCCTCTTTTGTGTTGACCTTCTACTTTGCCAAGAAGCAGACACGGTCGATCCACTAGTAACTAAATCATGTCAGCAGACCACAGGCGCCTCAGACAGTCTGTTGCCACCAGAAGTACTAATCGCTGGTGTGCCTCTATCCGTTGCACTACCCAGTCTATGAGCACCCCTGGGGGAAAAATAGAGAGAAGACCCTTTTGGGCCCACTGCCATACAGAGCATCCAGGTCCTTGGAGATCCTCTCTCAATGTCTGTGGAAAAACCCCGCAGGCCTTAGCCAAATCGAATGTTGCCATTAGGTCCACTCCCGGAGTGCCCAATCAGCACTCTCCTGCTCGAATCATCCCCCAGTTGAGCTGGAACTCTCCAGGAGCCATGCGCACTCGGCTAAGGTAGTCTGCTGTTACACTGCCGACTCCCGTTACGAGTGCAGACGATAACGCCTGCCTCTCTCCTGCAGGGCTGCACTCCTTGCAGTTTGATATAAGCCACCATGGTTGCAATGCCCGAGAGGACTCAGACTGCCTTCCCCTGCAACCAAGGCTCGGAACTCTTCAGCACCCAGGACACCACTCGCATCTCGAGCCTGTTGATTGACCCAGGGTCTCCTATAGACTCCTCTGTCCCTGAGCCAAGAGACAGTCATCAAGGGCTCCCTGACCTGACAGGCTGGCCCCACTCATCTGCAGAGCCCACACCAGGAATCTGAGTGGCACATCCCTCTTCCAGGCTCCCCGGATGCAGCCACCCAAGGGCTCCCCTGGAGCTCTGCGGGCAGGGGAGTACTCGGGGCAGGAGATGACCCTGATGGGATCACTGCCAGGCAAAACCCTCTGTAGTGGTCACACATGCACCCCTGCTCATGGGACTAGCAGAAGAGTGGCTGCCATGGTCCACCGAACCTGCAGCCAATTCCATGTTGACGGCCTCCTCGGCTCCAGGGACTTCCATATCAACTGTTGTAGCTCCTGTGCTCGGCAATCCGTCAGGAAAACCTGTCCCCATAGGTAGCGAAGCACGTTCCCCCATACTCCAGATCCTGGGCCAGCCGTAACTGACTCGTGGCCTGGATGATTCCCCAACTGAGAGATTGAAGGAATTCCAGCACCCGCACTGTTGCTCTTTCGGTGCCATCCCTATCGTCTAGGTATGGGTAGGTGAACACCCTTCCTTGTGGAGGGCTGCCGCCGCCACCATCGCCACCACGACCTTGGTGAAAGGTATGACAGATGGCTGCCAGACCGAAGGGCAATATTCAAAACTGGGAATGGAGATGGCACCTTGGCACCGTAAAAAACGGCAAAACTGCTGATGATCTGGATAGATGAGAATGTACCAATACACCCCAGTGATGATGAAGAGTGATAAGAACTCTCCGCTCCTTACCGACCTTATTACTGATCTCAGCGTTTCCATGTGGAAATGCACACCCAGCAACAGAGGTGCATGCCTTTGGTCAAGAATCGGGCAAAAGGAACTTGTCTTTTGGGCACCACCAAAAACTGAAGTACCGACCGCAGTCGCAAAGGTCTTGCGGAACCAGATCCACGGCCCTTAGCTGTATGAGACGAGACATTGTCTCCCTCTACTGCCGCCAACATTATCATGTCCACTGCAGGCAATCAAAGGAGCCCTCGTTCTTGCCCCGGTATCAGGCACAGGCGCAACATGGATCATCTGTCATAGTCCTCTATGTACCAGGAAGACATTCCATGATTTCCGCACCGCCTGGAGCAGCGGATCCTCCAGAGCCTGGTTCCTCTATTGGGAGACTAGCAGACACATTCAGAGTCTTGAAGGACTCTACAATGAGTACCAGCAGCTCCTCCCAGCGGAACCCCTGGTCCTGATCCTCTCTTCCAACTCCTCCTGCAGACCTAGCCCCATGTCAAGGTCTTCCCCATCCAGCCCTTCAGACAATTGCGACTGTTGCCTCTAGCCCGCTTAGTCATCACTGCCCCTGACATGTGCTCTTTGGTGTCTGACGTCCTCTGAGCCCTGCATACCGGGGTTGGGGAGCTGCTTGTCAAGCCCTTTTGACACCGCAAAACGCCGTACGCATAAGGAAGATAGACATCAGGGGAGTTCTCAACGGAGTTTTTCTCTCTCTTCGCATGATGTGTCCAAAGTATGAAGGTCAAAGTCTTGTCATCTGAGCTTCTAAGGAAAGCTTAGGATTGATTTCCTCCAGTACTTACTGGTTTGTTCTTTGGGCAGTCCATGGGATACAAAGTATTCGTTTCCAACACCATAATTCAAAGGCATCAGTTTTCTTCCTATCATTTTCACTGTCCAACTTTCGCATCCATATGACGTTATTGAAAATACCATGGCTTGAACAAGTCAAATCTTTGTATGGCGATAAACAAGATCTCAAGAGCAGAGATATCAAAGTCCTTCACAGCCATTCTGCCAAGAGCAATGCGTTGTCTGATTTCTTGACTGCTTGTTGTTTCTTTATTGATAGTTGGCCAAGTAGGTTAAAGTTGTCAACTATTTCAATTTCTTCTCCATCAACAATGAATCTATTGATTTTTCCAGTTGTCAGGCTCTTTGTCTTCTTTGCATTAAGGTGCAAGCCCATTTTAAGACTATGTTCCTCGATCTTGAGAAGCAAATGTTTCAGATAAATTTCTGCCTGAAAGCAAAAAGACTATTTATTTAGCTATGCTTATATACCGCTTAGTCTAATAGTCAAAGCGGTTTACAGAGAACAAGTAATGTGGTATCATCAGCATAGCGAAGGTTGTTATGAATCTGCCACCAATCTTCAAATCTCGGTTGTCTTCATGCAGTCCTGACTCTCTGATGATTTGTTCAGATACACCCTAACTTTAATTTCACTGCATGCTGGCTTCTTATACTAAGCTCGGGCTTTAATTTAACTGAAAGCTGGCTATGCCCTGTTGTTAAGTGCCGTCGAGTCGGAGTCGACTCATGGCGACCCTCTGGATAGCTATCCTAAATTGTGTTCGGTCTTCAGTCAGGCGGCTCATTGTTGACAGACTGGTACCCGTAGCTGCTGTTATTGTATTGATCCATCTTATTGCTGGCCTTCCTCTTTTGTGTTAACCTTCTATCTTGCCAAGCATGATGTCTTTCTCTAATGATCTCTCTCTTCGCATGATGTGTCTAAAGTATGAAAGTCGAAGTCTTGTCATCTGAGCTTCTAAAGAAAGCTTAGGTTTGATCTCCTCTAGTACCGACTGGTTTGTTCTTCGGGCTGTCCATGGTATACACAGTATTCGCCGCCAGCACCATAATTCAAAGGCATCAATTTTCTTCCTGTCTGTCTTTTTCACTGTCCAGCTTTCACATCCATATGATGTTATTGAAAATACCATGGTTTGAACAAGTCGAATCTTTGTATGGAGACATCTCTGCTCTTGAGAATCTTATCTAGGTCTTTCATAGCCATTCTGCCAAGAGCAATGGTTCGTTTGATTTCTTGATTGCTTGTTGCTTCTTTATTGATAGTTGATCCAAGTAGGTTAAAGTTGTTCACAATTTCAATTTCATCTCCTTCAATGATGAACCTGTTGATTATGCCAGTTGTCATGATCTTTGTCTTCTTTACATTAAGGTGCAAGCCCATTTTGAGACTATGTTCTTTGATTGTGAGAAGCAAATGTTTCAGATCATCTTCACTTTCAGCCAGTAATGTAGTATCATCAGCATAGCGAAGGTTATTGATGAGTCTTCCACCAATCTTCACACCTCTGTTGTCTTCATACAATCCTGCTTCTCTGATGATTTGTTCTGCATATAAATTAAACAGGTAGGAGGAAAGTATGCAGCCTTGTCTTACACCTTTGCTTATTTTAAACCATTCTGTTTCTCCTTGTTCCGTTCGAACTGTTGCTTCTTGATCAATGTACAAATTGCGCAAGAGAATGATCAGGTGTTCTGGTATACCCATGCTTCTTAATGTGGCCCAGAGTTTCTCATGGTTTACACAGTCAAAAGCCTTGCTATAGGTCGATAAAGCACAAATAGATATCCTTTTATTTATTTTATTTATTTATTTATTTTATTTATTTAGTGTACATTTGTAACCCGCTGCTTCCAGTGATCAGCAGCGGTGTCTATACATAGGAGGTTTGGCTGTACTGGCCAGGATTAAATTATATACAATGTGATTTGGGGAGGGGGAAAGTGCACAGCAAGCATAGGGTTACATGATTTACAGTAGATTGAATATTGCAGTTTGTGATAAGGAAGCTTATCATAGCTCAGGTAGGAGCTATAGAAAAGATGATGTGACTCTGAACAAGCAACCTGTCAGTTCTGGTAGAAGCAAGAAAACAGAGTTTTCACATAAAAGACTACCAGTCCCAGAATGCACCAGGTTTCCAGCAGCCATGAGAGGGGCTGAAGTGAGGGAATGTGTGTGCAATCAAGAGAGCTATGAGGTAATCCCTAAGCACTCATCTCAAAGGGCAGGGCCTGATTCAAGACAGCTGCGCTGTGTTAGGGAGCAGCACACATTAGAACAGGATAAGAATAGAGCTTATTCTTCAGATAACAGCTTCAAGGAGAGTTTGAAGAACAGCTTCAGCAAAAGCCAAGCAGATAGAGAGAGAAGGAAACTCTCTGGAAGGAAGAGAAGAAAGGCCATTGGAAGGTCTGGGAGATTCCAAGGCAGTACTCATACTGGGAGGTATTCCAAAAGCCAGCAGAGTCCATTGGACTGGATTCAGCCAGAGGAATGGAGTGGCAGAGATAGGAATCACCAGTGGCTACCTGGAAGAGGGAAGACTGCATGTGGAAGGGACTTTCAGACCAAGGCCAGAAGGTATGTGAGAGAAGATCCAGCGTCCAGGGATCAAGATTGGAAGGCTGGACATCAGAATTGGATTACATATTGGCCAGGCTATACAGAGAGGAATAATGATAGCAGGAGAGGCTCAGGTATGAACACTGATCCAGACCCTATCTATAATAGAGAATGGCAGCAAGGGAATAAGCATTCTCATGATAGTGCCTTAATGAAAGACTCATCTGTGCCAATGTATGATATTGACCCTATGATTGTTGATGCAGGGGGAAATACAGCAGATGAAACTATTTACATGGACTGTTCTTTATCTAAATGCTATTGCTAGTTTTCTATGAGCAAACACATCAGCCATCACAAAGAAACCTAACTTTGTTCTTTATTTCCACTGCAAACAGCTCTTAAAGCAGGATTTGGGCTCACACAGTAGCAGCCAGCCAGCTAAAGGCTTTCAGCTGGTCCATTGATAGTAATTAGGGCTGCACCTGATTGTGTGTGTGAGCAAGGGAGAATCACTGCTGAGATCGGCGTGGAAAATAAGCAGAAGTTAACCTAACCAGCAAAGTTTATTCTTTTCTTTGTGCCTTTGTATTTGGTAATTATTTGCTAAGAAAACATTAGCTAATTGCCTGACAAGCTGAAGGCTGTTTCTGGTTTACTTTGTGACTTTTTGTTATCCATTTAAACACTGCAAGCAAGTAACCTCATTTATAGTGCTATCAAGCATACATGTGCTGGGTAAATTAAACCCCATCAATAAAAGAAGTATTTTATTGATCTTACCACTTGGTTTCACAACTCAAATTATTGTCATCAGCTGTGTTTGGGAGTGAATGAACTACAATACCCACAATACCTTGCAAGAATCATATGAATATATGCATCGTCAAGATTGTGTAAGTTCTCACCCTAGGCAGCCGTCTGACAAGTTACATACAGGTACTTAATACATATTTACAGTTGCTGCCTGTTAGGACTTTACAAATGATGACCCTTATATACAAATTTACACATTGCTGAGTATGCTTCAGGAGGTTAACATATTTCATGCGGTTAAGTTGTAATGTGTTTGGAAAAGATGTGTCTTGAGTAGTTTTCTAAAGTCTTTCAAATCACTGACTTCACGTAGGTCGGTTGGCAATCGGTTCCAGAGTGCTGGAGCTGTAAAGGAGAAAGCTCGGTTGCTGGTGCAAGCATTAACCTTTGCGAAGTACTTCGGGATACAGAGGGTGTTGAGGTTCTGTGTTCTTCTACTTCTATTGCTAGGTAGTTTTGCTATTAGGCTGTTGAGGTGTGATGGCGCTATATCATGTATGAGTTTGAACGTAGTGACTAGGACTTTGTATTGAATGCGGGCTGTGATGGGTATTCTTTAGTCTTTTCAAGGATCCATCTCACATCCGCAATGATGTCTCTCGTTCCTCGCCCTTTCCTGAACCCTGCTTGCACTTCAGGTAGTTCTTGTTCCAGGTATGGTTGTGGTCTCTTTTGAATAATCTTCAGTAGAATCTTGCTGGCATGTGGGATCAGAGCGATTGTTCGATAATTTCCACAGTCAGTTGGATCACCTTTCTTTAGTATTGGTATAAACACAGATCTTTTCCAGTCAGTTGGCCATGATGTTGTCTTCCATATTTCTTGGCAGAGCCTTGTAAGTATGGTAACAGCTGCATCAGATTGCTGCAATACTTCTATAGGAATGCCATCAGTGCCTGGTGCTTTGTTCTTTGATAAGGTTTTCAATGCTGCTTCAACTTCTTCTTTCATCACCAATGGTTCCCGATCATAAGGTACAGGTTGAAACGGCTGTTGGTCCACTTGATCTTTATCATATAAAAACTCTGTATGTTCCTTCCACCTTTTCTTGATCTTCTCAGCATCATTCAACATAGAACCTTGAGCATCTTGTAACATTCCAATTCGAGGCTGGAACTTTTTCTTTAACTCTCGTAGCTTTAGGAAAGCCGATCTTGTTCTTCCTCTAATAGTTTCTGCTTCTATTTCCTTGCATGCGTCGTTGTAGTACTTTTCCTTGTCCTGTCTTGCTGCACGTTGGAAATCTTCGAGTTCTGCGATTGTCTTTCTTTCTCCTCTAGCTTTAGCTTCTCTGCGTTTCTGGGCAATTTTCAGAGTTTCTTCCGTCATCCATTTTGGCCGTTTTTGCTTTTTCACCTTTTGTAGAGACTTCTCGCTTTCTTCCAACACAACCTTCTTGATGTCATTCCATAACTCTTCCGGAGCTCTGTCATTTGTATCTAAAGCAGCAAATCGATTTTACAGGCAGTCTTTAAATTCCAGTGGAATTTAAAGTGGCTATGCCCTAACTGACTTAAAACAGTGAATTTTAAAATACACAGATTTTATCATTTTTAACCCAAATAATTCCTCCTCCCCCCCTACCCTGAGATTTAGAGAATTCCTCAGGCAGTAAGTACTTACAAATGCAGATTTCTTCCCAGCAGTAGCAGCCCTGTTGGTAGTCCTTCAAGACTACACAACGCATTCCATCTTCGGGAGAGCGTACATCTTCTTAAATGCCCTTAGCCTCTTATGCAGAGGGGGGGGGGGGGCAGGGGAATGCCGCTCTGACCAGATCAGGTCCTTGATCACCTCTGGAAACAGGGAGACAGTAGTGCATTTTGCATCACTTGCAGGAGTGGATGCACCTTCAGCTCCTGTTCTGAACCTGGAGCATCTACCAAGCTCAAGGTGGATGAGACCCTGGCAATCAAATACCACCAGTTCCTCCTTCCAGAACAGGTGGATTACACCAGCCCATTCACAATCCCCCCCCCCCCAAAGATGAGAGTACCTTTTTTTTTAAAAATTTATTGTTCAGCTACAAACTTCAATGCATAACATTAAAACAGTAGATGCAACATACATCCACCACGTCAGTAAACTGTGATTCTATTATTTATATCTTCAGTGATTATATGATTATGCTGCTATATTTTCAGAATTGTTTATTCCCCCTCTCCTCTCCCCCGTCTCACCCTCCCCGCTGATGTGTGCAAATCCTAACTCTTGCATTCCAGAACTTGATCATTGGGAATCTGTATTACTGAACCATTCAACTGATGATTACATATCTATGCGATGGGCCCACCCGGCATATTTCTTTACCTCCTTGATTTTCAATCGTTCATTCCCCTCCCCAACTCCTTTATAAATAGCCCTTTAGCTTCTTTTCTCTTCCTTCTTTTTCCAGCCATGGTAAGCTCCACAAACATGGTCATGTCTACTCAGTCTTTGATTTGTGTGGGCTGTTAAGGCATTCATTCCTTCAATGTAATCATACTTTTGGAGGATTTCATCCTTGCTTGGCACACTGACTTCTTTCCATACTTCTGCTATTTTCATTCGCACTGCTAATCACAGTTGACTTCCCCACTAAGTGACATGCTTGTCTAAATGCTCTGGAGATAGATTTAAGAGCATATACTGTGGGGAGGCCTGTATTGCCATTCCACTTATAGCCTCAAACAATTTCCTTGCCCATGTCCACACCTTTTCAACATTCTCACAGCTCCATCATAGATGAAGAAAATGTCCTTCCCCACCACATCCCTTCCAATCTCTCTCTCCTCCAAATCCACTCAACTGGTAGGGTGTGAGGTATGTTCGATACATAATTTTATATGCATTTTCTTGCAATTTGGCAGATATCAATACTCAGCAGGTATATTCATATATTTTTCCCCACTGCAAATTTGCGAGAGGGTCTCCCATGCTGCTCAATATTTCAAATTGGGTTCTTCCCCCTACAGTCTTTATTTATATAACTTAGACATTAGCTCTTTACCGATTCCACACTTTCTGTAATAACTTTCAAATTCTGTTTCCTGTCATTTCAAATCCATCTGTATAGGTTTGCTGCCATAAAAAGGAGATCATCTGCGTGTATAGATATCTATCTCCCACAGCCCCCTGCTTTAGCTCCTTAAAGGATCTCAGATCCCTGCTTTCCTTTTGGAGATTTCCCACCCTCCAAATCTCTCCTATCTTCGTCTGCATGGGTTCTGAATCTCTGGTTTAAATGCCTGGTTTTCCCAGAGAGGAGTTAGGTCAAGGGAGGGAGAGGAGAGGGAAGGCCATCTCCTATATGCTGACCAACTCTTTAAAGTTAAAGCTATATATGGTTTCTTTGTGTCCCCTCCTTCCCTTCCTTGGAGGTTTAGTCATGGCGCATCTTTCAAACTTCCCCGTCCCCGTGCACCTTGTTCAAGTACAACCCAATTTTTCCCACCTCCTTTTCCTCCCTTTCAATCAAAAATATTACACACTTGGGCCACCTCATAGTAGGCATGGAACTCCCAAACGCCACCTTCTTCCTCTCCTGCCATAGAATCTGCCTGGCTACCGTTGAGGGTCTTCTCCAAATAAATAAAAATATTTTTTTTGCTGGAGCTTCCTTAATTGTCCACGAGGAATCTCTACTGGCAGTGCCGTGAAATAAAAAATAAGGCATGGTAACACATTCATTTTAACTATGGCCATGTATCCAGGCAGGTGTACCATCCCTTTCACCACTTCTCCAAATCTTCCTCCAAGGTCTTAAAAAGAGGTTTATAATTCAATTGGTATAGCTCCTGCACTTTTCCCCCCCACTTGAATCCCCAAATACCTCAACAACGTGGTTACCCATTTAAATGGGAAGGACGCCCACAGACTCCTTCCATTCTCTGCATCAATTTGTACTCCCAATACCACTGTTTTAGAAATATTTACCTTATAAATAGCAGCATGTATATAGCCTCGACCCAACGATAGCCTGGCACGGACCAGACTTGATATCCAACCTGTAAATAGTTACCCTAGCGCTGTCCAAGTTACAGCACCACCTGTTTCATTGTAAATACAGCGCAGCCTAGGCCGCACTGTATAAAAGTTACTGTTGTATGTAAACCGCACTGATTTAAATAGCGCAGTATAAAAGAGACACTAAATAAATAAATATTATAACCCGACACTCTGCTATAACTGTCTATTTCTTTAAGTAATACTAGAAGGGTCAGCTGGGGGTCCTGGAGTGAAAATATAATATCATCTACGAACAAGAAGATACAATGTTTGCGTGTCCCCACTTTTACTCCTCGGATATCTGGGTTGCCCCTGATCCTGATATTTCTATCATTATAACAAATAGGAGCGGGAATAACAGGCATCCCTGACGGGTTCCTCTACCCAGTTTGAACTCCTCTGAGTACCTCCCATTGATCCGTATCCTAGCTGTAGGGTTTTTATACAGTGCTCCCACCGATTGGCAAAATCGTGAGCCAAATACCATCTATTCTAATACTGAAACATAAATCCCCATTCTACATGGTCAAATGTTTTTTCAGCGTCAACTGCTAGCAAGATAATGTCAATTTATTTTTGTTGTGCCCACCAAATTAGGTTTGAGACCCATCAAATACTGTCTTTATCTTAGCGCCCTGAAACAAATCCTGTTTGGTCTTGATGTATAAGGCTTGGCAGGTAGTTCTGCACTCGGGCCGCCAAACGTTTGGCAAATAACTTAGCGTCAATAATTAATGAGGGATATAGACCTATAAGAACTACACTGAATCTCATCTTTTCCTGGTTTAGGGAGCACCATAATATCTGTCACTGCCATTGATCTGGGAAAAGTACCACTTCTCCACGCATCATTGATTAGTTCTACCAATATTTCCCCTACTTCCTCCTGATATGTTTTATAACAGCTCATCTAAACTTGGAGCTTTTTCCCTTCTTTCAACTCCTTGATTGCTGCTTGTACTTCTGCTAAAGTAATATTGCTAACAGTGCAGACGTTTCTTGAAGCTTGGGTATTGTAGATGATTTTGTCCTTTACTGTTACCCTCTCCAATCTCCGATGTATAGAGAGTCGTGTAAAACCTCTTAAAGTTTTCCTGTACTTCTGATGTCTTAAATTTTATGTCCCCTCCTTCCTGGATTTTAGCTGTATGCTTTTGATCCTGCCTTGCTTTCAATCTATGTACTAGAATCCACCCCTCTTTATTATTCCATTCAAAAGAGGTTATACTGTCTCATACAGAGCTATGTGCTAGTTCCCCTAGCTATAATTGGTCATTTATTGACAAACTCTCTCTAATGCTCTTTTTCTGTCTGGTTGGGGGTCTGATGGTGGTCTTTTTCTAGCACTCACTTGCTCCAATAAATGCTTCTCCTTCTGCTTCCTTTGTCGTTTGTTGTAGGCTGCTATACCTATTAACTGTCCCCTCATAACTGCTTTCAGACCGTCTCATCTAACTTACACCGACATTCCTTTGCTTGTATTTATCTCTAAATATTCTTTCAATGCCTTCCTTACTCGTTCTCGGGCCGTTTTTTGTGCTAATAATCCCTCATTGAGTCTCCAAAATTGCAGCCCATTTTTTTCCTACTGAATTTCACAGGTGCATGATCTGACCACACTCTTACCTCTATTTCCATTAATTGTACCTGGGTCATAAGTTCTGCTTCCACCCAAAACATATCAATACAGTTATATGTACTGTGGGGGTTGGAATAGAATGTATATTGCCTATATGTCCCATGTTTCTATCTCCACACATCCACTAATCCTCCACTTCTCAAGATGCCTAGCATACGCTTCTGCTCCTTTCCTATACCCCCTCTATCTGTTTTGGAATGATCCATCCTAGTGTTTGCAGTAAGATTAAAGTCTCTCCCTAACACCAACTGTCCTTCCCCTATTGTCTCCAAAACCCCTCTTAGCCTTTCATAATATTCCCCTTGATCCTGGTTCGGGGCATAGATATTCACAAAATTGTATAGGTTCCCCCTCACAATGGCTTGCACCACCAAATACCTCCCCTGCTGGTGCCTTATAACTGTATTGACTATTATTCCTGAATGGCCAGAAATTAGTATACCCACCCCTCCTTTTTTGGACTGGAGTCGTTGGAAGCCAAAAATACCAGAGGAAATAATTTACTCTTCAGTGCTCCCTCATATGATCTCTTAAGATATATTTATGATTCAGGAAACCTGTCTGCTCGTAGTCTATCAATGATCTTTTTTTGCCAGGAATTTAGCTCATGCACATTCAAAGTCACTACCACAATCTCTCCATCAGATATTACTGACATTTCCCATCCACTTATATTTTTTACACACCCCCTCCCTCTGCATACCCCTCCCCCCTTCCCTTTTACCCCCTCTCTCCAACTCCTGGCTTCTATTAGGCCAGCTACATACGGGAGTAGACACCCCACCACTGCAAGTCCGACATCCCTCCCGCTCCCTCTCTCTTCTCCCATTCCCCCTTTGGTTTTTAATCCCTTTCTCTATCAACCCTCCTCACTTCTGCTCTTCTTTTGATTAGAAATCTTTCTCTTCCCAGTACATACACATCATTTCTTCCGTACCCTTATTTTTGTTTCTGTCCTCATTCACTGCACTGTAAACCTCTTCATATACCTCCCTCCCTTCCCCCAATATACCAAGTTTCCTCACACCCCCCTTCCTATGTTTTTGCACCTCCGCTTTCCCATTCCCAGCAGTGCATGCCCAGCAATTATTTGTTCTTTTTAATTTGTTTTTTGAACTCTGTGATAAGGAAGCTTATCATAGTTCAGGAGGGAGCTATAAAAGAGGTGAATTGGCTTTGACCAAGCAGCCTGTCTTTGCTGGTAGAAATACTAAAACAGAATGTTTTCATAAAAGACTACCAGTCCCAGAATGCACCAGGTTTCAAACAGCCTCTAGAAGGGCTGAAGTGGGGAAACGTGTGTTCAATCAGGAGAGCTATGAGGTAATCCCCAATGACTTGATTCAGCACACCTGGGCTGTGCTAGGGTGGAGTGTCCCTCTAAGCACTTTAAAAGTAAAAGATATTCTACACAGAGACAGGACAGGCAGAACAGAGAGAACAAGGAGAGACAGAAGCCATTGGAGAAAGAGGAGAGAGGACTACAACACCAGAAGCAACGCAGAAGGAAGACCAGAAAGACATCTTGGAGGTCTAAAGAAGGAGCCCACAGCAGTACGTGTGTTAGGAGTGATTCCAGAGGCAAGCATACTCCATTGGACTGGAGGAAGCCAGAGGATTGGGGTTATAGAGCCAGGAACTTCCAAACGGCACCTTTGAGGGAGACGGCTGCATTTGGAAGGGGCCCTAAGACCGGTGCAAGAAGGTATGTGAAGAGAGACCCAGTGTTCAGGGATCTTGATTCTTAAAAAAGCTGGACTACCTACTGGCCAGGATACCTCTATCTAACAGCAAGGGGATCACAGGTATGAACTTTGATCTATGCCCTAGCTCTTCACCTGGAAGACAGCAGGGAAACAAATATTATCCTGAGAGTGATCAATTAAGGAATTCCTCTGAGCCAGACCATGATATTGATTCCATGATATTTGAGGAAGAAGGAGATATATCAAATGATCAGTTGGAATACATGGATTGCTCTCTGTCTAGGCTGCTGTTTTAAAGTAGTTTCTCACTAATACAACAACCACCAAAAGGAACTGTAACTTGTTCTTTTATCTACCCAGAAAAGTCTCTGCAAGAAAGCTTTAGGGTAGGATTGAGCCACGTAGAGAGAGTGAACCAGCAAAGGGGTTTGCAGCTGACTAATTATTTGTAATTGAGCCAGGCACAAGTGCACGTGAGCTCTAGAAGGAAACTTCTTCTTGTGTGTGTGAATAGAAGAAAGTTATCCTTAATAAAAAACAGTTTTTTTGTTACTTTTGGGTTTGTTTTTGCCTTTTGGAGCACTGCTAAGAAGGTCATTAGCAGGGGCCATCAAAAAGACCTTTTCTGTTTCCCATCAAGGTCTTTATTGATTTATTGCTTAAGAAGTTCAGTTACCTTATAACATGTTTTGTTTTTCCTGAGTACAATACTTGAAGCAAGTGTCCTTTTGTGTTACCAAGTAAATCTGTGTGGGAGAATTAACCCCATGAATAAAATCTGTTTTTTCTTTGCTTACACTCGAGCATCACAACTCATTATTTTGTGAACGGCTGATTCTGGTATGAATGAACTACAACCCCTACACTCCTTTGCAATTCATAATATTTTGCCTTTGCCAAGACTGTGGATATTCACGACCAGCGCCCCCGTTTACAACTCACAACCTTTCTCCATTTTTAAGAGCAAACTGTTAACTTGTGGTCCATTATTTCACCAAAAAGACAGTCGATGCTCTTCTCGCCCTATTTTCTTCTTCCTGCGTTTCTCACTTCTTTCTGTCATTGTCCATTGTTAATTTCTAGCCTTCTCCACTGGCCTCTTGGGTACATTGTTCCGTACATCCATTAATCCTGATGCTTCTAAGGTTTCAATAGCTTCCTCCAATGTTATTGCACATCTTGTTGTGCCATTTCTTATATTATATTATTATTAAAGACTTATAAAGCACAGCAACATACGAAGCGTTGTACAAACATAGAAGAGAGACAGTCCCTGCTCATCAGAGTTCACAATCTAATAAGACAGAAAACAAAATAAGTTACATAATACAAATAACAAAAATTTACAGGACATAGTAAGCAAATGTTGATAGAGATCAAGACAGGGTAAGACAGGAATGGAAAGCAATAGTGAAGAGGTGGGATTTTAGTCTGGACTTGAAAATGGCCAGGGAAGACGCCTGGCGCACAGAGATAGGAAGACTATTCCAAGCAAAGAGTGCTGCCATTTGGAAGGAGCGAAGTCTGGAATTGGCAGTACGAGTAAAGGGCACAGATAAACGCCCTCTAGCGCTCTTCAAAAGATGCCTATCAGCTGGGCTGGGGAGGGGACTCTCTTCTGGCTCCCAATCAGGCGATCAGCTGGTGTGCACAGATATAGTGGGACACAAACTGCCCTCTGGCACTGCAGTTCAAAAGATGCCGATCAGCTGATGTGCATTTCTTGTAAATGTTAATCCAATTGGGTAAATCCACTTATATTTAATTTGTTCCTTGCATAGTCTTATGATAGGGCCGAAGCTTTTTCTGTGCTGTAAAGTTGCAGTTGACAAGTCTGCAAATACTCCTACTGAGTGGCCTTGCCACTGAAATTTGCCCACTTGTCTCATTTTTACAGCCACTTTTTCTTGGATGGCATAACTATAAGAGCAGGTAACTATATCCCTGCGCCGTTCGCTGCACTGGGGCCCAAGCACCCTATGCGCTCTATCCAACTTTATATACACTGCTTCTTCTTTTCCTTCACCTTTCTCTAATAGGGCCTGAAATATAGAAACTGCCACTGCCATGCAGTCCTGGTAGTCGGGCCCTCCCTGCTCTGTCCAATCCAAGCTCTGTCCCATCCAAGCTCTGTCCTTACTGATCCAATCTCATGCTTTAACTCGCTGAACTATTGTTGCATTTTGTTTTTGCTGACATGCACCACTGTGCCCGCTGCATCCTCCTTTGCCATGTTTCTCTCCTCCTCTGCATTCTCTCCTCTTGTTTTCCCCAGCACTGGCACAATTTTGATAATGTGCTCTTCGCAGTTCTGTAACACAAATTTTTAAATCAGCCACTTTTTCCCAGGTCTGGGTCATCCCGCCAACAATATGTGTTTTCTCTTCTCTCTTGATGTATATTTAGCTTTAATGGGGGTTATGGAAGCAATTTTGTATCCCTTTTGAGCGCTCAGGTCAACAGAGCTCTCGACTCAGCCGTCCATGCAGTGGTGCGACGTCACTTTCTCAGTCGAACAGAATACCTCTTCGTCCACACCAGAGCCCAGAACCGAGACATCTGAATCCAAGTCACAGTCCAAATCTCGGGCAGATCCCAACTGATCCTCATCTCCAGGGGCACCTTTTGCCAGGAACACTTAGACATAGCAATCAAACAGGACTTCCACTCTGACTGCGAGACTGCGCTAGGGGGAGGGAACCCAGAAGCCACAGGGTCTGAATTTCCATGCCAGAATGACCAGGCCTGTCATAAAAAGGAACAGAATTCTGGGGAAGACAATTAAGACTCTGGAAACTTTGCTCACAGAAATGAACCCCTTACTTCAACAGACCTTGCTGCTGCCAATCCCCTAGAGGACAAGGAGTGATCCACAGCACAATTGCCAGAACATCCTGCTGGTTGGTTATCCTTACCTACAGCGCCATCCGCCATTTTCTGCCCTGAGACAGGCAAGGCCGGACCAAGTGCATCCCCCTGCTAAGGCACGAGTTAAAAATCTGGATCGGTGGAATTAACACTAAAATGAATTTGGATTTGTCAGCATAAAAAAAAATAAGTTAGCACACCCAAACCTTTGTAGAAGAGTGAAAAATGAGTTGAAAGAAAGAGGTTAAAGAGAATGTAAGACAAATATAACCTTGGGGGAGAAAATAACAGAGTTCCATGACCTTTTGACCAGGAAAGACTTAAACTAAGATCTGTGCCCTTTATATCTACCTCTTCAAATATAGATAGCAGTAGCTGATGGCCAATTAGGTAAAAGGGTGAAACAGGAGAGAGGGGAGAGAGACTGAAGGAGGGATTGAGTAGAAGGGCTGGAGGTGTGGAATGGCTCTCACTCTTTCCTCTATCAGGATCCACTTTACCGCAGATGACACCTAAATCTTTTTCCTGGGTGGTGGTTCCCAATGTGAAACCTTGCATCGTGTAACCATAGTTTGGGTTTTTCTTTCCTAGGTGCATAACTTTGCACATGTCCACATTAAATTTCATCTGCCATTCTGATGCCCAGTCTTTGCAATTTATCAAGATCCTCTTGCAATTTTCCACAATCCTCTTGGGTTTTAACAACTTTAAATAGTTTTGTGTCATCTACAAACTTGATAACCTCACTTTTCCAGGCATTTTATGAAATGTCAAAAAGCAGTGGACCCAGCACAGATCCCTGGGGTACTCCACTATTCACCTTTTTTCACACCGGGGAAATTGGCCATTTGGCCCTATCCTCTGCCTTCTATCTTTTAACCAGTTCCTGATCCACAATAGTACACTGCCTTCTATCCCATGACTTTTTAGTTTTGCCAAACGTCTCTGAGGGACCTTGTCAAAGGCTTTCTGAAAGTCCAGATACACTATATCAACAGACTCACCTTTGTCTACCTGTTTATTCACACCTTCAAAAAAACATAACAGATTAGTAAGACAAGATCTTCCTTGTCTAAAGCCATGTTGGCTGTCTCCCATTAGGCCATTTATTATTTACTTCTTGACAAAACAATCTAATTATATCCTTTAGATTGTGATATTATTTAATTTCAATCATCAATCCTCTTATTATTTAATACCTATTCTAATTTATTTATTTAGCTGCATTTATATCCCGCTTTTCACCGGGTCAAAGAGGTTGGGGGATACATTTAACACGAGGGGATATGAGACACACACTAATACTTACAGGGAACATGGGCAATGGAGGGTTAAGTGGCTTGCCCAAGACCACAAGGAGCACCTGTGGGACTAGAAACCCCAGTCCTTCCAGTCCAAGGTTGCTGTCTTCTAGTGGGATTTGAACCACCGACCTTCCGGCCTGTGGTACCTTGCCCCAACCACTAGGCCACTCCTCCCTCCCAATCACTCCTTCCCTCCCAATCTAATCTTTTCACTATTAGAATAATGAATTTGCATTTTTAACGTACCGGTGATCTCAGACTTTTAAATACGCCAACTTTCAGACTTGAAACATGTCTATGGCTGTGCGTCATTTCGCATCAATGATCTCCGTCCTTACAATTTTATTTCAAATTTTTGTTTATCCCAATACGTTTTGTCTATTTTCCTATTTTTCAAAATGTAAAGCAGTGCTTAACTTTTAGATTTCCCCATCGCCATGCTTCAGCGCCTCTTCTGTGTTTCACTGTATTAAGTTTTTTCAGTTTTTTTTTCTTTCTTATATAGCACTTTGTTATTAGTGTGTTGTGAACACTGTCAACTTCTTATTCCTCTGCCTTTCTTTGAGCTGATCTGCTTCCCAATTGGTTCACGCATTAGGCCATGACTATCTACATGCTGAGTAATTTTGTTCTTTATGATGGCTTCTACCATTTTTCCCGGTACTGACGTCAGGCTCACCGGTCTGTAGTTTCCCGGATCATCCCTGGGACCCTTTTTAAAAATTGGCGTTACATTAGCGATCCTCCAATCTTCAGGTATTACAGATTTTAATGACAGTTCACAGATTACTAATAGCAGGTCTACAATCTCATATTTCAGTTCTTTCAACACCCTTGGATGTATACCATCCGGTTCAGGTGATTTGCTACTCTTCAGTTTATCTAATAGTTGTAATACATCTTCCCGGTGTAGCGATATTTCTTTCAATTCATCCGCAGTATCACTTTTAAATACCACTTCAGTCATGGGTAACAACTTTCCACCATTATCTACTAAAAATGATTCTATTTCTTTATATCCTAGAAATACAGGGCCCCAATATTCAGTGGCGGTGATTGCTGCTAAAGTGGCTAGCTGCCACCACTGAACCTTAAACCTGGATATTCAATACTGGGGCCATATCCAAGTCCCAACATTGAATATGTACAGTAGGTTCCTGGGAAGCTGCTGCTGCTGCCTGGTTAGCTTCTGCAGCAAACATTAGGCTAACCTTTACTGTGCCTGACTGTCACCACATGTCAATAACTGGGCAGAGGCTCAATATTGCTGTTTGCAGACAGAAGTTGGCATCGCCTCCAGAAGCTAACAGCCTTGCAATACCAATGTTTAAGGGTAAGTGCTGCAGGGCTGTTTGTGGCCATAACCACCGCTGCAGGTCACGGAGAGGGGCAGCAGCAATGAGCGTCATGGGGGAATGGGGATGCAAGGAATGAGGATCACCTAGGACGCCATATCTTTGCATCAGCCCTGCATTCAGCACTGTTTTTTATCACCCCCTGTCTTCAGTTTCAATGTCCACTCCTTGATTCCTACATTACCTAGTCTTTCCCCTGCTCAGGTTCCTCTGCTTTTCCCCCTTTCCGCTCTGTCTCCCTCAGTTTAACTATCTCTCCCTTTCCATTTCATCTAGAGCTCCATTCCCATGTTTGTTCCAACACGACATGATACTTCAATGCATTCTGTTTTTTTTCAGTCTTTCCCCTCCCCCAACCAGAGACAGGTAAATAGTACTCACTTACAGGCAGATGCAGAAAGCCGGTGCTAGACCTGCGCTGGATCGATGTTAACATTCCTGACAACACACACATTTTAACATATGATGCAGGAAGGTTAGGATATGCAAATGCCCCTTGCAATAACCATGCACATGCAAATGAGTCACTGCAGCGTTAAATTGGGAGAGCAAGCCAAACACATGTGCACAAGAAGTCTGCACTAGTTTGACATGCTCTCCGGGCACCGTGTGGCTAATTTGCCTATCATCCCCGGCAGCATTTTGATGACATCGTGAAAAGCCCCCAATGTCATCAAAACACTGCCGGGGACTGGTGTCCCTACAAAAAGTAATTACCTGGTGGTCTAGTGGCACCAGAAACCCCCCACCCAAAGTATAAGTGAAATCGCCCCCAAGCAAAAATAAAGTAAAAGTTACCTGGTGGTCTAGCAGCCTCTAAGTCCAAGTTCCCCTGTACCAAATAGGCGAGATCGCTGCCTACACTCTCCCGCTCTGGTCTGCCATCTTGTAAAATGGCATGCCTGGCCTCACGCGGTGCATCCCAGGATTTGGTACAGGGAGGACTGGATTTAGGGGCCGCTAGACCACCAGGTAATTTTTACTTTATTTGTTTTTTACTTGGGGGTGATTTGACATTTATTTGGGTTGGGCTGGAGGGGAGGGGGGTCAAGGGCCGCTAGACCACCAGGCAATTTTAGCTTTTTTTTTTTTTTTTTACTTGGGGTGATTTCTCATTTAGTTTGGGGCGGGGTGGGCGTTTCAAGGGCTGCTAGAACACCAGGTGATTACTTTCTTGTTTTTTTCGATGCTACGATCGTCCCTGATGCCATCAAAATACTGTCGGGGGGGGGGGGGGGGGAAATGAGGTCGCCGGGGCTTCTTTTGTGTCAGGCACAGCCACCGCCAGTATTTTGATGGCATATGGTGGCTTTTCCCAATGCCTGATTATCTAAGGAGAAGATGATCTAGGCACTGGGAAAAGCACTTGGTGCCATCAAAATACTGGCAGGGGCACGCATTAGAAGTTTACTTCTACTCAGACCCTGTAGTAAAACCTTTGGCGCTATGGCTGGTTGTGAAATCCTCTATGCATGTCTCTGCATCGGGCATAGCCATGATTTGCATACTAGCCCAATTAAAATACATTTAAATAATTAGGATTCATTCATTTAAATAGATTTAAATACACCCAATGTTAATCGGGCGCTAGTTTTTCTGTCGGCGTTTACATCTATTTCTTGGATTTAAAGGATTGTTAAACGTAATTAAACATGGCGCTATGGGCTTGTAAAGCCCATGCTAGCTTTCTTGCATCAGCCTGTTAGACTGCATACATCATCACCAGGCAGGGCTCCACCACCATCAACTGTGAGATATTCTTCAATTCCTTGCTGATAGATAGCTAAATGCTACGGGATGGTGTACCTCTCTGTGTGTCACAGTGGACTTCCCCCTCCTGTTGGAGTCCTCGGGCTGCTGCTGCAACTGAACTTCCTCACATGACACTCTAGTTTTCTTTTCCTCTCCTGACTGCTTACCTTTGCAGCACAGCTTCCTTCTGTCTCCTTGCTGCAGAGCCAGCTTAATACCATATGGTCATCCAGCACAGAGAGCTGCTTCTTTTACTGCTGATACAGCATGGTGGTGCTGAGCCAGAACTGCTGTGTTGTCATTACAATCCTTTTGATGGTCCAATGTAAATAGTTCACCCAGTTACAACTCCAAGTTACCACCCCGTTCAATGTAAACACAAGGCAGTTCTGCCTTGACTGTTCGAGAATTGTTAATTGTAAACCGCACTGATAATAAAGAGCGCGGTATAGAAAAGCTTTAAATAAAATAATAAATAAATAGCACTGCCTCCTCTATCTTTTACAGTCCCCGAGGAGAGTTGGGGCCCTGAGCTGCCTAGACTGCAACTGTCGTGCTGTGCTGTGGTCTGATGTAGCACAGCTTCCTCCACCTCATCTCCTGCTACCAAAAGGTAAACTTTTTTAATGTCAGATGCAGGATACTTGCTGTTGCAGTTCTCTTGGTGATCCACCTCCAATGGTGGCACCCAGAAGATAGCAGCTTGTATATTTGACACTAGAGAAGACATGCTTCCTTGTGCTACCACAGGGACAAAAAGGAATGGAAAATGCAGGTGCAGGGTAAATTTTCTTTAGATGGGGACAACAGCTTATTGAAGGAGGACCAATCAAGGACTTGTTTGCAAATTCAGGGACAATCCTCAAAAATCGGATTTCTGGTAACCTTACATCTACTCACGATCTTTCCCATTCACTGCTGTCACCTCAGCCTGCATCTGTTTTCAGTTCTTGTTTTTTTAATATACATAAATTTTACTGCTGCTCCACACAGGCACAGGCAAGAGTTTACACACAGTGGCGGTCCTGAGAATGCCTTCTTATACATCCTAGACAAGGGGCGAGGAGGTAATCAAAGCAGGGGGGGGGGGGGGGAGGGGAGGGGGAGGGCAGAAGCAGCAAACTGCTTCTCACCCCAGAACAAGGAGAACCCTTAAATCAGGGGTCTCAAACTCAAATTGCTTTGAGGGCCAAATGAGGACTTGTAAAGTAACCCGGGGGCCGCATAAGACGCGGGGCCTCATTTGCATAAGGGGCCTCATTTGCATAAATATTTGCATAATGTTACCATACACTAACTTTTAGTAAACATGCCTCTTTAATGAGTATGGATAAAGAAAGACTAAAAGATTTAGAAACAAGAAGACAATAATTAAACTTGGAACCCCAAAAGCCAAACTTGGAATGTACGACAACACTGTAGAAATAAAAATATAAATTAATTTCCTCTTGTACTAAACAAAGCGCAAACATTAATGATGCACATTTCCCAGAGCTGACATATTCCAGTTAATAAATTCAAAATAAAGAGATATTTTTCTACCTTTTGTGCATTTTTTTCAGTTGCAATTGTTCCAGCCACTTTCTTCTGGTTTCTTCATGTCTTCTGCTAACTCTCCATCGTCTGCTGTCCATTTGCCCTTTCTTCTCTCCTAGTTTTTTTTCCATTCTCTCTCTACATCTGCTTTAACATACTAATCTTTCTCCTTTTTCTCTTTCCTCATTCCTATTTCATCCACTCAAATTTTACCCCTCCATCCTCAATCCCCACTTACTCTCCCAATACCTGGCCAATTGTAGATTTGTCTTCTCTCCCAGACAAAATATTTTTCCCCTCTCCATTTCACTTTCCCAGCTCCATCCCATTCTAATCCTCCCCCAACATCAGCTCCCTTCTAGTTCCAGCCCCACCCAGCATCCGCTCCCTTCTAGTCCCCCCATTAGTCCATTTCCAGTCGTATCCTAGCCTCACCATCAGCCCATTTCCAATCCTAGCCCCCCATCAGCCCATTTCCAATCCTAGCTCCCTCCCCTCACAGCCCATTTCCATTCCAAGCCCCCCTCCCCATCAGCCATTTGCAGTTCAAGCCCCCCTTCCACTCAGCCCATTTCCAGTCCTAGCAACCCCCCCCCCCAGCCCATTACCAGTCCTAGACCCCCCATAGCCCATTACCAGTCCTAACCCCCCTGCCAATAGCCCACTTCCAGCCCTAACCCCCATTACCCCATTTCAGTCAGCCCTTCCATAGCTCATTACCAGTCCTAACTCCCCCCATCAGCCCACCTCCAGTCCTTCCTAACCCCCACCTGCCCATTTCCAGTCCTAGCCCCCACCATAGCCCATTACCAGTCATAACCCCCCTTCAAATAGCCCATCTCCAGTCATAACCCCCCCCCTGCCAATTGCCCATTTCCAGTGATTACCCCCCCTGCCAATAGCCCATTTCCAGTCATAACCCCCCCCCTGCCAATAGCCCCCCCCCCTGCCAATAGCCCATTTCCAGTCATAACCCCCCCCTGCCAATAGCCCCCCCCCTGCCAATAGCCCCCCCCTGCCAATAGCCCATTTCCGGTCTTTACCCCCCCCCCTGCCATTAGCCCATTTACAGTCATACCCCCCCCTGCCAATAGCCCATTTCCAGTCATACCCCCCCCCACCCAATACCCCATTTCCAGCCCTACACCCCCCCCCGGTAAATTAAAATAAAACCTGGCTTCTGCTGCTCAAGCAGCAAAATCAGCTGTCCTGCGGCCCCTTCCCCTGTGCCCGGAGATCCGAGTCTGCTCTATCAGCGGCGTGCTTTTCAAGCCGCGAGGAGAGTATTCCCCTCGCGCGCGGAACCGCGCGCGAGGGGAATACTCTCCTCGCGGCTTGAAAAGCACGCCGCTGATAGAGCAGACTCGGATCTCCGGGCACAGGGGAAGGGGCCGCAGGACAGCTGATTTTGCTGCTTGAGCAGCAGAAGTCAGTTTTTTTTAAATTTGACAATTGCTTCTGCCGCTGCCACGGCGGCAACGGCAGAAGCCAGGGTTTGGGGTTTTTTTTGTTTTCCTCCGTCGCGGGCCGCACAAAGTTGTCTCGCGGGCCGCATGTTTGAGACCCCTGCCTTAAATCAAATCAGGCAGAAACTCCTGAACTCAATCCACAACCGATAAAGGATCCTAAATGGACTGCTGACCTGGATGGCCTCCTTCCACCTGTCCTTGGGAATGTCCATGAAGTTCCAGTTGCACAGGTCTGCTTCGATACCCTCAGCTGGAGATAGAATACTGGGGTCTGATGGCTGCACAGGCACTTTGAGAGGCTAACATTTGCATGGTTGTTGTCTGCCTTCATCTTCCAGTAGGGAAGCAAATTGCACCTGCTTGTCAGACTGGTCTGGCTAGGATGAACATAAAATGCATTTTTAAACTTAATATAAAACTTAAAAAGTAGTAAAGTTTAAAACTTGAGTAGTTAATGGTAAAATAATTTAATAAAACGAGTCTGGAAGAGATTTAAGTGATCTGGATAAACTAAGGGTAATTTTGCAATAGGGCACCTAGGGGAAAAGTGAAAAAAATGTACATACTGTATACCTATTTTATAAAGCTTTTTAAATAAAAATAAAAAAACCCGCCATCAACTTTTTTTTTGCCAGACCTCCAGCAAACCTTGGCCCAATAGTACACTCTTCTATTGGATTTTTTCCTATAGTAATCCTTTTACCTTATTATAATGCTTATCAAAAGAAGTTAAAATTTGCATATTTGGAACATTTGTGTTAATTTTACTACCCCAGATCCCCTCCCATACAACAGGCCTCCCCACTCAGTCATTTTGCACCAGACACACCCTTTCTCCTTGGTTCCTTACATAGATGCCACCACTGTGCTGCTGCTCCTCCAGACAACCCACACTGACATGTCTCCTCTACACAAGCTCACACATACCAAAAACCCAGTTCCCCTGAAATATACAAGCCCCTACTTACAAATGCACACATTTCACCCACAGAAGTCCCTCCCCACACACTTAATGTTTTTAGGTACACACCCCTAGGTGCCCAAACCCCCAGTCCTGCACATACTCCTACTTCCACACACACACTGTACCCCTCAATTGTCACCTAACTCCTCTCCCTGACTCGATCTCTGAAGGTCCCCCAATCCCCACTACCTTGAAAGAGATGGTGTTAAAAGGGCCAACTCAATCCTAGTTAAACCTCCGCGTCTGTCAAAACAAAAGAAGCAGATAAATTACAACATTATGTTGATCATTCACTCGGCAGCCACGTGCACAGTATAATCTGCATTATGAGGTAATCTGATAAAAGTTTGCCCACGTGGAAAAGGCCTTTTATAAAACATCAGCCTAGTATTCTATGTGAATATGCACATAGAATACTAGGCTGATGAAAGCTCACATCAATTTTTTACATGAACCATGTCCAGGTTTTAAAAAAAACGTAAGTTTGTCTAGACACTGTGGAAGCGGAATTTCAATAGGGCTGGATCTGGACTGGGGCAGCAAACTCTGGATGCACTCAAAAACCGGGGCTTGGGATTTTCCACTCTCAATTTTTGGGAGACTTCTCTCCTCACCCGTTCTCTGCCTATAGAAACCCTAATCTAAAATCCGGCCCCGAGTTTCAATGTAGGTGCATATTTTATAAATTACTGTAGAGTACTTACGCCTGCTTTAAAGATAATATAAAGGTATGCAAATATGCTCTATTTCCTTTATCTACCTTCTAATCTAGGCTTTCGACATGGGCGTCCCTGGTATAAAATTACCTCAAAAGGATTATTACCGATTCCCTCACGAATGCTGCAAGTGCAAAAGAACACCGAAGCTAGACTCCCACACTTCAGAGAACCATCTTTACGAATATCTGGAATACTTCGCCCAGCTCAATCACCACAGCAACCCATCGCTCCACTGCGGACAATCCTTCTAATCACCCGCCGCTACGAATAGATCTTAACCACAAACAGCTTTATTAGTTGATTTCCGTCACCAACCCAATCCCCAAACCACTCACAAACTATTGTCAAGCTTTGATTGACACATAGCTTGACGTCCTTTCCAGCCTTCCTTCCCGCCTCCTCCAACTTCTGGTCTCCTCCCCCTCCTAGCAGAAAGGGTGAAATGCGAAGGACTCGATTACTGAAGAGGCTCAGATGCTCCGCCCATCTAGCCGGTCAATCGTTTGCTATGATTGGCTTATTGTGGACGTCAATCAAAGCAACCGGCTCCTGAGTAGCCCTTCCGCCATCCGTCACTTAGTCTATTCCCACCTTCCTCCGGTGGGAGGAGCTGTGTCTCCGAGTCACCACCCACCACCACCGGCCTCGGCTGCGGAGGAGGAGAGGGGCAGGGCCCCTGCAGCCGTCTACTCTCTTGTCCGCGAGAGGGGGAGGGGGTCGGCTACTCGGCTTCCGCCCCTGGTCCCCTCTGACTCGGAACATTTTCCTGCCTAAACCCTCCTCTGGCCATCTTTACATTCATTACCGCAAGCGAGGAGAGCAGGAGAAGCCTGAAAGAATCATACAATCCAATCAAAGAAAAGACACCACAGGGAGAGACGGGTGGGCTTTGAGCGCTGCCTGCGGTCCAACGGCGACAGTTAGTGGGCAGCCACGTTCACGCCAAGGGCTACCGGAGAGGCGACGGGGAGAGAGGCTGCAGCCGGCGCTGCACTTTATTTTCGACACGGAACACTCTGCAGGTAAACCTGACTAGCGGAGAGCGTCCCCCGGGCCGTGTAGAGTTTCTGAGGACGGGAAGGACTGAAAGAGCGGAGCTTCAGTTGACGAGTGTGTGGCATTGTGAGGCGAGAGGCATTGTGTGACCGAGCCGGTCCCCAAGCTGCTGCTCCTCTCCTTTCTTGCTGCTCGTATGGGCCAGATGTACCCAAGAGTTTATTCTCAGTTTGGCCCCGACTCATTCAGATCTGGCCTCCCTAGGCTCATAGGAGTCTGTTAGCCGGGCCCTTTGTTTGCCTGGGAAACGTGCTTAAGTACATCTGGCCATCTGTGTGTATATTTCTGTGTGTGCCTTTTAGCATATGTTGCCTGCACGGTTTATTCCGATTGGGGATTATCAATATGGTAGATGTAACAAGATTACTTTTCAAAATAAATGTTCAGTTCTGATTAAGGATCATGTTTAGTCCAACCAAATTCTTTTGTCCCAATTAAGTAGGCTTCAAGTGACAAAGTTCAACAAATGACAGTTGGGGCGAGCAACTTTTCTTGTTTTGTTTTTTGAAAGTTGCATGTCCTCAATGGCTGATGCAGAATGCAATAAGCAAGTAGTATATAAATAATAAACTGTGAGTAAAAGAGGCATGTGATTATTCTATGCACAAAAAATTGTATACATGTACGTTTTCTCGAATGCTATTCTCATACAGTTTTTGCAGTGCTAGCTAGTATTTATGCAGATATATGTGCATGCAACTCCCAAGAGCCAGGGCACAGTTTTTGCAAATATTTAATAGTCTAACCTTTCTTTGTTCCAGTGCATCCTCTTCCTCAGTGCTTTCTCTTCAGAAAGACAGAACAAGTTGTGGGTCCTGTTTGCTCGCAGTAGAGGAGAAACAGCATAAAATTCTCAATATCACTGGTTGCAAAAGAACTAATCTTTGACTCGTTCTCGGATATTCTGTTAACGGCCGAATGCTAGTAAACCCTGTGTTCAGCTTTGTAGTATGATGCACACTTCTCTGAATCTGTATTGAACAGTTGATATTTTCATTACTATGTGATTTAAGTGGGTTCTGTGTTGATGTCTACCTGAGGCTTTGTGCACAGTTAGTCATGGTGCAGAACTAATTTTTACATAGGGTACAAATTTGTGCTTAAAATCTGAGTTAGCTTGTGTGCAAATCAGGAAAAGCCCAAATGCAAGGAAGGGATTTTTTTCAGTGTACTACAGCATTTTCAGCAACTCACTTGTTTGGGGCCCTACATTTTTGTGTTGGAAAGCTGGATATCTGTGAGTAGGCTTTACTTCTTGCTACTTTGTGCTTTTACTATGATTGAATTAATGAATATTGGTACATAGATTATAATTAAATAAGGAGAAGTAAACTAAATACTTTAATTTTGTAAACTAGCATGCAACATTAAAACTTTCAGGACACCATTCATTCAGTTATCTCCTAGTGACATGAAGGCCCACTCAAATTTCTTTAGAGGAGAGCAAGGCTAATAGTATTGCAGCCTTAAAGTACAATTCTATCTCTGTAGTACTATGTAGGAGCAGGGTGCAGGATATTCACCTGATTCTCCAAACTACAAAAGGGAGCTGTGACTACAGAAAATCCAATTCCCTTTTCCTCCTTAGAAATATGTTTTCATCTTTGGAACATGGTTGAATAAGCTTCTTTGCAGGTGCTCTTCAACTTGAGGTTTCAGCAACAGCATTCACTTTATTTCCATTGTACATCAGACAGCACTATACAAAAGAAGTTTCAGGGAAGATTGTTCATTACAGGGGTCATCTTAAGTGTTATACTTCTTGATTTTGATTATTACTGCTTTGATGTAAAGGACAGGAAGCAGGATATTAAATGTGAATAATATGTGCACAAATTATGCCACTTTCAAAGAGTGAGTATGGAGATACTTTGGGGTCAGTTTACTAAACTGCATTAGTGTGTGCTATCTGGACGTGGTACTAGTAACACTAGTAAACTGCAGAGAGCGTAGTGATTTTCTACATTGTTTGCAAAAAGCACGTTCTCTGCACTGTTTATTCGTGCATTATCTGAGGAACTGCTATACACACCCCCAACAGATAGTGCTGTGGTATCTGCAAAAGCTGTGCGTTATCTGCACTTTATTGGCATGTTAGCTGCAAAAGTCGAATGTGGTTTAGTAAACATGCCTTTTGTCTTAGAAAATTGCCCCATGTGCTCTTGCATCTAATTAGTATGTACAGAATTTTCAGAAAAATTTACATGCATATATTTAGTAAATCAAAACTACGTGGAAGTCCAAAACCTGCACCAACACTATTCCGATTGCCAAGAGTAAAAATATGCACAAAATAGTGTTACACACTTATTTTTTGCTGCATACTGCTCAGGTAGCCTTAGAATAAGTCATCTTTTCATATAAACGACAAAATTTAAAATTAGCCGTGTAAATTACACTGGTTGCTAACAAAATAATTTTATTTGAGAGTAATTTAATAAGTGCCCTAAAAGATAGTGCCTTTTTGTATGTGACTTGGATATATAGGTGTTTCTGGGGATATAGTTTGCACAGAGATCTTGTAGAGTTGCTATATACATGTGTAATTCATCAAATTCCCATGTACCTGCATATAGTACACACACCCATTTGGAACTAGTGTAAATTGTTTGCCTGGGAAACATGCCTGGGACTGTTCTGTCTCCTACATAAAATAGGCACTTGAGGAAATTTTATATAAGCTCCCTGTTATGAAATTAATTTCATTTACCCCACATGTGTCTGGACGGTGCTGCATACATCTGATGTGTGCTTAAATAAATAAGTATAATAGGAGCTGGAGTTTTCATCTTGTTGTCATCTGACTAGGTAAGATAAGTTATAGTTTAGTTTATAGTAATGCTATTCAAACAGCAGAATCAAATTAATACATGTTTCAAGTTAAATAACTGAACTTTTTAAAAATTTATTTGTTTTTGTTTTTAAAAGTTAAATTTGTAAAACAATTTTTTCCAAAGTTAGAAAATTCATTTTTGGGACCTTCTGATAGGAGAAAGATTCATGGCGTTCATAAGGAACTTGGTGCATTCAGAGCTTGAGAAAAGCCATATACTGATCCAGACCAATATCCATAAACCTCAGCACCTGTCTCTGACAGTGACCAGCCTGAGTTGAAATCTACTGGATACTTGCCAAACATAAATCTTTCTTATTTCAAGGAATGAGCATTGACTTGCCGAGGTGTACCTGGCTAAAAATTCTTATGACTATATTTCTTTAAGAATTTGTCCAACTCTGTATTGAACTCAGTTATGTTAGTAGTTTTGACCACATTCGCTAGTAACAAGATTCCACTTTTTAAAATTTTTTTCACGCAACTCATAATTTTAAGCTTGCTTTGATTTTGTTTTCATTGGTGTCTTGTGTTTGTGACTTTAATGATGCTGAACTTCATTTATATTCACATTGCCTTGTTTGGGTTTTGAAAACTTCTAGCAGCTGTATTCATTTTGGAGATAAAGATAGCATACCCTGACAAGCATCTAGTTATATTGGACCAGCTTAAGAATTATCTGAAGATGATGCACATGTTCTTTTGAGATTACATTATTAAGATAGAACAGCAAAGTTGAAAAGGGAGCAAAGTAATGTTTCTAATCTGTGCTTGTGCATGGCGCATTTTAAGATCCCCTCCATGCACATCTGCTGTTTGACTGCAAACATTTTAACTTTTCGGCAGTCTGAAGGAGGAGGCCTGGGTGGCTTGGAAATTATTTTCCCTGTTTTATATTCCCTCCTAACTCACCTGACCCACTTAATATGGTGATTGCCCTCAATCAGGGCCATGTAGTCAAGGGCTCTTTTTGGCACCCTGCACTCATGATTTTATCCATCCACTGAGTGTTACCATTATATGATAAATGGGACTTTTTTCCTTTATGACTAGCATTGGGCATTTAGCTTCCAAATTTTGCTAACTATACAAGCTCCACACATGACTTATGGTTTGATTGTGCAGATGAATTTGGGTAATGTGTTATAATTTTCTCTCATAAAGAAACTATTTAAACATTAATAAAGAAATATGTTAGTTATAATTCACTCGCTGTTGAATTTTGTTTTGGCTGTTTTTTATATAATTTAAGTTTTGCAAAAAAAGGGGGTATGTATGAAAATAAATAGTAGTTGTAGTAGTAATTTGTTTTTTCTATAGTGTACTAAGATTATGCAGTACTGTACTTATACATTTTAAGAGACACAAGTCAACAAAACTTACATTCTAGTCAGGATATTCAAACATAATGAATAAGGGAATTTCTTTATATGGACTGATAAAAAAACCCAGTAGAATAGGAGGTTAGGATGTAAAAGCAACCCTGAAAAGATGGTTTTAATCTAGGATTGAATAAGACCAGAGACACAACTTGAAGTACTGACTTGAAGAAATCCTTTTACAAGTGTATGGCATAGCAAGCTGGAAGAAACAGAGTCTCTGGAATTTGGCAGTGAAGGAGAAGGACACAGATAATTGATTTACCTGATGATTAAGAGTTCCCAAGGAAGGGTGTAGGGACAGTGAAGAGCAGAGAGGTAATGAGGAGCTGCAGAATGAATACATAGATCAGTAAGAAAAGTCTGAACTGTATGTGGAAATGGATAGGGAACTAATGAATTGACTTAAGAAGTTATGTGAATATTGACATTAGCAGAATATTAGTTGTGCAGCTAAAGTTTGAGTTGATTGAAGGGGGGAGAGATGATTCAGTGGGAGACCACTGAGGAGCAGGTTGTTGTAGTCTTAAAGCATGAGGTGATCAGAGTGTGGATAAGGATTTCACCTGTCATTGGATATGTAGAGGAGTGCAAGATGAAGATGATACCTTTTCCCCTAAACCCACTGCACCCACTCCTATTTCTGTGGGTAAGAGGCTCAATCTTGGGCATGTTCAGTGTTAGATAGTGATAAGACACCCAGACAGCAGTATCAGACAAGCAGGCTGAGATTAAGCCTGGATTCCTTATTTTTTATTTATTTAAGGATTTAATATAATCACATAATCAAGGCGGTTTACAGAGAACACAACTCTTACTGCGCTGAGCACTTTACATAGAACAAGAAACATTAACAATTTTAGTACATATTAACAAGTACATGAAATCATTATAAATTAGTTACAACAAACTCTGGCTTGTAGTATAATATATAATGGCTGCCTATGTACATGTATGGGTAAACTTTGCGAAGGGTGCGCTATTGAAGGGAGGAAGGAATTGCCATTCTGGGTCGTTGATGCTTGCTTATCCTTTATCGCCAGGTATGCTTCAGAGAACAGGGCAGTTTTGAGATTTTTTCCTGAATATGGATAGGTATTTTATTTCTCATAGGTAGTTAGGTAAAGAGTTCCAAAGGGTCGTTGTGTAAAATGAGAAGGCCCTGCTTGTGGTTGATAGATTTGCTTTTCTTGAAACCTTTGGGGTGGCTAGTTGATGCCTCATGTTTTCTCCTATTTCTTGTTTCCTGTTGAGTCTGTATTAGTGAGGTCATATGCTGGAGAAATGTTGGTTATAATCCTTGAATATAGTCGGATTAGCTTTGAATTTGATTCTTTGAGATACTGGTAACTGGTACAGGATTGGGGTTATGTGTTCAGATCTTGAGACTTTCATTATAGTACGGGCTACCATGTTTTGATCTATTTGGAGGAGTTTGTGTTTGTTTAGGAAGACCATATAATATTACTGAAATCGAGGTGTGGGCAGGTAAATGCTTGAGCTATTGTGCGGAAGTCATCTGTAGATAGTAGAGGTCTCAGGTTTTGTATCATTTGGATCTTGTTATATATTCTCATTATGTTGATATGTTTTGTCATGCTGAGGTTATGGTCAAGTATAATACCTAGATATTTTATTCCTTTTTGATAACGAGGGAAGCACCATTTACTAGGAGTTGTTGAAGCGGTAAGAATAACTTATTCCTGGAAATCATCAAGACTTCTGTGTTTTCTTTTTTAAGGTTGATAGAAAGATTCACTGAGTTGAGCCATTGTGAGATTTCGTTGAAACAGCTGATTATTTTCTCATAGTTCAGGTCTTGTGTGTTGCAAGGTGTGAATAGCATGTTGTCTGCATAAATACTGTATTCAACATTGTATTTGCGGATTATGTCACAGATTGGTTGGATATAAATGTTGAATAGTAATGCTGACAAGGCAGACCCCTGTGGGACTTCTTGTAATATTTCCAGCACAGAGAGGTATATCTGGGAGCCATCAGCATAAAGATGATACTAGAAATCATGGGAGGAGATCAGGAAATGAATAAGAGAAGAGGTCTCAAGACAGTGGCATAGCAGTGGGGGAGGATCAGTCACAACGTACTAGAAGTTAGAGCATACTAGAAGTAGGATGGGTAGAGGGGGGGAAAAAAGAAAACAGACCAGAGCCCCAAAATCTAAGCAAGAACAGACAGGGAAGGTGATGCTCAAAACTGTCAAAAAGCAGCAGATAGGTCAAGAAGGATGCGGATCAAGTAAGGGCACTTGGATTTGGTCAAGAATTGGTCACTGGAGACTTTGGTAAAGACATTTTCTGTAGAGCATGGAAGCCAAATTGGACTGGATCCAGAATGGCTTGAGATGAAAGAAAGCTGACAGTGGAGGTGAACAGCATGTTTGTGTAGTTTGGATGTAAAAGGGAATAGGGAGATGGGCAAATAATTGGCATGGCAGGTGGGATCCAGTGAAGGCTTTGTGAGGAGCCATGTAACCACAGCATATTTTGAAGGTAGAAGAAACAGTTGGAGTGTAAAGTGATAGATGGAGGGTGTGACAGATGGAAGAGATTACACCAGGGGAGACAGAGCTGAGCAGATGGGTAGGATCAGTGAGCTTGGAGCAGGAGAGAAGATGTGGCGTTTCCTCCTCTGTGATCTTTAGAAAAGGAAAAAGGGGTGGCAGGGAATGAAGGAAGGATGTGAGAAAAGTGTGTGTGTGTGTGTGAGGGGGGGGGGGTGACCTAATAGAGAACTCGAGGCTAATCTTGTGAACTTTGTCTGGAAGTAATTAGCCATAGTCTGAGTAGAAAGTGAAGTGGGAGGCAGAAAAAGAGTTCAGTGTGGCAAAGAGACGAAGACTGGAGGCAAGAGATTTGTCTGTCAGATGGACATAGTATCTGAGTAGGGGGAAAAATGGTATACTTTGAAACATATAATGTGAAAAACATAAGCCAAAGGTTATGAGTTACAATGTCTACATATTGGTGAGGATTCATTCTATCAGAATTGAATCATGCAAATAAGGCATGAAATCTAGAAGATGATGCAAGCTAAATGGACGACAAACTGATTCCTCTTCGTCTCTCCAGGCCAGTCCAGGCACCATAGGGTAGTCAATCCCTTCCAGCAACTGAGGACTGAAAACTATTTAATAGTCTTAACTGACACCCTATAAAGCTACCTCTGGTGCCAGAGACTCAGTCTTTCAGTCCTCAGCAGCTGGAAGGGACTGTTTCTACTTAGGCTCCCTGTAGAGAAGAAATAAGATAGCTGAAAAGGGTTCTATTGGTAGGATCTAGGGGTTCTAAAGGAGGTCCTGGGTGGCCCTAGCAGGGCTGTAAGTCCAGGAAAAAAATTTGGTGCTTCACGGAAGGAACTGAAGCGGTGAACAGAAGGGGCAGCAGAGGTAGAGCCTACCTCGTGGGAAACGGAGCTTCAGTTGTGGGCTGCTCAGGAGGGAAAGTGCCTGGGGGCTCAAGTGCACTCCCTTCTGCCTCCTAAGTGTCATTTCCACTTCTCGCTGGCAGCGGGACAGTGAAAAACGTTACTGGCAGCAAGACAAGGTAAAAGATGGCAGGGACTCGGCACTCGCGGCGGCGGCAGCAGTCAGGCATTGGCTGGCTTGGGTCTCCAGACGCATGCTGCCAATCATGGCTGCGTGCGTTCAGTGTGGAAGCAGCCGGGGGTTGTTGGGTTTCGTTTTTTGTAGGTCTTGTGTCCATCGAAGTAATGCCTTCGAAAGAGTTTTGTCAGATGAGATGGAAGGCAGATTGCCATCGGGAGAGCATGCTGCGAGGCCGCTGAACTCAGCGGAGAAGGCAGAGATGGCAGTTGCTCCTGCGCTGCTAGAAAAGTTAGGTAAAAAGAAACCCAAAGCTAAGAAGCCTTCGGGGACTGTTTTGCCACCCCAGACACAGGTTTCAGGGCTGCAGGAGGTCTCTTTGTATATTTCCTAGCTGAAACCTGTTGCTCTGGACTCTTTCAGTAGCAACCCGATGCTTCCAGCTCTGACAATGGTCAAGAGCCAAAGTAAGAAGCAAGGGAAGTGGGATCTGGGTATGTTAGAGAGGAGGGAGGAGGATTAATAAACTTGTGGAGCAGAGAGGGAACGGAGAATAGAATACAGTTTACAGGAGGAATTAGCCGATGTAGAAATGAGATTAGAATAGTATGACTGCTTGGCAGAGTGAAGTAGAGAACAATAGTGACGGTGACAGACGAAAATGAGTCAGGTTAGATGAGGAAAGGTGTTTACACCAAAGTCGTTCAGTGCGATGGAGATACCTATGGTGAAGAAAGAGGCCAGAG
The DNA here is from genome assembly GCA_033557465.1 of Ichthyophis bannanicus. Classification (NCBI taxonomy): domain Eukaryota; kingdom Metazoa; phylum Chordata; class Amphibia; order Gymnophiona; family Ichthyophiidae; genus Ichthyophis; species Ichthyophis bannanicus. Next base: position 509,578,407 of record CM066032.1, read on the forward strand.
TGAAACCAAGGATGACGAATATGGCAGCGATGAGGCAGAAGGGGTGCAAGGGTATCGAGGGAGGCTGAGAGAGTAGAGGACCAGATGTGGGCGTGGGCATCAACAGAGTTGGTGGAAATCAGGGAACAGAAGATCAGAGGGGGGAAACTAGAGGAGGGTGTTGGCGTTGATTTTCGGGAGTAGGTCAATAGGCTAAGAACCCAGGAAAACTAGTATAAAATCTTGAAATCCCCTTGCTGCTCCTTCTGATCTTGGGCAATTCGCTTAGTACCTGAGGCAGATGAGAGTTAACTTAGGCCTTGATGCAGAAATCCAGCACTAAAGCTCTAGTAGTGTAATCTTTACTAAGGCAAGTTTCAAGCAAGACCTTTTTGTACAGCGATGCTGTAAGCAAATGGAATGCATATTAGCTGGGTGCAAAAAGTCAGTGCTAAACAAGGAGAGCAAGCCAGACAATGCTCACAGGAGTTTGCTTTAAGAATGGCACCTGTATGCATGCCAGATAAAAACTTTATATATATATAATGTTTTTTTTTTAACTCGGGTGAAGTTTGACACCAGAAAAGACTTGGTGGATTCAGTGGTGTCTGGTCATTTGAGGTGAAGGGTCAGATTTCACTTCCAATAATCTTTGTGCTCTCTGCTGTATCCTCTCGACTGCCTAAAGCTGACTTGAAAATCCATTGTTTAAAAGAAGAGTAAAAAGCTGCACAAAGTTTTTAGTGCAGTTTTTTTACATTGGGAGCAATTAAAAATTCCTCCTTTTGCATATGATTGGCATTCCCACTGTGCCCTGCTTAGTATAGTAGTTCTGCTCCATGATTTTCCCATGCTAGTTTACTTTTTGTATTGAAGAATAAGACTAGCATGGGAAAATCTCTTGCAAAATGCTGCACTACAGCATAGCACAATTTGCTGCATTGAGCTGTTACATTGTAAGCCCTCTGGAGACAGGATACTACCTCCTGTACTTGTCTGTAACTGATCTTGAATTTCTGAGAGGCATGAGCTAAATCCAGTTTCCCTTTGCTCCCTTCCCTTATGCATCCTAAGTCCTTCGCAAAGGTGCACATTTTTTTTTCACATCTGTGAGTTAATAGTTCTGCCTAAACTTCATAAGAATCCATGTGATAAGTCCCTTCACATTCTGGCCTGGAAGAAGAACTGTTGGCTACTAATGTCAAAGAACTGAATCAGTCAGAAAATGTACACAGTTTTTTCCTTTTATCCCTAAAGAGTTGGTATTTCATAGCCACATGAACCTCAGCAAAATAAATTAGCATCCTGCATCCAGTTCTGTTAGAGGCAGGGCCGGACTGTCCACTAGGTGAAATTTAGGTGTTTGCCTAGGGTGGCAGACCTCCGTGGGCGGGATGGCACATACAGCCTGCTGTCCCCTCATGGTGAGCCATGCCACAGCCCCCTCTGATTCCAGCAGCAGAATCGGCTCAGTGGCGGTGGCAGGCCATGTGCTTCAGCACACATGGCTGGCCACTTCTTAACCCTCTGAAGTTGTGTCGGAGGGGTCAAAAGCAACAGGCTATGTCTGTTGAAGCACAAGGCTTGCCACCGAGCTGTTCCTGACCCTGCCAACAGAATTGGCAGCACGGCTCATCAGAGGGAAGGGGAGGGCAGTACATGGTGAGGGAGCAGCATGCAATGAGGGGGGGGGGGTGGCGCACCAGGGGCTATTGCCTAGGGTGGCAAAACCCTTGGGCCAGCCCTGGATAGAGGAATACCAGTTCAACGTAAAATGTTATCAGATCAGAGCTATTTCAGCAGCAAAGTTTCTTCTCTGGAAATCATATGCAAAGCAATGATTTGGTCCTCATGTCATACCTTCATATTACATTACTGCTTGTACCAAACCACTGTCAGAGATGGCGCATGTGGCAGAGTTGTGCTGGCCAACCTGTCTTTGTAATATTAGCAGCTCTTATATTTTTCTTTATGACCAGGTTACCCACAAAATACTTCCTTCACCTTGCTTTACACTAGAGATGGCATTAGGGTGATGGCCTTCATTTCATACCATTTGCCACTTAGCATTGAGACAGTAGAGTTTGACTTTGGTCTGATCAATCACCAAACCTTCTCCTACATGCATACATTTACTCTTTGAGTGTTTTTCTTTTGCAAATATTATAAGGGTAATTTTATAAACCGATGCTTAGTTAACATGTACTGTGCATGTACTTTATAAAACAAACTTAAAGTCAAGCATGCAGGTATTTGCGTTGAAAATGTAGCATATACATGTGACAGTATGAGTGTAAATGAAGGCATGTTTCTCTTACTTCGGCCTTAGAACTGGTATAAATGACCATCTCCAGGAACAAGCAGGAATGAGTCTTCACATATGGGTACGTCGGTACCGACGGAGCCTGCGCGGGAACGCTCCCCAGCGTCCAATAAGAAAGCTTTTGGGAGCATCCCACAGCGCCTGCGTACTCCCTTCCCGCCTTTCCCAACTGCCTCTCCTCAGTTTTAGTTTTTCCGTGGAGCCGGCAGGACGTCCTCCTGTCACCGCAGAAAATTTTGTTTTATTTCTTATATTTCTTGTGGTCGCGGCTGTCTCCCCGACGCCGCCGGTGTTTTCTTTTCTATGAGATATTCCTTTTCCAAGGACTATCTTTTTTCTTCACGGTTTTTTAGGCCTTTCCTGTTTCCTCATGGAACCGCCAGCCACTTCCTCTAGGAAATGCTCAGACACTGGTGGTACAACTTTATTCTTAGACCCTCAAAGTCGGTGTCTAACCTGTTTGGGGCCTGACCTTTTTCCTCCGGAGCCTTTCGGCAACAGTGTGGTGAGAAGAGGAGTTCAACATCGAAGTTTCCTCGATACCGGGTTCCCCTCCAACTTCAGGGCACCGTCCCATTCTTCTACACAGGATCAAGTAACCCACAAACAGTCTGTTAAGACTAGCCAGTCCTCGAGTGGTAGGTCTCATGCACAGCATGCAGACGGCTCCGGCCTTGCCCTCGAGGGCCCACTGGCTTCAAAACCCCGGCGGGACGCTTCGGTCTCCAAAGCGTATGAGGGGTTTCAGGTTGTTCTGGGGTTCACCTCCCACAGAACATACCTGAGCCATCTCCGCTGGTGGCATCCGCTTCGAGCAGTACCGATACCCCGGTTCCGGCACTGGTGTTGGATGAAACACTCTTCACCAGGGATCATCATCTGGCGTCCTCAGTACCTTTGGGTCCGGGGGATATTTCCCAGACTGACTTTCCGGTATCGGTACCGACACCGATACGACCACCGACGTCGGTACCCTCCAGATGTGCATCGATAGACTAGACTCGCTTCCTTCGATGCCGAGTCTGGAATAGATTTCCAGTATGGAGGATTGGGTACCAACTCGCCTTGGTACCGGTTCCCCTCGGTACAAAAGGCTCGGTTCCGATGATTCGGATCCGCAACTCTCGGTTCCTCTGATGCTGTTTGAGTTGCCACCGGTTGGCTTTCTTCCACCGGTATCAGACACGGTACCGAAGTCGGTACCGATGTCCACATTACCTTTATGGTCCGTGCCTGCTGCAAGTCTGGAAGACTGGGTACCGGCACGCCTTGGTACCGACACAATTGGTACCGCAGGCCTGGTATCAAGGATGGCTGCCGGAGGTTTTCAGTTACCTTGGTACCGATTGAGCTGTCACCGATGGCTACTCTGATGTCTGTGTCCGCTTCGGCTCCGACATCGGTACCGGTGTCGGCATTGGCACCGGTATCCACGGTAGCATCGTGGCCAGCTCCTGCCATGCTTCTTTCAACAGGATCGCTCCCTTCTATACCAGACTTGGAGTCGATACCTCGCATGGACGATGAAATACTGACAGATGCTGTTCCTGACAGCCAGTACCAGCGACCATCCTTTAGGGATACCATCCTGCACCATGCAGGATCCTCTATTCCTATATATTTGGATAGATCCTTCGGTGCTCAGGCTAGTTCTGATCTAACCTGTCCAAGGGAGATTCCCGTTGGAGATTCCTCTTTTCAGAGTTTTCTCCTGGAAATAGCAAGATCATTTGCTATTCCTATCCCTGGGCAGGACCCTGCACAAGGCTCTGTTCCTATCAAAGCAAAGGAAAACATAATGCTTCCTTTGCATCATTCCTTGCAGGATCTCCTTCTAGGTCTGTGGGAAGCACCCTTAAGAGTGCCCCCACTTTCCAGAGCAACTGATCTCCTATATCAGGTGCCCCCCTCTCCTCCAGGGTTTCAAAAGACTCAACTCCCTCATCATTCCATAGTAGTGGAGGATGTAGTAAAGGCTGTAGTGTAGCTGGGTTTAAAAAAGGTTTGGACAAGTTCCTGGAGGAAAGGTCCATAAGCCATTATTAAGAAGGGACCCAGGATATCAATGCTTGAACCAATACAAGCATTGTGGAACCTGTGTCCCTTGGGGAAACTGCTAGGTACATATGACCTAGATTGGCCACTGTTGGAAACAGAATACTGGGCTTGATGGACCTTGGTCTGACCCAGTATGGCATATCTTATGTTCTTATGTAATCAGCAAAGAGTAAAAAAAAGCACTCTTCTTATCCGCCAGGTCGTGAGTCTAGGACACTAGATGCCTATGGTCGTCAAACCTTCCAGACATCTATGCTTTCTGCAAGAATTCTCTCATATTTTTTTATATGAGTCTATCTCTTGAGGAGGTCACAAAGAAATTACATCTTTTGACTCCTTTCCTTCCAGATTCTAAGAGTGCAGACTATTCCTCACTGCTTAAGCATATCCAGAATATTTCTTGGTTTCTTTCTCGTGCTTCCCTAGACTCTTTCTTTTGAGTCTGTTAGCAGGACGTCTGCTATAGCCATAGGGGCACGACGTAGAGCCTGGCTCCAAGCTTCAGACTTGGACAAATGGGCACAGCAAAGACTGGGACATACTCCTTGCACTGGAGAAAATCTCTTCAACAAGGAGTCTTTACGTCAGGTTACTCAGTGGTCCACTGATTTACCTGTTCCTAGGGGTTGTTCTACCCCTTCTTCTGTCCCAGTAGGTAGGAAATGAACTACCAAACTTTCTTCCCATAGGAGAAGAAGGTTTTATTCATCACCTGCCCATCATACAGATGTTCCTAAACAGGGGAGGCATCGTCCTGGTCTGAAGAACCCAACCTCTCACCAGGCTCAGCAAACCCAGCAACTGCAGGGTTTCTTTTCTTTTTCTTTTTTTAAATTTTTATTTATGCATTTTCAACATTAATGATATGACTGTTGTGATGTAACATTTATTTCTTTGTAGACAATCCAAAAGAAATAAACAAAACCAAAGACTCTAGTCCACATCAAGGAGGTGCTTACATTAACAAATTAGTAATAAATCTGGGTGGTTGCTGTACAAAATAATAACCAAACTCCTTTGACTTATCGATGAACCCAGAAAAGAGAAATTAACAGGAAATGAAAGAAGATTAAGTCCTGCTATCCAAAAAGGCGGTTAACTCATCAACTACAGAAAAGATATATCTCTTCCCCTGGTATACAATATGACATTTACAGGGAAATTTCAAGTAAAATAACATACCCAAAGCCAAAACCCGAGATCTAAGCTGTAAAAAAGATTTATGTCGTTTTTGAGTCTCCCTGGAAACATCTGGAAATAGTTGAACAGTTTGACCACAAAATTTTTCATTCTTTTTGGGAAAATAAGCTATGAAGACCCTATCCTTATCCATCTCTAATGCAAAACTAACCAAAAAAGTGGCTCTAGAGGGAATAACATCATTGTCTGATTCAATAAATTCAGAAATGTTAAGGGGAGATGGGGGCAACCGCTCTGGCTGAGCCCCATCGTCCCCTTCCCCATTTCGATGGTCAATAACCTGAGGAACATAATAAAGCTTAGACACAAGAATTCCATCAGAATCAGACAATAATAGAATCTCCTTGAAATATTTACGCAACAATATAATTGGAGACAAGAAATGAGTTTTTGGAAAATTTAAAAATCGGAGACTACGAGATCTCACAACATTTTCCAAAAACTCATCTTGCTGATGCAATAATAGGAAATCCAATGATAACTTCTCAACAAAATTCTTCTGTAATAACAGAACTGCAGGGTTTCTGATCAATCATCATCAGATGCTTGTGACTCTTGGGGTTTAGAACCTGCAGTTTGCTTCTTCCCAATAGAGGCAATCCACTACTTCATTCTAACCCCTAGACATGGATTTCTTTCCAAAAGACATCCATTTTTTCTATGTTCCATGAGCTGTCAGGATGTTCATGCCTATAGGTCACAGGGTTCTCCTTCTTCCTCTAGGGAAAGAGGTCTAACCACTATCAAATGATAGTTCCTGGGCCAGCATGTACTTTTTCCTTTCTATAGACTTACTACTTGGTAAGTCTTTTTCAGCTCCATTCTCTTCACCCTCTTATCAGGTCTTTTCCTCTGTAAGAGGGGTATTACTTCACTGGAGGGCTTTTTTCTTCAGCCTCTCTAGTTTTTGTCACTTAACAGTGCGGAGTTTTCCTCTCTGAGTTAACTCCTCTTTTTCCATTTGGCTTGGGGCAGCTTATCAAACATGTCCAGGGTTTTCTACTCCTGTTCTGTCTGCTCTTTCTGTTTTTGAACAGTAAGATTCTTTCTGCTGTCTTGCTAACAGCTGCCTATGCAGGAGCTTTAATGTTTGGACCACTGGTTCTTGTCCACAAACAACCAGATTTGTCCTCCACTAAAATTCTGTCTAGTCTTAGTAGTGGCTCCAAGTCAGTGCTTTCATCTATCTTGGAGATTATCTCACTACAGACTTTCTCAATTCTTTTCTATTTCTGCCATCTCCATTCTCCTGGGTTTGGCAGTATAGTTGGCGGAGATACTGGCTCTCCAGCAGCCAGTTCTATCTCCTCATTCTCCTGCATCATGCTCTCTGCAATCTTACAGAGAAGCTTTCCACTATGGGCCCTTGCTAGACAGCATGGGTTTTTTTCCTCCAACAGCTATCCTAGATGGTTGGAAAAGGCTTTTCAGTCATGTATCCCATGACTAGAAGGGTTCTCCTTTCTTTTACTATCTCCTTTTTGATATAAAGGACATAGGCCTTCTCTACGTGAAAGCTTAAGGAGTTGCCAATTCCCTGCTTTGGTCCATAGGATTCCCAATCGGGGATATGCTCTTTCTCCTTGCAGCTCGTCAACAGGTCAACAGGGTATCTCATCTCTATGCGTCTTCTGTCCGCTTACCATGCTAGAGTTCTGGAAGACTCGGGACTTGTTGGCTGCAGACTGATATTATCCTCTGTTCTTCACGTAACCGTCCTGTTTATTTCACTAGCTAGCATCCTGGCAGTTTAAAATCAGGCGGAATAGATTCTCTATATATCTTCTCAAGTAGGTTTCACCCCCTTGTTAGATGAATCTTTCCTCTCTACATATCCTATGTGAATACCCTGCTGTAGGCATATCTCTGTCTGCTTAATATAGGCCTACATATTCATATCTATTTTTTGTGTGTATTTTATGCCCTTCCATATCTCACTATAGATATATTCTTATATGTCTATCTATATATCTGTGTGTGTGTGTGTGTGTGTGTGTATCTGTCGAGAGATTTTATTATAGATAGATATGTATCCACATACTTATCTGACTGTCTCTGCTCATATAGCTATATGATTCTGACAGATGGGCTTTACCCATACCTATGCTATCCAGCAGGTTGGGGCTTCTACATACACAACCACTCCTGTGGTAGTCAACAACTTTTATACCATAACCTTAGGGTTTAGGTACCTCTGAAGCTCTCCATGCTCCAATATCTCTCCTAGCTTACCCCAGTTAGGGGAGACATTGCGGATCTTCAGTTAATCACAGGCTTTAACGCCTCAGGCATTTGTCCTCTCTTTTTGGGATACAAGGGGTTCCCATACCCTTTCTCCCCTCAAGGACTGTACCTGTTTGTCCAAATCGGTTAGCCTTTCTCTTTTTGCTCCTAAGAGTGAGCCACTCTGCTGCCAAAAGAGTTCGGCTTTTGTCATAAAGCCTTCCGCTGAAGGCCCACCATTTTTGTACTACCCCAGTTTTCTACTGGGGTTACCTGTTATCTTTCAGGATCCTGACCTCCACTGTTTTTCCTACAGGTTTATTACCTCCACTTTACAGTGAGGTCCTCTTTGAGGTTCCTCCACTGGGTTCCCCAGTAGATCCCATGAATCTCCATACTTCTTTGAAATCCTGTTAGGGGAGGTCCATATTGCAATATTTCATTTCAATATCATTGACATTTATCATCCACACATGGACTCCTTGCCTGCAGTCCTATGCTAGGTTAAGCTGTTTTCCACAGCACCTTTCTCTTTTCAACTCCTACCCTCCATCCTCAGGATGCCTGGTGTTATTAGGTATAGCATGTTCCAATCTATGACATGCTGGGACTCCAGGCATCTTAGCTTGGGAGTCCCCATATGTGAAGACTCATTCCTGCTTGTTCCTGGAGATAGCACAGTTACTTACCTGTAACAGGTGATCTCTGGGAACAGCAGGAATAAGTCTTCACAACCCACCCACCTCCCCTGGGAGTTGTATCTATATATCTCTTCTTTCCCTTCCCTCTCTCTCTCTTTGTCTCAGCTTTGAAACTCAACTGAGGAGAGGCAGTTGGGGAAGGCAGCACGCAGGCGCTGTGGGATGCTCCCAAAAGCTTTCTTATTGGACGCTGGGGAGCGTTCCCCCGCAGGCTCCGTCGGTACCGACGTACCCATATGTGAAGACTTATTCCTGCTGTTCTCAGAGATCACCTGTTACAGGTAAGTAACTGTGATATTCCTACTTTTTGTAACTATGTGCATAAATTAAACATTTTTCATAATTAGCACGTGTAATTGCTTTCATCACTTATGCTCTGCTCAAACTCTGCACATGTGTACAACCAGTCATAGCATTTGTGATGCAAACTACATGTGTACTTTCACGCTAAAGTAATTTTATAAAAGGTGATTCGTGCACGTTAAGGGGTCGGTCTGCTGAATAAGCAATCCTTCCCAGTAAGGGGAAACTATGCTTTATTTGGCAGACTGATTCCTAGTAGTGCTTGCTGATTCACTACTAGGTATCAGGGACCACCATATTCCAAGATGGCAACAGGAAAAGGATACTAATGAACACTTTGTCAGACCACGTAAGAATTATGGTGGAGGGTTTCAACAAGTTATCCATGATTATGCCTAGGAACCACCACCCAGAACCCTCCCCACTAACCTCCGACTAGAACAGTCCCTTCCCAAGTTCCGTTCTCTTCTTAAGACTTATCTTTTTTTTCTTCTGCCTTCAACCTTCCCCCATGACCCCTGTTTTCACTGTATTTCCTTTTACAATCTGTCCTTTTTTCTCCTCTTTTATGATTGTCACTTTTCCTTCCCTTTCTTAAATTATGTTTTTTATAGTTTTATTGTAAACCGCCCCGGTGTAATGGGGGGCGGTATATCAAGTGATTTTAAACATTAAACATTTTAAACATTAAATTATTGGTCCAAGGTGGGGACCAGCAGCATAGAGGCTTTCTGGACAAGGGCCTCCCTGTTCTGGGTACCTGGGTCAGGGGTGCCTTGGACCAGATAGATTTGGAGATTGGGTGGTTACTGAGCTTGCTTGAGCCACAAGCTCTCTGAGGAGTAGTGCTGCGCTTAACTAACATTGACTCTGCTGCTCTCTAACCTGAAGTAAAAATTCTGTCCCAAAGGGGAAAAGTAAAATACAGTGACAATTTTTAGCATGTGTTTTAAATATCTGGAGCAATTCCTGATTGCAGGTTAGTATGCAAATTGCATGCTAACTGTGCTACCCTTTAGTGTGGTGGTTATATGTAGATTTTGTTGCCCTGGTAACACCCTTGCTGCATTGGGAGTAAGGTTAGTGCAGGAAATTTTTAAGTGCTATGCTAAAGGATAGCCCAGCTTTCCTCTTCGTCTCTCCGGGCCAGTCCAGGAGCCGTAGGGTTGTCAACCTCCTCCAGCAGCTGAGGACTGAATTCTTAAAGTCTTGCTGACAGCCTGTCTCGCTCTCCTTGGTGTCAGAGACTCAGTCTTTCAGTCCTCATCAGCTGGATAGGACGTGTTGCTGATAGGCTCCCGGTCAGACGAAGAAGAAAGGCTTAGGCAGGAGAGAAGAAAAGTGAAATAACAGAGGGCAGGATCATAATTGAAAAATTCAAGATCTTGACATTAAATTTGCCTGGAGAGCCCTAGCAGGGTTTTCAAGTCAGGACAACTAGAATTGTTAAAGGCAGTTTAAAAAAAAAAAAAAAAAAAAAAAAGTAAAGGAGACGGAGGTCACCTTTCACTAACTGGAGGGCAAAGACAGGGGAGGCAGAGCCTGCCTCAGAGACCCAATCCGTAGTGGGGCATTGTGGAGGAACTGGGAGCCCCAGAGTCCAGCCACTCTGCCGCTGGAGCCCAATCCTTGTCTGCCACTAGCAGTGGGTACGGAGGATCTGGAGAGCTCACTGCAAGGGTTGTCAGGTAACGTGTTCTTCTTTCGGATTGCAGTTTCGAGTAGCCTCGGTGTTGGGGAAAGCCGGGCGTCACCGCTGCGGGCCACATCCGTCGGGAGTTTTTGAGGTCAGTTTCTGTCTGAGCGCATGCTGCCGGGTTCGGCGGTGTGCGCACAGTGCGGCAGTTGCCGAGGTTGCTAAGGCCTGGGACTTTGCCGGTTTTTGTTTTCGCGAGTGTAGCGTGATGGAACAGTTGTTGGGAGACAGACTGGAGGAAAAGTTAGGTAAGCTGGATCCCTTACTTGGCCATCACGAATCAGTGGAAAAGGCGGGAACAGCAGCCATTTTAGGTGAGGCAGCCATTTCTCCCGCGCTTTAGGACAAGGGTTTTAAAAGGAAATCCAAGTCAAAGAAATCTGCTACCTTGGTAGTTGAAACCCCTGCTCCAGTTTCAGAGGTGCTGGGGGGGGGGGCGCTTACAATATTTATTTTCGCCAGACTTCATCCTGTCTCTCCACAAGGCGTATTGTTTAAAATTGGAGCAGTCACGAGGTAAAAATTTGCCTCACAGCATCTCTGCGATCTCTGGGGAACACTCCTCGGTTTTGGATGCAGGGGAAGGGTCTTCAAAGAACAGCTTGACAGCAGGAGCGTTTATCCGATGGCTTCGGACAGAAATCCTCTCAGAGTTGGGAATGGACCAGTGGGCAGGGGACCTGGAGGAAGGTGAGATTAGCCCTGGAGAGGACCCCAATGTATTTAAGGTTTTTTGGAAAGAGGAGCTGGGGGGCTCTTATTGCCCATATGCTGGCGGCTCTTAATATTGCCCTGCCAGAGGTGCAGGAGGAGCCATTGGAAGGCCCTCTGCTCCAGGGTTTTAAGGTGGAGCAGAAGTTTTTTCCAGTTCACAGGGTAATTTAAACATGGTTGAATCGGAATGGGAATACCCGGAGGCTACTTTAAAGGGGGGTCATGCAATGGGCCGTTTGTATCCGGTGCCCATGCAATGGGCCGTTTGTATCCGGTGCCCAAGGAGGAAAGAGAACTGATGCGAATGCCAAAGGTGGATGCGCTAGTGGCAGCAGTGACTAAGAAGATGACGATCCCAGTGGAGGGCGGAACGGCTCTGAAGGATCTACAAGATAGGAAGTTGGAGTCCCTTCTCAAGCAGGCTTTTGACACGAGTGCGCTTTCGTTACAAGCGTCCATTTGTGGAGCATATGTGGCCAGAGCGTCAATTCGTTGGCTCCAAGAAGACTCTTCTCCTGACAGGGAGACAACTTCTGGTCTGGAGGGAACGAAGTTGGAATAAGCGGCGGCGTATCTCGCCGATGCTTTTTATGACCTGGTGCAGATTTCGGCCAAATCCATGGCGTTGGTCATTGCTGCACGCCTTAGTAAACTTCCGTATAAGGGCAAGCTGCTCTTTGGAGAGGCCTTGGAAAAGATTGTGAAGGATTTGGGGGATTCCAAGGGTGGACGTCTGCCAGAAGATCATCCAAAAGGTCCAAGGTCGGTTTCTCTGCCGAGAGGTCAAGGCAGAGAGATTCAGAGGGTCGCGTTTTATGCCATATCAGAGAGGTCGCTTTGTAGCCCGGTGGCAGTCCTTTCGGTGAGCAAGGGGATTCGGACGGGGCTATGGAGGTCCCCAACAGAACTCTGCAAAGAAGCCACAATGAGAAGTGGTTGGTTCAGGCGGAGGTTGTAATAGGTCATTTTGCAGAGGTTCTACTCCGCCTGGACCACCATAACTATGGACCGGTGGGTGCTGGAGATCATCCACAACAGTTATGCGTTGCAGTTCAATCAGCCTCTAGCCGGAGCCTTCGTGCAGTCTCCATGTGGGTCTCCGGCAAAGGCGATGGCGATAAACGACACCCTTCAATGGTTGCTGCTTCTGCAAGCGGTTGTTCCTGTTCCCCGAGACCAGTGCACGTTAGGTCGATACTCGATTTATTTTGTGGTCCCCAAAAAGGAGGGGACTTTTCGACCCATTCTGGATCTCAAACATGTGAACCGTTGTTTGCGGGTGCTGCATTTCCGGATGGAAACACTGCGTTCCGTGATCCAGGCGGTAAGACCGGGCGAGGTTCTTTCGTCCATAGACTTATCAGAAGCGTATCTACACATCCCTATCAGGCCAGAACATCAGAGGTTTTTACGGTTTGCCATACCCGCAGGTCATTTTCAGTTCCAGGCTTTGCCATTCGGTCTGGCTACTGCGCCGCGCACCTTTACGAAGGTGATGGTGGTGGTCACGGCAGCTTTATGAAGGGAAGGCATTCAAGTTCATCCCTATATCGACAACTGGCTGATCCGAGCAGCATCGGTGGTGGAGTCTGTGGCAGCGACGGCTCGGGTAGTGGAATTTCTAGAACACCTAGGTTGGGTGGTGAATCGAGCCAAGAGTCTTTTGCGTCCAGCGCAGCGCCTCATTTATCTAGGGGCTTTATTCGGCACCAGCGTAGGAGTAGTGTTTCTGCCAGAGGACAGGGTCCACAAAATTTGTACGGCAGGAGTCTGAGTTTTTGCAGATCAAGGCGCCAACAGCGTGGCGTTACTTGCAGCTACTGGGGTCCATGGTGGTGGCGTTGGACCTGATCTCCAGGAACAAGCAGGAATGAGTCCTCACATATGGGTACGTCGGTACCGACGGAGCCTGTGCGAAAATGCTCCCCAGCTTCCCAAAAAGGAAAGCTTTTGGGAGCATCCCACAGCGCCTGCGCGCTGCCTTCCCGCCTTTCCTAACCAACTCTCCTCAGTTCTTCTTTCCCGCGGAGCCAGCAGGTCGTGTTCCTGTCACCGCTGAAGAAGTTCTTTATTTTAATTTATTTCTTTGGTCGCGTGTCTGCCTTCCGCGACGCCGGATCGGTACCGCCGGTCTTTTCTTTTCTTTCTAAAAAAAAAAAAAATATATTTTTTTCCCCTCACTTGGTGTATTTTTCTTCTTAGGCCTCCAGGCCCAAAAGAAACTTTTCCCTCATGGAAAAACCAACCTCCGGGTTCAAAAAATGCACTAAGTGTAGCGGTACAATTTCTGTTACAGATACCCATGAATGGTGTCTTAAATGTTTGGGTCCTGAACACTCCATTCCGGATTGCCCGTCCTGCTCTTTAATGTCTAAACGAGGGTTACAGAACCGAGCAGCCAAGCTCCATGTGCTGTTTCCCACAGATGCACCGGCAGTGGCATCGACATCTTCCAGGTCTTCCTCTCCCGATGGGTCTCAGGTAACCAAACATAATCCTAGCAGGTACTTGAAGGGCAAATCTCCCTCTAAGCATCGAGATGCCTTCGGGCTTGCCCTCGAGGATCCTGCCCCAGCAAACAACCCCGGCGGGAAGCTCCGGCTTCCAAAGCTCCTCCTATGGGGTTACAGGTTGACATCGATGGCACGGCCTCGACCGATCACCTGTTAGACTGCTCTGGGGTACCGGCACAATCTCCCGGTACCGACATCCAGGCAGTCGTGGCGTCCATGGATCACACTGTTCAATCCATGCAGCAGGCTATAATGGCTTTTATTAATGCTGCAACGCCGACGGTACCGCAACGGGTTCCGTTGTCGGTACCGGTACCAGCACCGATACCAGTACCGACTGCATCGACATCGGCTAGGATACCGACTCAGGTTCCTTGTCCAGGGCTATTTCTTGGTACTGATCCGGTACCGGGGACACCCGATGTTGGTACCGATCGATACGCGTATCGATCAATGGAAGGGGTCAGACGATACTTCGATTCCTCTGATTCTGATTCATCAGATGAGTCTCCTGAAGTATCCCTTACCCTTCCTGAGGAGCCTACTTCTCCAAAAAGGAGAATGTCTCCTCCAGAGGATTTGTCCTTTCAAGACTTCATAATAGAAGTGGCTAAAGGACTCTCTATTTCAGTAACCTCTGAAACAGAGCCTAGAGCAAAAAAAATTGATATTTTAGGATACTCTAAGGCTCCCAGAGAGGCAGTCACCTTGCCCATTCATGAAATTCTTCATGAACATATGATTGACTTATGGGAGACTCCTCTCACCCTTTCTCCTCATTCTCGCAGATTGGACACTATGTACTGTGTCCCTCCTTGTCCTGGATTTCAGAAAACTCAGCTTCCTCACCGCTCCATTGTGGTGCAGTCAGCTATGAAAAGGATAAAGAGTACCAAAAGACACTCTTCTGCTCCTCCAGGAAGAGAATGCAGGACCTTGGATGCTTTTGGTAGGAAAATCTTCCAAGCCAGCATGCTTATTGCCAGAATCAACTCGTATAGCCTTTATATGGGTATGTTTCTAAAGGAAGTTACACAAGAACTGCACAACTTTCTCCTTTTTATTCCAGAGGATAGAAGGGATGAGTTCCTCCTTTGGCTTAAGCATACTCAAGACATTTCAAAGTTTTCCAACAGGGCAGCCTTTGACTCCTTTGAAGGTACCAGCAGAGCCTCAGGCATTGCCATAGCTGCTCGCAGAATTGCTTGGCTCCAGGCTTCTGATCTAGAACCCTGAGTTCAGGATGGCTTAGGAAATCTGCCCTGTACAGGTGAAAATCTCTTTGGCAAAGAGTGGCAAATAAAAGCCACTCAAATGGATGCAGAGAATTCTGCTCTGGATAGACTTTCAAGGTCTACCTCCATTCCTGCCAAGAAAAAGACCTTTAAAAAGTCTTTTTTCAAAAAGGGCAGGTTTCCTTCCACTTCTGGCCAACAATCTTCTACAGGTCGCTTTACCGCTAAGCGTCAGCAACCTAAGCAGGCCAGGCCTAAGTCTACAGGGGCTGCTGCAACTCAGCAGTCACAACCTCCTCAGGGTTTTTGACTGGATACTAGAGAACTTAACCTTTCTGGCTCTACAACAGCCAGAACCTCTCACCATTCCAGGAAGGTTAGCTCATTTTGCTCCCAGATGGGAGCAAATCACATCAGAGCAGTGGACCCTCTCCATCATAAGAGAGGGCTACAAACTTCATTTCTCAGACCTTCCTCCCTACACCATGGTGAGACCCTTCAATTCTTCCACATCTCTCCTCGACCTTCTGGATCAGGAGGTGACTACCCTTCTGGCCCAGAGGGCCATAGAAGAAGTTCCTCTTCTTCAACAGGGGTCAGGGTTTTACTCCCCCTATTTTCTCATTCCAAAGAAAACAGGGGGATACAGACCCATTCTAGATCTCAGAGAATTGAACAAATTCCTATGCAAGGAGAAGTTCAAGATGCTTTCTCTAGGCACTCTCCTTCCATACCTGCAGAGTCAGGATTGGCTTTGTTCTCTAGATCTCAAGGATGTGTACACTCATGTCCTCATCCATCCATCTCACAGAAAATTCCTACGTTTTCTGTTCCAGGGAAAACATTACCAATACAGAGTCCTTCCTTTCGGTCTGGCCTCTGCTCCAAGAGTGTTCACCAAATGCATGGCAATAGTTGCTGCATTTCTGCGCACTCTGGGAATCTTTGTCTTCCCATATCTGGACGACTGGCTCATCCGAGCTCCATCCCAGTCAGAAGCCCAAATTTCCCTGAACACCACCAGGTGCATTCTGCAGTATCTGGGACTTGTGGTAAACCTCCCAAAGTCTCAGCTCACCCCTACTCAGTCCCTAGAATTCATAGGGGCCTTGTTGGACACAACTACTGCAAGAGCCTATCTTTCCCCAGGCTCTTTGCCAACGTCTAGTGCAGTTAGCCTCCCAGATTCAGTCGAAGGACCACTTAACTGCCCGGGAGATGCTACAACTACTAGGCCACATGGCTTCCACAGTACATGTGGTGCCCTATGCTCGTCTACACATGAGAGCAGCTCAATGGACTTTGTCCACCCAGTGGACTCAAGCTTCAGGAGCTCTCTCAGACCAAATAGCAAACTCCAAACGTCTCTTTTGGTCTCTCCAATGGTGGATATCCACTCAAAATCTGTTGCTGGGGTCCCCCTTCCAGCCTTTGTTGCCCCAAGCAATCCTCACAACAGATGCCTCCCAAACAGGTTGGGGAGCTGATCTTCAGGACCTATCCACCCAAGGCACTTGGTCCCCACAGGAGACCTCCCTTCATATCAACCTCTTGGAACTTCGAGCAGTGTACCTAGCTCTCAAGGTCTTTCATACCCTCCTCAGCTACCAGACAGTCCTCATTCAAACAGACAATCAGGTAGCCATGTTTTACATAAACAAGCAAGGAGAAACTGGCTCTCTGTCGCTTTGCAACGAAGCTCTAAGATTATGGGCCTTAGCCAGAGAGCATCAAATCCATCTCCTGGCAGTATACCTCCCAGGAATTCAAAACTCTTGGGCAGACAGACTCGGTCGAGTTCTGCTTCCACACGAATGGTCCCTGCACATGGATCAGGTACTCAGAATCTTTCAGGAAAGGGGTACCCCGGACATAGACCTCTTTGCAAGTCCGTGGAATGCCAAACTTCCCCGGTTCTGTTCCAGAATTCCGTGTCAGGGAGTTCAGGCCAAGGATGCCTTCCTCCTTCATTGGGGTCAGGACTTCCTGTATGCCTTTCCACCCATTCCTTTGATCCCCAAGACTCTGTTCAAACTTCAGAGGGATCAAGGATCTATGATCCTCATAGCTCCACGCTGGCCACGCCAAGTGTGGCACCCTCTACTTCTGCATCTCTCCCAAGCCCCCTCCCTGGACTTGGGAGCTGCTCCAGACCTTCTGTCTCAGGAGGAGGGGACTTTGTGGCATCCAAACCCCAAGTCCCTTCACCTCAGAGCTTGGTTACTGAAGGCCTAGACCTTCAAGATTTCAATCTTTCGCAGCAAGTGAAGGATATCCTTCATGTTTCCAGGAAACCTTCCACTAGGCATTCCTATGCTTTTAAATGGAAGAGATTTTCCATTTGGTGTGCTCAAAAGGGTCTTGACCCTCTGGCACTTCCTCTGAATTCTCTATTAGAATATCTCCTGCATCTTTCCAATGCAGGCCTTAAGACAAATTCAGTAAGGGTCCATTTAAGTGCTATTGCAGCATCCCTTAAGCCTATCAATGGACAACCTGTTTCCTCTCATCCTCTTATTGCAAGATTCATGAGAGGCCTAACCTTAACTAAACCTCCCATTCGACCTCCTCCGGTGGCATGGGATTTAAATTTGGTTCTTGGTCAGCTTATGAAGCCACCTTTTGAACCCTTAGCCACTACCTCCTTGAAATTTCTTTCCTGGAAGGTTATTTTCCTTATTGCAATCACTTCTGCTCGCCGCATCAGTGAACTGCAGGTCTTAGTGGCTAATCCACCTTATACAAGGTTCCATCATGATAAGGTAGTCCTTAGGACAAATCCTCACTTTATGCCTAAAGTGGTCTGACCTTTTCATCTTAATCAAGAGGTATATTTACCTGTCTTTTTTCCAGCTCCTCATGCATCCACTGCAGAGAGGAACCTTCATACTCTTGATTGTAAAAGAGCTCTTGCTTTTTACTTACACAGGACACAGCAACATAGAAAGTCTTCCCAGCTTTTTTTTGCTTTTGATCCTTCTCATTTAGGACTTCCAGTCTCTAAGATAACACTGTCCAATTGGATTGCTCAGTGTATTTCTTTTGCTTACCAGAGTAAGAACCTTTCTCTGGAGGGCCATGTCACAGCTCACAATGTGAGGGCCATGGCCACCTCTATGGCTCATCTTCATTCTGTGTCCATCGATCAGATCTGTCGAGCAGCCACCTGGGCCTCGGTTCATACCTTCACAGCCCATTACTGTTTGGACAAGGACTCCCGCCGGGATGCCTTGTTTGGTCAGGCTGTTCTCAGACACCTGTTCCATTCTTGAACAACTCCTGCCCTCCTTCCCTGAATGGATGCCTGAGATCCATAGGAAGACGAGGAACCCTTCAGGGTCTCATACCCTTGGGGATCTCCCAGGCATCTTAGCTAGGGAGTCCCCATATTTGAGGACTTATTCCTGCTTGTTCCTGGAGATAGCACAGTTACTTACCTGTAACAGGTGATCTCTGGGAACAGCAGGAATTGGTCCTCACAACCCACCCACCTCCCCTAGGAGTTGTATCTCTCTCTCTTTGTCTTTCCTTTATTCTCTCTCTATTGTCTCAGCTTTAAACTTGAACTGAGGGGAGTTGGTAGGAAAGGCGGGAAGGCAGCGCGCATGCGCTGTGGGATGCCCCAAAAGCTTTCATTCTGGGAAGCTGGAGAGCATTCCCGCGCAGGCTCCGTTGGTACCGACGTACCCATATGTGAGGACTAATTCCTGCTGTTCCCAGAGATCACCTGTTACAGGTAAGTAACTGTGCTGTACAGTGAGCCAGAGCGCATATGCGTCTGCTACAACGAGCGTTGCTGTCCAGATGGTCGCTTCAAGAACATTCCCTGAATCGGCGGCTGCTGTGCTCACTGGAGGTCAGCACCAGCTTGCAATGGTGGATGGATCCCGCTCATCTTCAGGCGGGGGTACCCCTAGCGGCACCGGACTGGATGCTCCTCACTACAGATGCCAGTCTTGCCGACTGAGGGGGCGCATTGTATGTCCCAGGTAGCCCAAGGGCTCTGGTCGCCGGAGGAGAGGACTTGTTTGATCAATCTGTTAGAAATGAGAGCAGTGAGGCTCGCGCTCATGGAGTTCGCTAGTCTGGTAACAGGGAAAGCAGTGCGCGTTTTCTCCGACAATGCGGTGACAGTGTCCTGTATCAATTGGCAAGGGGGCACAGGCAGTGCACTTTTGTTGGAGGAGAACCAGCGGCTGATGCAGTGGGTGGAGAGCCACCTGGCTGCTTTGTCGGCGGCTCATGTAGCGGGCAAGGACAACATACAGGCAGATTTTCTCAGCCGACATGTGTTAGATCCCGGAGAGTGGGAACTGAATGCGGCAGTCTTTCACGATCTTACGCTGCAATGGGGACAGCCGGTCATGGATCTAATGGCGGCCACCTTCGACAATGCCAAGGCCTCTCTGTTTTTCAGCAGGTGCAGGGAGCGCATGTCGGAGGGGCTTGATGGGCTAGCTCAGCCATGGCCATCGGTAGGCCTGCTTTATGTGTTTCCTCCATGGCCGTTGATCGGAAGAGTCATTTGGAGGATAGTGAGTCACGAAGGGCGAGTAATTCTCATTACCCCAGACTGGCCAAGGAGGCCTTGGTATGCAGACCTCATGCGCCTTCTGGTGGACTGGCCTTGGAGGTTTCCCGATTGGGTCAATCTATTGCATCAAGGCCCAATATTAATGCCATAGGTGGATCGCTTCTTGCGGACGTCTTGGCTCTTGAAAGGGACTGCCTGAAGCAAAAAAGGATATTCAGCGGCGGTGGTAGCTACCATGTTACAGGCCAAGCGGAGGTCGACGTGTCTCGCTTATATCTGGATTTGGCGCATCTTTGAAGTTTGATGTGAACGGCATAGCGCTAGGCCATTTTTGGCGACAGTGTTGGACTCCTTGTCTTTTCTGCAAGATGGGCTAGATAAGGGTTTAGCTCTTCGTACTTTGAAGGTTCGCTTAGCTGCGCTGGCTTGTTATAGAGGGAAGGTGCAAGGTTGTGCTCTGTCCCTGCGTCCCGATATTCTGAGATTCTTGAGAGCGGTTAGGAATGTTCGGCCTCTGGTTAGGTCGGTAATTCCAGCTTGGGATTTGAATTTGGTTCTGGAGGCTTTGACACAGGCGCCCTTTGAGCCTGCAGGGGCGGTGGCTTTAAGGGAGCTTACATGGAAGACCGCCTTCCTGGTGGTGTTGTGCTCAGCTTGGAGGATTGCAGATCTACAGTCACTATTCTGCCAGGAACTATACATAGTTTTTGGCGGAAAAAGTGGTGTTGCGTCCTTTCCCTCTTTTCTGCTGAAGGTGGTTTCAGTTTTTCATGTGAATCAACCTATTTCGCTACTGACATTTTGGAGTCGAGACATAGATGGTATGAATGGCGCACTGAGGAAATTGGATCTTGGTAGGATTTTCCACCATTACCTTTGATGGACAGAGTCTTTTAGGAAGTCTGATAGGTTGTTTGTGCTGTTTGGAGGAACCCGTAAAGGGGAGACAGCTTCCAAAGCCTCAATTGCTAGGTGGATGACGCAGGCTATAGTGGCGGCGTATCAGGTGAGCGGAAAGTTGCTGCCCGGTGGGTTACGAGCGCATTCAACTCGAGGGCAAGCGACTTCCTGGGCCGAGAGTGCATTGGTACCTCCGGTGGATATTTTGTCGAGCGGCTAATTGGTTTTCTCTTCATAATTTTTGCTTAACATCATTTGGATGTGATGTCAAAGGGGGATGTAAAGGTAGGGGCCTCAGCCATAGTGGCGGGCCTAGTGGGACCCTCCCAACAGTAGGTACTGCTTTGGTACTTCCCTACGGTTCCTGGACTGGCCCGGAGAGACGAAGAAAGAGAAATTAGGACTTACCTGCTAATTGTCATTCCTTGAGTTCTCTCTGGGCCTGTCCAGGGCCCATCAGGTTTTTGTGGGGAGGATTTTTGAATCTCCTTTTTACTACACAGAAGGAGGATTCTTACAGTCCCTTAAAAGAGCACGGCGGTTTTCAGTGGAACTGTCTGTGGGGCTCCCTTGAAGGCTAGAGAGGAGGAATAGGCGGGGCCTCTCCTGAGCTTTAGAAGAGAAAAAAAAAAGACAGATTCTGCGTGTTTAGAACAATTAGTGCAGTCATAGAGCGGTAGATTAGAGTAGTATGTTGAAGTTGACGTTTAAGTGTTCAGTAGCGTTTATAGGTGAAGAGCGATAGTGGTTAGTCAGTCTGCTTTGGGAATTGGTAGACTGAGTCTCTGACACCAGGGGGAGCGAGAGAGTCTTGCTGACAGCCTAAGAATTTAGTCCTCAGCTGCTGGAGGAGGTTGACTACCCTACGGTTCCTGGATTGGCCCGGAGAGAACTCAAGGAAAGACAATTAGCAGGTAAGGCCTAATTTCTCCTTTTACTTGGGCTTTTGAGTCGGTTAGGCTCAGCTTCCAGGAGAGAAATGTTGTCAGCTGTTATCTGTAAGTTTCTGCTGCTGGTCTGCAGAGGGTTTAGCTGCTGGGGAAAGTCCTGAATGGTTGAACCTCTGACATTCACTGGGCTGGCTAGTAGTCCTGGTTTGCTCCATACATAGTGGCTTTTTCTTGCTGCATTTGTACTTAAGCCCATTTACTGACAGCACATTCTACCTCTATTTTTAGAGAACAAAGTGGAGGCAATAAAAGTTGAAAAAAAAAAAAAGTGGGGGAAGGCTTTCACCACAGCATTTCCCAGACCGCCTATGGCGTTGGGTTTGGATTTGGAATTAGGGGGTCTGAAGTGATCACTCTCTCTCTCTCCTCTTTCTCCTTCCACTCCTTCCACTTGCTTCTAGTACATTTTGGGGCAAAATGGGAGATGACAGGCAAATAAGTCATAGTTATTCAGCGTGTCGGCCATTGAATTTGGTGTAGCTTGGGAGCCAGTAGGCAAGTGGTTGCCATATGGGAGACAACAATCTGGAGGATTAGTCCCTAGCCATAAATGAAGTTGGAAGGGTTTCCCAGGTTGAGCTGTGGTCCATGTGGTGCACTTGGAATATTGCCTAGTTAGTGTTTCCGTTTTGGTGGAATCAATAGCTATTTTACTGCCATTTTATGCCAAAAATTCCTATGTAAAGCAGGCGTAGCCCTTCATCTTCCTCTTAACCCTATTTATCTATCTAAAAAGGTAATTTGTCAAGGCTATTTAACCACTTGGGCATGGCAGAGCCTGCACAGCTCCACTTTTTTCTACTGAGTTAAAATTTTAGTAGGCAACCTCACAGGCATATCTGAACTACTCTCTCCTTTTCCTTCACTCCCAGTAGAGAAGCAATAGCAGGAATGGCCTGCCTCTTTACACAAGTGAAGCTTCCCTGAGTGTCATTTAAAGCCTGATGAGGCTTGTGGTGCTTTA
Organism: Ichthyophis bannanicus; assembly: GCA_033557465.1. NCBI lineage: Eukaryota > Metazoa > Chordata > Amphibia > Gymnophiona > Ichthyophiidae > Ichthyophis > Ichthyophis bannanicus. Next base: position 509,600,700 of record CM066032.1, read on the forward strand.
AAAATTGCTGCAGCCTGAGAATTTAAAAAAACCCTAAAAGAAACAATCATTTTTTTGTAGGGTTCTGCGGTGGCAGTGCTTTCAGGTTCTGCTGCCTCACTGAGGATCTGGTGACCCTTATTTTCTAGAGCAGAGATCTCCAACTCCAGTTCTTGAGGGCCACAAACCAGTTAGGTTTTCAGGATATCCCTAATGCAGATGCGTAAGATATATTTCTCTGTGAACAAGCAGGAAGTCAGTCCTCAAATATGGGAAAGCTTTTGGGAGATGCCACCACACATGCATGGTGCCCTTCCCACCCAAGGGTGTCATCTTGCTCAGTCTTTTTTTTTTTTTTTTCTGCAGAGCCCTTCAGGTCTCTGTCTGTCTGTTTTCCCTCGGAAAAAGTTGATTTCTTTGTTCCTGAGTTTCATACTTTCCTCCAGTTGTGCACAACCTGGGGTTCATACTGACGGCGTGGCTGCTTAAAGGGTAATCTTAGTCGCTTTCAACCTCTCGGGAGAGGTGGAAAAGATCCTGTTGGCCTCCCGCAAGACTTCCACCAGGAGGGCTTATGCCTTCAAATGGCACAGATTCTCGGTGTAGTGCGTGGAGCAATGTATAAACCAGTTCTCCTGCCTGGTGCAGTTGGTGCTGCAGTACCACCTTCATTTCTCACAATTCAGGCTAAAATCAAACTCTGTCAGGGTACACCTCAGTGCCTTAGCGGTGCACCACCACCTGGTTGGGGGCAAGTCCCTCTCAGTCCAGCCTCTGGTGACCCACTTCCTGAGAGGACTCCTGCTGTCCAAACCCCCCCCCCCCCGTCCACCCTCCAGTGACAGAGTGGGACATCAATGTAGTGTTGGCACAGCTCACCTGCCCACCATTTGAATCCCTGGATACCTTTCACCTGAGGTACTTCTTGTGGAAGGTCGTCTTCCTGGTGGTGCTCACATCTGCTCGAAGGGTCAGCAAGCTCCAAGCCCTAGTGGCAGAGGTGCCATATACCAGATTCTACAAGAACGGGGTCGAGCTTATGCACACACCCCAAATAATTCCCGAAGGTGATATCTTCCTTTTACCTCAGCCAGGAGATGGTTCTACCCACCACCTTCCCACGGCCTCACTCCATCCGGGAGGAGACCGTCCTTCACACCTTGGACTTTAAGAGGGCCCTGTCCCTCTACATTCAGCATATGCAGGGACACCACAAGGCTTCTCAGCTCTTTGTTTCCTTCGACCCCTGTCACTTGGGGGAAACGGTGATCAAGCGAACACTGTTTACCTGGGTGGGGGACTGCATTGTCCTTGTCTATGAGCAGGCTGGGCTCACACTAGATGGCACACCGTGTCAAGGCCATGGCGGCTTCTGTGGCAAACCTGTGCTCCGTTCCAATGTTGGACATCTTCCAGGCCCTCACCTGCTCTTCGTTCCATACCTTCGCATCTCACTACTGCCTCCGGCCAGGCTGTGCTGTGTAATCTCTTTGGGGTCTAGGCAACTCCTACCATCCTACCCTTCTGTGTTCAGGCTATCGGAGCGTTGGTTCCTACTGCTCTCTGGTTCTGTGGACTCAATTGCTGCTGCTCATGGCTCCCCTTGAGGGCAATTGTATTTTTTTCCTTATGGGCTTTAGGTAGCCTGTAGCTAGGAAGGCCCATATGTGAGGACTGACTTCCTGGTTGTTCACGGAGAAAGTGTAGTTACTTACCTGTAACAGGTGTACTCCGGGGACAGCAGAAATCGATCCTCACAACCCTTCCTCCTATTTTATTTTTGCCGTCTTTTAACTATGTCATCTGATTGAGCAAGATGGCACCCTTGGGTGGGAAGGACACCACACATGCATAGTGGCATCTCCCAAAGGCTTTCTTTGAAAACTGGGGAGATGCTTCCATGAGGGCTCCGTCAGTGCCGGCGTCACTCATATGTGAGGACCGATTCCTGCTGTCCCCGGAGAACACCTGTTACAGGTGAGTAACTATGCTTTGCGTGCACGGCCCCCATTGTATTCAAATGTATCTCCTATATTCATTAGGAACATCCTGAAAACCTGACTGGTTTGTGTCCTTCCAAGTCTGGAGTTGGAGTCCCCTGTTTATAGAGCATTACCTCGGTATTTCTTGGTTGGGCCATGAGAGATGGTGGTCTGCTTTGATTTGAATCCTCGTATGTAAAATTTAAAGCATAAGAACATAAGAAATTCCATACTGGGTCAGACCAAGGTTCATCAAGCCCAGTATCCTCTTTCCAACAGTGGCCACTCTAGGTCATACATACCTAGCAGTTTCCCCAAAAGACACAGGTTCCCCAATGCTTGAATTGGGTCAAGCATTGATATATGGGTCCCTTTTTTAATAATGGTTTATGGACCTTTCCTCCAGGAACTTGTCTGAACCTTTCTTAAACCCAGCTATACTAACAACCTTTACTACATCCTCCGGTAACAAATTCCAGAGTTTGATTACACGTTGAGTGAAAAAATATTTTCTTTTATTAGTCTTAAATAGTTTACCCGGTAGCTTCATTGCATGTCCCCTAGTCTTTCTATATTCTGATAACGTAAACAATCTATCTACGTTTACCCGTTCCACTCCATTCATTAATTTATAGACTTCTATCATATCTCCCCTCAGCCATCTCTTTTCCAGGTTAGAGCCCTAACTTTTTTTTTTTTTTTTTTTTTAAATATATTTTATTTATAAACCACCGATACAAACAGAAATCGTGCAACATTCAACAAACTCCTCCTGGGGTTGACTCTGATCCCCAGGACAGAGAACAGTGGTGGCCACATAGTTTATCCCATTTTATCCACTCCCCCTCCCCCCCCCCTGCATCATACCCATGACCATTGTACAGCCAGACCCAACTATTAGGACTATCCAGAACGCCCTCGTTAGGCCACTCACCATTAAAACTACATACTAACTACCCAATTGCAAAACTGCATTGCGACTCCTGGGGTTCAGTTGATGGATATATATGGGTCCCAGAGCAGGAGAAAGGCGGACCAGCGCTTGACATTACCCCTAGCACCCCTACACTCCATTTGCATCAATTGATGGAAGGAATTTCGCCACTCCCAAAAAGAGGGAGGGCGGCTTTCCCGCCAACAGCGCAGGAGGGGCCCCTTACCCACCAGACATGCCTTCCGCACTAACCCACGACCCCATTTCCCTTACGGGGAGGTAGGGCTCATGAGGTCTAAAGTGACCAGGGCAGCATCCCAATACACCGGCTGTCCCAGAATGCCTGCCATAAAAGCACAGATTCTCCTCCAATACGGGCGAATCAGCCGACAGCCCCACCACATATGCAGTAAGGTTGCCAGAGACTCCGCACAACGCGGACAACTGCCATCAAGATTCAGGTGAGAGCGAAGTGCTCTTCTCGGGGAGAAGTGAACCCTGGTTAAACATTTAACTTGCAGCTCCCTCCAACGGACTCCCTCTGCCAGAGTCCCAATTCTCCGAAGGGCTAGAAGGACTGTACCCGGGGGTATTTCCCGCCCCAGCTCAACACCCCAAGCCTGCTCGACCTTACGAAAGTCCGGGCGAGTCTGAAACTGTTCCAGCCAGGCTTTAAAGACACGTATCAATGGTTTCTCCTCCCCCCCCCCCCCCAAACCAAAAAACGCTAAGATCTGAGCTGACCGATCAGCATGAAGCTTGGCCCCCGGAAGGGAGGTCACATAGTGGGCAATCTGCATGTAAGCGAAAAAATGCCGTGTCCCCAAATCATATTCTTGGCATAAGGACGGAAAAGATTTAGATTTCCCATCGGGGTCGACCACATGTCCCAAGTTTCGTATACCTTTGTCCTCCCAAGTACGAAACAACGCCCCGTCCGTACCAGGAGTAAAACAAACATTATCCCGAATGGGCAACCAGCTCGATACCTTCCACCGTTGACCCCAGTACAAATTAAGCTACCTCCAGGTTCGTCGCACCGGACCCAGCAATACACTGTCGGCCAAACGAGCTGGCACCAGGCGATTTTCCAGGTGTAATAGGGCCTGTAGTGAATGGGGGGCCGCATAGGCCTCCTCCAACGCTCTAGGGGTATAGAGCTCTGTAGCACCCAACCAATCCCCCAGATGGCGGGCCTGGCATGCCAGTACGTACGCGCCAAGATCCGGAAGCCCCCAGCCCCCATATCTCCTGCTTCTCACTAGACGACTATAGGGGATTCGCGCTCTCGCACCCCTCCACAAAAAGCCCCGAAATTCCGTCTCAAAATGCCGAACATCCCGCCGCAGTAACCATACCGGGAGAGTCTGCAGCCAATACAACAACCTCTGTAGTATTACCATTTTAAGCGCTGCTATTCTCCCCGATAAAGATAAGGGAAGGGTCCGCCAGGCGTGCAGCTGATCTCTCACTTTAGTCATCACCCGATGCAGATTACACCCATAAAGCTGTGATAGCTGACTGGGCAGTACTATCCACAAGTATACAAATTGATGCTCTGCCCAATGAAGGGGGAACACCCCTGGCCAGCTACCCCGCAACTGACCAGAGATATCCAGGGCCTCGGATTTCGCTTCATTAATACGAAGGCCCGCAAACTGTCCAAACATCTGGAACTCCCGCAACAGACTAGGTAGAGATTCCATGGGTGAAAGCAAATGTACCAGGAGGTCATCCGCAAAGGCGGAGATCTTAAAATCATGAGCCCCTATACGCACCACCCGTATCTCACGAGACAACTCCACCTTACGCAACAGGGGGTCCAGAGACACAACAGAAAGTAAGGGGGATAGGGGACACCCCCGGCGCATCCCTCGTCGTAAGGAAAAAGCCTCGGACAAGACCCCATTACACAAGATCGCGGCAGTCGGATCTGCATACAAACTTCCGACCATTTTACAAAAAGCGGGCCCTATGCCATAACGCGGGAGCAAATACATCAAATACTGCCAGTCTACCCTATCAAAAGCCTTTTCGGCATCAAAGCTAATTTAATAAGGACGACAAACGTCTGTGCCTGACCCATTCTAGAGACGTTATTATTTTGCACAGGTTTCGTACGGCATAACGGTCCTTAACAAACCCTACTTGGGACTCATGGACCAGCTGCCCCAAAATTCCCGCCAGGCGGTCAGCCAAAATTTTTGCCAGTAACTTAAGGTCAAAATTAAGTAACGATATAGGTCGGTATGAGGCTGCCTGTAAGGGGTCTTTAGCCGGTTTCGGAATGAGAACAATATGGGCATGGTTATCTCCCCACCGAAAATACCCTTGCTGCGCCCTCCGGTTATGTACTGCTACGAGGGTTGGAGAAATCAACTCATTCAGAATCTTATAGAATTCTGCACCTAGCCCGTCGGACCTGGGGGATTTGTAACAACTGGCCTTACAAATAGCCGCTTGCATCTCCGCCACTGTTATCGGCAAATCTAACTGCGTCCTTTGCTCCTCCGACAATTGAGGCAAGTCTAATTCCCCCACGTAATCTTTCATCAATTGGGGAGAGGGGGACTCAGCCTCATAAAGTCGCTGAAAAAAAAGAGCGAAATATGCGTGCTATCTCCGGGCTGTCACGCTGAAGGATCCCGAAATCGTCCCGAAGCGCTGGCACCAGCTTCGAGCTCCGAGGGCCGCATAAACACCAAGCCAGTAATTTCCCGGGTTTATCCCCATGACGGTAAAGTTGGTAACGATAATATAACACAGACTTCTTAGCCTGCTGATGCAGAAGTTCATTAAGTTCCGTTTGACTCTCCCACACCTGCCTTTTAAGTCCCTGCGTAGGGTTTTGAGCCCATTGGCATCTCAGCTTCGTAACTAATTTTTCCAAGTCAATAATACGTTTTGCAATTAATCTCCTCTTTCGAGCAAGGGATCCAATAATATCCCCCCGTAGAACTACTTTTGCCGTTTCCCAGACCAACTCAGGGTCCCCCTGATGCCCACTATGGTCCACCTCAAACTCCCTCCATCTCATCTGGAGAAAGGAACAGAACTGAGCATCATTATAAAGCTCGAGTGGGAACCGCCAAAGATGTCCGAGTGGCACTCCCGCTCCAGTGAAGCTCTATCCAGATAAGTGCGTGGTCAGATATCTCCAGGGGCCCTATCTGTGCGTCCTGAACTTTAGCAAACAAACCAGTGGAAGTCAGCAAATAATCTATACGTGCACTAGAGCCATGCGCCCGAGATTGATGCATATAGTCCCTCTCGGACGGATGCAGCAACCTCCAGGGGTCCACCAACCCCAGCCGGGAACAAAATCGCACCAGAGCACGGGCCGACTGCAGTCTATCTCGTGGCCCCCCACCTTTAGACGTGTCCAAATCCACGTCCATAACTCCATTAAAGTCCCCCCCCCCCCCCCCCAGGATCAGTGGGAGCTCCGGCAGCGTCTCTATTTTAGAAGCAAGACCTGCATAAAAATTCAAATCCAACACATTGGGGCAGTATAAATTACCTAAAATAACTGGCCTCCCCTCTAAGACACCCTGCAATAGTACAAATCTGCCCGAGGGATCCCCTAGTTCCCGCACAACCTCCAACCGAATTCGCTTATGTATCAGAAGCACTACCCCGCCTTTTTCCCGACTGCTGGGGAACCCCATACCTGCCCCACCCACTCCCTGCAAAGTTTATGGTGCTCCTCGGCAGTTTGGTGGGTTTCCTGGAGCATAGCTATGTCCGCCTTTTTGCCTGGCTTATGCCTGTAAGACCTTAAAGCGTTTAATCGGGCTGCCCAGGCAGCAAACATTCCAGGAAATTATCCTTAGAGGCATTAGGTATGCTCACATTCTCGCATCAGTACAGTTACCAAAAACCAGAAAGGTGCCCCCCCAGCCTGAGGCTCCCTACTATATACATGTAAGTAGCTCAACAGGAATAAATGCATCATGTCATGAGTATGATGTTGTCCCCAGTCCCCTCCCTCCCTTCTCTCTCTGTCTCTCTATCATCTACTCTCCCTCCCAAGGGACAGAGTAGATTCCTCTCCCGGAAATCAGTGAATGCGTGCGATCTCCTCCGCGCCCATGACACCGGGAATGAGCCTCAACTTGGGCCCCCACCACTACAATGTAAAACAAATATCACACATAACTCAACCCACCGACGCGGGCCCACCCAGCAAACAATTTGAACCATAACAGCACAACCTGAGGTATGGCAGGTAAAGGACTGAGATGGTTCACCCCAGTGGGCCCTCTCTCCGCCCAGACTAGGAGGCAAAATGACCCAGCTCCACCCAAAATGACCATTCCCCTCTTCCCGGACTGCAGGAGTCCGCGCTGGCACAAGTTTAAAATATGTGTCTGCCAACAATCAAGATGCAGCAGACCTGCAAGGAATTATGACCGGGGCATCTATACCCCCCCCCCCCCCGACGTTGCTATGAGGCAGCGCCATCCCCCAAATGACCAAACTGTACTTGACTAAACAATTGGTCTAGCCCCGAACCAAGGAAGTAGGGGGAGAACCCACCCATACCAAAGGCCCACCCCTGCTCTGTTCCCCCAGCCGGGGGATCCCTACAACTGTCCCCCTAGGTTACCCTACAAGATGATTAAAGCAACATTTTATAACACAAAACAATTCAAAGACATTATGCACAAGCAGGGCGAGAAAATGTCCTCTCCTGGGGTCCTTCCTTTCACCGGACCCATGGATCACAGCACTTATCCGTTGGGTGAAGTTCAGGGAAGAAAATGGGGGACTCCGACAAAGGGAGTTCACATCGTCCCCGACCTCCCAAGGCATGTCACATGACACTTCGCCACTCCAAAAGCCCCCAAGGGGGGAGGCCCCTCGGTCCAGGACGACTCCCAGAAGATCCAAAATGACAGAGAGCCCCCACCAGCGCTTCCAGTAAGATGCACACCTCCCAGCATGTAAAGGATTAAAAAGCAGAGATTGCATGGCTTCTCATGGGCTGGCCGCTCTTCCCTCATAAGCCCCTCGATATATGGGCCCGCATCAGCTGCCGAGTCAAAGGAGCGGTGGGTGCCCTCCCGGTACACGTGTAGCTTAGCAGGATACTGCACTGAGAATTTAATGTTGAGGTTAATCAGTTTTTGGCACAGGGGGGCGTAGGCTCTCCGTTGCTGGCTTAACGCCGCAGAGTAATCCTGAGCAAAGCGAAGTTTCATATTTTCATGCATTATTTCGCCCTTTCGCCTTGCGGCTTGCAGTATTGCCTCTTTCTGAGGATAATGTAAGAATTTTACAAGGACCACTCTCGGCCACATGTCCCGAGTTTGCTTGCCTCCCACGTGGTGTGCTCTCTCGATAAGCAGCTTGCCATGATCTTCAATACCCTCGAACAGCTGGGGAAGCAGCGATTCCAAATAGTGCTTTAACTCCTTATCCGCAATCGAATTTGAAATGCCCATCACTCTCAAATTATTGCGCCGTGAGCGGTTCTCTAAGTCATCCAGTTTTATTTCATGCGCCTGTAGTTGGGCTTTCATAGTCTGTAGGCCCTTAGTTAGTGACTCCAGGCTATCCTCAGCCCTGCCAATACGATCCTCCGCTTCTTGAAGCCTACTCCCCAGAGCACCTACCGAAGCTTGTAGGGTGTCCATTTTTTCATGCAGAGCTGTAAATTGTGTGGACAGTGCCTCTGCCATGGCTGTAGAAACCTCCTCTAGGAAGGCCTGAGATGTCTGCGATTTCGGCATGGCTGTGGAGTCGGCCATTTTAGGTGCCGGTGTTCCATGATCTTTCTCCCTCCGAGCAGTTTTTACTGCTGCTGCCATCCCTGCAGCGGGCTCCCAAGACAGCTTCTGCCAGATATTGGTTTTATGACCCGGTAAACAAGGTTTTTAGCCCAGTTTCGGCTCTCAGAGCGGCATTAAATGCAAGGTTTGGGCTGGAGGGGACCGGAGCGCAAGCAGTGTCCGTCTGCTGCCCTCACCGCATCACGTGATCTCCCTGATATCTAGAGCCCTAACCTTTTTAGCCTTTCTTCATAGGAGTATCCTTCCATCCCCTTTTCCATTTTGGTGGCTCTTCTCTGAACCTTTTCTAATAACGCTATATCCTTTTTAAGATACGGCGACCAGAATTGCACACAACATTCAAGGTGTGGTCTCACCATGGAACGATATAGAGGCATTATAATATCTTTTATTTTCCATTCCTTTCCTTATGATACCTAGCATTCTATTTGCTCTCTTGACTGCCGCTGCACACTGGGCCGAGGGTTTTAACATGTTACCACAATGACGCCTAAATCTTTTTCCTGGGTGGTGGTGCCTAATGTGGAACCTTGCATTGTGTAACCATGGTTTGGGCTGTTCTTCCCTAGGTGCATAACTTTGCACTTGTCCACATTAAATTTCATCTGCCATTTTGATGCCCAGTCTTCCAATTTATCAAGATCCTCTTGCAATTTTCCACAATCCTCTTGGGTTTTAATAATTTTAAATAGTTTTGTGTCATCTGCAAATCTGATAACCTCACTCGTTATTCCACTTTCCAGGTCATTTATGAATATGTGAAAAAGCAGCGGACCCAGCACAGATCCCTGGGGTACACCACTATTCACCTTTCTCCATTGGGAAAATTGGCCATTTAGCTCAACCCTCTGCTTTCTGTCTTTTAACCAGTTCCTGATCCACAGTAGTATATTGCCTCCTATCCCATGACTCTTTAGTTTTGCCAAGAGTCTCTGATGAGGGACCTTGTCAAAAGCTTTCTGAAAGTCCAGATACACTATATCAACCCACTATATCAACCGACTCACCTTTGTCCACCTGTTTATTCACACCTTCAAAAAAACATAACAGATTAGTAAGACAAGATCTTCCTTGTCTAAAGCCATGTTTGCTGTCTCCCATTAGGCCATGACTATCTACATGCTGAGTCATTTTATTCTTTATGATGGTTTCTACTATTTTTCCCGGCACTGACGTGAGGCTCACCGGTCTGTAGCTTTCCGGATCACCCCTGGAACCCTTTTTAAAAATTTGGCGTTACATTGGCGATCCTCCAATCTTGAGGTATTAGAGATGATTTTAATGATAGTTCACAGATTACTAATAGCAGGTCTGCAATCTCATATTTCAGTTCTTTCATCACCCTTGGATGTATACTATCCGGCCCAGGTGATTTGCTACTTTCTCCAGGACCAAGCAGGAAGTCAGTCCTCACATATGGGTGACATCGGCGCCGACGGAGCCCCCGTGCGGAGCATTTCCCCAGCTTTCATAGAAAGCCTTTCGGAATGCAGCACGCATGCGCGGTCCCCTTCCCGCCCAAGGGTGCCATCTTGCTCAGTCGTCTTCCTCGGGTGAAACGAATATACATCCTTCGGGCTCCGCGGAAAAAAGAAGTTGTTTATCTCCGGGAACAATCAGGAATGAGTCTTCACATATGGGTACGTCGGTACCGACGGAGTCTGTGCGGGAACGCTTCCCAGCTTCCAATCAGAAAGCTTTTGGAAGCATCCCACCACACCTGCATGCTGCCTTCCCGCCCTTCCCAACTGTCTCTCCTCAGTTTTTTTCAGAATTTCCTCCTGGATATGGCGAGATCTCTTGCCATTCCTATCCCTGGCCATGATCCTACACAAGGCTGTTTCCACTGAAGCAAAGGAAGACATAATGCTTCCTTTGCATCATTCCTTGCAGGATCTTCTTCTAAGAATGTGGGAAGCACCTTTAAAGGTACCCTCACCTTCTAGAGCAACTGATCTTCTGTATCAGGTGCCCCCCTCTCCAGGCTTTCAAAAGACTCAACTTCCTCATCATTCCATTGTGATGGATCAGCAATGAGGAAGGTGAAAAGTAAGTAGAAGCACTCTTCTTACCCACCAGGTCGTGAGTCTAGGACACTAGATGCCTTTGGACGTCAAACCTTCCAGACATTCATGCTGTCAGCAAGGATTCTCTCTTATATTTTTTATATGAGTCTATCTCTTCAGGAGGTCACAAAGAAATTGTATCTTTTGACTCCTTTTCTTTCAGAGCCCAAGACTGCAGACTATTCCTTACTACTTAGTCATATTCAAAATATATCTTGGTTTCTTACTCGTGCTTCCCTAGACTCTTTTGAGTCTGTTAGCAGAACTTCTGCTATAGCCATAGGGGCACGACGTAGAGCCTGGCTCCAAGCTTCAGACTTAGACAAATGGGCACAACAAAGACTGGGTAATACTCCTTGCACTGGAGAAAATCTCTTCAATAAGGAGTCTTTACGTCAGGTTGCTCAGTGGTCCACTGACTTCCCTGTTTCTGAAGGCTATCCTAAATCTTCTCCTTCCCCAGTAGGTAGGAAATGCCCTGTCAAACCTTCTTTCTCTAGGAGGAGAAGGTTCTACTCTTCTCCTGCCCAGCATACAGATGTTCCCAAGCAGGGGAAGCATCGCCCTGGTCTGAAGAATCCAAACTCTCGCCAGGCTAAACAAACCCAGCAACCATAGGGTTCTGATTAATCTTATTTCTGCCTCTTGGAGTTTAGAACCTACAGTTGACTTCTTCTCAGCAGAAGTTTTCACTGTTTTCATTCCAAACTTTACACATGGCATCCAGTTCTCCTAGATATACTGAGCTGTCAGGATATTCATGTCTATGGGTCACAGTTTTTTCTCCTCTTCTTCCTGCTAAGAAGAGGGATTTAACAACTATCACATGATAGTTTTCTGTACCAACATGAATTCTTTTCTTCTACAGACTTACCACATGGTAAGTCACTTTTCAGCTCTTGTTTCTCTACCCTCTTATCCAGTTTTTCTCCTGTAAGAGTGGTACCTTTGCACTGGACGGCTTCTTCTTCAGCCTTTCTAGTCTTTCCATTCCAGTATGGAGTTTTTTTTCACTCCTTTTTGCTTGGGCAGCTCATCAGACAGGGACAGAGCTTTCTTACTCTTGTTCTGTCTGTTCTTTCTGTTTTACACAGAAAGATTCTCTCTGCTGTCTTATCAGCAGCTGCCCATGCAGGAGCTCTAGTGATTGGACCATTGGTACTTTTCCACAAGTATACACAGTTGTCGTTCACCACTTTCTGTCTGGCCTTAGTAGTGATTCCAAGACAGTGCATACAACTTTCTTGGGCAATCCTTATCACTACATGCTTATCACACTATCTTCTATCCTCGCCATCTCCAATTCCTTTGGGTTTGGCAGCATAGTTGACATGGCTGCTGGTTTTTCCAACAGCCAGTTCTATCTCCCAATTCTCCTGCATAATGCTCTCTGCAATTTTACAGAGAAGCTTTCCACTATGGGCCCTTGCTAGAGAGCATGGGTTTTTTTCTCGAATAGCTATCCTACATGGTTGAAAAAAGGCTTCCTCAGTCATGCCCCCCATGACTGTGAGGGTTCTTCATACCCTAGTATTTTCTTTTAAAACAAAGGACATAAGCCTTATCTACGTGAAAGCCTCAAGAGTGGTCAATTCCTACAGGGAATATGCTCTTTTTTCCTTGCAGCTTGTCCTCATGGTATCCTACTCCTTCAGGGACAGCACATATTAAAAACTAAATAACGCATGATCCCCTTTTTGTCCCTCAAGTGGGTCAATCTGGTATCTCTTTCTTATGCGTTCTCTGTCCCTTTACCATGCTAGAGTTCTACAAGACTCAGGACTTGCTGCTTACTGACCTGTTTTTTCACGTAACCATCCTGCTTATTTCACTGGATAGCATTCCCATCATAACCAGGGGGAATAGATTCTCTATATATCTTCTCAAGTAGGTTCTTCCTCCTTGTTATCAGATGAATCTTTCCTCTTCATATCTCTCATGTGAATGTACTTAAAGGCATATCTCTGTCGGCTTAATTGCAGACATTTATCTGTCTGTAGATATAGATGTCTGTTAGCTGTGTGTGCATATGTTCTGCCCTTCTTTTCTAGATCTCACTATAGATAGATAGATATATATCCTGTATATCTATCTATCTCTATATATATCTATATATATATATATGTGTGTGTGTATCTGCCGAGATACTTGTTATCGGTAGATATGTATTTACATACTTATCTATCTGACTGTCTATGTTCATATAGGTTTTACCTTCCTATATGTTCCAAACAGTGGGCTTTACCCATGTCCATGCTGTTCCACAGCATGTTTGGGGTGCTACACACACAACCATTCCTGTGGTACTGACAGCTCCTATCATAACCCTAAGGGTTAGGTATTCCTGAAGCTCCATGCTCCAATATCTTTCCTACCTCTCACCAGTTCGGAAAGACATGGCGGATCTTCAGTACATCTGAGGTTCCAAATTCTCAGACACCTATCCTTTCCCTGGGAATACGGGTTTTTTTCCGTACCCCTTCCTCCCTCTGGGACTAGGCCAGTTTGTCCAAATCGTTCAGTCTTCCTCTTTTGCTCCTAAGTGTGAATAACTCTGCAGCCAAAAGAGTTTGCAGCTTTTTCCATAAAGCTTCCCACTGAATCCTGGGGTCACTTTTCTCTTCCAGATTTTGACCTTCACCTTCACTTCAGTGATGTCACCCTGAAGACTCCTCTACTGGATCCCCAGTAGATTCCATGAGCCTCTCTACTTCCTGCATTCCAGTAGGTGAGGTCCATATTGCAATTGTTCTGTTCAATATATATTCATGATAATTATCATGCATACAAGGACTCCTTGCCTGTAGTCCTATCTTAGGTTAGCTGTTTTCTACAGCTCCTTCCCATTTCAACTCCTACCCTCCATCCTCAGGATGCCAGGCCATATGAGGTGTAGCATGTTTTCAAATCCCAACATACTAGGGCTCCAGGCATCTTAGCTTGGGAGTCCCCATATGTGAAGACTCATTCCTGCTTGTTCCTGGAGATAGCACAGTTACTTACCTGTAACAGGTGATCTCTGGGAACAGCAGGAATAAGTCTTCACAACCCACCCACCTCCCCTAGGAGTTGTATCTCTCTATCTATCTTTCCTTTCCTCTCTCTCTCTCTCCCTTTGTCTCAGCTTTAAAACTTAACTGAGGAGAGACAGTTGGGAAGGGTGGGAAGGCAGCACGCAGGCGTGGTGGGATGCTTCCAAAAGCTTTCTGATTGGAAGCTGGGAAGCGTTCCCGCGCAGACTCCGTCGGCACCGACGTACCCATATGTGAAGACTTATTCCTGCTGTTCCCAGAGATCACCTGTTACAGGTAATTAACTGTGCTTTCTCTGCATTAACCTGCTTTTCTTCGGTTCGATGCCGGTTTCCCTTTCCCGCCTGGGCCCGATACGTCGGTATCGAACCCGGATCTCTCTTTCGTTTTTTGTCCTTAGTGACTAGCGTTCGCGCCATTTTTTTCTTTTTTCACTGGCAGCCCTGTCTTTTGACCTTGCAGGGGGCCCTTTTTCCCCCGATGTCTGCCAGTGGGTTTAAAAAGTGTGATCGGTGTAAGAAACTTAAGTCTCTCACCGACACACATGACTGCTGCCTCCGGTGCTTCGGACCCGGTCATGACCTGATGATCTGTGGTCTGTGTGGGAAAATGTTCTCTAAGGCGTTACAGAGTTGGCAGCACCAAAAGGAAAGAATCTTCTCCAACTCCGCGTCCGGTCGGGCCCGGACCTCGTCAGAGGCCTCGACATCTCGGGACTCTTGCCCCGAGCAGCGTCGAGGCTCCTCTGAAAGGGGGTCTCCCTCGCGGGAGCATCGTAAGAAGAAAAGCCCGCGAGGGCGGCGTCAGTGGACGCACTTGGCTCCTTGAGGGCCAAGTCGCATAGCCCCGAGCGCCGTCCTGAGTCTTCGGAGTCGGAGAGGCCTGCAAAACAACCTCGTGTGGAGATGGAGTCCCCGGGTCACGTGAGTACTGTAGTCCTCCAGGGGAGCCGACGTCGGGCCCGGCACCGCCGGGGCCCGAGTCGGGGGCTGCTGAGTCTCCTGAGCTTGGACTCAGGTTGTCGGCCTTGGAGAGCAGCTTGGCTGCCTTCATGGAACAGCAGCGGGCACTGAGAGCCGGTCTCACCGGTGCATTTGCCCCGACCACCGGGACATCGACGTCCAAGTTGACCCCGGAGGCCGAGCCGATCCTTGAGTCCATGCGAGATCGAGTCAATCCTCGGCCAAGGTCCCCCTCGGCCTCCCGTTCGGGACTGAGGTCGTTGATGCCGGTACCCTCGGCGTCGGGGCGGATGGCATCGATGCCTGCCCGACCGGAGACGGAGGATGAGGAGTCGCCCGACACCTTTCGGACTCGGTGCGTTCCTTCAGACTCACCCGAGTCCGAGCCTCGGAGAAGGTTCCCTCCTGGAGGATACCCGGTTCTCGGATTTTGTGCGGGACATAGCCAAGGCTTCCCCGCTGATCCCGAGGAGGAGCCTTGAGCCTAGGAGCTCGAGGCCCTACAGTATGACTCTCCTCCGAAGGAGGCCTTTACTGTTCCGGTTCCTCCGATGCTGGAACGGTTGCTCTTTCGCATGTGGGAGGCGCCGGCCTCGACGCCGGTTTTGAGCAAGCGGGTTGATTCCATCTATCGAGTCCGCAAGAGCCCCGGGTTCCAAAAGGCGCAGTTACCGCACCACTCCATGGTTGTGGAATCGGCCATGCATCGTCTGAAGAGTCAGAAGATGCACTCCTCGGTGCCTCCCTGCCGGGAGGCCCGGAACCTGGATGCCCTCGGTAAGAAGTGCTTCCAGGGCTCTATGCTTGCTTGCCGTGTCCAGACCTACCAGCTGTACATAGGCATGTACCTTCGAGACCTGGCAAAGGAGATTGCCGGGTTCTCTGCTGGTCTCTCCGAGGAACCTTTTGCAGAGATTCAATGCTCTGTCCTCGGGTATTCGTGAGTGCTCAAAGTTTATATCTCGAGCAGCCTATGATGGCTTCGAGGCTTCGGCCCGAGTAGCCGCGGCCGGCATCGGTGCACGCCCGTCAGGCTTGTCTACAATCATCGAACCTCGAGCCATGGCTGCAGGACAAGTTGGTCGATGTCCCCTGCCGAGGTGAAAACCTCTTTGGCAAGCCCATGGCTGACAAGGCTGCCGAACCCGAGACCGAGACTCTTACCCGGACAAGGTTGTCCAGAAAAACCTCTGCCCTTTCTCAGAAGAAGGGGGGCTCGGGGGAAAAAGACCTTTTACCCGAGGAAGTCATCTGCCTATAAACAGTACCCTCATTATCAGGCCTCTGTAGCTCCCCAACAGGGTCAGCAGGCCAAGGGGCAGGGTCATGAGCCCCGTAGGCAGAAGGCCCCCAAGCCGCCTACTCCGGCTCCTGCTCAGCAGGGAGGGGGATTTTGACTGCATTGGCATAGCCTCTCCTCCTCCAGCTGGCTCCTATCAGCACTGGAGGCAGGCTTGCCCTGTTCGCTCACAGATGGTCAGCCGTCACAAGGGATACCTGGGTTCTAAGTATAGTCCAGAAGGGCTATCTCCTCCACTCACACCAGGTACCCCCCTCCTATTTTCCAGGGGAGCCTCCCAGACTCCCTCTGCACAGGGACTTACTCCTGCAGGAGTTGGCAGGTCTTCTAAAGGATCAGGCAGTGGAACCGGTGCCCCACCACCTGAAAGGTCACGGCTTCTATTCCAGGTACTTCCTGGTACCAAAGAGAACAGGAGGCCTCAAACCCATCCTAGACTTGTGAAACCTGAAGAAGTTCCTGGAGAGGGAAAAGTTCAAGATGCTTACCCTTGGAATCCTGCTGCTCTACCTCCAGCAGGGAGATTGGCTATGCTCCTTAGATCTAAAGCAGGGGTCACCAACCTCCAGAGGGCCGCGGGCCGCACAGCCGACTACCGGCAGACTCGCGGGCCGCACCCCCCTCCCCCCCCCCGCGCGAAAAATAAACTGCTCATACCTGACCTTGAATAATCCATGTCAGCTCCCTCCCTTCTTCTGCAGCCGCGGCTCCCTGCCTCTTAGGGAACCGCGGCTGTGCTTGTAAAATCATCGCGGAGCCCTTCCTGTCTTGACGGGCTCCGTGCAGCATTGTCCCGCCTCTAAAGGAAGTTGTTTACCACTTCCTTTGGAGGCGGGACAATGCTGCACGGAGCCCGTCAAGACAGGAAGGGCTCCGCGATGATTTTACAAGCACAGCCGCGGTTCCCTAAGAGGCAGGGAGCCGCGGCTGCAGAAGAAGGAGTCGGTGAGTTTGCCTTGGCGAGCCGCACCGGGGTAGAGTCTCGCGGCCACAGGCCGCAGGTTGGTGACCCCTGATCTAAAGGATGTTTATACTCACATCCAGACCACAGACAATATCTCAGATTTGTAGTGGGAGGAAACCATTATCAGTACAGAGTACTGCCTTTTGGCCTTACTTCCGCCCCCAGGGTATTCACCAAGTGCCTGGCGGTGCTGGCGGCCTACCTCAGGGTTCAGGGCCTCTTTGTCTTTCCATATCTGGATGATTGGCTCATCAGGGGTCAGTCCCTGCTAGAGGCCAATCAAGCCGCCATTCGCACTGTCGCTCTGCTTCAGCACCTGGGGTTTGTCACAAATTTCGCAAAGTCCAGTTTGCATCCCTCCCAGAACATGGAGTTCATAGGAGCTGGACTGGACACCTTTCAGGCAAAGGTCTTTCTACCAGTGGACAGGGCCCACAGATTGATGGCTCTAGCAAGGCTATTCCACAGCAATTCTCTAGTCTCCGCCAGGCAATTCCTGAGGCTCTTAGGCCACATGGCATCCACGGTCCATGTGACTCCAAATGCCCTTCTACACATGAGACCAGCTCAGTGAGGCCACAGGAAGCCTCGCGGACAAAGTGAGGGTGTCCAGCCTACTACAGTCTTCTCTGCAATGGTGGCTTCATCTTCCGAAACTAGTACAAGGGGTGCCTTTTCAGGCACCTCCACACTCTCAGGTGCTGACAGCCGATGCTTCTCTACAGGGTTGGGGTGCACATTGCCAAGGGGCATGTACTCAAGGCCTGTGGACTCCTTGGGAGGCCGCACAGCAGATCAGTCTCTTAGAACTGAGAGCTATCCGCTTAGCCCTGAGAATTTTCTCTCATCTCATCTCTCACCAGTCCGTCTTAGTTCAGACAGACAATCAAGTGGCTATGTTCTATGTGAACAAACAAGGGGGCACAGGGTCCTGTCTTCTCTGTCAGGAGGCACAGAAACTGCTCCTGGGCAGTCGATCATGGCATTCTTCTTAAAGCAGTCTACCTCCTCTAATCTTTGGATTGTAATTCTATTATTCTAAAAGCATTTTTTAAATTCAAGATGGCTACTTTTTGTGGACATAGAGTTAATATCTTTCCGGATGTTTGTTTATTTATTTAGCTGTATTTATATACCGCCTTTCACCGGGTCAAAGCGGTATTACATGGGGGTGGGGGAATTAACTACAAGGGTGGGGCCATCACCGGGGAGGCAACATTGATGATTTTGACATAGGAAGGACTATGGACACAGGACAAACGTTGGACATAGACAGGTTAGGGATGTGTCTCGAGGCACCTAGCTCAGGCGCAGGCTTTTTTTTTATCTTTAAAGCCTTGTGTCCTGCAGTTGGGTGCTACATTTTTCCTTCGATTTCCCTGTAAGTGTGTTGTAACTTTTGAAGGTTCTACTTATATTTTTACAGATGTTACTCATTTGGAGAAGTTTATTTTGGACAGGCAGGGTGTAGTAGTGGAGTGCGAGGTAGAGTAGTTATGATTTACCTCCTAGTTTGTGGGCTGTTTAGCCTTGTTTTTCCTTTTTGTTTTCCCTAATCTTTTTCATATCCAGGTTCCATTAATGTGGACTTTATCAGCTTTTGCTTTGGTTATTGTATTTACTTTTCTTGATGTATTCTTATGATTGATTGTCTTGTACTTTTTTGATTGGTTGTTATACTGATTGCTTGCTTTTTTTTTTTTTTTTTTTTTTTTTTTTATAAATTATATTTTCAGTCTACCTCCCAGGTCAGGAGAATTACCTGGAGGACAGATTGAGCAGGATTCTGCAGCCCCACGAATGGCAGTTGAACCCTTTAGTGGTTCAACAGATCTTCCTGAGATGGGGTCTTCCAACCATGGATCTCTTTGCCAGTCCTCTGAACCGTCAACTTCCCAGGTTCTGCTCCAGACAACTGCATCCTCTCAGAGTAGCAGCAGATGCATTTTTCATTCCATGGTCTACAGGCCTCCTACATTCGTTTCCTCCCACGCCTCTAGTGTCCAAGACACTATTCAAGGTGATCCGGGACAAGGCCTCAGTGATTCTGGTGGCCCCCAGGTGGCCAAGGCAGCCCTGGTTCCCACTACTGTTGCAACTAGCGGTGGACACTCCTCTTCCTCTGGGGATGCAACCCGATCTCCTGTCTCAGGAGCAGGGATCTCTCTTGCATCCCAATCTCCAGTTCCTCAATTTGATGCCCTGTCTGCTGAAAGGGTAGTGATAGCACCTTTACTACTGCAATTTACTGTTGCCAGTAGCCTCACCATTGTAATTTACTGTTGCCAGTAGCCTCACCATTGTAATTTACTGTTGCCAGCAGCCTTACTGTTGTCAGTAGAACTATTTCCTATATAGCTGCTTCTATTGGTGCCCCCTTTACACCACAAGCACATCTTCAACAGAACCTACCTGAACCAACTCTCCATCATGCCTGGCATGTGCATTTTCAACACCTCTAATGCCCTTCTATACACCATCTTCATCACCATTCTCATCCACTTCTCCGAAGCACTTTTGCTGGACTTCAATCACATACCTATACTGCATGGAACAAGCAGAAAATACTACTGCAATCATCATCAACATCCACCATATATCCACCATAAGAGGCAGTCTCACCTACTCTACATTACCTTAGACCTATCTACCACCACAAAAATCAATAAAACAGAACCCAAATGTGACCTGAGGTGCGCACTTATTAATGCACGCTCTATTCGCAACAAATGGCCTATCATAACAGATTTAATATCTACCCGAAACTTAGATATATTATTGGTCACTGAGTCTTGGTTATCAGATTCAGACTCAGTGATAGTAAATCAAATGACTCCCCCGAACTTCTCCATCTATAAGTGTAACAGAGAGAACAGAAGAGGTGGTGGTGTATTCATCCTCGCTAAATCATCCTTACAATACAGAGTAAGTCTTGCTAGGAGCACTCAATGTCTCGACACCTTAACCATATCCAATAAGAATAACTCCATTAATCTTATCTACTCATCTCCAAATGCACGCCTTGAGGACATCTCAGATGTAATTAGCCTTGCATGTAACCCTGACAACCCCAACAAGCCAAACTGGCTGCTAGGCGATTTTAACCTTGCATCCTTGCCACCTGCCTCTGCCAACGCCTTACTTGACGCCATGGAAAATCTTGACTACAAGCAAATTGTTGACATCCAGACACACCAACGTGGCAACATCCTCGACCTCATATTTGTCCTGCCTGCAGTAACAGGCCATAATAGTCAGCTTGACCTCACCATCACCCCGGTCCCTTGGTCAGATCATAGCCTGATAACCTTCCAGATACCTTCAAATTCGAATCCACCAAATCTACCAAAAAATGCACCTCCACTGCATCATAGACGCTTTAAATCACTGGATATCGAAGTGTTCAATGCACAAGCTCTACCTAAGTTATCAATTTCAACGACCGACTTCAATAAAATGGTCGACAACTGGAACGATACACTCCAACAACATGCACAACTAACTACAACTCACAATGCGATTGCTCCTAACAAGGATCCTAGCATAAGGCATAACGCCCCCTGGTTCTCTCCAGATATTCGAACATCACTACTTCAACTGAGAAGACTAGAAAGAAAGTGGAGACGCTCTCATGAAATCATCATCCACGATGAATACATGACACACCTCAAAAGTCACCGTGAACTAATGTGGTCCAAAAGGAAGGAACATCATTCAACATTACTTAGTCGTTCACTAAACAAACCCCGCAAGCTATTCAACTTAGTTAAATCACTATCCAAGGAGCCCTCACCGCAGCAGCAAGAATGTATCCATCCCCAACAGTATGCGAATTACGTCCAATCCAAACTAACCAGAACAATTTCAGATTCATCACAATCATCCCCTCGATTCAAGCAGTCTCAAGCACTACTCCTCAGTATCTCACCTCCATCACCCAAAACCATTAAAGAACTAATTGCCAACTTGAATACCACTACCGCAGCCAACGACCCATGCCCAGCACACTGGATCAAATCAATGCGCTCGGAGCTTAGTCCATATATAGCCAAAATTGCAAACCTCTCCTACTCCACTGGAACTTTCCCTGTTGCTCTCAAGCAGACTTCAATACGTCCCCTATTAAAGAACAACCAGATTGACCCTAAGAAGGAAGAATCATACCGTCCAATCTCCAGCATCCCGCTTCTTGCCAAATTCTGGAGAAAGAGACACAACGCCAAATTCAGCAATATATTGACACATCTTCCCCTCTAGATCTGTGCCAACATGGATTTAGGGAAATGCATGGAGTCGAGACTCATGACCTCATTAATCAATTCGCTCATCTGTGGGATCAATAACATAAGATCTGGTGTCGCAATGATCTTCCTCGATTATATCCGCTGCGTTTGATTCGGTAGACCATAAGATTCTACTATCGCGACTCGACGTAAAGGGCATACAAGGTCTAGCATGGAACTGGTGTAATTCATACCTCGAAGATCGCTGGCAACATGTTCGCATCGACTCCAAAACGTCAGAACCATTCCTCCAAACACAAGGGGTTCCACAAGGCTCCTCTCTATCGGCGCTCCTCTTCAATATATATATATATGCAGCCTATTTGCCAAATCACCAAATCATTTAATGTTTCCTGCCTCATTTACGCTGACGACGTGCTTATTTTCACCCCGATTGACATGAGTCCAAATTACACCAACTTAACCAACTGTTTCAATGCAATAGCAGATTGGCTTTTAGATCAAAACATGCGAATCAACTTCAAAAAGACTGAAGTTTTAATTGTCACAAGAAACAAGCTATTCTCCTGCCCCCCTGCATTCCTCAAGGTACGGGACGCCGAGCTCCCAATCAAGAATTCAATCCGTTACCTAGGTGTGATCCTTGATCAACGACTTAATTTTACCTCTCACATAAAAAGCACGGTAAAAACTATTTACTTCAAGATAAAAACATTACGCCACCTAAGACCCATGCTAGAATACAGCGACTTCCGCTCAATATTCCAAGCAATAGTCACTCCACACTTTGACTATGCGAATATTGTATTACATGGTCTTCCAAAGAACACCATTAATCCCCTGCAACTAGCAATTAATGCTGCGGCCCGTATCCTAGTTGGAGCATCAAAGAGAGACCATATCACGCCAATCCTTAGGGACCTTCACTGGCTCCCTAATAGAATGTAGAATTAGGTACAAAGCTCTTCTCATCACATTCAAGGCCTTAAATAATCTATCACCAGCAACGACTTCAGACCTCGTCTACCTCCCGAGACAAGATCCAGGAGACCACTCGCTGAAAATACCCTAGTTATTCCCAGTGAATCCACAAATTGGTCCCAATCAACAGAGCTTTTAAATCTTATGCGCCTAGATGCTGGAATAAACTTCATCCAGATATCAGAGCAATACGAGACATGAAGCAGTTCAGGAAGGCTATCAAGCACTATCTATTCACTGAGTACTTCCAGCCACCGTAATCCTATTATAATATGTCATAAGACAAATTCATATGCATAACCACTCCATAAGACATACCTTCTAGAACTAAAAATTTTGTTGTAATTTCGCTGTTCACTAAAATCTCGCTGCTAGTTGAATTTATGTAAATAGTTCAATCGTTATTGTAGATAGTTACCCTTGTTTCCCAAGTTTATTGCCCTGTTATATGTAACTCATACGTGTTTTCAAATGTACTGAGATTGTTTTGTTCCATGTAAACCGCGCTGATGCTAAAGAGCGTGGTATATAAGAAACTTTAAATAAATAAAAAAATAAATAAAAATGCCTGGTACCAGTGGTGCTGCAGTATTTGCTTCACCTGTCCAACCTAGGCCTTAAGTCCAGTTCTGTTAGAGTTCATCTTAGTGTTCTTTCAGCACACCACTCACAGGTGGAGGGTCATTCTCTCTCTAGTCAGCCTTTGGTGGCCCGCTTCCTCAGAGGCCTGCTTTTGCTTTAAGCCTCCAGTGCAGTGCATCCACCGGTCCCTGAATGGGATTTAAATGTGGTCTTGCAACGGCTTACTTGCCCACCATTTGAACCTATGGCTACTTGCCCTATGCGTTTCTGTCTTGGAAAACGCTATTTCTGGTAGCCCTTACCTCAACTAGGCAAGTGAGTCAGCTTCAGGCCCTAGTTTCAGAAGCAACTTATACTAGGTTCTATAAGAACAGGGTAGTCTTACGGACTCACCCTAAGTTCCTTCCAAAGGTTGTCTCCTCCTTCCACCTCAATCAGGAGGTGGTTCTTCTGACTTTCTTTCCCAGGCCTCATGCTAGCCGGGCTGAGATGGTCCTGCATACCCTGGACTGTAGGGGAGGGCATTGTCCTTCTACCTTGACCGTACACGGGAGCACCGGAGGGCAGTTCAGCTCTTTGTCTCTTATGACCCCAATAAGTTGGGGTTGGCTGTCTCCAAGCATACCTTGTCCATATGGGTAGCTAACTGCATCGCCTGGGCTTACAGGGCAGCTGGCCTCTCGTTGCAGGGTCGAGTTACGGCTCACCGTGTCAGGGCGAAGGCTGCGTCAGTGGCTCATCTCCACTCTGTTCCGTTGGCAGACATCTGCAGGGCCGCTACTTGGTTTTCAAGCCAGACTTTTGCAGCCCACTATTGCCTTGAGAGGGAGTCCTGCAGGGACAGTGCTTTCGGTCAAGTGGTACTCCATAATCTCTTTGAAGTCTAGGCAACTCCTACCCTCCGGCACTGGTGTTGGGCTACCTGTCGGGGGTGTTATCAGAGAAGATTCTGTTCTTGCATGCTGAGGCTCTAGAGGGAGCTCATTTTTCAGTTTGGGGCCTCTGGTAGCCCTAAGCTAGGGAGTCCCATATGTGAGGACTGACTTCCTGCTTGGTCCTGGAGAAAGAGTAGTTACTCATCTGTAACAGGTGTTCTCCAGGAGCAGCAGGAATCAGTCCTCACAACCCTCCCTCCTCCCTTTGCAGTCATATGATTTATTTTTGCTTTGTTTGCTGTCTTTTAGCTATGTCATCAGACTGATCAAGATGGCACCCTTGGGCGGGAAGCGGACCGCGCATGCGTGCTGCATTCCCAAAGGCTTTCTATGAAAGCTGGGGAAATGCTCCGCATGGGGGCTCCGTCGTCACTGACGTCACCCATATGTGAGGACTGATTCCTGCTGCTCCTGGAGAACACCTGTTAGAGGTGAGTAACTACTCTCTTCAGTTTATCTGATAGTTGTAATACATCTTCCCGATGTATCACTATTTCCTTCAATTCTTCCGCACCTTTAAATACCACTTCAGTCATGGGTAACATCCCTACATCTTCCTCAGTAAAGACCGAAGCAGAGAATTCATTCAGTCTCTCCGCTATCGCCTTGTTCGCCTCTTAGTGCCCCTTTAACTCCTCTATCATCTAATGGACCAACTGATTCTCACAGGTTTTTTGCTACGAATGTACTTGAAAAAGTCTTTATTTCGCGTTTTTGCTTCCGCAGTAAGCTTCTTCTCAAATTCTCCCTTTGCCTGCTTTATCAATGCCTTTGACTTGCCAGTGCTTGTGCTGTTTCCAGGTTTCGTCGTTTGGCCTTTTTTTCCATTTCCTGAAAGATGCTTTTTTGGCAACAGTCTCTCTGACCTCACCTTTAAACCATGCTGGCAGTTTTTTGGACTTCCTTCCACTTTTCTTAAAGCGTGGAATACAGCTGGTCTGGGCTTCCAAGATAGTATTTTTCAACAACACCCAAGCTTGATGTAAGTCTTTAACCTTTGCAACTGCTCCTTCTAGTTTTTTCTTAACTGTTTTCCTCATTTTATCATAGTCTCCCTTTCGAAAGTTAAAAGGTAGTATTGTGGATTTCCTTAATATCCCTCCTCCACAAATTAAATAAAAGGTGGTCATGCTATGATCACTATTGCCAAGTAGCCCCAACACCCTTATCTCTTGCACTAGATCTGGTGTTCCACTAAGGACTAGGTCTAATATGGCTTCCCCTCTAGTCGGTTCATGAACCAGCTGCTCCAAGAAGCAGTCATTTGTCATCTAGGAACTTTATCTCCCTAGCATGTCCTGCCGTGACACTGACCCAGTCGATACCGGGGCAATAGTCCCCTTTTTTTTCCTTTAGAGATCTTGTGTGTTTCTCCCATGCTTTTTTGAATATAAATGTCGTGCTCATCTCTACAGCCTCCACTGGAGAATATTCCACACATCTATCACTCTTTCCGTAAAGAAATTTCCTCATATTACTCCTGAGTCTATCCCCTTTCAACCTCATCCTATGTCCCCTTGTAGCGTAGCTTGCTTCCAGTGGAAAGAGGCTCTTCTTTTATGCATTTATACAATGAAGTTATTTGAAACGTCTCTATCATATCTCTTCTAACCTGCCTTTTCTCTAACCTAAACATATTACGATCTTTAAGTCTGTCCTCATATGCTTTATAAGGAAAACCACTAATCATTTTAATAGCCATCTTCTGCACCGAATCCATTCTGTTTTATATCTTTTTGAAGGTATGGTCTCCAGAATTGCAGATAGTACTCCGAATGAGGTTGCACCAGAGACTTATACGGAGGCACTATCGCTGCCCTTTTTTTTTTTCCTGCTGGCCATTCCTCTCCCTGTGCACCCAAGCATCCCTCTGGCATTTGTTGTTGCCTTTTCTACCTGTTTAGCGATTTTAAGAAATAATCACAGAGAGGTCTTGCTGTTCTTTCATGGACAGAAGTACTACGCCCCCCTACACTGTACTGCTCCCTTGGATTTTTGCAGCCCAAATGCATGACCCTGTGTTTTTTTAGCATTAAATCTGAGTTAGCAAATTCTTGACCATTCTTCAAGCTTAGCTAGAAACCTCCTCATGTTTTCTATTCCTTCCTGGGTATCTATTGCAGATTTTATTATCCACAAAGAGGAAAACCTTTCCCAACAGCTCTTCTGTAATATCACAAACAAAGATCTTAGAATTGGACCAAGGACATATCCCTGTGGCACACAACTGGTAACATCTTTCTCCTCAGAATGAACGTCCATTGTTTGCCTCCTTTTTCGCCTCCCAATCAAGCAATTTTTAACAGTACTTTGGGTTGTTCTTTCCTAGGTGCATAACTTTGCACTTGTCCACATTAAATTTCATCTGCCATGTGAAGGTCCAGTCTTCCAATTTATCAAGGCTCTCTTGCAGTTTTTCTCAATCCTCTTGGGTTTTAGCAACTTTGAATATCTTTGTCTCATCCACAAATTTGATCACCTCATTACTTATTCACATTTCCAGGTCATTTATGAAGTTGTTAAAAAGCAGCGGCCCCAGCACAGATTCCTGGAGTACTCCACTATTCACTTTTCTCCATTGAGAAAATTGGCCATTTAGCCGTACTCTCTACTTTTTTATCTTTTAACCAGTTCCCTATCCGCAGTACTACACTGTCTCTTATCCCATGACTTTTAAATTTAGCCAAGAATCTCTCATGAGAGGCCTTGTCCATGGTTTTCTGAAAATCCAGGTACACTATATCAACTGGCTCACCTTGGTCTACCTGTTTATTCACACCTTCCAAAAAATATAACGGATTAGTAAGACCAGATCTTTTTCCTTGGCTAAATCCACGTTGACTTTCTCCCAATAAACCATTACTATCTACATGTTCAGTAATTTGATTCTTTATAATGGTTTCTGTCATTTTTCCTGGTATTGACGTCTGGCTTGCCAGTCTGTAGTTTACTGGATCACTCCTGGAACCCTTTTTAAAAATTGCCATTACATTGGCCACTCTCCAGTCTTCAGGTACTACAGATGATTAATTATAGTTCACAGATTGCAGACTTACGATTAATAATATCATGTTTCATTTCTTTCAACACCCTTGGATGTATACCATCTACTCCAGGTGATTCACTATTCTTTAGTTTATTAAATAGTTCCTCCAGTTTAGTCCACACTTCTGGGTTGTGTACCTCCTCCTGCAGCTTGGAGACTAGGCATGTCAAAAAATGTGACATCGCTGGATGTAGTCTGCTGGCATCTCCCATCAGTCCCAGTGTGTCCAGTCTCCATGCAGCAGGAGGACATAGTGAGCCTTAGTGCTGGGCTCACTAGAGGAACACACAAGAAGCTTTTAGGGTAGCATAGGAGCTGTTTTGGGTTAATTTTGGAAATTCTTTACTTTTTCTTTGATTTTGGGGTCTGTAGCTTTAAAAAAAACAAAACAAACAAAAAAAACCCCCAAAGGACGCTTTCTCTTGCTTTTGCCGGGTCCTGCTTTGCCTACCTGTGTGTTTTTTTCCTTTTTCAGATTTTACCCGGCTCAGATCTCTCTCCCTGGAGGGCACGAGAGAGAGCCCTGTAGCAGAGGAGCAGCAGTTGGTGTCCAGCGCTCCAGGGCAGCCGCAATCCTGCCAGTTATCTCCACAGTTAGCGGGGAGCTCGACCGCGGCTGTTCACTCGCTTCTCAGCTGAGCACGGCCATGCGGTTTGGAGCACCGCGGCAGCAAGATTGCTCCGGCGGACTCTTCAGGGACTGTGTGTGGGAGCAGTTTGCCGGAGCTGTCGGGGGCCAGAGGTCGCAGAGGCGCGAGGCCTTTTGCGATGGTTTTGGCGCCTTTTTGTTGCTTCACTCAGCGGCGGCCATTTTAGTCATGTGGGACTGTGTTGAGCTGCGCAGCCCGGGATCACACGGGGTGGCAGTTTTGGCCCGGTTTTTTTCTCTTCCCCGTGATTCCTGTGCTGTAGTGCTGGGGATCGATAGGACCCCAGGGTCGTTTCTTTGAGGGGGAGATTTATTTCTTTTGCACTTCGGCATCAGCCTAGTGTGGATCCCTGGGTTGGTCCTCCAAGTATTAGAAACTTGGAATTCTTGATCTAACCCTCTAGCTAAAAGGGGGGGGGGGGGGGTTCTCCCTAATCATTGTGTTGTAGGTAGGTAGGTACCCCCCATAGCTAAAGGGTTAGACCAAGAACCCCAAGTTTCTAGCACTTGGAGGACCAACCCAGGGATCCACATATATATATATATATATATATGGGAATTGTATGTGTGGAATCAAAGTGGCTCAATTTGGACCCCACTAAACAGCAGTAACCAGGGGAGAGACAGATGGCTTCCCGGCCGCTGTGCGTTGTCTGCGGAACCCGCAGAGGCGCTATAGCGGATTCTGGTATCTGCCGCTGCTGTAAGACAGTGTCTGCTAGCATAGAGCAGCAGCGAGAGCTTAAGGCAGGACATGACCTGCCAAATGTGCCTGCTGGCCAAGCCGCTGGGGACCAGTACAGAGGCCCAGGCGGGGCCTTCGGGGCTCTCTCCAGCTTCAGAATTGGGGTTTCAGCTCAGCGATTTCTGTCTGGACTTTGTGTTAATGATGCATAAGGCTTTTTGTTTACGTAGGCAGGGGAAGCTGCCGGAGCCCTTGCCATTGCCTGCGAGGCTACAGCAGCCGGGGCTGCTGTTAGCAGGTAGAGGATCTACCAGGGCACCCTAGCGGGCCAGATCACGTGATCCCTTGCACTCGGAGGTGGATTGGCAGGAAGTGGACGAAACTGAAGTGGACCTGGAGGCCGGTTTGGAGGAGTTGGAAGAAAGAGTTTCCAGAGCCTGAGGATCAAGCAAAAATTATTTGGATCTTACGAAGGGACGAGCTGACGCTTCTTATCACGGAATCCCTTCAAACACTAAAGCTGACCACTGAACAGCCGGTGGAGGATAATGGGGAAGATCCGATTATCCAGGTGGTGAGACACAGATAGTGTTTTCTGTTCACAAGGTGATAGACCGGATGATTCAGGACGAATGGGATCAGCTGGAAGCAGGGCTCACAGGAGCTCGGATTATGAATAGGTTGTATCCTCCAGCAGATAAGGACAAGGACAGGTTTCGTTCTCCGTGGGTTGATGCTGCGGTGTCTGCTGTAACCAAGAAGACCACTATTCCGGTGGAAGGTAGTTCTGCCTTGAAAGATGCGCAGGATAGAAAGATGGATAGGTTGCTGAAGCAATCCTTTGAAGCCAACGGCTTGTCATTACAAGCTTCCATCTGTGGGGCTTGGGTGGCGAGAGCGTGTCTCCGCTGGTCGCAGGGGTTGCATCAGTCGGTTCAGCTGGAGCAGGAGTGTCTACGAGAGTTAGATTGTCTGGAGTCCAGCTCAGCGTATTTGGCAGATGTGCATTATGATTTGATAAGTGCTCTAGCCAATAGCATGGCGTCGTTAGTGGCCGCCTGTAGGTCATTGTGGCTAAGGAATTGGGCAGCAGACGTTTCTTCTAAGGCCCGGCTCAGTAAACTCCCGTTCAAAGGATGGCTGTTGTTCAGAGAGGATCTCTATAAACTGGTTAAGGATCTGGGGGAGTCCAAGGGGGGTAGACTCCTGGAGGATAAGCCTAAGCAAGGGAAGTCCTCGTCGGCCTTTAGGGGCTCCTTCAGAGATTTTTTAAGATATCGGTCTTCCCGCTTGGGTGGTTTTCAAAGAGGATGATTTGCTCCTAGAGCCCAGGGGTTTCATGGGTTTCGCGGAGCAGGTAGAGGTTTTGCCGTGACGTTCACAGCTACCGCTCGTAGGCCACAATGAAGCGAGGGGGGGGGGCCCCGGTGGGAAGCAATCCAATAGGTGGGCGACTTCAGAATTTTCTTCCTGCCTGGGTCCAAATAACATCCGACCAGTGGGTCTTGTAAATAATCTGAGAGGGCTATGCTCTGGAATTCGCAAAGCCCGTTCACGATTCATTTGTAATTTCTCCCTGCAAAGGTCAGAAGAAGGTTCTGGCGGTTCGAAGTACCTTGAATCGGCTCTTGGAAATAGGAGCAGTCATTCCGGTACCTGAAGAAGATTATGGCAGGGGTCAATACTCCATTTATTTCGTGGTTCCAAAGGAGGACGGGTTCCTGCACCCAATCTTGGATCTAAAAGGAGTGAACCGCTGTCTGAGTACCGCATTTCAGAACGGAAACATTGCGGTCCGTCATTGACGGTGCGGCAGGGGGAGTTTTTGTTGTCCCTCGATCTTATGGAAGCGTATATGCATATCCCGATCAGAGCGGGACATCAAAAATTTCTGCGCTTCGCACTGCAGTGGGGACACTATCAGTTTCAGGCATTGCCCTTCGGGCTCGCAACGGCGCCGGGGGCCTTCACCAAGATCATGGTGGTGGTAGCTGCAGTGTTGCGAAAAGAGAGAATTCTGGTACATCCCTATTTCGATAATTGGTTGATTCGGGCAAAGTCCAGGAGCAAGAGCATAACAGTTACGGAAAAGGTGGTGAGATTCTTAGAGGGGCTCGGTTGGGTGGTCAATACGGCGAAATGTCACCTGAACCCGTCCCAGAATCTCGAGTATCTGGGCGTGCGCTTCGACACTCGACAGGGAGCGGTGTTTCTCCTGGACCGATGAGTACAAATTCTTCAGCAAGTGGTGCGCTAGTTCAGAGCAACTCTGGCACCTACGGCATGGAGTTAACTCAGGGTGCTGGGGACAATGGCAGCGACCTTGGAAGCAGTGCTGTGGGCCAGGTTTCATATGCGGCCGCTGCAAAGGGCGTTACTTCGCCAATGGTCTCATCAAGCCAATTAGTTGAGCAAACGACTGCCGTGTCCCCTAGGGGTCAAGCAGGCGCTGAAATGATGGCTGTGTCTGGGTTCTCTTTCGGCCAGGATGCCTCTGGAACAACCGAAATGGCTGTCGTCGTTGACGGACGCGAGTCTTGCGGGATGGGGTGCTCATTGCGGAGAGCTCTTCGTGCAAGGACTTCGGTCAGATCAGGAGACCGTTTGGTTGATCAACAGGTTGGAGCTCCGAGCGGTGGTGATAGTGCTGTGCGCTTTTGAGGCGACGGTGCAGTGCGGTGCGGTGCGGGTGCTGTCGGACAATTCTGCTACAGTAGCTTACATCAATCGGCAAGGCGGTACAGAAAGTACAGCCATGGAAGAGGAGGCGGATGAGCTGTTCACTTGGGTAGAGCAGCACCTACCGGCATTTTTGGCTGCACACATTGCGGGCAAGGACAATGTGATAGCGGATTTCCTCAGCAGGGTTCAAGTGGATACCGGAGAATGGGAATTGCATCTGGAGGTGTTTGCGCAGGTAGTTCGCTGCTGGGGACCGCCGATCATAGATCCCATGGTGACCTTCCAGTCTGTGAAGATGGATCGGCTCTTCAGCAGGTGACGAGAACGGATGTCAGAAGGGATCGACGCTCTAATGTAGAATTGGCCGGTGTCAGGTCTTCTCTATGTCTTCCCACCGTGGGCAATGATAGGCTGAGTGGTGCAGCCTATAGAGGCTCGTCCGGGGAGAGTATTGTTAGTGGCTCCAGATTGGCTGAGGCTGCTGTGGTACGCTGATCTCGTGCGTCTTCTCGATGGGGAGCCGTGGAGGCTGCCGGTTTCGGAGAGTCTGTTGATTCAAGGGCCTCTGAGGATTGCCGCAAGTGAATCAGTTCTCGCTTACGTTCTGGCCATTGAAAGGGCAAGGCTAAGGCAAAGGTTATTCGGGAGCAGTTATCTCTACGCTACTTAAAGCAAGAAAGACGTCTACGTCTTTGGCGTATGTTCGTATATGACGTATATTTGAAGATTGGTGCTCAAGGAGACAAGTGCGAGCGGCGAAGGTGTCCGTGCCGATAGTCTTAAGTTTCCTTCAAGAGGGTTTTGATAAGGGACTGGCGACCAGTTCCTTGAGAGTTCAGTTGGCTGCACTGGCTTGCTATAGAGGCAAGGTCCAGGGAGTGGCGCTCGGCGTGCATGTGGATGTTCTGCGTTTTCTGAAGGCAGTCACCAGGTTTTGTCCCTCTCGTAGAGTCTTGGTGTCTCTGTGGGATCTCAATTTAGTTTTGGGAGCATTGGTTAAGGTGCCTTTCGAACCATTACAGCAAGCATCCTTAAAGGATTTAACTCTGAAGACGTTGTTTTTGGTGGCTATTTGTTCAGCGAGGCGGGTTTCGGAGTTACAGGCGTTTTTCTTGCAGAGAGCCATTTTTGTCATTTTTTCGTGAAAAGGTGGTTCTCCGGCCCGTCCCATCCTTTTTGCCTAAGGTGGTTTCTCCATTTCATTTAAATCAAACAGTTTCTCTTCCGGTGCTAGGTTCTCTGAGTGGGGGCATAGTTTACCAGGGGCTACGCCGCCTAGATGTTAAGCCAGTGCTTAAGCATTATTTAAAGGTGTCAGAAGCCTTTTGCAAATCGCACTGTCTGTTCGTTTTGTTCGGCGGTTCTTGTAAGGGCGAAGCGGCTGCGAAAGTGTCAATTTCTCGGTGGATTAGGGAAGCGATTGCGTCAGTATATCTCTTGTCAGGTTGACAAGTTCCGTCTGGGTTACGAGCTCATTCCACCAAAGCGCAGATGACTTCTTGGGCGGAGCACAGTTTGGTTCCGCCTGTGGTAATTTGTAGGGCAGCTACGTGGTCGTCTTTGCATACTTTCAGTAAGCATTACCACCTTGATATCTTGTCAGCAAGGAATGCTGTATTTGGTTCGGCGGTGTTGCAAGCAGGCTGGAGAGGTCCTTCCCAATAAGTACTACTCTGTTACATCCCAGAAGTGTGGACTAAACTGGAGGAACGATAAGGAAATGGAAATTACACTTACCTGGTAATTGATGTTCCTGGAGGAACTCCAGTTTAGTCCTCAATGCCCGCCCGGAATTGTATGATAGTACTATCAGTTCTGTCGAAAGCGGGTTTGGATAACCGGTAGGTATCTTTATTCTTTTCATTTTCTGTATATTCTTGTGCTTTTATTCTGTCGCTCTGGTGAGGCGAAAGGAAGTGGCACAGGGAAGAAGTACTATCCTTCCGACAGAACATTTTCTTGTACATAGTTATAATACAGTTGTTTGGTTATAATTGGCTACTTATTTGTTGCTCCTTTTAAGTGTACTTTGTCAATAATTCACTAGGGCTGATGCAGGGGCGGCCCAAGGGGGATGCGGGGCCATGTGCGGAGACTCGGTGCGGGGCCTCATTTGCATAAGTGGCCTTATTTGCATAAATATTTGCATAATGTTACCATACTCTAACTTTTAGTAAACATGTCTCTTAATGAGTGTATGGATAAAGAAAGACTAAAAGATTTCTACATTACTATAATCCAGTGCCAACCGCCAGGCACATTAGGAACTACTACAAACGCTGCCCATTTAGAACCTATAGCAAACCCGCCGTATCCTGACAGCATTACCAGGACTCACAAAGCACCATACCCTACCTATCAAAAGGCAACACTGCAAATATTAAACCAATACATTTCAGAGAATACTGGGGAAAGAAAACAAGTGGCAATGTCAGATAGGAATTACATAAATAGAATACCTCAGCTCAGTTACACATGCAGAACATAGACCATCACCAAACAAGAAATCACAATTTAGAAACAGGAAGGCAATAATTAAACTGGGAACCCCAAAAGCCAAACTTGGAATGTACAACAACACTGTAGAAATAAAACTATAAATTAATTTCCTCTTGTACCAAACAAAGCGCAGACGTTAATGATGCACATTTCCCAGAGCTTTCATATTCCAGTTAATAAATTCAAAATAAAGAGATCTTTCTACCTTTTGTGCATTTTTTTCAGTTGCAATTGGTCCAGCCACTTTCTTCTGGTTTCTTCATGTTTTCTGCTAACTGTCCATCGTCTGCTGTCCATTTGTTCGTTCTTCTCTCTTCTAGTTTTTTTTTCCCATTCTCTCTCTCTACATCTGCTTTGACATACTAATCTTTCTCCATTTGCTCTTTCCTCATTCCTATTTCATCCACACAAATTTTACCCCTCCATCCTCAATCCCCACTTACTCTCCCAATACCCGGCCAATTGTAGATTTTTCATCCCTCCCACACAAAATATTTTTCCCCTCTCCATTTTACTCTCCCAGCCCCATCCCATTCTAATCCTCCCCCAACATCAGCTCCCTTCTAGTTCCAGTCTCACCCAGCATCCATTCCCTTCTAGTCCCTGCATCAGCCCATTTCCAGTCCTAGCCCCCCATCAACCCATTTCCAGTCCTAGCTCCCCCATCCTTTTTCAGTCTGAGTCCCTTCATCAGCTCATTTCCAATCCTAGCCCCCATCAGCCCATTTCTAGTCATTTCCTAGCCCCACCATCAGCCCATGTCAAATCCTAGCTCCCCTCCACTCAGCCCAATTCCAGTCCAAGCCCCCCATGAGCCTACTTCCAGTTCTAGCCCCTCCATGAGTCCATTTCAATTCAAGCTTCCACCACAGCCCATTTCCAATCTTAGCTCCCCCCAACAGCCCATTTCCAGTCCTATCCTAGCTGCTCCATCAGCCCATTTTCAGTCCTAGCTCCCTTCCCTCACAGCCCATTTCCATTCCAAGCCTTCCCATCAGCTATTTGCAGTTCAAGCCTCCCCTTCCACTCAGCCCATTTCCAGTCATAGCAACCCCCCAACCCATTACCAGTCCTAGCCCCCCATCAACCCACTTCCAGTCCTAACCCCCCATCACCCCATTTTCAGTTTAAGCCCCCCCTATAACCCATTACCAGTCCTAACCCCCCATCGGCCCACTTCCAGTCTTAACCCCATCAGCCCATTTCCAGTCAGCCCCCCATAGCTCATTGCCAGTCCTAACCCCCCCATCAGCCCACAGCCCATTACCAGTCCTAACCACATCAGCCCTCCTCAAGTCCTAACCCCTCCCCATCAGCCCATTTCCTGTCCTAGCCCCCCATAGCCCATTATCAGCCCACAGCCCATTACCAGTCTTAACACCCCCCCTATAGCCCATTACCAGTTCTAACCCCCCCCAACAGCCCATGGCCCATTACCAGTCCTAACCCCTCCCCATCAGCCCATTTCCTGCCCTAGCCCCCCCCATAGCCCATTACCAGTCCTAACCCCCCATCGCCCCATTTTCAGACAGCCCCCATCAGGCCACAGCCCATTGCCAGTTAACCCCCCCCCCCCCATCGGCTTATGGCAAAATTTAAAAAAAAAAAAAAAAAGCTGGCTTTGGCTGCTGCCGCTGCCGCCGCGGCAGCAGCAGAATGAAGTGTCCCGCGGGGCCTCCTCTGCTCGCTGAGCCCCTCTGCTAGGGCTTTCAGATTTGCGAAGGGAGAGTGCCTTCCTCGCGTCTCTGTTAAGCCCGCAGGGGCTAATGGGAAATTTCCCATCTGCCCCTTTAGACGCGAGGGGCTGATGGGAAATTTCCCATTAGCCCCTGCGGGTTTAACAGAGACGCGAGGGAGACACTCTCCCTTCGCGAATCTGAAAGCCCTTGCAGAGGGGCTCAGCGAGCAGAGGAGGCCCCGCGGGACACTTCATTCTGCTGCTGCGGCAGCGGCAGCAGCCAGAGCCAGCTTTTTTTTTTAATGTAATTTAAAAAAAAAGCAGAATGTTCTTTGCGCGGGGCCCCCTGAAACGCGGGACCCTGTGCAAAAAACATTCTTGCTCAATGGACGGGCCGGCCCTGGGCTGATGGGAGATGCCAGCAGACTACATCCAGTGATGTCAAGTTTTTTGACATGCCCAGTCTCCAAGCTGCAGGAGGAGGTACACAACCCAGAAGTGTGGACTAAACTGGAGTTCCTCCAGGAACAATTACCAGCTAAGTGTAATTTCCATTTTGTAATACATCTTCCTGGTTTGATATATTGGCAGAACTGAAAGAAATATCACCTTTAAATACCATTTCAGGCATGTATAATTTCCCTACATCTTCAGTAAAAACCGAAGCAAAGAATTCCTTGTCCTCTCTTAGCGCCCCTTTTACCCCTCTCATCTAATGGTCCAACTGACTCACATGTTTTTTGCTACAAATGTAGTTGAAAAAGTTTTATTATGCTTTTTTGCTTCCACGGCAAGCTTTTTTTCAAATCCTCTTTGCCTGCCTGATCAATGCCTTTTGATTTGGTATTTTCTCCTGCTTCCTTTTCTTTCCAGCAAAATGAGAGAGATGCTGTATCTGTGTACCATGTGCCCTTGCTAACCCTGTCTCTGCCGCCTTCCCCTCCCCATCAACTTAGTCACTTAATTTCTTAGTTATCTGTATTTAGCTTATGCCTTTCCAGTAGTTATATAGGGTGAATTATGTTCAGAGAAAGCAGGTATTTCTGTTCCCCTGGAGGGCTTAGAATCTAAGTTTTATGCCTGAGCCAGTGGAGGGTTAAGTGACATGCCCAAGACCACAATGAGTATCAGCATGCTAAAGCATGCTAAATTTGCCAGGGTTGCACTGGCCTGGAAAATAAAATTCTGTTAAATTTTAAAGCACTATATTCATACATGATACAGAAGGCCTAAGAGCATTAACATCCCCCCCCCCCCCCCCTCAAAGGACATAGCACTTTGTGGATCTTTATACCAGTGCTCCTCCAATTTGAAATCTAATATCTTCTCATTCTCTCAATACTACATGCCCAACATTCAAACCCCCATTATGAATATGTCGGAGCTGTGCCTCTAGTCTTCTAGACATCACTCCCATGTAATTACCACTACTCCCCTCCTCACCTGAAGATCTGTGAATGCGTTTCGACCACCCCTAGGCCCTGTTGACTTGAGGAATAAAAGTCTTGAACTGAGAATAGAACTGGGGCCTTTGGCATCATGCACCATTTGAGCTATTGGACCAGCCCCCATGGCTGCTGTTTTTTTTTTTTTTTACTACTCTGACGGCTGTATAAGCATTTAATAGTACAATGTTGAGCAATTTTCACTGTTGATCAATTTTCACAATTATCTGGCATCCATGCTTGAACAGGCACTATTCTGATAAGCATCATATATAATAAATTGCACATGCTTAGTACTTTGGCTGCAATATTTCCAAACATGTAGATGGTTTTTATTTTGTTAAGAATCGGCAAATGATTTGAAAATTCGAGTGCATCAAAGTATATAAAAGTAAGTTTATGTAGTGACTTGATGTGGTCACTTAACTGAATGCAAATTATTCACTGCACTTTCAGATAGGACCATTATAAAAATATAGAATTTATTACACATGGTACTACATATTATATAATGTGAAACATTTCTGACAAAAACATGTACATTTGTCAACATTACTGGCACCCTTGCAATTCAACCCTTTAATGTCCAATAAATCTTTAAACAAAAAAAAAGAAAAAGTGACCAGTGAAATGACTTTGGACTACATAGCCACACATATTTGACACACAAAACAAGACCAATTAAAAAAGGAAATGGTACATTGGGACATTGCGAGGACATGATTATTGGCATCCTTATAAAAAATTTAAATCAGTTTGAACAGAAGAATCACATTTCCATTGCAGTAAAATTAGATGCCCTTGTGATAAATCATCATTACATGACTTGAATCAACCAATGAAAGATGGCTGTAGTGCCTAAAATGGCCACTTTCACTCCCTGTAGAAGTCCAAAGGAGAGCAAAACTCTTTCGCCAAAAACACAGCAGCCAAAACAGCAGAGAGTATATGGCAGCAGGTTCAACTTTTATTGCAGTACTACCCCAACACGTTTCGGCATGTGCCTTTCTCAGGGAGTATAGCCTCAACCCCCCCCCCCCCAAAAAAAAAAAACCATAAATAATATAACAATAAGTAGAAATGTAAATTAAATACAGAGAATAAAAAATAAAATGAACGATGCTCATCTTAAAAACAAAATTAAAGCCTTTACTAGGCAAGATGGGCTAGTTGAGATGAGACATACTTTATAGGAGTTATTATATCACACATTGTGCCTTAATAAATAAATAATATAAGCAAGATAACTGAAAGATGGACGTCAACTAGCACCAGCGTCCTAAACACCTTGTGCAAAAGTATCAAGATTGGACTGTCTTGTAAACTAACATGCCCACTTGCTACCATGTAATATAGAGCTGTTCTCATCAAGAGGAAAAGTGGATGAGGAGGACATTGGTACTTTTTTTTTATGTGAACAGCTAAGTGTGTGCAAAATATGTTATAGAAACAGAGGTGTGGAGTATAACCCTAGTTGGTATATAATCCTGGGAATTACTCTATATTGGTGATAATCATTCCGTGAAATCAAAAGCAGCACATATCCAAAATATGACTAAAGTAAGCAGCCAGTATGGTAGTCACTTAGTCTTATAGGAATAGGAGTGCTCCTGCACGATAAGTGTAGTGCCAAAACCTACGATACGTAGAAAAAAACAACCTATTATGAAGACAGTCAATATTTTAACCTTCTAACATGATTGTCAAAAACATACAGTAGTTTCGTCTACTATAGAAAATTAATTAACTTGCCTTAAAATGAGCAATCTTTTAAAGCTTAAAAGTGTTGCATTTCAAAAGTTAAACCTGGAAAGCATCCATCATATACATGAGCCTACACAGCATCGTGGGGGGAAGGAATAACCTAGTGGTTAGAGCACTGGCTTGGTAACCAACAGGCCAGGGTTCAATTCCCACTGGCAGTCCTTGTGACCTTGGGCAAGTCACTTTACCCTCCATTGCCTCAGAAGAAAGGCCTGACACTGCCAAGAAAACCCAGGAGCCACTGGGTCTCCTGGAGTCAGCATTGACTCGAAGGCACACATTGACAATGCTCATACGTTTCTCCCCCCCCCTTCCCCCGATGCTTTGTACAATGCAATCTGTTAATTTAGGACTTGTAATTCTTCTCTTTGATGTTTAACATGAGTAAATCCAAATAAAGAAAACTTGCCTGGATGAAGGTGATCCTGCAATAGTGCTGTCGTAAAAGGATCGACCTATACCGGAGTCAGCTTTTAAAGACACTGATCTTCGTGCCAGATAAAAGGGGGTCAAAATCAAGGAAGCCGGCTAAGCAGAGGGGTAAAAAAAACCAGAGATCTCTCCTCATTATACTAAAAAGCAAAAATGAACTCTGGTGAAGAACTCCTTATGGATGCGTACACTTGTTTCTTAATGTAAATGAAACCAAAATTAAAACCTATCCAACAAAATGCGTGATAGTCTCAAAGACAGACACACACCTCCCTCTTGGGCTGGGCATATCAAGAGCACATTAAAATTGCTATTTCCTGATTATAATTATCAAGGCCATTTGAATACAAATTATAAAGTGCTTATGAGTTACTCAGAATGAAGAAGCCATAGGGATAGAAGAGATGGCATGAAGTGTATGGGTCATATAAGGTAACACGGTAAATATCAAAACGGTCAAAGAGAAAATTGTGTGCACAACATTACAGCCAAAGAAGCACAACGGATCCAAACCCGATGGACATCAAAAATAATGACAAGCAGGGAAGGGGAATAGGCATCCTGAATACGTTTTCAAGAATAACCTTTTTCTTAGAAGCACAGGGGGCTTATAAACAGAGCACCCTAGGAATGGACCCTAAAGTTACTGCTTGGGTTAAAAATTGGTTGAGTGGGAGGCAACAAAGGGTACAGGAAGCTCACTCTGAGGAGAAGGTGGTTACCAGTGGTGTGCCCCAGGGATCTGTCCTTAGTCTGATTCTTTTTAACATCTTTGTTGGTGATATTGCGTTAGGGCTGTCTGGTAAGGATAATACCAAAATCTGTAATAGAGTAGACATCCAGGCAGGTATAGATAACATGAGGAGGGATCTAGCTAAGCTTGAAGAATGGTCTAGAATTTGGCAACTGAGATTTAATGTTAAAAAAATGCAAGGTCATGCATTTGGGCTGCAGCAATCCAAGGGAGCGATACAGTATAGGAAGTGAAGTACTTCTGTCCACAAAAGAAGATCAGAACCTAGGCATGATTATGTTTGCCTTTTCTACCTGTTAAGAGCATCAACGGCAAAAGTTAGAAAGATGCTTGGGTGCACAGGGAGAGGAATGGCCAGCAGAAGAAAGGAGATGATGATGCCTCTGTATAACTCTTGGTGAAATCTCATTTGGAGTATTGTGTACAATTCTGGAGCTGCACCTTCAAAAGGATATAAACAGGTTGGAGTCGGTGCAGAGGGTGTCTACTAAAATGGTTAGTGGTCTTTGTTATAAAGCTTATGAGGACAGACCTAAGGATCTTAACATGTATATTTTAGAGGAAAGGTGGGATAGAGGTCATATGATTGAGACATTTAAATATCTCTGTGGCATAAATGTACAGGAGGAGAGCCTCTTTTGATTGAAAGCAAGCCCTGCTACAAGGGGACATAGGATGAGGATGAACGGGGATAGACTCTGGAGTAATAATGTGGGGATATTTCTTTATGGAAAGAGTGGTAGATGTGTAGAATAGTCTCCCAATGGAGGAGGTAGAGATGAGGATAGTATCCGAATTCAAAAAAGCATGGGACAAACACAGAGAATCTAAAAGAAAAAAGGGGACTGTTGTACTGCTTGATATTGAAGGGTAGACTAGATAGGCCGTGTGGTCTTTTTCTGCTGTTATGTTTTCTAATCCAAATTAAAGTGGCTCTGGAAGCATCGGTTACAGTCCAAAGAGTTAAGTTACTGGAGAAATCGTCAGAGACGTTCTTCATTCCCGTTCCAGATCATGAACACATTGTCTGTGTATCTTTTCCACATTTTTATATTGGATGTAAAAGCATTACTGGTTAAAAATTTATTTTCAAAATGTGCGACGTAAAAATTGGCTATGTCAGGCGTCATGGAAGAGCCCATGGCTACCCCTTTGATCTGCTTGTGTAGAACTTCCCTAAAACAAAAAAAATTCTCTCATGGCCAGTCGCTAGTTGTGTAAGAACTTGTAGGTATATGAACTGGACGTGTTCGTCTAATAAGTGTGTCCTGTAAACTTTCTGTAGTAGCATCCTGAGGTATATTGGTATACAAGGATTCAATATAAGGAGTTCTTCACCAGAGTTGATTGTTGCTTTATAATATAATGATGGAGATCTGTTTTATTTTCCCCCTCTCTGCTTAGCTGGCTTTCTTGCCTTTGACACCCTTTATCTAGTGCGAAGATTGGTGTCTTTAAAAGCTGACTCCGGTATA
Organism: Ichthyophis bannanicus; assembly: GCA_033557465.1. Taxonomy (NCBI): domain Eukaryota; kingdom Metazoa; phylum Chordata; class Amphibia; order Gymnophiona; family Ichthyophiidae; genus Ichthyophis; species Ichthyophis bannanicus. Next base: position 509,641,565 of record CM066032.1, read on the forward strand.
GGTCGGTCCTTTTACTATAATGCTATTGCGGGTTGTAGGATCACCTTCATCCAGGCAAGTTTTCTTTATTTGGATTTACTTGTGTTAATTTACTTGTGTTCTTCTCTTTGATTTTCAACAGATTGATTATGCTCATACGTTTTCCCCCCTCCGATGCTTTGTAGGCTCATGTATATGCTGGATGCTTTCTGGGTTTAACTTTTGAACTGTGGCACTTTTTAGGCTTTAAAAGGTAAGTTAACTTTTTTTCTGTAGTAGACTAAACTACTGTATGTTTTTGACAATCATGTTCTAAGGTTAAAGTATTGATTGTCTTCATAATAGGTTCTATTTTTCTACTCATTGTAGGTTTTGGCACTACAATTAACGTCATGCAGGAGCGCTTTTATTCCTATAACAAACGGACCTCCAAAAGATCAAACATATGGTATAATGATTGAGATCTCAAAGACTCCTGCGCAATTTTAAAGGAAACAGAGGAGAACCAAATGCCTAGAGGACAAAGACCAATATATGAATACACTACAGAACTACAAAGAGGCCATAAACAATGCTAAGAAGTTAAACATAACATAATTCTAATGAAATCACTCAATAGACCAAGGGAACTCTTTGAGATGGGTCATCTGTATTTGGTTAGGGATTTTACTATCTACACACATCAGTCCTCACACACTAACTAGTTACTACAATACCAAAATATGTAATCCGCCCCATGGCCCCCATCATGCAAAATAGAACCCCCCTCTAATTCTCCATCACTGTACTCACTCTCAACAATCACCCTAGCACAACTGAATAAAATAATCACATTGATAAACACAACCACAGCCCCAGGAGATTCATGCTCTGTCACCTGGGTAAAGATGGCGCATGATGCCTTGGCACCAATATCCCAAAAATCATAAACCTTTCCTTAACTCAAGGATACATGCCAAAATCTCTTAAACGGGCATCTATATGCCCAATACTAAAATCAAACGTACTGGACAAACTCCAACCAAGCTCCTATAGACCAATATCGAGCCTACATACTTAGCAAAGGAAATAGAAAAAATATTCCAAAACAAACTACAGGACCACCTAGACTCAAATACTCCACTTGATCCGCAGCAGTACGGTTTCAGAACACATAGGATCAAAACCCTTATCATAACACTATATGTTACTCATCAAAGGGACTGAAATACCCAAAAATGCCTTCATAATGATATTCCTAGATATTACAGCAGCTTTTGACTCAGTCAGCCATAATATACTATCTCCAGGAACAAGCAGGAATGTAGTCTTTACATATGGGTATCGTCGGCACCGACTGAGCCTGCGCAGGAACGCTCCCCAGCGTCCTATAGGAAAGCTTTTGGGAGCATCCCACTGCGCCTGTGCTGCTGCTGCCTTCCCGCCTTTCCAACTCTCCCTCTTGTTTTTCGTTTTCCGTGGGGCAGACAGACAGCAAGCCCGGTCACCGCAGAAAAGTGTCTTTTTTTTTGTGGTCGTGTCTGCCTTCCCATTGACGCTCACACCGGTACCATTGGTGTCTTCTGTTTTTTTCTTCTTTCTTTTAAAAAAAAAACAAAACAAGCTTTTTTTTCTTGAGTCTGTCCCCCTCTTGGTGCCTTGGTGCAATTTTGGGCCATAGGCCCTGTTTTTTCTTTCTGCTACTGACAACCATGACTGGTGTCTTAAATGTTTGGGCCCAGACCATTCATGATCGGAGTGTCTTCTCTGCAGAAAGATGACTAAAAGGAGTCTGCAGAATAGAGCTGCAAAACTCGGCACCCTTTTTGCCTCGGATGCATTGTCCATTGCATCAACGTCGTCCAGGGCTTCATCTTCTTCCCATGGATCTCAGGTAACCAAACCCAGGTCTTCCTTGAAGACCGGTCAGTCCTCAAAGGGTAGATCTCCTTCTAAGCATTGAGATGCTTCTAGCATTGCCCTTGAGAATACACCGGCCAAACAACCCCGGCGGTAGGTCCTTGCCTCCAAAGCATTATCGGGGTCCCAAGATGTTACCTAGAAGTCCACCTCCGGAGAGTTCTTGGTGCCATGTTCTGGGGTCGTGGCTTGCTCCGCCTGTACTGACACCCAGACATCGGCAGGCTCCATGAATCAACATATCCTAGCCATCAAGCGGAGTCCTGCAGCCTTGCTAGCAGCCTCTGTACCGTGGAAGCTGCTTCAATTGGTTCCGCAGTCGTCGGTATTGATACCGGTATCAGACTTATCTGCATCTACTGTTGCGTGCCTCTCCACGCTACCACCCATGCTGGCCCCAGAAACGGGTTCCGGTTTCGAGGCATTCCAATGCCAACTTCAATCGGTACCGTCGACAGGCAGTGCGGGAGCACCCAGCTCATCGATACTTCGAGGATTCCGATTCTTCCGATGACTCCATCGGTACCGGAGCAGTTCTTCTGGAGGATCCCTCCCCTGCAAGGTCAAATGTCTCCTCCAGAGGACATGCTTTTTCAAGACTTTATATGGGATGTGGATCCGGGGCCTCTTGATCAACGTGACCCCCGAGAAGGAACCAAGAGCTGAAGAACTTGAAATTCTTCAGTATCTGGCAGCCCGTAAAGAGGCCGCAACCCTTCCCATACATCGTATTTTTCATGACCTCATGCTTAGGATGTGGGAAACACCCTTAACTGTGTCTCCACATTCTCGAAGACTCGATACAATGCACCGGGTACCGCAGTGTCCCGAATTCCAAAAAAGCAGTTGTTACACCATTCCATGGTTGTGGAATCGGCAGTGCGCCAAATCAAAAGTGCTAAGACACATTCCTCTAATCCTCCGGGCCATGAGGTGAGAACTCTTGATGCCTTTGGTTGTCAATGTTTTAAGGCCTCTGTTATCGGCCAGAATAAGCTCATACTGTACGTGGGTATGTTTCTTTGGGAAGATACTGAAGATTTGGAACTGATGGCTCTTCTTCTCCCTGATGACAAGAGGACCAATTTTCCTTACTCTTGTTAAATATGCCCAAAATGTTTCTAAGTTCATGAACAGGGCAACCTTTGATTGTTTCGAATGTATTAGCAGGACCTCTACTATTTCCATTGGTGCATGTTAGATTGCTTGGTTACAAGCATCTGATTTAGAACAGTGGGTGCAAGATAAGCTGGGGAATATTCCTTGCACAGGAAAAAACCTCTTTGGCAAGGATTGGCTGGACAAAGCTTCTCAACTTGAATCTGAGAACACTACCTTACATAGACTCTCAAGGGCCACTGCCAACCCAGCTAAGAAAAAGACGGCAAAAGACCTTTATCAACAAGAAAAATAAATTCTATCCTCCTTATACCCATACTGTCCACTGCCCAGTCCATGCTGCCCAGAAGGTGTAGCAGCAGCAGCCGAAACAACAAAGAAAGACACGTCCCCGGAGCTCAACCAGCTCAGCAGGCACAACCTCCACAAGCTCTTTGATTCCTTCCTAGAGAACCTAGTCATCCTTCCTCTAAAAATTCCAGAGCCACTCAAAGTTAGAAGGGGCTTTTCTTGATCATGTTGGGGTTTTTCTGAATTAATTACTCAACATTCCAGGCAGACTGTGTTACTTTGCCAAGAGGTGGCAGCAGATAACATCAGAGCATTGGACTCTCTCCATAGTGACAGAGGGATACAAGCTCCATGCCTGCCTGGTGTGAAGATAGCGGATCTTACGCACCACCTAGATAAGGTCTTAGATAGTGCTGGGGAGGAGTCTGTTGTCTTGGTACATGTCGGTACCAATGACATAGGAAAATGTGGTAGGGAGGTTCTGGAGGCTAAATTTAGGCTTTTAGGTAGGAAGTTGAAATCCAGAGCTTCCAGGGTAGCGTTCTCTGAAACGCTTCCCGTTCCACGCACAGGACCCAAAAGGCAGGCAGAGCTCCGGAGTCTCAATGCGTGGGTGAGATGATGGTGCAAGGATGAGGGTTTTGGATTTGTTAGGAGCTGGGGAACATTCTGGGGAAAGGAGGGGCTCTTCCGAAGGGATGGGCTTCACCTTAACCGGGATGGAACCAGGCTGCTGGCATTAACCTTTAAAAAAGGGAGAGAGCAGCTTTTAAACAAGATAATAGGGGAAAGCTGACAGTCGCACAAGAGCGCATGGTTCGGAAGAATGTATCCTTGAAGGATACTACCAAAAACAGAGGTCCCAGAAAAGAGTAAAGTAGCCCAAATGCCCTTGAGTATGGAGCAGACAGAGCTTAAAGATCCCAAATTACCCATGCCTACCAATAGCCAGATTAATATGAATAAAATACAGTCTCTAAAATGCTTGTATGCAAATGCTAGTAGTCTACAAAATAAGATGGGAGAGTTAGAATATATAGCACAAAATGAGAGATTAGATATGATTGGAAGGAGGACAACCAGTGGGACACTGTGATACCTGGGTACAAACTATATCGTAATGATAGAGCTGATCAAACTGGTGGAGGGGTTGCGATCTATGTTAGAGAGGGCATTGAGTCAGAAAGGATTAAAGTTTTGCAGGAAACAAAATTTGCTGTAGAATCTCTATGGATTGAAATTCCATGTAAAAAGGGGAAGATGATGGTAGTGGGGGTGTACTTATTGACCGCCTGGCCAGAATGAACAAATGGATGATGAAATGCTCAAAGAAATCAAGGAAGCTAACAAAAATTACAGCACAGTAGTAATAATGGGTGATTTCAATTACCCCGGTATAGACTGGGTCAGTGTCACGGCAGGACATGCTAGGGAGATAAAGTTCCTAGATGACATAAATGACTGCTTCTTGAAGCAGCTGGTTCATGAACCGACCAGAGGGGAAGCCATATTGGACCTAGTCCTTAGTGGAACACCAGATCTGGTGCAGGAGATAAGGGTGTTGGGGCCACTTGGCAATAGTGATCATAGCATGATCGCGTTTAATTTAATTAGTGGAGGGATAGTAAGGAAATCCACAGTACTACCTTATAACTTTTGAAAGGGAGACTATGGTAAAATGAGGAAAATAGTTAAGAAAAGACTAAAAGGAGCAGTTGCAAAGGTTAAAGACTTACATGAAGCTTAGGTGGTGTTGAAAAATATTATCTTGTAAACCCAGACCAGCTGTATGCAACGCTTTAAGAAAAGTGGAAGGAAGTCCAAAAAACTGCCAGCATGGTTTAAAGGTGAGGTCAGAGAGGCGGCTGTTGCCAAAAAAGCATCTTTCAGGAAATGGAAAAAAGAGCCAAACGACGAAACCAGGAAACAGCACAAGCACTGGCAAGTTAAATGCAAGGCATTGATAAGGCAGGCAAAGGGAGAATTTGAGAAGAAACTTGCTGTGGAAGCAAAAACGCGTAATAAAGACTTTTTCAAGTACATTCGTAGCAGAAAACCTGTGATAGACTCAGTTGGTCCATTAGATGATAGAGGGGTTAAAGGGGCACTAAGAGGCGACAAGGAGATAGCGGAGAGACTGAATGAATTCTTTGCTTTGGTCTTTACTGAGGAAGATGTAGGGAGGTTACCCATGACTGAAGTGGTATTTAAAGGTGCGGAAGAATTGAAGGAAATATCGATACATCGGGAAGATGTATTACAACTAATAGATAAACTGAAGAGTAGCAAATCACCTGGGCCGGATGGTATACATCCAAGGGTGTTGAAAGAACTGAAATATGAGATTGCAGACTTGCTATTAGTAATCTGTGAACTATCATTAAAATCATTTGTAATACCTGAAGATTGGAGTATGGCGAACGTAACACCGATTTTTAAAAAGGATTCCGGGGTGATCTGGGAAACTACAGACCTGTGAGCCTGACGTCAGTACCGAGAAAAATGGTAGAAACCATCATAAATAAGAAAATTGCTGAACATTTAGATAGTCATGGCTTAATGGGAGACAGCCAACATGGCTTTAGACAAGGAAGATCTTGTCTTACTAATCTGTTATGTTTTTTTGAAGATGTGAATAAACAGGTGGACAAAGGTGAGTCGGTTGATATAGTGTATTTGGACTTTCAGAAAGCCTTTGACAAGGTCCCTCATCAGACACTTTTGGCAAAACTAAAGAGTCATGGGATAGGAGGCCGTGCACTATTGTGGATCAGGAACTGGTTAAAAGATAGAAAGCAGGGGGTCGCTAGTGAGCCCACGAAGAAATGGCTGCGTTTTAGCTCGGCTCTGCCCTGGGTCCCCACATTAACTAGCAAAAAATTGCATTTTGCCAGCGCAAGTCCCCGTACTTCCCCGATCCTAATTGCGTGTTGGCTGCGTCGCATTGAGCCCTGGTGGGGTGATTGGAGGTACACGGTAAGCCTTAAGGCCTGGGGACGGAAGATCCCGCGGCTGGAGCCGTTGTCCCTCTGCGAGCTGCCGGTGCTACTTGGTGCGGCCCTCCTGTCTTGGCGTCTCCTCCGGAGAGATCTGTGGACGCTCCGGCTTTGGGGCTTACTACCCGGAGAGGCCGTAGAGAGTGACGGAGGCTGCAGGGCAGACTGGTTCGCGACTGGAGGCTGGAGAGGTGCGGGAGAGCGGACCCCCGGTGCCACTGCTGCTTTGGAGCATTACAAAGTCTTGCTTTGCCTGCATCGAGCACGCCTGGGAGAGGTGAGCACCGCGGTGCCTGGCGAGGTCGGGCTGAGCGACTGTCGGCGATTTGAGTGGGTGACTCAGCGACCATTGCCACGTGGCCCTGGAACGCACGGCTCTGCCTGCGTTCCAGTCAACTCTGCCGGGAAGGGATCACGTGGATGGCAGACAGCGAATCCTCCTTCGACTCCCTGCATCTTTAATTCTACTGAGATAGCTACTCTAGTTCCTGTTGCCTTTCCTGCTTGACTAGTGGGCCCGATCCGGTGAGTCTTTTGTGAACTGCAGCTGGCTCTGTGATAATAACGGCGAGCACTCTTTTCTCCTGCATCTCTTGGCCTGGTTGAACTTGTAATAATAGCAGTAGGCTCAGTTCCTTTCGGTGCTGGCTGGGCCCAACTATTATAACTGTACTTGGTGCACCATCTGCTGCTTAAGAGTGGAACTTCCTCACAAGTTTGGTTCTTTTCTTGATCATTTTACCGATAGCTTCCCCTCTCAGCCTGGTTGCTGATCCCTGCACATCGCGTCTTCCCATGGTTGCCAAAACCAGGGGACTTGAAGGCCGGGAGGGCGTACGGTCCTCTCAGTGGCTGCTCGGTAAGAATGGCTCCCAGACCAGCCCAACCAGTAGGCGCCCTTCAGTGGGCTCCGCGATGAGACAGCGAGTGAGAGTGATCTGGGCCCTGTGGAGCTGTCTTCTCATTCCCTCCTTCAGCGGGAATTGTGGAGGGGCTTTGAGGATTTGGCTGGTGAATTCCGCTGCATGCGAGAGGAAGTGATGAGCTCAATAGCGGAACTCAGGAGTGACATAAAAGACCTGGGTACCCGCGTGGAAGAGGTTGAGACAAAAGTCGAAGATCATGACGGAGCGCTGGTGGATTTACAATGTGCTCTAGATAGACAGCGCTCACAAGCGATGGAACTGACCTATAAAATTGATATAGAAAACCGCTCGCGTCGGAACGATGTACGGTTTCGAGGAATCCCGGAGGCTGTGGGGGGCGCTGAAGACCTGCCGATGGTGCTCAAAACTTTGATGGATGAATTACTCACACCAGAGGAACTCGCTACCCATGAGTCTGGATTGGAGATCGAGCGAGTGCATCGTTCCCTGGGAAAGCCTCCTAACAATCAACCCCAGGATGTGATTGCTAGATTTTGGCGGTATACTGATGCAGAGCTTCTCTTAAGAAGGGGTCGGGAAAAAAAAGCGATCCAGTTCCAGGGTGCAGCAGTAACCATATATCAGGATCTCTCGGCTTTCACGCTGGCCCGTCGGAGGGAGATGAAGCCAATCACGGCAGTGCTGAACAATAAAGGGATTCGATACTCCTGGTCCTTTCCGTTTCGGATGAATTTCCTCTTGGGAAATAAAAAGATTTCAGCAAAAGACTACACCGAGGCTTGGAGAGCACTGCGACAGGCAGGCCTTGTGGAAGATAATACGCTCCCAGCACCGCCGCCCCCTAAGCCTCAGCACTCAAAGTGGACTCGGGTGGGCAAACTTACCTGAGATGCCTTGGTACATATATGTTTTGACTGCTTGGCCTGGGGGTTGTGTTTAGGGGCCCTATGAGGTTGGGACTGAGCCTGTTTGATCAGTTTTGTACAATTTCAATGTCCCCCACTTTTGTTCTTGTTGTACTATCTGTTGCTGGTTCTATGGGGTTATTGATATATGCTTCTTCCTAAATGAGGGCGGTGGGGTAAGTGGTGGTGTTATGCAGAGGGGTACGCTATGCTCATTATTCCACTGCTGAGTTGTAAAAAGGGGAACCAATATGGCATTACTTTATCAAAAATATTTTCTGTGTGGAGACCTGGGGGGAGCTGAGTGTGGGGTCAGTCTAACCGTGCCCTGTCTCCTTTTTGACAGGCAGGTGGTGCTGGTGGGAAGGTTGGGGGGATTGGTTGGGGGGTTAGTCCATCTGGAGGAGGGTAGAGGGCAGGGGGTGGGGGGTAGGGCTTTCTGGGTATTCTCATGGAATAGGGAGCGTTGGTGCTTTTGGGGTGAACCTCTGCAGATAGTTCGACGGTTAATGGGTGTCAGGCTGCTCTTACTACTATGGGTGTGCGGCTGTGCATATGATAAGAGGGATGGACCATACGGGCTGGGGGGGGGGGGGAGAAGAGCAATTTGGGTGAGATGATTAATTACCTATGTTGAAAGTGATTTCTTTGAATGTTAAGGGTCTTAATTCCCCTAAAAAGCGGGCCTTGCTGTTTTCGGAATTGAGATCCTTGAAAGGGGATATTGTGTTCCTACAGGAGACTCACCTTCGTACCAGTACTCGGGGGTGGTTAAAACGTAAGCCTTACACTGATGTGTGGGTAGCATCAGACATGAATGGCCGGAAGAAGCGGGGTGTGGCCTTGCTGTTCCATCACGGCTTAGCCCCTAAGGTGGAGGAGGTTAAGAAAGATTCTTTGGGAAGGTGGCTGTTTATGAATGTGAGATTGGAGGGCCATCTATTAACGTTAGCTAATATTTATGCCCCTAATGAGGGGCAGGTAACCACCTTTGCGAGGTTAAAAGCTTTGTTAGCTGACTTCGCGAAAGGCCCTATTATACTAGATGGGGACTGTAATGCCCAAATGGTCCCGCACTTGGACTCAACGGGAGTCGCTGGGAGGGCGTCGGGTGGACCCATCAAGGCGTTGCGAAAATTTATGTTGAAATTAGGCTTGCGTGATGTTTGGAGAGATACACATGAGGGGGAGAAAAGTTATATGTATTACTCTCCCGTGCACCAGGTGCATACCCGTATAGACTAATCTCCAGGAACAAGGGGAATGAGTCTTCACATATGGAATGAGTCTTCACATATGGGTACGTCGGTACCGACGGAGTCTGCGCGGGAACGCTTCCTAGCGTCCAATCAAAGAGCTTTTGGAAGCATCCCACCACGCCTGCGTGCTGCCTTCCCACCTTTCCCAACTCCCTCTCCTCAGTTTTCGTTTTTCCGCGGAGCCGGCAGGACGTCCTGTCACCTTAGAAAATTCTTGTTTTATTTCTTTAGTTTTCTTGTGGTCGCGGCTGTCTTCCCGACGCCACTGGTACCGCCGGTGTTTTCTTTTCTTTTCTTGTAAATCTTCCTTTTTCAAGGAATATAGTTTCTTCATAGTGTCCCACGGTGTCTTAGGCCTTTTAGGCCTCTTCTTTTTCCTTCATGAAACCGCCAGCCACTTTTTCTCCAAGAAATGTTCAAACTGTGGCAGTACAACTTTATTTTTAGACCGTTGAAGTCGGTGTCTAACCTGCTTGGGTCCTGACAACAGTTTGGTGAGAAGAGGTCTTCAATATTGAGGTTCCCTTGATACACGGTTTCCCTCTAGCTTCGGGGCACTGTCCCCTTCTTCTACACAGGATCAGGTAACCCACAAACAGTCTGTTAAGACTAGCCAGCCCTCGAGTGGTAGGTCTCATGTACAGCATGTAGACGGCTCCGGCCTTGCCCTCGAGGGCCTACTGGCTTCAAAACCCCAGCTAGAGTCTTCGGTCTCAAAAGCCTTTCAGGGGTTTCAGGTTGTTCCTGGGGTTCACCCCTCACAGAACATACCTGAGCCATGTCCGGTGGTGGCATCCACTTCGAGCGGTACCGATACCCCGACATCGGCACTGGTGTTGGACGAAACACTCCTCACCACAGATGGTCATCTGGCGTCCTCGGTGCCTTCGGGACCAGTGGATACACTCCAGACTGACCTTTCATTATCGGTACCAGCACCGATACTACCACCGACGTCAGTACCCTCCAGACGTGCATTGATAGCCTCACTTCCTTCGATGCCGAGTCTGGAATCGATCTCCAGTCTGGAGGACTGGGTACCGACTCGCCTTGGTACCGGCTCTCGGTGGTATCGAAGGCTCTGTTCCGATGATTCGGATCCACAACTCTCGGTTCCCCCGAGGCCGATTGAGTTGCCACTAGCTGACCTTCATTCACCGGTATCAGACACTGTACCGAAGTCGGTACCGATGTCCTCCTTACCCTTACGTTCGGTGCCTTCCATGCTTCGCTTATCCATGCCGAGTTTAGAATCGCTTTCTAGTCTGGAAGACTCGGTACCAATACACTTGGGTACTGACGCCGATCGATACCTGTGGCTCGGTACAGAGGATAGCACCTGGAGGTTTTCGGTTACTTCGGTACTGATTGAACTGTCACCGATGACTGCTCCGATGTCTTTGTCGGGCTCGACTCCGACATCGGTACCGGTATTGGCATCGGTACCGGTATCCACAGAAGCATCGTGGCCAACTCCTACCATGCTTTTTTCAACAGGATTGCTCCCTTCTATGCCAAGCTTGGAGTCGATAACTGGCATGGACAATGTGGTAATGACGGTCGCTGCTCCTGACAGCCAGTAATGGCGACCATCCTTTAAGCATTCCACACTGCACTGTGCAGGATCTTCTCTTCCTATATATCTGGATAGCTCTGTCGGTGCTCAGGCTAGTTCTTCAGATCTAACCTGTCCAAGGGAAATTCCTTTTGGGGAACCCTCTTTTCAGAGTTTCCTCCTGGATATAGCAAGATCTCTTGCCATTCCTATCCCAGGACATGATCCTGAATAGGGCTCTCTTTCTACCTAAGCAAAGGAGAACATAATGATTCCTTTGCATCATTCCTTGCAGGATCTCCTTCTAGGAATGTGGGAAACACCTTTAAGGGTACCCCCACCTTCCAGAGCAACTGATCTCTTGTATCAGGTGCCCCCCTCTCCAGGGTTTCAAAAGATTCAACTTCCTCATCATTCCATAGTTGTGGAATCAGCAATGAGGCGGGTAAAGAGCAAGAAAAAGCACTCTTCTTATCCGCCAGGTCGTGAGTCTAAGACACTTGATGCCTTTGGACGTCAAACCTTCCAGACATCTATGCTTTCTGCAAGAATTCTCTCGTATATTTTCTATATGAGTCTATCTCTTGAGGAGGTCACAAAGCAATTACATCTTTTGACTCCTTCCCTTCCAAAGTCCAAGAGTGCAGACTATTCTTCACTGCTCAAGCATCTCTAGAATATCTCTTGGTTTCTTACTTGTGCTTCCCTAGACTCTTTTGAGTCTGTTAGCAGGACTTCTGCTATAACTATAGGGGCACGATGTAGAGCCTGGCTCCAAGCTTCAGACTTGGACAAATGGGCACAGCACAGACTGGGACATACTCCTTGCACTGGAGACAATCTTTTCAACAAGGAGTCTTTACGTCAGGTTACTCAGTTCTCTACTGACTTACCTATTCCTAGGGGCTGTTCTGCACCTTCTTCTGTTCCAGTAGGTAGGAAATGTCCTGCCAAACTTTCTTCCCATAGGAGAAGAAGGTTTTATGCATCATCTGCCCATCATATAGATGTTCCCAAACAGGGGAAGCATCGTCCTGGTCTGCAGAGTTCAACCTCAAACCAGGCTCAGCAAACCCAGCAACCACAGGGTTTCTGATCAATCCATCAGATGCTCGTGACTTTTGGGATTAGAATCTGCAGTTGCTTCTTCTCAATAGAGGCAATCCACTGCTGTCATTCTAAATCCTAAACATGGATCTCTTCCCGAAAGACATCCATTCTTTCTATGTTCTGTGAGCTGTCAGGATGTTCATGCTTCTAGGTCACAGGTTTCTCCTCTTTTTTTTCCTGCTAGGGAAAGAGGTCTGTCCACTATCAAACAATAGTTTCCTGTGCCAGCATGTCTTTTTCCTTTCTATAAACTTACTACTTTGTAAGTTTTCTTCAGCTCCATTCTCTTTACCCTCTTACCAGGTTTTTCCTCTGTAAGAGCGGTATTGGTTCACTGGAGGGCTTTTTCTTCAGCCTCTCTAATTTCCTTACTTTTCCAGTGCGGAGTTCTCTTCTGTGAGTTGACTCCTCTTTTTCAATCTTGCTTTGAAGCAGTTCATCAGACACATCTAGAGTTTTCTACTCTAGTTTTGTCCTTTGTTTTTAAACAGTACCATTCTTCTGCTGTCTGGCAAGCAACTGCCAATGCAGGAGCCTTAATGTTTGGACCACTGGTTCTTGTCCACCAGCAACCAGATTTGTCCTCCACTAACATTCTGTGTGGTCTTAGTAGTGGCTCCAAGTCAGTGCTGTCATCTGTCTTGGAAAGGTTTTCACTACAAGCTTGTTGGATTGTCTTCTTTTTCTGCCATCTCCATTCCCCTGGGTTTGGCAGCATAATTGACATAGGTACTGGCTCTCCTGCAGCCAGTTCTATCTCCTCATTCTCCTGCATCATGCTCTCTGCAATTCTACAGAGAAGCTCTCCACTATGGGCCCTTGCTAGAGAGCATGGGGGCTTTTTCTCCAACAGCTATCCTAGATGGTTGAAAAAGGCTTTTTCAGTCATGTCTCCCATGACTAGAAAAGTTCTCCTTTTTAATATAAAGGACATAGGCCTCCTCTTACGTGAAAGCTTAAGGAGTTGCTAATTCCCTGCTTTGGTCCATAGTATTTCCAATAGGGAATATGTTTTCTCCTTCCAGCTCGTCCTCATGGTAAGAACGCATGGTAACTCTTTGCCCTTAAGCAGGTCAGCATGGTATCTCATCCTATGCGTCTTCTGTTCACTTAACATGCTAGAGTTCTAGAATACTCGGGACTTGCTGGCTGCAGACTGATATCATCCTCTGCTTTTCACGTAACCATCCTGGTTATTCTACTACCTAGCATCCCTGTAGCCATAACCAGTGGGAATTGATTCTCTATATATCTTCTCAAGTTGGTTCCACCTTCTTGTTATTAGATGAATCTTTATTCTCCACATTTTCCTATGTGAATACCTTTTTGTAGGCATATCTCTGTCTACTTCATTGCAGACTTCCATATAAAGGCCTATATATTCATACCTATAGCACACATTCTACAGATGTCTGTCTATCATTTGTGTGTATTTTATGCCCTTGATATCTCACTATAGATATATTCTCATATATCTATATGTTATCTATATATATCTATCTATATATCTCCAGGAACAAGCAGGAATGAGTCTTCACATATGGGTACATCGGTACCGACGGAGTCTGCGCGGGAACGCTTCCCAGCGTCCAATCAAGAGCTTTTGGAAGCATCCCAGCACGTCTGCGTGCTGCCTTCCCGCCTTTCCCAACTGCCTCTCCTCAGTTTTCGTTTTTCTGCAGAGCCGGCAGGACGTCGTCCTGTCACCGCAGAAAATTCTTGTTTTTATTTTTTAGTTTTCTTGTGGTCGCGGCTGTCTTCCCGACGCCACCGGTACCGCCGGTGTTTTCTTTTCTTTTCTTGAAAAATGTTCCTTTTCCACGGGATATTTTTTCTTCATAGTGTCCCACGGTCTCTTAGGCCTTTTAGGCCTCATCTTTTTCCTTCATGGAACCGCCAGACACTTTCTCCAAGAAATGTTCAGATTGTGGCGGTACAACTTTATTTTTAGACCCTCGAAGTCGGTGTCTAACCTGCTTGGGTCCTGACAACAGTTTGGAAAGAGGTTTTCAACATCGAGGCTCCCTCGATACACGGTTGCCCTCCAACTTCGGGGCACCGTCCCCTTCTTCATCCACACAGGATCAGGTAACCCACAAACAGTCTGTTAAGACTAGCCAGTCCTCGAGTGGTAGGTCTCATGCGCAGCATGTAGACGGCTCCGGCCTTGCCCTCGAGGGCCCACTGGCTTCAAAACCCCTGCGGGAGTCTTCGGTCTCCAAAGCCTATAAGGGGTTTCAGGTTGTTCCTGGGGTTCACCCCCCACAGAACATACCTAAGCCGTGTACGGTGGTGGCATCCGCTTCGAGCGGTACCGATACCCCGGCATCGGCACTGGTGTTGGATGAAACACTCCTCACCAGGGATTGTCATGTGGCGTCCTCGGTACCTTGGGGACCGGTGGATACCCTCCAGATTGACTTTCTGTTATCGGTACCAACACCGATATTCCAACCGACGTCGGTACCCTCCAGATGTGCATCGATAGCCTCGCTTCCTTCGATGCTGAGTCTGGAATCTATCTCCAGTCTGGAGGACTGGGTACCGACTCGCCTTGGTACCGGCTCTCAACGGTACCAAAGGCTCGGTTCCAGTGATTCGGATCCGCAATTCTCGGTTCCCCCGACGCCGATTGAGTTGCCACTGGTTGCCCTTCCTTCACTGGTATCAGACACGGTACCGAAGTTGGTACCGATGTCCTCCTCATTACCTTCACAGTCAGTGCCTTCCATGCTTCGCTTAGCAGGCTCTTTGCCCTTGATGCCGAGTTTGGAATCGATCTCTAGTCTAGAAGACCAGGTACCAATAGGTTTTGGTACCGACACCGATCGATACCGGTGCTTCAGTACCGAGGATAGCGGCTGGAGGTTTTCGGTTACCTCGGTACCGATTGAACTGTCACCAATGACTGCTCCGATGTCTTTGTCGGGTTCGACTCCGACATCGGTACCGGTATCAGCATCGGTACCCACAGTAGCATAGTCGCCAATTCCTGCCATGCTTTTTTCAACAGGATCACTCCATTCTATACCAAGCTTGGAGTCGATACCTGGCATGGACGATGTGGTAAGGATGGGGGCTGCTCCTGACAGCCAGTACCAGCAACCATCTTTTAAGCATTCCACACTGCACTCTGCTGGATCTTCTATTCCTATATAGTTGGATAACTCTGTGGATGCTCAGGCTAGTTCTTTAGATCTACCCTGTCCAGGGGAGATTCCTATTTGGGATCCCTCTTTTCAGAGTTTCCTCCTGGATATAGCAAGATTTCTTGCCATTCCTATTCCAGGACATGATCCTGCACAAGGCTCTGTTTCTGCCAAAGCAAAGGACAACATAATGCTTCCTTTGCATCATTCCTTGCAGGATCTCCTTCTAGGAATGTGGGAAACACCTTTAAGGGTACCCCCACCTCCCAGGGCAACTGATCTTTTATATCAGGAGCCCCCCCCTCTCCAGGGTCTCAAGACTCAACTTCCTCATCATTCCATAGTAGGGGAATCAGCAATGAGGCGGGTAAAGAGTAAGAAAAAGCACTCTTATCCGCCAGGTCGTGAGTCTAAGACACTAGATGCCTTTGGACGTCAAACCTTCCAGACATCTATGCTTTCTGCAAGAATTCTCTCATATATTTTTTATGAGTCTTTCTCTTGAGGAGGTCACAAAGCAGTTACATCTTTTGACTCCTTTCCTTCCAGATTCTAGGAGTAAAGACTATTCTTCACTGCTTAAGCATATCCAGATTATTTCTTGCTTTATTTCTCGTGCTTCCCTAGACTCTTGAGTCTGTTAGCAGAACTTCTGCTATTGCTATAGGGGCACGGCGTAGAGCCTGGCTCCAATCTTCAGACTTGGACAAATTGGCACAACAACGTCTGGGACATACTCCTTGCACTGGAGAAAATCTTTTCAACAAGGAGTCTTTACGTCAGGTTACTCAGTTATCCACTGATTTACCTGTTCCTAAGGTTTGTTCTACACCACCTTCTTTCCCACTAGGTAGGAAATCTCCTACCAAACTTTCTTCCCACAGGAGAAGGTTTTATTCATCACTTGCCCATCATACAAATGTTCCCCAACAGGGGAGGCATCGTCCTGGTCTGAAGAATCCAACCTCTCACCAGGTTCAGCAAACCCAGCATCTGCAGGGTTTCTGATCAATCATCATCAGATGCTTGTGACTCTTGGTTAGCATCTACAGTTGCTTCTTCTCAATGGAGGCAATCCACCGCTTCATTCTAACCCCTACACATGGATCCCTTTCCAAAAGATATACATTTTTTCTATATTTCTATGAGCTGTAAGGATATTCATGCTTATAGGTCACAGGTTTCTCCTCTTTTTCCTGCTAAGGAAAGAGGTCTAACCACTATCACATGCTGGCACAGGAACTATCATTTATCTTTCCTTTCTATAGACTTCCTACTTCGTAAGTCTTCTTCAGCTCCATTCTCTTCACCCTCTTACCAAGTTTTTCCCCTGTAAGAGGGAATTACTTACTGGGAGGCGCTTTCTTCAGCCTCTGTACTTTTCTCACTTTCCAGTGCGGAGTTTACCTCCTCTGCTCAATCTTGCTTTGGGGCAGCTTATCAGACATGTCCAGAGTTTCCTACTCCTGTTCTGTCTGTCCTTTCTGTTTTTGAACAGTAAGATTCTTTCTGCTGTCTTGCTAACAGCTGCCTGTGCAGGAGCTTTAATGTTTGGACCACTTGTTCTTGTCCACAAACAACCAGATTGTCCTCCACTAACATTCTGTCTAGTCTTAGTAGTGGCTCCAAGTCAGTGCTCATCTCTCTTGGAGATCATCTCACTACAAGCTTTCTAGATTGTCTTCTATTCTGCCATCTCCATTCTCCTGGGTTTGGCAGTATAGTTGGCAGAGATACTGGCTCTCCAGCAGCCAGTTCTATCTCCTCATTCTCCTGCATCATGCTCTCTGCAATCTAAAGAGAAGCTTTCCACTATGGGCCCTTGCTAGAGAGCATGGGTTTTTTTTTTCTCCAACAGCTATCTTAGCTGGTTAGAAAAGGCTTTTCAGTCATGTCTCCCATGACTAGAAGGTTCTCCCTTCTTTTGCTATCTCCTTTTTTGATATAAAGGACATAGGCCTTCTCTTATGTGAAAGCTCAAGGAGTTGCCAGTTCCCTGCTTTGGTCCATAGTATTCCCAATCGGGGATATGCTCATCCTCATGGTAAGAACGCATGATACCTTTGCCCTTAAGCCAGGTCAACATGGTATCTCATCTCTAGGCGTCTTCTGTCTACTTACCATGCTAGAGTCCTGGAAGACTCGGGACTTGCTGGCTGCACATTGATATTGTCCTTTGTTTTTCACGTAGCAGTCCTGGTTATTTTTCACTAACTAGCATTCTTGCAGATCATGACCAGGAGGAATAGATTCTCTGTCTTCTCAAGTAGGTTCCACCTCCTTGTTAGATGAATCTTTCCTCTCCACATATCCTATGTGATCACTGTGTTGTAAGCATATCTGTCTGTTTAATTGCAGACACCCCATATGTAGGCCTACATATCCATATTTATTTTTTGTGTGTATTTTATGCTCTGCCATATCTCACTATAGATATGTTCTTATATGTCTGTCTGTATATCTATATCTATATCTATCTATATCTATATCTACAGACAGACATATAAGAATATATCTGTTGAGATTTTTTTATTATAGATATGTATTGTCAGACGGCTGCCTAGGGTGAGAACTTACACAATCTTGACGATGCATATATTCATATGATTCTTGCAAGGTATTGTGGGTAATGTAGTTCATTCACTCCCAAACACAGCTGAAGACAATAATTGAGTTGTGAAACCAGTGGTAAGGCTAATAAAATACTTCTTTTATTGATGGGGTTTAATTCACCCAGCACACGTATGCTTGGTAGCAATATAAATGAGGATACTTGCTTGCAGTGTTTAAATGGATAACATAAAGTCACAAAGCAAATCAAAAACCAACCTTCAGCTTGTCAGGCAATTAGCTAATGTTCTCTTAGCAAATAATTACCAAATAAAAAGGCACAAAGAAATAAAGGAACTTTGCTTGTTAGGTTAACTTATGCTTATTTTTCCACGCAGATCCAGCAGTGATTCTCCCCGGCTCACACACACAATCAGGTGCAGCTTTAATTACTATCAATTGTCCAGCTGAAACCCTTTAGCTGGCTGGCTGCTACTGTGTGAACCCAAATCCTGCTTTAGGAGCTGTTCGCAGTGGAAGAAAGAACAAAGTTAGGTTTCTTTGTGATGGCTGATGTGTTTGCTCACAGAAAGCTAGCAATAGCATTTAGATAGAGAACAGTCCATGTAATTAATAGTTTCATCTGCTGTATCTCCCCCTTCATCAATCAGCATAGGGTCACTATCATACATTGGCACAGACGAGTCTTTCATTAAGGCACTATCATGAGAATGCTTATTCCCTTGCTGCCATTCACTATTATAGATAGGGTCTGGATCAGTGTTCATACCTGAGCCTCTCCTGCTATCATAATTCCTCTCTGTATAGCCTGGCCAGTATGTAATCCAGTTCTGATGTCCAGCCTTCCAATCTTGATCCCTGGACACTGGATCTCCTCTCACATACCTTCTGGCCTTGGTCTGAAAGTCCCTTCCACGTGCAGTCTTCTCTCTTCCAGGTAGCCACTGGTGATTCCTATCTCTGCCATTCCATTCCTCTGGCTGACTCCAGTCCAATGGACTCTGCTGGCATTTGGAATACCTCCCAGTATGGGTACTGCCTTGGACTCTCCCAGACCTTCCAATGGCCCTTCTTCTCTTCCTTCCAGAGAGTTTCCTTCTCTCTCTATCCGCTTGGCTTGGCTTCTGCTTCTCGAGATGATGTTGGTGCTTGAGCTTGAAGCTGTTGCTGTATCTCTGTAGCTATTATCTGTAGAATAAGCTCTATTCTTATTCTGTCCTAATGTGTGCTCCTCCCTAACACAGCGCAGCTGTGTTGAATCAGGCCCTGCCCTTTGAGATGAGTGCTTAGGGATTATCTCATAGCTCTCTTGATTGCACACACGTTTTCTCACTTCAGCCCCTCTCATGGCTGCTGGAAACCTGGTGCATTCTGGGACTGGTAGTCTTTTATGTGAAAACTCTGTTTTCTTGCTTCTACCAGAACTGACAGGTTGCTTGTTCAGAGACACATCATCTTTTCTATAGCTCCTACCTGAGCTATGATAAGCTTCCTTATCACAGTATCCACATACCTATCTATCTCACTGTCTATCCTCATATAGCTATATGATTCTGACAGAGGGGCTTTACCCATACCTATGCTATCTAGCAGGTTTGGGGTTCTACATACACAACCACTCCTGTGGTAGTCAACAATTTTTATACCATAACTTAACGGTTTAGGTACCTCTGAAGCTCTCCGTGCCCAATATCTCCCCTAGCTCACCCCAGTTAGGAGAGACATTGTGGATCTTCAGTTAATCACAGGCTTTAGCGCCTCAGGCATTTGTCCTCTCTTTTTGGGATACAAGGAGTTCCCAAACCCTTTCTCCCCACAAGGACTGTGCCTGTTTGTCCAAATCGGTTAGCCTTTTCTTTTTGCTCCTAAGAGTGACTCACTCTGCCTCCAAAAGAGCTAGGGTTTTTCTCATAAAGCCTTCCGCTGAAGGCCCACCGTTTTTGGACTACTCCAGTTTCCCTACTGTGGTTACCTGTTACCTTTCAAGATTCTGACCTTCACTGGTTTTCCTACAGGATTATTACCTCCACTTAGTGAGGTCCTCTTCAAGGTTCCTCTAATAGGTTTCCCAGTAGATCCATGAACCTCCATACTTCTGTGAAATCCTGTCAGGGGAGGTCCATATTGCAATATTTTTTCTTTGCAGTATCATTGATGACAACTATCATCCACACATGGACTCCTTGTCTGCAATCCTATGCTAGGTTAACTGTTCCACAGCACCTTTCTCTCTAACTCCTACCCTCCATCCTCAGGATGCATGGTGTTGTGGGAGATAGCATGTTCCAACTTATGACATGCTGGGACTCCAGGCATCTCAGCTTGGGAGTCCCCATATGTGAAGACTCATTCCTGCTTGTTCCTGGAGATAGCACAGTTACTTACCTGTAACAGGTGATCTCTGGGAACAGCAGGAATAAGTCTTCACAACCCGCCCACCTCCCCAGGAGTTGTATCTCTATCTATCTTTCCTTTCCTCTCTCTCTCTCTTTGTCTCAGCTTTAAAACTTAACTGAGGAGAGGCAGTTGGGAAAGGCGGGAAGGCAGCACAAAGGCGTGGTGGGATGCTTCCAAAAGCTCTTTGATTGGACGCTGGGAAGTGTTCCCACACAGACTCCGTCGGTACCGACGTACCCATATGTGAAGACTTATTCCTGCTGTTCCCAGAGATCACCTGTTACAGGTAAGTAGCGCTGATTTTTCTGTTGGATCAACGGCTGATGGATGAGAGAGTGGAGGCTGGGCATGGGGCATTGACTTGGTCAGACCATGCCCTGTGCTGGATTACTCTGCCGGCGGATATGGGCGGTGATCGCCACTGGCTCTGGCGATTGGCTACGTGATTCTTTTGGTGTCAGCATGCTGTTCAGGAGCATGGCCGCTTCATAACCAAATTCTCTGAGTTAAATGATTCTGGGGAGGTCCCGCTCCCCATGATTTGGGAAGCCTTTAAGGCCACTGCCCGGGGCCAATTAATGGCGGAGGCAGCTTGCACCCGGAGGTCTTGGAGGCGGGAATATTGCCAACTGGTGGGAGAAGCTTCTCGTCTCCACTTGGAGCACACGCGAACTGGCTCCAAACGGGTTCTGCGTCAATGGCGGGCGGCCCGTGCCAATCTAGATGCGTGCCTGCAAAGAGAATTGGATAATAAACGTCAAATTACGACAAACTTTTTACGAACGGGGGAATAAGCCTGGGCGTCGGCTTGCCTTACGACTCTGACAGCAGCAGGCTATGAGGGTGGTTCGTGAACTTCGGGACTTTGGGGGGCAGAGGAAGGTGGCTTCCCGTGAGATCCGCAATGTTTTCACCGTGTTTTTGGAACGGTTCTACAAAGCTGAGCCCTTTGACCCGTGTGCAGGGCTTCCTGCAGACCGTCGCTTTGCTGCGGTTGTATGACTCTGATCGGGATCAGTTTAATGCTGAACTTACTGTGGAGGAGGTGGAAATTGCAATCTGCCGGTTAAAATCAGGGGGAGTGCCGGGTAATGATGGCTTTCCTGCGGAGTACTATAAATTCCGTGCTCAGTTAGCTCCGACTCTGGTAGTACTCTTTTAATGAGGTCTTGCGGGGGGAACTGCTGCCACCTTCTCAACGAGAGGCACTTATAACGATGATTCCCAAGCCGGGCAAACCCTTGCAGGACGCCGCTTCTTACCATCCCATCTCTTTACTAAATACGGATATTAAAATACTGGCCTCGGCACTGGCTGTCCGTCTGAACCGTGTTCTCCCAGCTTTGGTACATCCGGATCAAGTTGGGTTTGTGCTGGGCCGTCAGGCGGCGGATAATATTAGGCGAATGCTCCAGGTTATACACGCTGCTCAACGGGATTCACAACCGACGCTTGTGGTGGGCATTGATGCCCAGAAGGCCTTCGACCGTGTTAGCTGGGGCTTTCTTTGGTGCGTGTTATATAGGATGGGCTTTGGTCCTAACTATACCCGTTTGGTCCGTAGTCTATATCAAAACCCTACGGCATGTGTCCGGATTAACGGGGGTCAATCGAGGAATTTTCCGTTGGAAAGGGGTACCCGCCAGGGCTGCCCTCCGTCGCCTTTGTTGTTTGCGTTGGTGATGGAACCCTTGGCACAAAGCTTTCGCGAGCACCCAGGCATTATGGGTGTCCGAGTGGGCCCTACTGATTATAAAATTGCTCTCTTCGTGGATGATATCATATTATCATTGACGAAACCTGTTGCGTCCCTCTCAGCGGCTATGCAGCTTTTTGAGACCTTCGCTCATGTGTCAGGCTTCAAAATCAACTACACTAAATCTGAGATTCTTAATGTTGGGATCTCAGAGGCGGTCTGTGTGGAATTGAAGGCTGCCTACTCCTTTCGGTGGGTGACAGGTGCCCTTTGCTATTTAGGTGTGAACCTGACGGTGGAGCGGACGGCGCTTTTTAAGGCCAATTATGATCCGCTTCTCCAGCAGGTTCGACGTGACCTGGAGTCCTGGGCTAGTTTGATGTTATCCTGGTTTGGGCGCATAGCGGTGGTTAAGATGGTGGTTGTTCCACGGTTTTTGTACCTTTTCCAGGTACTCCCTATACCACTGTCTCGGGGGCTGTTGGCTACTTGGCAAACCATGCTCATGAAATTTAAATGGCAGTATAGAGGCCGCGTATAGCGCGTAGAATTCTTTATACACGCACCCGCTCTGGGGGCATGGGGGCGCCTAACCTTCATTGGTACTATGTGGCAGCGCAGTGTTGTGCCGGGGTGGAACGGATGAATCCAGATAGTTCTAAATGTTGGGTGCGGGTGGAGCGGGTCTGGGGGACCGGCTGTGGCTTGGTCCCAAGTTGCGGAGTGGCTCGGGCTTAAGCAATCCATATATTCAACATACCCTCTGATGCTGGGACCAATCCTTTCGAACTCCGGGGGTTGACCTGACTCCTCTGGCGTCTATAGTGGATACCGCTTTGTTCCCCCCTGGGTTGACTGATCCGGTATTCCGGATTTGGGGGCATAGGGGCCTTAGCTGCGCTGGGCAATTGTTTTACGAGGGTAGGTTGCGATCGTTTAGTGCGCTTCAGGAGGAATTTGACCTCCCCGACTGCCATGCCTTTCAATATACCCAAGTGGCCCACTGGGTGCAAGCTCGCACCGTTTGGCCTCACGTGGCCTGTGATTTGTCGGATATAGAGCGCTTCTGTGAGGGTTGCACTACTACGAAGGGTCTCATAATGGCCTTATATGCCCATCTGCAGGTGCAGCAGCCAAAATTAGGCAAGTATAGAGCGCAATGGAACTCCGATTTGAGTCTTCACTATTCTGAGCAGCAATGGGAGCAGATAGAGGGCAAGCTGTGGAAGAGTTCGGTGGCGATTAGCGTCCGTGAAACTAACTATAAGCTATTATACAGATGGTACATGACGCCTGAGCGGATTGCTTGGGTGTTTCCAGGGGCCTCGAGTCTCTGTTGGTGGGGCTGTGGACAGCAGGGCACTTTGGCACACGTGTGGTGGTCTTGTCCTCGCATTCAAATTTTCTGGAGGGGGATCCAGTATCGCCTAAAACATTTAGTTGGGCTCACCATCCCTTGGGACCCGGGTATTTTCCTTTTTGGTGTTAACGTGCCTGGGGCACGGAGTCCTCAGCTGGCTCTGATTCGACATGGTCTGAATGCGGCTTGGCTATCTGTGGCTACTGCATGGAAGCAGGCCCTACCGCCGTCCTTTTCTGCCTGGTTGGAACGGATGTGGGACACGTATGCGATGGAACGTGGGGTGGCAGCCGGTAGATTGCAATTGACACACTTTGAGCAAGTGTGGGAAGCCTTCGTTCTACATTATGGTTGTGAGTGTCCGAGGGTTCTCTATATCCTGTGGGTGGGCTGGTTCCTCGCCTTCCTGCGAGGTGGTGTCCCAGAGTTCCCCCCTTCAACCTTGTGCGCACTGGTTAGCCGGTCGCTCCCCTCGCTTGTAGCAGTTGTGGAGGTTCATGGGGGGGAGGGGTGGGGGATTGGAGGATGGGGGGGTTAGATATTTGGTTCTGGGAGTGCTTTGCGCTGATAGATGGTGGGCAGGAGGGAGGTGGGGTAGCGGGAAAATAGGGAAGAAGTGGAAATTTAAAAAAAAAAAAAAAAGGGGGGCGTTCTGTTGGATTATTTTTCTTGCAGACTGCGATTTTGGCATTATTATCTTCTGCTATTGTATTATGCATGTCGTTTATGTTCTCCTGTGTCTTTTTGCTGCCCTTCAATTAAAAAAAAAAAGAGAGAAAGCAGAGGGTAGGGCTAAATGGCAAATTTTCCCAATGGAGAAAGGTGAATAGTGGTATACCCCAGGGATCTGTGCTGGGTCCGCTGCTTTTTAACATATTCATAAATGACCTGGAAAGTGGAATAACGAGTGAGCTTATCAAATTTGCAGATGACACAAAACTATTTAAAGTTGTTAAAACACAAAAGGATTGTGGAAAATTGCAAGAGGATCTTGATAAATTGGAAGACAGCATCAAAATGGCAGATGAAATTTAATGTGGACAAGTACAAAGTTATGCACCTAGGGAAGAACAACCCAAACTATGGTTACACGATGCAAGGTTCCACATTAGGAACCACTACACAGGAAAAAGATTTAGGCGTCATTGTGGATACCATGTTAAAACCCTCTGCCCAGTGTGCAGCGGCGGCCAAGAGAGCAAATAGAATGCTAGGTATCATAAGGAAAGGAATGGAAAATAAAACAAAGGATATTATAATGCCTCTATATCGTTCCATGGTGAGACCGCACCTTGAATATTGTGTGCATTTCTGGTCACCATATCTTAAAAAGGATTTAGCATTATTAGAAAAGGTTCAGAGAAGAGCCACCAAAATGGTAAAGGGGATGGAAGGATACCCTTATGAAGAAAGGCTAAAAGGTTAGGACTCTTTAACCTGGAAAAGAGACTGCTGAGGGGAGATATGATAGAGGTCTATAAATTAATGAACGGAGTATAACGGATAAACGTAGATCGATTGTTTACATTATCAGAATATAGAAAGACTAGGGGACATGCAATGATGCTACAGGGTAAATAATTTAAGACTAATAAGAGAATATTTCTTTACTCAACGTGTAATCAAACTCTGGAATTTGTTACCGAAGGATGTAGCAAAGGCTGTTAATGTAGCTGGGTTTAAAAAAGGTTTGGACAAGTTCCTGGAGGAAAGGTTCATAAACCATTATTAAGAAGGGACCCAGGATATCGATGCTTGACCCAGTAAAAGCATTGTGCAACCTGTGTCTTTTGGGGAAACTGCTAGTTACATATGACCTAAATTGGCCACTGTTGGGAATAGGAAACTGGGCTGGATGGACCTTGGTCTGACCCAGTGTGGCATTTCTTATGTTCGTATTTCTAGAGTATGTTTCCTCCCTCCACTCCAAGAGTTCAGTTCTCAACCCCCCCCTCACCACTCTTTTGTCAAGAGGTCACCTCGCTCCTTGCTCATGGTGCAATGGAGGAGGTACCTCTTTCTCAATAAGGCCTGGTTTTTTACTCCTCCCTACTTCGTTATAACAAAGAAAACAGGAGGGTACAGGCCCATACTGGACCTCAGGGAGTTAAACAAGTATCTGTTCCGAGAGAAATTCAAAATGATCTCTCTCGGAACACTACTCCCTTACTTCCAGAGTCAGGATTGGCTATGTTCTCTTGACTTAAAGGACGCATATACACATATCCTTATTCATGCAGAACACAGGAGGTTTCTTAGATTCCTCTTTCAGGGAAGACATTACCAGTACAGGGTTCTAACCTTTGGCATTGCTTCCGCCCCAAGAGTCTTCTCAAAATGCATGGCAGTAGTAGCAGCATTTCTAAGAACTCTAGGGATATTTGTCTTCCTCTACTTAGACAACTGGCTGATCTGAGCATCATCCACTCCAGAGGCCAGCTCTGCTCTTTCCTGCACAATGCAAGTTCTTCAATATCTGGGATTGGTCATAAATCTCCCAAAGTCCCATCTTACCCCTTGTCAATCCCTAGAGTTCATAGGGGCTCTTCTAGACACACGGCAGTCGAGGGCTTTCTTGTCACAGCTCCACTGTACTCGAATAGTTCCACTGGCTTCTCAAGCAGCTATGAAAACTTTCCTGACTGCTCGAGAACTGCTTCAGTTGCTAGGTCATTTAGCATCCACTGTACATGTGGTCCCTTTTGCTCGCCTACATATGCGGGCAGACCAGTGACCCTAGCCTCTCGTTGGGTTTGGGTGTCTGGTCATCTTGGGGACAAAATCAGAATCTGTGCATGCCTCATTTTGTCTCTTCAGTGGTGGCAATCGCTAGAAAATCTACTAATAGGGTCATCTTTTCAGCAGCCACTGCACCAAGCTACCTTGACGACGGATGCATCCAAGTTGAGTTCGGGGGCTCATCTTTACAATCTCTCCACTCAATGTCTCTCTGGACCCAGCAGGAGGCTTGCCTTCACATAAATCTACTGGAACTCGGCCATTTTCTATGCTCTCAGAGTATTCCAGGACCATCTACACTACAAGACAGTTCTTGTCCAGATGGACAATCAGGTAGCCATGTTCTGTGTGAACAAGCAGGGTGGAACAGGTTCTCAGGCATTGTGCAAAGAAGCTCTACACCTTTGGTCCTTCGCAAGAGGCCTTCAGATTCACCTTAATAGTGGTGTATCTCCCAGGCAAACAGAATCTCCTAGCAGACAAACTCAGTCGAGTACTGCTGCCACACAAGTGGTCTCTGCATTCAGAGCAAATTGTCGAATCTTTCGAATCTGGGGAACCCTAGATATAGACCTATTTGCAAGTCCTCAGAATGCCAGACTTCCCCAATTCTGTTCCAGAATTCCAGCTTGGGACAGTCAAGCAATGGATGCTTTCCACCTCCACTGGGGTCAGGACTTTCCTATATGCCTTCCCACCTATTCCCCTCATCCCCAAGACTCACTCCAAGCTTCAGAGATACAGGGGCTTTATGATCCTCATAGCCCCATGCTGGCCTCGAGAGATGTGGTAGCCACTGCTTCTACGTCTCTCTCAAGCCAGACCTCTGGAGTTGGGATGTGCTCCAGATCTTTTATCCCAGGAGAACGGTACGCTTCTGCACCCGAATCCTCAGTCTTTGCACCTGATGGCGTGGCTGCTGAGAGCTTAGAACTCAAGGATGTCAACCTCTCTCAACAGGTTTAAAGCTATCCTTTTGGCCTACAGGAAACCTTCCACAAGGCGTGCTTACTCTTTTAAGTGGAGAAGGTTCTCTATCTGGTGTTCAGAAAAGGAACGTAATCCTTTTTCTGTTCCAGTAGGCTTTACTCCTCCATCTTTCATCCCCTGGACTTAAAACTAATTCAGTAAGGGTCCACCTTAGTGCCATTGTGGCTTTCCACAAGCCCTTTGCTGGACACCCTGTCTCCTCTCAGCCACTTGTAGCACGTTTTATGAGAGGTCTACTCTTAACTAAACCTCCCATTAAGCCACCACCCGTGGCATGGAATTTAAATCTTGTCCTTGGACAGCTTATGAAGCCGCCCTTCGAGCCCTTAGCCACTACATCCCTAACGTTTCTTTCTTGGAAGGTAATCTTCCTAATTGCCTTCACTTCTGCAAGACGCATCAGTGAGCTAAAGCTTTATATGGTGGAACCTTGTGTAAGGAGGGTCAGCCACTAAAGTGAGGATGAGTCCTAAGGACTACTTTATGCCAAAGGTGGTTTTGCCTTTCCATTTGAACCAGTCGGTTTACCTTCCTGTCTTCTTCCGTCGGCCTCATGCCTGTAGTGCAGAAAGGAATCTTCATATGCTAGATTGTAAACGGGCTTTAGCCTTTTACCTTCAGAGAACTAGGCAGCATACAAAGGCTTCAGAGCTTTTTGTTGCCTTTGATTCCAGTCACCTGGGTTTTCCAGTTTCCAAAAGAACACACTCCAAGTGGATTGCAGATTGCATATCCTTTACCTGTGAGAGTAAGGGACACTCTTAAAGGTCATTTCACAGCTCACAACGTGAGGGCAATGGCTGCCTCTGACCAACCTTCGCTTGGTGTCGATTGATGACATCTGCAAAGCAGCCACTTGGTCCTCTGTCCACACTTTTGCAGCCCATTACTGCTTAGACAGGGACTCCTGTCGGGATGCCTCGTTTGGCCAGGCTGTTGTCCAGCATCTCTTTCAGACTTAGAACAACTCCTACCCCATCATCCCTGGTTTTGATACCAGAGATCCTTGGGAGGAAGCATGACACACCTCATCCTGGGTTTCGCTGCTTTCTGGGTTCATCTCCCTGGCATCTCTAAGCTTGGGAGTCCCATATGTGAAGACTACATTCCTGCTTGTTCCTGGAGATAGCGTAGTTACAAACCTGTAACAGGTGATCTCCAGGAACAGCAGGAATTGAGTCTTCACAACCCACCCACCTCCCCTAGGATTTGTATCTCTATCTCTCTCTCTCTCCCTTTTTCTTTCCTTCTCTCCTTTTGTCTCCGCTACAAACCCAACTGAAGAGGGAGAATTGAAAAGGCGGGAAGGCAGTAGCACAGGCGCAGTGTGATGCTCCCAAAAGCTTTCCTATAGGATGCTGGGGAGCGTTCCTGTGCGGGCTCCTTCGGTGCTGACGATATCCATATGTGAAGACTCGATTCCTGCTGTTCCTGGAGATCACCTGTTACAGTTGAGTAACTACGCTTTTAACAAGGTTGATATGGTTATAACCTGGTTCAATTCATACCTAAGGGATCGCACCCAACAGGTAAAAATTGGCCAAGTAACATCACAACCCTTTAGTCAAAACCAAGGAATCCTCCAGGGTTCTGCCCTTTTATTCAATATCTACCTCCAACCAATCTGCAAAATTTTTCAAAAGCGTAAAGTTCTCTACCATAAATATGCCAATGATATCATGATGTACCTTCCAACTAATATCACAAAGGTTAACCCAGAGTGAATCACGGCATGTTATCAGGAAGCCTCTCAATGGTTCCTATCTAACAACCTTAGAACAAATCTCAAGAAAACAGAAGCCTTGTTTATAACCAGACACAAAGAATTCATCCCACCTCCATATATACACCTTGGAGAAACAGCAGTTGCAGTGAAGGAGGAGATAAAATACCTGGGAATTACTCTAGATAAATCACTGAACATTACCACCCACATAAATAAATCCATACAAGCCATCTGTAGAAAGATTAAGATGCTACAATGATTAAGACCCCCTGCGAGAACCATCAGACCTCAGAATAGTTATCCAGGCAATGGTGAATCCACATATTGACTACTGTAATGGCATACTACAAGGCCTATTAAAGCAAACCCTAATGCACCTCCAGCTTGCACAAACACAGTAGCATGTGTAATGCAAGAATCTGGTTCAGACCACATCACACCAATCTTACACAGTCTCCCTATTGCCAGTAGAAGTAAATACAAGAAACCTGCTCATCATATTTAAGTTAATACATGATATATCGCCATCTCACCTTACCACTCTAATATCCAAAACCCCAGACACCAGACAGAGAAGGGGTTGTTCTTAAAATTCCCTATTCACATCTGACTTTTGAAAAACAAACAAAACGAGCAGTAGAGCATTTTCATATTATGCCCCAATGCTACAGAATTCCCTTCCACATTCAATAAGAGAAATAAAAGATATTTCAGTGTTCATAAAAAGATTAAAAACGCTATTAGTCCAGGAACACTATGGTCAGCTCTACTCAGAATATCTAACTCCCTAACAAAGGATAATTTAATACCATAATGTAAAACCATGCCCAAACCCCATCATTGCAAATGCCCATCTACTCTGATATCAGTCAATCACTGATATACACCACTTACATAGACTATCAAAATGTCGTCCTAACCCACATGACCTCATGCCAGTTACTTACACTGTAAATAGTTTATTGCTGTTACTCAGTATTCACTATTATATAATGCTGCCCTAACTTAACTTGCAGCTTGTCGTGCTGTGAGGGCTTGTGTGCATCAGTGATGCTGAGAGCTAAACTATCGGTAGTTTAACTACTGGCAGGGTCTCCCAAGATGGACAGGTCTCAGCTGAGGTGCCAGACCAAAACAAACTACCCATCTGGGTCAGCAGAATGGGATAGTATTGATGGTGGAGGATCACATTTCTGTGACAACGGCAACAACACCAAATTTAAACTGCACGGAAGAAAGGCCTGGCAATCTACTTCTGTATCTTGCCATGAAAACTCAATGGATAGTTACAACAAAACAAATTGTGCTATAGTGCTGGAAGATGAGACCCCCAGGTCGGAAGGCACTCAACTAGCTACTGGGGAAGAGCTGAAGACTTTTCAGAGTAAAGCCAGCATTTATGATGTGGTTGGATCAAAGCCCTCGGGACATCTGACTGCTGATGTAGCTGCGCATGAAATGAGAGTCAGAAGCTGTAAAGATGTCTTACACATTGGAACATGGAACGTACGAAGCATGAACCAAGGGAAGTTTGAGGTGGTCAAGAATGAAATGGAACGTGTACAACTTGATCTGTTGGGTGTCAGTGAACTGAAATGGACTAGCTTCGGGCACTTTGCATCAGATGATCACATCGTCTACTATGCTGGAAATGAAAAATAAAGAAGAAATGGTGTTGCATTTATAATAAAGAAGAAACTTTCAAGAACTGTAATGAAATACAATGCAGTCAGCGAACGCTTAATCTCTGTTCATCTACGAGGAATGCCTATCAACACAACTATAATTCAAGTATATGCCCCAACAACAGCTGCAGAAGAGAATGAAATTGAAGAGTAATATGAACAAGTACAAGCTGAAATTGACAACAAAGAAGAAGGCCAAAATAGTTGCAAAATATGGACTTGGCAACAGAAATGAAGCTGGAGAAAGACTGATAGAATTCTGCAAGACCAATGATCTATTCGTCTCAAACACTTTCTTCCAGCAACACAAGCGGCGACTGTACACATGGACTTCACCCAATGGATTGTATAAAAATCAAATTGACTACATCTGTGGAAGTCAACGATGGAAAAGCTCTGTAACATCAACAAAGATAAAACCTGGAGCTGACTGTGGTACAGATAATCAACTACTATCATGCAAACTCAAGCTAAAGTTGAAAAAGAGCAAGCCACTCATGAATGCAGCAAAATATGACCTTAAGAATATACTGTAAAAGGGGGTGCTTGTTATGAAGGTACCACCATCTTGGCAAGTATGCAAATTAACTGTCTTGCAAAGGATTGTGGTTATTGAAGTCCATTCACACAAAGCTTGCCTTTTTAAAATAATGAAAACTCTTGTAGTTGGTTGAGTGTAGACAAAATTAGAGTTTAATTATGGGGTGATTATCCCACACACAGATATGCTTGGTAACACCTTCCAGATAACTTATCCAGGGTTTTATTCAGCACAAAATAAGGCAACTGAAATATCTTATGCAAATAAGAATCAAAGTCCTTTATAGAACAGAAAGGCTTCTTTCAGCCACTGCTAATAAACTCCTTAGCAGTGCTGGGGAAAAACAAATCAAAGAGGGAAACCTCTTTATACTAAAACATAGCTCACTTTCTCCATACAGAAAAGAACTTTTTAATCCTACGTGTGCACGGCTTGTGCTGGGCTCTCCTCCACCAACAGGTGACAATTAATTGCAATCAGTAGCTTGATTTCAGCACACGTGCAAAACTTTCCCAAAAGCATTTTTTCTTTTCAAAAAAACTTTATGGGAAGCTAATATTTAGAATGTTTCCTTTTGATGTTTGCTTTGATATTTTGGATTTTCCTAAAATAATAACTTACTCAAAGAACAGTCCATATAATTATCCTCTGTATCAGATATTGAACCTTGCTCTTGAAATTACATAGATTCTGTTTCTCCGTCTGACTCAGAGGGCTTTAGGAACTGACCTTTGCACGGAGAGAAACTGTTTCCCTGTTTGCACTGCTCAAAGCTAGAGAAACGTTTACAGTTCCTACCTGAATCCAGGCAAGCGTCAGACTGCTTCTTCTGGTATTCTGGCCAGTATGCAATAGGGCTTTTGTGTCCTGTCCTCCAGTTGGTATCTCTGGACCTCAGGATCTTTTCTCCAGACGTCCTCCAAGAGGTATTTGGGCTCCTTTCTTCCTTAACTGCAACAGTCCTCTTCTTAGGCGTTGCTTGAGGGTCCCTGGCTGTGGATCTACAGACCTCTGTTTTTTTCCAGTCCTCTGAAGATTCTTCTTTCCCCCGGGTATCTC
Organism: Ichthyophis bannanicus; assembly: GCA_033557465.1. NCBI lineage: Eukaryota > Metazoa > Chordata > Amphibia > Gymnophiona > Ichthyophiidae > Ichthyophis > Ichthyophis bannanicus. The sequence continues at coordinate 509,673,478 of CM066032.1, forward strand.
TCCAGGCATAGGTACTTCTCTGAGCTCCTCTCTTGGACTGTCTGCTTCCTTGTCCTTGTTCCTTCAGGTTCCGGTTGTTCTTCCTTCTGTTCTAAATCTCCTTCTGATTCCCCTTCTCCTTCCGTCTTTCTGAAGATTCCCCTATAGTTTTAAAGGGCTTAGATTGCAACTCCACCCTTACATTCTTCAGGTGTTGTGGATTAAGCATTCTTCTAGGGGCTGTTTGATTAGGGATGACATAATGCTTTCTCTGATTAGAGACATGCTTTTCCACTCTAGCTCCCCTAGGGACTTTCTGCACACAAGTGCATTCTGGATCATGTAGTCTTTTAGGGAAACAAGCTGTCTTAGTTCTATAACCTGCCAGCACAGGTCCCTTGATCAGAGTAAATTCTCCTCTTTTGTCATTACTCCCTGAGCTTTGATAAGCTTCCTTATCACAATACTACTGGAATTTAAAGACTGCCTGCAAAATCGATTTGCTGCTTTAGATACAAATGACAGAGCTCCGGAAGAGTTATGGAATGACATCAAGAAGGTTGTGTTGGAAGAAAGCGAGAAGTCTCTACAAAAGGTGAAAAAGCAAAAATGGCCAAAATGGATGACAGAAGAAACTCTAAAAATTGCCCAGAAACGCAGAGAAGCTAAAGCCAGAGGAGAAAGAGAGAAAAACAATCGCAGAACTGAACAGAAATTTCCAACGTGCAGCAAGACAGGACAAGGAAGAGTACTGCAATGACGCATGCAAGGAAATAGAAGCAGAAACTATTAGAGGAAGAACAAGATCGGCTTTCCTAAAGCTACGAGAGTTAAAGAAAAAGTTCCAGCATCGAATTGGAATGTTACAAGATTCTCAAGGTTCTATGTTGAATAATGCTGAGAAGATCAAGAAAAGGTGGAAGGAATGTACAGAGTTTTTATATGATAAAGATCAAGTAATGCTCAACAGGCTCAGTCAAATAGGTGCTAACTCAGTAGTACATAAATAGTTCACTTCATATCTATCTAACAGAACCCAAACTGTCAGGATTGGCACCCAAACCTCTAACACATACAAACAGGAAATTGGCCTCCCTCAAGGATCTGCCCTCTCTGCTCTCCTTTTTAATATCTATATACAACCAATTTGCAACATCTTTAAAAAATTCAAAATCCACTACCGCATATATGCAGATGATATCATGATGTACATTCCATTCACGATCCCTACACTTCCACTTCAACTATTAACTGACTGTTTCAATGAATTAACAACTTGGCTAGAAGACCACAAATTTCATATTAACCATTCCAAAACTGACATATTGATTGTAACAAAAAAACAAATCATACACCCCCCCTACTCACATCACACTTCAGAAACATGATATTAACATAAAAAACGAGATAAAATACCTAGGGGGGACCTTAGACACACACCTCAGTATGAACACCCACATAAACACTACAAAAAAAAAATACTTTAAGCTCAGAGTACTAAAACGATTACGCCCACTAGTCCACCTGCATGACTTGAGCATAATACAAGCCATTATTACACCGCACTTCGACTTTGCCAACCTCACTCTACTAGGCAAAACTAACCAAAACATCAAAAGGCTCCAACTTGCCCAAAACGCTGCAGCTAGAACCATAATGAACGTACATCCATTTGAGCACATATCACCCTATTTAGCTAAACTACATTGGCTCCCAATTCAATACAGAATAAACTATAAATTAATAATAACCACCTTCAAAGCTTTAAATAATCCTGCCCCAGCTACACTAACAAACTCCTCACTAAAGACACACCCCAATCTGTTCACAGAAGATGCAACACTAATAAAATAAGGATTCCAAAAGAGTTCACAAAGACTAAAAAATCAACAAATAAAAAAGCATTTTCCAATGCAGCCCCTATACTCTGGAACTCCCTTCCTGAAGAAATAAGAGCCTTAACTGACCTTAAATACGTAAAACATTAAAAACTCACTTATTTAGCTCCCACTACGGTCCACTTGCGAATTCCCAATACCAAAATGAAAAGGGATAATATATAACACTTTGAGCTTAATACCATAATGACCCATGAAAATATGACCACTATACACAGTCTACGATGTTTGTAAATAGCTACCTCCCTTGTTAAATTCAGCATCCGTTGATTGTACATAGTTCTCTAAAGTTTAATTGTTAAAGTTAAGATGTACATAATTCAAACGATGTTTAATGTAAAAACAGTTATGTCACACTATTTACCTGTTCTATGTAAACCGCACCTGATCTTTGGAAGGTAGCGGTATATAAGCGACTGTTAAATAAATAATAAATAAATAAGTGGACCAACAGTCGTTTCAACCTGTACCTTATGATCTGGAACCATTAGTGATGAAAGAAGAAGTTGAAGCAGCATTGAAAGCCTTATCAAAGCACAAAGCACCAGGCATTGATAGCATTCCCATATAAGTATTACAGCAATCTGATGCAGCTGTTACCGTACTTACAAGGCTCTGCCAAGAAATATGGAAGACAACATCATGGCCAACTGACTGGAAAAGATCTGTTTATACCAATACTAAAGAAAGGTGATCCAACTGACTGTGGAAGTTATTGCACAATCCCTCTGATGCCACATGCCAGCAAGATTCTACTGAAGATTATTCAAAAGAGACTACAATCATACCTGGAACAAGAACCTACTAAAGTGCAAGCAGGGTTCAGGAAAGGGCGAGGAACGAGAGACATCTTTGCGGATGTGAGATGGATTCTTGAAAAGACTAAAGAATACCAAAAGGATATCTATTTGTGCTTTATCAACTATAGCAAGGCTTTTGACTGCGTAAACCATGAGAAACTCTGGGCCACATTAAGAAGCATGGGTATACCAGAACACCTGATTGTTCTCTTGCACAATCTGTACATTGATCAAGAAGCAACAGTCTGAACGGAACAAGGAGAAACAGAATGGTTTAAAATAAGCAAAGGTGTAAGACAAGGCTGCATACTTTCCCCCTACCTGTTTAATTTATATGTAGAACAAATCATCAGAGAAGCAGGATTGTATGAAGACAACAGAGGTGTGAAGATTGGTGGAATACTCATCAACAACCTTCGCTATGCTGATGATACCATGTTACTGGCTGAAAGTGAAGATGATCTGAAACATTTGCTTCTCGCAATCACATTTGTTTCTCAAAATGGGCCTGCACCTTAATGTAAAGAAGACAAAGATCATGACAACTGGCATAATCAACGGGTTCATCGTTGAAGGAGAAGAAGTTGAAATCGTGAACAACTTTAACCTACTTGGATCAACTATCAGCAAAGAAGCAACAAGCAGTCAAGAAATCAGACGACGCATTGCTCTTGGCAGAATGGCTGTGAAAGACCTGGATAAGATTCTCAAGAGCAGAGATGTCTCTCTCCATACAAAGATTCAACTTGTTCAAGCCATGCTATTTTCAATAACATCATATGGATGTGAAAGCTGGACAGTGAAAAAGATAGACAGGAAGAAAATTGATGCCTTTGAATTATGGTGCTGGTGGCGAATACTGAGTATACCACGGACTGCCCAAAGAACAAACCAGTCTGTACTAGAGGAGATCAAACCTAAGCTTTCTTTAGAAGCTCAGATGTCAAGACTTCGACTTTGATACTTTGGACACATCATGCGAAGAGAGAGATCATTAGAGAAAGACATCATGCTTGGCAAGATAGGTCAACGCAAAAGAGGAAGGCCAGCAATGAGATGGATCGTTACAATAACAGCAGCTACGGGTACCAGTCTGTCAACAATGAGCCGCCTGACTGAAGACCAAACACAATTTAGGATAGCTATCCAGAGGGTCGCCATGAGTCGACTCGGACTAGACGGCACTTAACAACAACATATAATGCTGTTATATTGTACATAGTTAACGATGTTCGATGTAATGTTAAAGTTCTGTTTATTGTAAACTGCCTTGATTGCTAGATAAGGTGGTATATAGGAATTGACATAAATATAAGAATAAGTGCCTACTGTATTGGCTGCTTGCTTTAGTCATTTTTTGGATATTTTATTTTATTTATTTATTTAGACAGTTTTTGTATACCGCCTTATCCTTCAATCAAAGCGGTCACAACACAATTGGGGGATACATTTAACACGCTGGGATATGAGACACATACACTAATACTTACAGGGAACATGGGCAATGGAGGGTTAAGTGGCTTGCCCAAGACCACAAGGAGCATCTGTGGGACTAGAAACCCCAGTCCTTCCAGCCCAAGGTTGCTGTCCTCTAGTGGGATTTGAACCCCCGACCTTCCGGCCTGAAGTACCTTGCCCCAACCACTAGGCTACTCCTCCCTAGGCTGCTTTTGATTTCATGGAATGTTTACCACCAGTATAAAGTGATTCCCCGGATTATATACCATCTAGGGTTATACTCCACACCTGTTTCTTTGACATATTTTGCACACTTAGCTGTTCACATAAAAAATATACCGATGTGCTCCTCATCCACTTTTTCTCTTGGTGAGAACAGCTCTATATTACATGTAAGTGAATGGGCACGTTAGTTTACGAGACAGTCCAACTTTGATCCTTTTGGATAAGGGTTTTAGGATGCTGGTGCTAGTCAATGTCCGTCTTTTGGTTATCTTGCTTATATTTCTTTTTTAAGGCACAATGTGTGATAAGTTTATTTATAGAGAGATACACTTAATTATATCTATCTCAACTAGCTCGTCTTGCATTTTAAAGGTTTTAATTTTGTTTTTAAGCTGAGCATTGCTCATTTTTACTTTTTAGTCTCTTTGTATTTCAATGTATTTTATATGTACTTTTAGTTGTTTGTCTGTTTTTAACTTGTTTAATGTTACAATTTTATGTTTGAGGCTATACCCCCTGAGGAAGGCACATGCCAAAATGTGTTGGGGTAGTACAGCAATAAAGGTTGAACCTGCTGCCATTTACTCTGCTGTTTTGTCTGCTGTCCACTTTTACTCCCTGTTACATTTTCACAATGGTGAAGACAAGAGTTGTCTGAGACCGTTGGAAAAGCCATTATCACCACACGTTAAACTTCAAAGGGGTACAAGGCCAATGCCAAATACCTTGGGATTCCTGTGTCTACAGTTCCCAATGCTACTAAGAAGTTTTCTGATCATGGAACTGTCGAACCTCCCAGGATGTGGTAGGAAGAAGAAAATTTAGTCTTCCAAGGTTGATGCAGACTATTGGAAAAACACCATGTGCAACATCCAAAGAGCTTAAGGCTGACCTGGCACAGTCTGGAATAGTGGTTTCAACTTGCACCATGCGCCTTGCGCTTAACTAAGAAGAACTTCATGGGCAAAGGCCAAGGAGGGCCCCACTGCTTAAAGGCAGACATAAAAAGGCATGCCTGATCTTTGCCTAAACCCACCTTGAAAACCACCATCCTTCTAGGAAAATGGTTTCATCTACCCACAGAACAAACTTGAGCTCTGACAATGTTGACCAACGATACGTTTACAGGCAAAGAAATGAAGCTTATAAGGGAAAAAAACATCTTTCCTATATTTAAATATAGTGGAGGTTCCATAATGTGGGGCTGTTTTTCTGCCTCAGGAACTGGAGGCCTGGAACTTTATTAAAGGAATCATGACGCTGAAGGACTACCAAGGTATTTTGAAGCAAAATGTGCTACCTAGTTATAGAAAACTAGGTCTGGGTTGAAAGTCATGGGTCCTCCAGCAGGACAGTGACTCAAAACATACACACAAAAGAATGGGTAAAAAAGAACAGATGGACTTTTTTAAACTGACTAGCAGTGAGTCCTATCTCACTGAAATTGAGAACCTTTGGAAAGAGCTGAGATCTGCCATTGGTAAAAGGAATCCTGGAACATTCATGAGCTGGAACAAATTGCAGTTGAGACTACCAAAAGGGACTGCTACAGTTGGAAAGAGATCTGCACTTTGTAAATATTTGTTGTTGTTAAGTGCCGTTGAGTCAGTCGACTCATGGCGACCCTCTGGATAGCTATCCTAAATTGTGTTCGGTCTTCAGTCAGGCGGCTCATTGTTGACAGACTGGTACCCGTAGCTGCTGTTATTGTATCGCTCCATCTCATTGCTGGCCTTCCTCTTTTGCGTTGACCTTCTATCTTGCCAAGCATGATGTCTTTCTCTAATGATCTCTCTCTTCGCATGATGTGTCCAAAGTATGAAAGTCGAAGTCATGTCATCTGAGCTTCTAAAGAAAGCTTAGGTTTGATCTCCTCTAGTACCGACTGGTTTGTTCTTCGGGCAGTCTGTGGTATACACAGTATTTATCTAATGGGAAATACTCTAAATCTTGGGGAAGAAGGGAATTATTTGGGTTAAAGCTGATAAATCTGTATATTTTAGAATTCAGTGTTTTTGTTGAGTTAGGTCTTAGTACTACCAGAGAGCTTTTTATTTAGATCAAATCGGAGTATAGCTTAGCATACAAAGTAAAATAGAGTAAATAGTCTGGGTAGAAAGAGAAATTTGTTTCTAGAGATCTTTACAAAGAGGCCTTTCAGTTAGGAGGCAAAAGATCTGTGAAGTTGTTTTAAATAGCTGTTAAAGTCAAGTGAAAGATCAAAGGGGCGATTTGAAAGGAACCCTCTATCAAATCAAAGGCCGTGTGAATCACCAATTAAATTAAGATATTACCTTAAAAGCACAGGTCAGGCCACTGTAGCAAGCCAGCTTTTATTATGTTGTCTTTCCTACCCACCCCAGGTATAATTTTAGCTTTAATAGGCTCTTAAACCTATTAAAGGGAAGGGGGTGGTAAAATTCACCTTTGGGTTCAGCTGGTTATCTTCATAAGGAATAGATTAATTCATTTCATGCCCATAATTTAATCTTGAGTTGAACAAGGTGTATTGAACATAGTAGGTATAGTTTTAGTAGTGCAAGTATCCCCAGCAAACGTAAACTAAACAAACCTTAAAATTTAACATGCAGACAGCCGTCCAGCAACCAGTGGGGGCTATCTGGTTTTTTGCATTGAATGTCACATGTATGATTTTCTCCCAGTTGGTGAGGGGTCTTATGTGTGCACTAGGTGCAATGAGCTCTTTGCTCTCAGTGAACTCAGTCCGGTCTCTGGAGGCTAGAGTAGCAGACTTGGAGGACATAAGGAAGACAGTGAGGTACATAGATGTAGTACTGAAGTCCCACCTCCAGTCTGGCAACCTCTCTGTTGCCATAGAGAAGTCACATGACAGGAGAGCATTATCTTGGTGTGGCAGGTAGTGATCCTGTAACTAGGATCTGTCCTCCAGGTGGTGCAAAACCCTCACACTGAGGAGGCTTCTCCAGAACCATGTGCACATGAGGGTAGGTTTAGGACAGCTGTTATAGTTTGTGATTCAATCATTAGTTAATGTAGAAAGCTGAGTGGATGGTGGCAGTGAGGATCGCCTGGTAACATGTCTACCTGGCGCAAAGGTAGCGGATCTCACTCGCCATCTGGACAGGGTTTTATATAGTGTTGAGGGAGTCTGTTGTCTTGGTACATTTTGGTACCAATGACATAGGAAAGTGTGGCAGGGAGGTTCTGGAGGCCAAATTAAGGCTTTCAGGTAGGAAGCTGAAATCCAGAACTTCTAGGGTAGCATTCTTTAAAGTGCTTTCCATTCCACGTGAAGGATCCAAATGGCAGGCAGAGCTCCAGAGTCTCAATGCGTGGATGAGTTGTTTGTGCAAGGAAGAGGGGTTTGGATTTGTTGAAACTGGGCAGCATTCTGGGGAAATCGGGGGCTTTTCTGGATTGATGGGCTCCACCTTAACTGGGATGGAACCTGGCTGCTGGCATTAACTTTTAAAAAGAAGATAGACTTGGTGCTAGTTACACTCTCATTCTTTCCCTGTTGAACGAACTTCACGTCTCACATGAACACTGTGATCTTACTCTTGCTGTTTCCTTGGACCTCTTCGCTGTCTTCGACCTTGTGGATCATTATACTCTCCTTACCCGTCTCTCCAATCTGGGTATCCAGGGCACTCCCCTGCACTGGTTCCGTTCCTTTGTCACTGCCTGTTCTTTCTCTGTTAATTGTAATACCTCCTCCTCCTCCTCTCCTCCTGTACCCTTGTCTTGTGGTGTCCCCCAGGGCTCTGTTCTGTCCCCTCTCCTCTTTAACGTCTTTCTTGCCCCCCTCTCTCTGCTTATCCAACAGTCCAGTATCTCTGTGTATACTTACGCAAACAATGATATTCTTCTCCACCGCTCTGCTTCCTCTTCCCCGGATCTCACATTACTTAACTCCTGCCTGGCTCTCAACGTTTTTCAGATACATTCGGGAGAGGAAGAAAATCAAAGGTGGAATTCAGAGCTCAAAAGTGCTGGGAACGAATTTGTGGAATATGACATTGAAAAAGCGAAAATGCTAAACAAATACTTCTGCTCTGTTTTCACTAGAGAAAATCCTGGAGAAGGACAACCTGTGATTGACAAATATACAAATGGGAATGGAGTAGATTCCACATCTTTCACAAAAGATAACACTAACAAAAGATAACACTACAAAACCAAGAAATTAAAATAAAAAATGAAATAAGATATCTAGGAGTCATTTTAGATACACACCTTACTATGGAAACCCACATTAGAAATACCTTAAAGAAAATCTACTTCAAACTTAAAATCCTCAAACAATTGCGCCCCCTGGTATTTATGCAAGATTTTATCAATATAACACAGGCTACCATTACTCCCCACTTCGATTTCGCTAACTTAATACTTATAGGCATTCCAAAACAAAATATCAAAAGAATCCAACTCGCACAAAATGCAACAGCTAGAATTATATTAAAGATAAATTCACTCCAACACATTACACCAATACTAGCTTCCCTGCACTGGTTACCAATACAAAGCAGGATAACCTACAAAACAATAATAACTACATTCAAAGCCCTAAACGACATGGCCCCGAAGACACTATGTAATTTAATAAGCAAAGAACTACCTAAGTCCACTCATAGAAAAGGACAATCAAATAAACTAAAGATTCCAAAAGAATATATAAGATCTCACAAAATTACAAATAGAGCCTTTTCCCACATAGCTCCAACAACTTGGAACTCGTTACCAGAGGACTTACGATCACTAACAGAGATAACAGAATTCAGAAAAAAATTGAAAACATATCTATTCACTAAACACTATAATTCCATAGAAAACATTCCACTCAACTTAGATAAAGGCTAAACATGTACCCCCCAACATCAAGCGTATACTCCCTTCTTCAAGGGATAACACACAAAACATAATCGAATGAACACTCCACTCCTATGCACTGATACCCTACTTGTATATAGTTGCAACTGATATGATCTGCCTATGCGGTAGAGTCAGTACTTTGTTTAAATTGTTACACAATCTGTGTTAGGTTTAAAAACTAAGCAGAATAATTCAACTATGTGTGCATGTTAAGATGTTCTATGTAAAAAGTTATTCTGTTCCATGTAAAACAAGCTCTGCATTGTTAACTGTTGTTAATTGTACACCGCAACTGATCGCTGGAAGATGCGGTATATAAATAAGTGTTAAATAAATAAATAAAAAAAGATGATGTTAGAGCAGCTTGCAAAGCTGAAAGTGGATAAGTCTATGGGACCAGATGGGATACAGAGAGGTTCTTGCAGGGCCTTTAAATGATTTTTTTAATAGATCCTTGGAGAAAGGAGACGTTCCAAAGGACTGGAGAAGGGCTGATGTGGTACCTCTCCACAAAAGTGGTAATAGGGAAGAAGTGACAAACTACAGGCTAGTAAGCTTTACCTTGATGGCAGGAAACGTAATGGAGGTGCCCCTGAAAGAGCAAATAGTGGACTTCTTCAAAACCAACAAGTTGCATGATCCAAGGCAACATGATTTTACCAAAGAACGATCTTGCCAAACTGATTGATTGAGTTCTTTGTCTGGGTGACCAGAGAACTAGATCCAAGGGCATGCAATGAATGTGATCTACCTAGATTTCATCAAAGTCTTTTGATAGTGTTCCTCATAGGAGGCTTATCAATAAACTCAACAGCTGGATCAGAAATTGGTTGACTGACAGGCGACAGAAGGTGATGGTAAAAGGAATCCACTTGGATGAAAGGAAGGTGATTAGTGGCGTGCCCTAGGTTTCGGTCCTGGGTCCGATGCTGTTCAATATATTTGTGAGTGATATCGCTGAAGGGTTGAATGGAAAAATCAGTCTTTTTGCAGATGACATGAAAATTTGCAACAGTGTGGACTCCCCTGAGGGAGTGGATAACATAAGGAAAGATATACCAAAGCCGGAAGAATGATCTAATGCTTGACAGTTAAGATTTAATGTGAAGAAGTGCAGTGTCATGCACTTGGGAAGCAGAAATCCAAGGGAATTGTATGTGATAGGGGGCGAGAGATTGGTGTCCACGGACCAGGAGAAGGACCTCGGAGTGATTGTTTCTGATGATCTCAAGGTGGCAAAAGCCAGAAGGATGCTGGGTTGTATACAGAGAGGAATTGCCAGCAGAAAGGAAGAGGTACTAATGCCACTGTAAATGTCGCTGGTAAGACCTCACTTGGAATATTGCATTCAATTCTGGAGACCATATCTCGCAAAGGATATAAAAAGGCTGGAAGCAGTTCAGAGGAAGGCAACCAAAATTATTTTGGAGCCTGTGTCAGAAGACTTATGAGAAGAGACTTGAAGAGAGGAGGGACAGGGGAGATATGATTCAGACCTTTGAATACTTAGAGTATTAATGAACAAACAAACCTGTTCCAAAGACAGGGAAGTTGTAAAACTAGAGGGCATAACATGAATCTGCAAGAGGGGTAAACCGAAAAGCAATGTCAGGAAATACTTTTTCACTGTAAGGGCAGTGGATGCTTGGAATGCCCTCCCAATGGAAGTGGTGGGGGCAAATACAGCGACAGAATTCAAAATGGCATGGGACAGACACAATGGATCCCTTTATAGCAACAGGATAAAATAAAAACATAACTATCTCTTATATCTGAACAAATAGGGGTGACCTACATGGAGCAGTAGGTACACCCCTAAACAAAGGCACGGGGAGGGGTGACCTGCAAGGAGCGGCAGGTGCAACTTACCTTGTCGCCTTGCTGGGCAGACTAAATGGACCATACTGGTCTTTATCTGCCGTCATATACTATGTTACTATGTTATCCATTTCTAGATGGTATCCAATTTTCTACACCTGAACCCTTTTCAAGTCCACTGCCATTTGGTTCACGTTTGGAGCTCCATCTCCCTCTCCGGCCCCCATCATTTCCTGTACTCCTATCCCATGGTTTCTTCCTTTTGCTACCTTGGAATTATCCTTGACTCTTCTCTTTCCTTTGCGGAGCACATTTTGTCTGTTGCTCATTCATCATTCTTTCATTTTTGCCAAATCTGCGCAGTCCGTTCGTTCCTCTACCAGCCTTCCCTAAGTACACTCCTCCTTTCTCTTGTGATTTCTAGAATTGACTACTGTAACATTGTCTGAGCTGGCCTCCCATATTGACGTCTTCATAGACTTCAGCTCCTTCTGAGCACTGCCATTCGTATATTTACTCATTCCTCTGTTTGACTACATCTTCCCAATATTAGCTCATCTCCACTGGTTACCTGTTCATTTCCGAATCCAGTATAAGATCCTAATATTCGTGCACAGGACCATTCACTCTTCCACCCCTCAGTATCTTGCTGATCTTCTTCATTTTCATACTCCACACCATCTTTAACGTTCCATAACAGCCATCGTCTGGTCCTCCCTTCTGTATCACAGTCCCATCTTGAGCGGACACAGTGCTCCGCGCTTTTCTTTCTAGGGCCTGTTCTGTGGAACTCTCTCCCCCATATTCTCCGCTCCGAGCCCTCCCTCACTAGGTTCAAGGCCTCCCTGAATACCTATCTTTTCCATCTAGCATTTCCCTTTTGTGTCCCCCCTTTCTTGACACCCCCTCTATGGTTTTGTCACTTCCTAGTTCTAATGTCCTGCAGTGGCATTTCCTTTAGTCTCCCTTCCATTTTTCTTGTCTTCCTTACTTAGCTTTCCTTTCCTTTAATTTCTCTGTCCTATATGATAATGACCTTCCTTTCCTTTTTCCTCCTTCTGTGCAGTCCTTTGTATTTTGTACACCGCTTTTATGCTTCAGCTTAAGTGGTCTATCAAGAACCACAATAAAGATAATAGGGGAAAGCCAACAGTCGCCCTAGAGCGCATAGTTTCGAAGGATGTATCTTAAGGATACTAGCAAAAGAGGGATGTTAAGGCATCTCGACAGAGGTTCCAATAAAGATAAAAGTAACCCAGATGCCCTTAAGTAAAGAGCAGAGAGCTGAAAGATTCAGAATTGCTCCTGTGTCCTGATAACCAGATTAATATGAATAAAATACAGCATCTAAAATGCCTGTAGGCAAATGCTAGAAGTCCAAAAAAATAAGATGGAAGAGTTACAATATATAGCACTAAATGAGAGGTTAGGTATGCTTGGTATCTCAGAGACCTGATGGAAAGCGGACAACCGATGGGACACTGTGATACCAGGGTGCAAACTTTGCACAATAAGAGTAGATCAAATTGGTGGAGGGATTGTGCTCTGTTAGAGAGGGCATTAAATCACATAAGATTAAATTTTTTTTGCAGGAAACAAAATACACTGTAGAATCTCTATGGACAGAAAGTCTGTGTCAAAAGGGGAAGTTAATGGCAGTGGGGGTGTAATACTGGCCACCTGGCCAGAATGAAAAAATATATTATGAAATTTAAAAAAAAATCAGTGAGGCTAACAAAAGTTACAACACTCTAATAATGATACTGTGATAATTGAAATCCTCCATTATCGGCTGGGTCAGTGTCGAGGCAGGACATGCTAGGGAGATAGTTTCTAGATGAAATAAATGACTGCTTTTTGGAACAGCTAGTTAATGAGCCGACAAGAGGGGAAGCTATTTTAGACTTAGTCCTTACTGGAACACAGGATCTGGTGTTGGGGCCACTTTACAATAGCGATCATAGCATAATCGCATTTGATTTAATAAACAGAGGAAGGATAGCAAGGAAGCTCTCAGTACTACCTTTTAACTTTCAAAAGGGAGACTGCGATAAAATGAAGAAAATAGTTAAGAAAAAACTAAAAGGAGCAGCTCCAAAGGTTAAAAATTTACATAAAGCATAGGCATTGTTTAAAAATACTATTTTGGACGTCTATACCGGATGCATTCCATGCTTTAAGAAAAGTGTAAGGAAGGCCAAAAGACTGCAAGAACGGTTTAAAGGTGAGGTCAGAGAGGCTGTTGTAGCCAAAAAAAGCATCTTTCAGGAAATGGAAAAAGGAGCCAAATGATGAAAATTGGAAACAACATAAGCACTGGCAAGTTACATGCAAGGCATTGATAAGGCAGGCAATGAGAGAATTTGAAAAAAAAGGCTTGCCATGGAAGCAAACGCTCATAATAGAAACTTTTTCAAGTACATTCGTAGCAAAAAAACCTGAGTCATTTGGCCCATTGGATGACAGAGGGATAAAAGGGGGCACTAAGAGGATAAGGCCATAGCAGAGAGACTGAATTTTTTGCTTTGGTGTTTACTGAGGAAGATGTAGGGAAGATATCCATGCCTGAAATGGTATTGAAAGGTGATGCATCGGCATAATTGAAGAAATATCAATAAATTGGCAAGATGTATTACAACTGTGAGTTTTGAAAATGGTAGAGGTGCTCAGTGGTAAAGGTAGAGGGTAAAGCCCAGGTACCTAACCTTTGTACATGGATGTTTGTCATTTAGTGTTATGGTTGTCTGCAGTTGGAAGCTGGTGTCTTTCATTATGAAAAGTGCTTTTGTCTTCTAGTTTATTTTTAGGGACTTGTCAGTTAACCAAGCAGTTTTTTATTCCATCATATGTTGGCTTGCTGGTGTTGAGTGGGGTATAGATCATGTCAACTGCATGAATATGGAAGTGGATGTTATGTGCACAGATGATTGAACATAATGGCTGAAGATAGATGTTGAATAGGAGAGCTGAGAGGGAACTGGGACACCTTGGGTTTGCAGATAGGGGGAAGAGGCATTGGATCCATTATGACTTGCTGTTGACTATCTCTAAGGTATGAGTGAAACCAGCTCAGAACCTTGGAATCCAGTGGATTGGAGTCTGTATAGGGGAATGCTGTGGTTGATGGTGTCAAAGGCAGCTGAAATATCTAGGAAATATTAGGATGAAACCTTGGTTTGATTTTCTGAGCTTCTTTTATTAGAGTATTTAGCAGAGAGGTTAGCAAGATTTCAACACTATGGTTTGGCCTGAAACAGTATTGCTGAGGGTCAAGGGGAGCCTAGTAGTTAAGGTGTTTCTGGATCTGCAGCTGAATGTTTAATTTTTTTTTTCAATTATTTAGACAAGAAAGGTAGGCTTGCTATTTGGTCTGTATGCTGCAGTGTAATTGTGGTTGAGGTTAGCGTTCTTCAAGGTGGGGCGGAGAGAGGAGGATTTGAGGAGTTTAGGCATGTTTAAAGGAGGAGTGGCCTAGTGGTTGGGGCATGTTACCTCAGGCTGGAAGGTCGGGGGTTCAAATCCCACTAGAGGACAGCAACCTTGGACCGGAAGGACTGTGGTTTCTAGTCCCATAGGTGCTCCTTGTGGTCTTGGGTAAACCACTTAACCCTCCATTGCCCATGTTCCCTGTAAGTATTAGTGTATGTGTCTCATATCCCTTCATGTTAAATGTATCCCCCAATTGTGTTGTGACCACTTTGATTGAAGGATAAGGTGGTATACAAAACTGTCTAAATAAATAAAATAAATGTTACCTTGTAGGATAGAGAGTTGGGTGATTCTCAGTAGGGTTTGACTAAGCTCTTCCTTTGATGCCTTAATCCAGCTCACTGGACATGGGTCAAGTGATGATGTGGTTGAGTTTAGCGTGGTGATGGTGAATTCTATGTTCTCTTTGCTGATGGGACTAAAGGTAGACCAGGAGTTGTTGGTTGGTGATGGGATCTGTGATGGAGGCTGGTTAGCGGAGATGTTCCTTTAATAATGATCTGTTAGAGTTTGAGGGTCAGGAAGGGTTTCCAAGGTAGTTATGTGTATGAGGGTTGATTTAGATTCTTTACTATCTGAAAGAGCTGTTTTGGCCAGTTAAGTGATTTGTTTGTTTTTTGTGTGGAAGGCTCACTTGCAGTTGTCTGTTTCCTAGCGGTATTCGAATAGTAGTAGCATGTGAATCGCATGAATGGGATATAGCCATAGCTGGCTACAATCTTTTCAGAAGAGACAGAGAAAGTGGAAAAAGAGGAGGAGTAGCCTTGTATGTCAAAAGCAATATTAAAGCTACTGCAATGCAGGGGCATGGGTTAAAGAAGAAGCGCTCTGGATTGTGTTGGAAAGAGGAGATGGCACTGTCATCCATACTGCTGTAGTCTACAGACCTCCGACTCAAATCGAAGAAATAGATAATGAATTGATTAGAGATATTGCCAGGATAGCCACAAAGGGGGAAGTGATCATATTGGGTGACTTTAATTTGCCCAATGTGGATTGGTGTACTCCTTCTGCAAATCTGGCAAGAAGCAAAAAAATTGTGGATGCTTTCCAAGATGCATCACTTGGAGAAATGGTGATGGAACCAACCAGGGAAAGCGCAATGCTGGATTTAGTGCTCACCAACGGTGGGGGCGTGTCTAATGTCTGGGTGGGTGCCTCTGTGAGCAGCAGTGATCATCACACGGTGTGGTTTGAGATAAAAGCCAAGGTACAGTCCGATCATAGCAAGCTCAAAGTCCTAAACTTCAAGAACACTGACTTCAGTAAAATGGCCAAGTACCTGAAGGAGGAGTTGACAGGGTGGGAGGGGATAAGGGAAGTGGAATTGCAATGGGCTAAACTAAAGGTGACAATAAAAGGGGCAACAGATAAATATGTAAGGAAAGTAAATAAAAACAAGAGGAGAAGGAAACCTATTTGGTTCTCCAAGGAAGTGGATGCTCAAAGGCAAAAAACACAGCTTTCACAAAATTCAAAAGCTTGCAAACAGAGGAACACAGAAAGGAATACAGGATCAAACTCAGAGACAAAAAGAGAAATAAGGAAGGCAAAATCAAAGGCAGAAGAAAAGATGGCTAAAGATGTGAAGTGTGGCGACAAAACTTTCTACATATATATTCAGGAGAGGAGGAAAATCAGAGGTGGAATTGCAGGACTCAGAAGTTCTGGGAACGGACTCATGGAAAGTGACATTGAAAAAGCGAAATTACTAAACAAATACTTCTGCTCTGTTTTTACTAAAGAAAATCCTGGAGAAGGACCATCTGTGACTCCCAAATATAAAAATGGGAATGAAGTAGATACCACACCATTCACAGAAGATGATGTGTTGGAACAACTTGCAAAACTGAAAGTGGACAAGGCCAGGGGACCGGATGGGATACATCTCAGGATACTGAAAGAGCTCAGAGAGGTTCTTGCAGGGTCATTAAAGGATGTTGTCAACAGATCCTTGGAAACAGGAGTAGTTCCTCAGGACTGGAGAAAGGCAGTTGTGGTACCTCTTCACAAAAGTGGTGACAAGGAAGAAGAGACAAACTACAGGCCCGTGAGCCTTACCTCGGTGGCGGGAAAAGTAATGGAGGTGCTTCTGAAAGAGCGAATAGTGGACTTTCTCAAAACCAACAGGTTGCATGATCCGAGGCAACGTGGCTTTACCAAAGGATGATCTTGCCAAACAAATCTGAGTTCTTTGACTGGGTGACCAGAGAACTGGATCAGGGGCATGCGATGGATGTCATCTACCTGGATTTCAGCAAAGCCTTTTATACTGTTCCTCATAGGAGGCTTATCAATAAACTCAGTAGTTTGGGGATGGGCCCAAGGTGGTGAACTGGATCAGAAATTGGTTGACTGGCAGATGATAGAAGGTGATGGTAAATGGAGCTCATTTGGATGAAAGGAGGGTGATTAGCAGGGTGCCCCAGGGATCGGTCCTGGGCCTGTCACTGTTCAATGTATTTGTGAGTGGTATTGTGGAAGGACTGCATGGAAAAGTCTGTCTTTTTGCAGATGAGACAAATTTGCAACAGAGTGGACTCCCCTGAGGAAGTGGATAAGATGAGGAAAGATCTACAAAAGATGGAAGAATGGTCTAATGATTAGCAGTTAAGATTTAATGTGAAGAAGTGGTGTCATGCACTTGGGAAGCAGAAATCCAAGGGAAATTTACATGATAGGGGGCGAGAGGTTGGTGTGCATGGACCAGGAGAAGGACTTTGGTGTGATTTATTTCTGAGGATCTCAAGGTGGCAAAACAGTGCGACAAGGCAGTGGCAAAAGCCAGGAGGATGTTGGGTTGCATACAAAGAGGAATTAACAGCAGAAAGGAAGAGGTACTAATGCCACTGTATAAGTCGCTGGTGAGGCCTCACTTGGAATACTGTGTTCAGTTTTGGAGACCATATCTTGCAAAGGATATAAAAAGACTGGAAACTGTTCAGAGGAAGGCGACCAAAATGGTTTGGAGCCTGCATCAGAAGCCTTATGAGAAGAGACTTGAAGTCCTAAATATGTACACTCTGGAGGAGAGGAGGGACAGGGGAGATATGATTCAGACCTTTAAATACTTAAAGAGAAATAATGAACAAACCTCTTTCAAAGACGGGGAAGCTGTAAAACTAGAGGGCATAACATGAAGCTGAAAGGGAGAAAATTGAAAGGCAATGTCAGGAAATACTTTTTCACTGAAAGGGTGGTGAATGCCCTCCTGAAGGAAGTGGTGGGGGCAAATACAGTGACAGAATTCAAAATGGCATGGGACAGACACAGTGGATCCCTTTACAGAAATAGGATAAAATCAAGCTAAACTTATCTAATTTTCCTACGTACAGGGGTGTCCCACACGGAGCGGTGGGTTTACCCCCCTAAAACAGACATGAGGAGAGGTGGCCTGCACAGAGTGGCAGGTGCACCTACTCTTGCCATCTTATTGGGCAGACTAGATAGACCATACTGGTCTTTATCTGCCGTCATTTACTATGTTACTATGTAAGAATTTTTATTCTCTGACTTTGGTTTCCATTTGCGTTCTGTTTTTCGGAGTTGTCTCTTGAGATCTCTAACTTCCTTGGAGTCCCATTGTGTCTTTTGCCGTCTGGAGTAACGTTGGTTTGGGGTTTCAGCAGCTGCTTTTCCAATTTATTGGTTCTAGTTTGATACAAGGGTATCGGTGTCTGAAGTAGAGTTGTCCAGTAGAGGGAGTACTTCATCAGTGAAGGCTTTTCTGTCGAAGATCTTGAATTGTCTATTGACTTGGTTCTGGTAGGTACAGTTGGTTGAGGTGGAGAGTGATAGATGGAAATTTATTACCATGTGGTCAGACCATGGAATAGGTAGGATAGTGGGCTTGGGGATTGGGGGGTGGGAGGTGAGTGTGGTATGGATGGGATTTGAGTTGTTGAAGATGTGGTCCAGCATGTTTTCTTTTTCATGTGTTGTGGTTTGTACTATTTGGATAAAGTCCATTGCAGAAATTGCCTTTAGGAAGGATGTGGCTTGGTTGCTGGAAGTTGAGGTGAGGTTGAAATCCCCTAGGAGTATGAGGTCTGTGTTTGGATGTGAGTGTCCGAGTACCATTCCCAGTATATTTGGAAAGTCCTTTGGGTGAAGTGGAGGGGGATCTGTAAATGAGGCAAAGAGTTAGGTGCCTGATACTGAGAGGTGGCCTATTCTATCCATGCTGTTGGTACTTAGTTGGTTGAAGTTGAGGTGTGATTTTGCTATTACTTCTCCACCTTTCCGATGAGCATACGGGTAGTGGAATATTGAGTGGATTGTGTGGTTTCAGCAGGCTTAGCTGCAATGTCTCTTTAGGCGAGCCATGTTTCTGTGATGCAGAGAATGTCTAATTTGTTGGAGGTGATTAGTCATTGATTATTGGTAGTTTGTTCCAGACTGAGCATGCATTGATAAGCGCATGTTTATAGGCCTGGGAATTGTTCGTTGTGTTGCATATATCAGGGATTGAAAGATAGTTGGTTTGTGGATTAGGTTGTATAAATTCCTTTTGCCTTATGGTGTATCTGGTATAGTGGAGGCCGAATGGTAATGCATGATGGAATGAAAGTGTGTGTGAGGGCTAGGGTCTCTGAGGTGAGACATAGGGCAAGGAATGCTAGTAGGGCGTTGTGGTGGCATAGATGGGGAGCATGTTTGGTGTCACTGGCAGTAGTTTGTGATAACTTCTTTAAGTGTCCTTCTGTTATTTGATGTAGTTTTGGATTGGGCAGTCTGGTTTTGGATTTGGAAATACAGTTAGGAGAGAGTTCTTTTTACCTTCTGTTGCTGCTTCAGTCTGGGTTGTTTGGCTGCGTAGCATCCATTATGTGTGAGGCTGGGCAGTATTGTACTGTTTCCTTCCGCTTGTGTAGTGATGTCTGTTATGGACTTGTAGTTTGCTGGGGGCCTCTCTTCCAGTCCTCACCTAAGGACCTCGCCAAAGGGCCCTCTGGCACGGGCCCGCCAGGCACAGGTGTACCCAAGCCCGCTGATCTTTAAATTTAACCTGTGCCATGCTGATTGGGCTTGCCGGTGGGGAGCAGGGAGGAGCTTACCTTCCCAATTTCTGCAGGGATATCCAATCTGTGCATCAGCGAAGAGATGGAACTTCGGGCCTGCTGGTCTTTAAATGGAGCCTGTTCCATGCTGATTGAGCTTGCCAGTGGGGAGCAGGGAAGAGTTTAACTTCCCACTCCCTGTAGGGAAGTACTGAGCCCATCATGGTTGCCTGCTTAGGGATTCCTGAAGGTGAGTACCAAAACTAAATCTTTGTCTTGGCTGACTGCAAGGGCATATAATGAGAGAAATCACATTTTGTGTATCAGTTAGGAAGAATTTTATCAATAGTTTTTCTATGTAGCAATGTATGTTCAAAATAATCCCTGGTAACCAATATATTGGGACATACAGAACAGTGGCTACATTTAAAATGATTTTTAGCTTTACAGATGACTCTAGGTTTAGGCAGGGTTGATGGTACCAAAATATTGGCCAAGTTGCGATTCCTCTTGTATGCAATGATGAGTTGTCTTATAGCAAGTGTAGATAACAGGATAAAGAGATGCCATTCCTGTTTAAGGATATGAGCGATATCCTTTAAAAAACTGGAGAAAGAATGGGTGTGTGCACTCACTATCAGGCACCGGATGGTGGGAGCCCTCAAGAAGGGTAGCCCGGTTAGCACTCTTAGCTCTAATGTACATCTTCTTGATACAATCCTATGGATAGCCTCATTGCGTGAACCTTTTCTCCATATCCACAGTATGGCGTTCAAAATCTGAGTCAGATGCACATAACCTTCTTATTGAAGAAATTGGCTAGTAGGTTGTATTTTAGAGACTTGTTGTGGAAGCTGTCAAATTTCAAGAGTATTTGTCGGCTTGCAATAGAAGTCAGAAAACCATTTCTGTCTTTCTTAATTAAAATATCTAAAAAAGCAATATGGCTAAAACTATGTGTAATCAAACTGTAAATTGGGATCGAAAGTATTGATCCAAATAAAAATCTCAAGCAAATCAGACTCTGTGCCCTCCCAGATTATAAAAACATCAATGTAGAACTTCCATAACTTGATAAAAAGGATATCTCATAAAAAAACTTATTCTCAAAATCAGTAACGTAAAGAGTAGCAACATCCGGTGCCATGGAAGACTTCATAGTCACTCCTTTTAACTTGCTTATAAAAATTCCCCTAAAACAAAAAAAAGTTCTCTAAGTGCTAGTGTAGCTGAGTAAGAAAAAATGTTGGCGTTGTGACAGGCCTAGTCCTCTGTATAAGAACATAAATGATATCAAGAGCCACCTTTTGAGGAATATTGATATCCATAGTAACTAATATTAATCCCTCATGGTAGCCTATAAAATCTTAATCATGTGTGAGTCTTGGATAAAAGATGCTGCTTGTGTTACAACTGATCTGAGAAACACATCCAAAAATTTAGATATTGGCTCAAATAATGAACCGATAGTGGAAACGATGGGATGTCCAGGTGGTTTTTCTAAAGACTTGTGTATCTTGGGTAACACACATATAGTTGGAGTAAATGGATTAGCAACAGTGAGACATTCAGGCTCTTTAATGGTCAACCAGCTTCTCTTCCTACATAAAGCAAAGTGTTTTTGCTCTTTAAGAAGAATGTGGGGGTCGTCATAGATTTTCTGATAAAAGATGGTGCCATTAATTTGATGGTCAACTTCTGTAACATCATCTGACTGGTCACGAAGGACCAAGGTGCCTCCCTTGTCAACTTGTTTAATGATGATTTTATCATTATCCTTTAACTTCAAAAGTGCAGATTTCTGGTACACGTGTTTCTTTTTTGTGTACAATTGTCTGTGATCCGATTGCCCTTTTATGTGTTCTTTGACCTTAAATGTTTGGCAGGAACTCACTGCCCCTTTGTAAGCAATTTGACAGGGGGTTCCGATGATTCATCCCTTAGAGAAAAACTGCAATGCTGTGATGAGTTCTTGAGTTTCTCAATCGGGATGAGTCTTACTTTAAAATTTTGCAGTACTAGTGCATAATTTTTGTTATTTGACAAAGAGAAATAGAGTGAATTTACATAGAGATGAAGCACTTTTCTTGCTGTTCTGCGTTCACTATATGGTACCATATAATTTAAACGTGTACCTAAAATCAGGTGCACTACATAGATGTAAGGTTTACTACGATGTCCTTTATACAAATGTGGTTGGACATTGCATGCTTGTTTTTATCTCCCTATTTTTCTATAGTTTTTTAAATTGTGCTATTTGGGGTTATTAAATATCTCCAGTAACAAGCAGGAATGAGTCTTCACATATGGGTACGTCGGTACCAACGGAGCCTGCGCGGGAACGCTCCCCAGCGTCCAATCAGAAAGCTTTTGGGAGCATCCCTCAGCGCCTGCGTACTGCCTTCCCGCCTTTCCAACTGTCTCTCCTCAGTTTTCGTTTTTCCGCGGAGCCGGCAGGACGTCTTCCTGTCACCGCAGAAAATTTTTTCTTTAAATCTTTTACTTTTTGTTTTCTTGTGGTCGCGGCTGTTTCCCCGACTCCACCGGTACCGCCGGTGGTTTTTTCTTTTCTTTTTCCTAAAACTCGGAGTTTTTTTCCCTCTGTTTCTGTCTTAAATTTTTGGGCCTGTAAGGCCTCTCCATTATGGAGCCGCCTTCTCCTAAGAAGTGCCTTAACTGTGGAAATACAGTTTTCTTTTTAGACTCCAATAACTGGTATCTAACCTGTTTGGGTCCTGACCCCTTTCTTCCAGAGCCATTAGGCTACAATTTTATGAGAAGAAATTCTCCATTTCGAGTTTCCCTCGATGCAGTTTCCCCTTCCAGTGTAAGGGCACCGACCATTTCTTCTCTACAGGATCAGGTAACCCACAAACAGTCTGTTAAGACTAGCCAATCCTTGGGTGGTAGGTCTCATGCCAAGCATGATGACGGCTCCGGCCTTGCCCTCAAGACCTCATTGGCTTCAAAACCCCGGCGGGAGTCTTCGGTCTCCAAAGCCTTTCAGGGGTTTCAGGTTGTTCCTGGGGCTCACCCCTCACAGAACATACCTGAGCCATGCTCGGGGGTGGTATCCGCTTCGAGCGGTACCGATACCCCGGCATCGGCACTGGTGTTGAGCGATTCACTCCTCACCAGGGATCGTCATCTGGTGTACTCGGTGCCTTCGGGACCGATCGATACCCAGTTTGACTTTCCAGTATCGGCAGCTCCGTCGATACGACCCCTGACGTCGGTACCATCTAGACATACATCGATAGATTCGCTTCCTTCGATGCCGAGTCTAGAATCGATATCTAGTCTGGAAGACTGGGTACCAACGCGTCTCAGAACCGACACGCACCGATTCCAGATGCGTGGTACCGAGGATATTCACCGAGACTTTCCAGTTTCCTCGGTACCGTTTGAGCAGCCTCCAATGACTGTTTCGATGTCGGTATCGCCCCTGATTCCGGCTCAGCTACAGGTACCGGTGTCTATGCTGGTACCTGCAGTAATATTGGGACCAGCTTCATCCATGCTTTTTTCACCAGGATCGCTCTTTTCTATACCTAGTTTGGAGTCGATACCTAGCATGGACGATACAGCACTGACGGTTTCAGGTCATACCCGCCAGTCCCAGTATCCATTCATTAGAGATCCTGTTTTGCACCGGACAAGTACATCCTCTGGTGCCCAGACTAGTTCTTCGAGTTTAGCCTGTCCAGGGATTGTTACCATTGGAGATCCTTCTTTTCAGAAATTTCTCCTTGACATGGCAACATTCCTAGCTATTCCTATCCTTGGCTATGATCCTACACAAGGCTTTTCTGGGGAAAAGGAAAATATAATGCTTCCTTTACATCATTCTTTACGGGATCTTCTTCTCAAAATATGGGAAACACCTTTAAGGGCTTCCTCACCTTCTACAGCAACTGCTCTTCTGTATCAGGTGCCCCCCTCTCCAGGGTTTCAAAAAGACTCAACTTCCCCATCATTCCATTGTAGTGGAATCAGCAATGAGGAAGGTAAAAAGCAAGAAGAAGCATTCTTCTTTCCCGCCAGGTCGTGCATCTAGAACACTAGATGCCTTTGGACGTCAAACCTTCCAAACATCTATGCTGGCAACAAGGATTCTCTCATATATTTTTTATATGAGTCTATCCCTTCAGGAGGTCTCAGAAATTATCTCGTTTGACTCCTTTTCTTTCAGAGCCCAAGGCTGCAGACTATTCCTTGCTTCTTAGTCATAGCCAGAATATCTCTAGGTTTCTTTCTCGTGCTTCCCTAGACTCCTTTGAGTCTGTTAGCAGAACCTCTGCTATAGCCATAGGAGCACGACGTAGAGCCTGGCTCCAAGCTTCAGACTTGAGCAGATGGGCACAACAAAGACTGGCTAACACTCCTTGTACTGGAGAAAATCTCTTCAACAAGGAGTCTTTGCGTCAGGTTGCTCATTGCTCCACTGACTTCCCTGCTTCTGAGGGCCATCCTAAACCTTCTCCTTCCCCAGCAGGTAAGAAATACCCTACCAAACCTCCTTTTCCTAAAAAGAAGGTTTTATTCTTCTCCTGCCCATCATGCCGATGTTCCCAAACACGGGAAATCTCGCCCTGGTCTGAAGTATCCAAACTCAAGCCAGGAAAATTAACCCTCAATAGGGTTCCAATTAATCTGTTGTAACATACGGTTCACTTCTTCCCATTAGAAGTTTTTTCACTGTTTTTTCTTTTAAACCTCTACACTTGGATTCCTGTTTCCAGGACATCCACTTGTTTTTAGGTATGCTGAGCTGTCAGGCTATTCATGTCTAGGGGTCACAGGATTTTCCTCCTCTTCCTGCACTGAAGAGAGGTTTGCCAACTATCTCATGATAGTTTTTCTGTACCACCATGAATTTTTCCTTCTACAGACTTACCATATGGCAAGTCTCACCTCAGCTCCTATTTTTTCTTTACCTTCTTTCCAGGGTTCCCCTGTAAGAGTGGTATCATACCAATGGAAGGCTTTCTTAGCCTTTCCAGTCTTCCTTTCCATTCCAGTGTAGAGTTCTTTCTCTTGAGTAAACCCCTTTTTTCCTGATCTGGGCAGCTTGTCAGACAGGGACAGGATATTCTCCTCTTGTTCTGTCTGTTCTCTCTGTTAAAAACAGACAGATCTTTCTGCTCTGCCATTCAGCAGCTGCCCATGCAGGAGCTTCAATGATTGGTCTACTGGTACTTTTCTATAAGTTCCAGTATTGTCTTCCACTACTTTTTGTCTAACCTTAGTAGTGCTTCCAAGATAGTGCTCATCTATCTTGGATAATCCTTATAACTTCTTTTCTGCCATCTCCAAATCCTTGGAGTCGGCAGCATAGTTGAGCTGGTGGCTGGTTGTCTCCAACAGCCAGTTTTCTTTCCCAACTCTCCTGCATAATGCTCTCTGCAATCCTACAGAGAAGCTTTCCACTATGGGCCCTTGCTGGAGAGCATGAGGGGTTTTTCTCTGACTATCCTATATGGTTGAAAAAGGCTTCCTCAGTCACCTCCCATGACTGTGAGGGTTCTTTACACCCTTCTATTTCCTTTTAATAAGGGATATAAGCCTTTTCTACGTGACAGTCTAAAGAGTTACCAAATTCCTACAGGAAATATGCTCTTTTTCTTGCAGCTTGTCCTC
Source organism: Ichthyophis bannanicus (assembly GCA_033557465.1). Taxonomy (NCBI): domain Eukaryota; kingdom Metazoa; phylum Chordata; class Amphibia; order Gymnophiona; family Ichthyophiidae; genus Ichthyophis; species Ichthyophis bannanicus. Next base: position 509,698,639 of record CM066032.1, read on the forward strand.
ATGGTGTCCTAATCCTTCATGGACAGCACCTATTTAACTAAATAACGCATGATACCCCACCCCTTGTCCTCAAGTGGGTCTACCTGGTGTCTCTTCCTATGCGTATTCTGTCCCTTCACCATGTTAGAGTTCTACTGGACTCAGGACTTGCTGTTTACAGACTAATATTATCCTCTGTTTTTCTCGCAACCAACCTGGTTATTTACTGGGTAGCATTCTACTCCATCTTAACCAGAGGGAATAGATTCTCTATATCTTCTCAAGTAGGTTCCACCTTCTTGTTATGAGATGAATCATTCCTCTTCACATCTTCCATGTGAAGATTCCTGTAGACATATCTCTTTCTGCTTAATTGCAGACATTTCTTTTTAAACCTATATATATATATTCATATAGGTCCATATGTCTATATGCTTTCTTTAAATGCATATGTCTGTCAGCCATGTGTGATAGACTATACCCCCTGGATCTCGCCATAAACATATCTATATCTATCTATCTATATGGCCCTCTATATATATCTACACTTATATGTATATATGTATATGTATATATGTATATCTGTCGAGATACCTCTTTTAGGTAGATATGTATTCACATACTTATCTCTCTAACTGTCTGTGCTCATAAAGGTGTTTTTTCCTTCCTATCTGTTCCAGACAGTGGGTTTTCACATGTTCATACTATTTCACAGTATGTTTCGGTTTTATGCACACAACCGCTGCTGTGGTACTGACAGCTTTTACCATAACCTTAGGTTCAGGTATCTCTGAAGCTCCCTATTCCTTTATCTTCCTACCTCTCGTCAGTTAGGACAGACATGGGGGATCTTCAGTAGCTCTGAGGTTTCCAACTCCTCAGACATCTGTCCTTCCTTGGGATTATGGGGTTTTTCTCCATACCCCTTCTTCCCTCAAGGACTAAGCCAATTTTTGTCCAACTCGGTCCGTCTTCCTCTTTTGCTCCTAACTGTAATTAACTCTGTAGCCAAAAGAGTTTTCAGCTTTTTCCATAAAGCTTTCTACTAAAGACCTACCGTTTTTGTTCTTCCCCAGTTGAATCCTGGGGGGGTCACCTGTCAGTTCCAGATTTTGACCTTCAACTCACTTCTGTGAGGTCATCTTGAAGATTCCTCTACTGGATCCCCAGTAGATTCCATCAGCCTCTCTACTTCCTGCAATCCAGTAGGTGAGGTCCATATGGTGATTGTTCATTTCAATACATTTCATGATGCTTATCATATATACAAGGACTCCTTGTCTGTAGTCCTCTTTTAAGTCAGCTGTCTCCTACAGCTCCTCTCTTCTTCAACTCCTACCTTCCATCCTCGGGATGCCTGGGTATATGAGGTGGAGCATGTTTCAATCCCCAACATGCTGGGGCTCCAGGCATCTTAGCTTTGGAGTCCCCATATGTGAAGACTCATTCCTGCTTGTTCCTGGAGATAGCAGAGTTACTTACCTGTAACAGGTGATCTCTGGGAACAGCAGGAATAAGTCTTCACAACCCACCCACCTCCCCTAGGAGTTGTATCTTTATCTCTCTTCCTTTCCTCTTTCTCTCTTTTGTTTCAGCTATAAAACTCAACTGAGGAGAGACAGTTGGAAAGGCGGGAAGGCAGCACGCAGGCGCTGAGGGATGCTCCCAAAAGCTTTCTGATTGGACGCTGGGGAGCGTTCCCGCGCAGGCTCCGTCGGTACCGACGTACCCATATGTGAAGACTTATTCCAGCTGTTCCCAGAGATCACCTGTTACAGGTAAGTAACTGTGCTTTCTCCAGGAACTAGCAGGAAGTCAGCCCTTGCATATGGGTGATGTTGGCGCTGACGGAGCCAGCGCGGAGCATTTCCTCAGCTTTCAGAGAAAGCCTTTGGGAATGCTACCATGCATGTGTGGTCCCCTTCCCGCCTAAGGATGCCAACTTGTTCAGTTTCCTTTATTCTGCGGAGCCCAAGGGACATGGCCCTCATCTCTCTTGGAAAAAGTGATTCTTTCCCTTCCAAATTCTTGACTTTGTTTTGTACCATCCTCCACCTCGAGTCAGGCACCTCAGTGCCATTCTTGGCCTTGTTGCGGTCTTTTTTTTGTCTAGGTTTTCCTTGACTGTTGTTCATGCC